>CM034148.1:42402679-43020179 GCA_019776745.2 Taxus chinensis | reverse complement strand
GGGATCACAATCTAGAAACCATGGTGTAATAAAAAGGCCATCCCTACCCCAAAACTAGGGACCCTCACTAAAAACCCATTGATAATCTATAGGAGAAGAGAAATGAACAATAAAAAACCCTTGGTACATAAACTGGATCTCATAATCACAGGACCAAGTAGAATAAATCCATTGATGCAACTCTTCACTTCGAGGCCAAAATCCATTAAATCTACAGATAATGTCAGAATTTTTAAGGGTGCAAATTGAAGTGGTTACCTCTGGGAGTGAAAGGGTAATAACTAGAGTGTCTGCTGCCTTTTCCAGAGTGAACGATGCATCAAGAGCCCTCGAAAAAACTTGTGTTCACGTTCCACTAGTATTCGTCAAGAAATTTTTTGGAGGAGCCATTGGATGGCCAAGAGGGAGAGAAAAACCACTACCATGCCTAACAGAGGACCCACTGCCTCTACTATTGCCACCTGAGCTGGCACTTTTGACTCTACCTATCCAGCTCCCATTTGTTGCTTCCTTCTTCCCTTCCATCGGTGGGTTAAGTTGAAGGCTTTGTGGCGCTTCCACTCGGCTTCTCTTGCTAAAATTCCAGGAAGATTCATGTCTCGTGTTCCCCTATACAACTGCTCTCCCCCATTTCTCGAACCTATCCAGAACAGATGGTAGAAATGGCGTGGAGATCAATATTAATAATGACAAAAATCAGAGCAAAATATTGAACGTTGGATAAAGGAAAATAAAAAATAAAATAAACCAGGGCATAACCAAGGTTGCAATGCGACTCAAAGTAGTTTCCTGGCATGGAGGAGAGGTAAGGGATTTTAATCATATGTGTTTAATCTCTTTAATCCTTGAAACATGTGAAGGTAAAGAAACCCAGAAAGTGGATTTGATTTTTGGAAAAGATGAGACCCAGATCCAGGGAGCTAAGGATGCAGGGAGAGAAAGTGAGCCCATCAAAGAGAGAGTGAACGATTATGTGGAAGATGAAGGAAAATTAGGTAAAACCTTATAATTCAAACTCCTCGATGATATTTTAGAGGTGATTATTGAATGTCAAACTAGAATTGTGATTTTGTTTTTTAAGAGGTGTGTCATTTGAATTAGATTTTTATATATGTGAAAAAATGAATTAGGGAAACAAGGGTTGAGATATTGAAGCAATAAGAGGCCTAGGAAGAGGGTATGTTTCATGTATGTTTAAATTTGTTAATTACGCCAAATCATCCTTGTAATACAACACATGGGTTATATGTGGACAAGTATGGTATCTCTAGGCTTAGAATTTTTGTTTCCATCCTAAAGGGCCTTCTCATTCACATTATCCTATGTGGATTAAACTGTCATACCTAAATTTTGCATTCAACCTTTTTTTAGAGATGTTGTGGCGAAATTTAGAAGAGTAATATGGTGTAAACATAATTCTAAAATATTTTCTAGCCTAAGAGTTCACCATAGATCTTGTGTGGAAATTGATTTGAATTAACATTTGCTAGAAAATGTTAAAATGATGGGCCTTGGTTTTGAAATAAAACAACTTATAGTATATTTCAATAATCCAAACACATGTTTTTATTTCCACAAAGAGGGACATCTAATTCATGATTTTCCAATCAGAAGGAAAAAATTCTTGATCTCTCACTTCTTCTCATCCCAGTTTAGCTCTCACCCAACCTTCTACCTTTAACCACTCTATCCATAATGTGTATGTTGAACCCGATTTATAAAATTCTAACATCTCATCTTCTCTTATTCCTCTTTAAATCCCTTTCCAGCCCACAATTCTTAGAACCCCGATTTCTTATAAGGATGTGATGGTCACTAACAATTAGAGGATAGTTTAAAAAAGGGAAGAACCTTCCATCCCTTCTCTCCATTCAAATCATCTTTCTCCTACTCATGATTTTTCCCCTTCCCCTTCCCTACCCATCCTTCCAATCACCATCCTAGATCAAGATCCCCATCTATGAGTAATGTTATTCAAAATAATAATGATCAATATGCATTTTGTCCAATAGTTTTTAATTGTTTCCTCCAGAGGAGGACCCTAATCTTCATCCTTTATCATGAACTTCAATATGATTTTTTAGATCTTGAGAGGAATTTATCCCCCTCAACGAAAGTATAGAGTCAATGAAACTATTATTTAGAGGAAATCTAACATTTTATTTCATTAGGAAGTTAAATTAAGTGGCACTTCACTTAATGTGTCTTTACATACCATACGGAAAGATGCAATTTTCTTGCATACTTCTCATAGAGATGAGAGTAGAAGATTGGTCATAGGTTTTTCTATGTGGTTTTCCATATATATAGTAGACAAGGGAGAAGATTTGAAATTTAGCTACATATGGGTTCTTACTATTATCAATGGATAAAATATTGGGTTTTTCTCAGTCTATGCCCCTAACAATGCCAAAGATAGGGCTACATTATGGAGTGGATGTATAATAATCTTACCAATTTTGATTGGATCTTAGGAGGTGACTTCAATATGGTGGAACACCATGAAGATCACAACTAGTATACTCGTTATAGAGCTAGAAGAGATGAATTTGAAAATTGGATTTATTGTCATAATTCACTGGTCGTAGTTGATATAATTAAGGGTATATATTTAATCCATAAAATTAGTTGGTGTAGATGATCTAATTGTAGAGAAGGAATGGAAAGGAAATTTAGAAGGTTAGATAGTATTTACATCTCTCACAATCTCCATTTGATTCATTCCCACTCTAGTGTCCTTCAAGTTGATTATTCCACTACACTTTCAGACCATTTTCCCATTTTTGTACCATTTCTCTTTCTCCAAATTTCTTGACATCTTCGTATCTCAAATTCAAACTTAACACTTCACACTTGAAAAATCCATTTACTGTATGGTTGCGCTTGTGGGAATTTGGAACTAGTTACCTAAACCTATAGAAGGAGAATCATGGATAGATTGGTGACACTTAGCTCTCTCATAATGCACAGAATTCCTTTGGTTCTTTAGTAGATGAAGGACCCGAAAATTAAATGGAGAGAAAAAACCCTTCAATGAAAGATTGAATACATAAGAAAACAACTATTCTTGGATCTGATCCAGGTTCATGCTTCTATTGAAAACCAATTCGGTAAATAGGAAATTATAGAGGACAAGGTGCTAAAATAAGAATGGGAATTCAATGGATTGAAGAGGACAACAAAGACTCAAAATTCTTATTCAATTACTTAAACTATAAACATAAGAAGGAGAAAATTTGTGCTACAATTGATGAAAATGGATCATTACACATGGATGCCACTAAAATAATTATGTTGCTCCAAGAGTTTTATGGGAATCTCTTCAAAGACGAAAACCAATGGGAGCTCATTCAAAAAATAATTGAGGAGAGAGTTAAAGAGTGTACTCCAAATAAAATTGAGCTCAACTGTAACAGATTTTTGGATAGATTACTTTCAGAAGAAGAATTTGAACAAGCTCTTTTTTATGCCTAAAAATAAGAGCTCGACAATTGATGAACTCCCTGTTGAGTTTTATCAAACTGTGTAGAATTACATCAAAGAGGACTTTTATATGCTATATATAGAGGCGATTTAAAAATGTTTCTTGGGCCCAATCATCAATAAAAGTATCATTAAAATTCTTCCCAAAGGAATAAATGAAGACACCATTCATGATTGGTGTCCTATTACATTAATCAATGCTTCTTACAAAATTATTGCCAAGACTATAACTACTCGTATGAAGCCGGTGGTCTAATATGTTGTGAGACTTGATCAAACATGTTTCCCTAGAGAATGTTATATTCTTGACAATGTTATTTTGGATTTGGAAACTTGTGAATGGGCATAACAAACAAGTCAGAATGCTTTGCTAGTCAGATTAGAATTTGACAGAACTTATGATAGAATTCGTTGGAATTTCATTATGAAAATGATGAAATGGTTGGATTTTGGTCCTTGAATTCTAACACATGTTGAAATTTTGTATAAGGATGTCAATGCTCACATTTTTATTAAAAAATCAATTTCTAAATCCTTTCCTTTGCAACTCTCCATTAGACAGGGACATCCCTTATCTCCATTCGTATGTGTTTTTTGTAAACTCCTTGGGATATTTATTGCAAAGAGTGTAATTAAACCTCATTTATGACATTTCCTTACATGGGGATGTTGTTGTAAGTGACTCACATTTCACCGATGAAAACATGCTTTTTCTACAAAAATCTGAAGAGGAGCTAAATAATACAATGGAAATTGTGAATCTCTATTTCTTTGTGTTTAGTTCTTGATTAACACACCATACGACTAAATTGTTAATGTGTTAATTTGGTCCCATCCCTTTATGAATTCTAAAAGTGTGGAAATAGATTAAACATGGTGAAATAACATGATATCTTGGTATAACCTTTTGTATGGGAGTGTCACTACATGACATGTGGAATTGGTACCTCAATAAAATTAAGGAAAAACTTCTTAATTGGGGTGAAAAGTTTCTTTCCTTTACTGGGAAATTTTAGGTTGTTAATAAAGTTTTTCTTGCAACTTCTCATCAAAAAATTTTGGATGACACTATCATGCTCCTAATGGCTTCTCTTCTGGAAGCTAAGGTGATCAAGTCTATTTTAAAATTCTATGAGGTTGCCTCTGGACAAGAGATCAACTTTGACAAAAACTCCATTTAATTTTTTAATACTCCTATGGAAAGGCAGATTAAAATTGCTAAAGTATTGGGATGTAAAATTAATGTTCTTCCCACTACGTATTTGGGGCTTCCCTTGGGTACTAAAAAAGTTTCCAACAAAGTCTAGAATGATTTACTGGAAATATTCCAAAAGAAATTAGCAGGATGGAAAGGAACCATTCTTTCCAGTGCTAGGAAATGTTTGCTAATCAAAACCACCCTTCAAAATTTGCCTATATACATTATGTCTATGTATAACATCCCCTCTACTTTCAGAGAAAAAATTGACAGGATTCAGAAATAATTTTTATGGTAGGGAATGGAGGAAAAATTCAAATATCACCTGGTTTCCTGGGATCAAGTGTGTACTCCTAAAAGGATTGGGGGCTTGGGTATAAAAGACATTAGCAAAATGAATACGGCCTTAATTGCAAAAATGGGGTGGAGATTGATCTCAGAAGATCAACCTTGGGTTGATCTCATTAAGATTAAATATTTGGGACAGCAAACTGCTTCCTCCTTCCTACATTCTGAACTTCTTCCTCATGGCTCTATTTTCTGGAACAATTTGATTCTTACTAGGAATTTTATTAAGCAAGGATGTAGATGGAAAGTGGGAAATGGTAGGGACATCAATTTCTGGAATGAGAATTGATGATAATTGGTCTAATGGTAGCCTCAATGAAAGATTTGGTGTAGTTAAGGAGAATCTGGGGCAAAAATATGGTAATAAGGTCATAGATTACATGGAAATTGATGGTAATCTAAAGAGATGGAAGCAAATTTCTGTGGATGGCATGGGGGTGATCTCTGTATCATCTCTTTAGGAACATTTGGACTTCATTCCCTTGAATCAATTGGATGTCAAAGATGAAATTTTTTGGTACAATTCTAGAGATGGGGACTATTCGATGAAATCTGGGTACAATTCCTACTTTGTGAATACCCAGAATGAATTTAATTGGAGCAAAATATGGATGGCTGAGTTAACCCCTAAAATAAAATTTTTCTTTTGGCTTGTCCTCAGAGGTAGAATTCTCACTAATGATAACCTGATTAAGAAAGGATTCATCATGCCTAATAGATGTCATCTTTGCAAAAAAGATTCTGAAGATATTAAACACCTTTTTATCCACTGTGACTATGTCACCAAGATTTGGAGCTATGCCCTTTCCAAGTTCAATGTTCTCTGGACGGTTCCTAAGGACTTCATCCAATTCTGGACCCAATGGAATCCCCCTTTTAAACACTACATTGTGAGAAGACTTTGGAAACTGATCATGCCCCATATTATCTAGAGAATATGGAAAGATAGGAATGATATCATCTTCAAAAATAACAAGCAGCACTACAAGTTTAGCTTCACTAATATTGGGCATGCTGTTAAAGCTGATATTGAGAAATTTAAACCCCCCAAAAATAAAAAATATCTTGTTTACAAAGAGTACATTTTATCCAATTGGAAGATTGGAGATGCTAGAAGGAAAATCATGAATACCTTAAATAATGATAGGTCTTTGGTCCATTGGATTCCTCCTGAGAGAAACTGGTATAAACTCAATTTTGATGGTGCATCCAAGGGTAACCTTGACATGGCCATTGGGGGAGGAATTATAAGGGATCACAAAGGTTGTTTAGTTGCTACTTATGCTGGTAAAATGGGAATTTAGACAAATAACTATGTTGAAGCCCTTGTTGCTCTTTTGGGGCTTAGGATTGCAAAAGATTGAGATATCCATAATTTAATCTTGGAAGGAGACTCTCTTAATATTATCAATAATTTAAACCAAACTTCTCCTCCTAGCTGGACCACCAAGGACTTTATTATGGAAGCTAGAAATATTTGTAATAATATTGAGAATATTATTATTAGACATACCTATAGAGAGGGGAATAAGGTTGCAGACTCTTTGGCCAATATGGGCATTAATATTAATCTCACCATTAGGAATAATGCAAAAAACATCCTGAAGGAGGTTCAAATCAGCCTTAATGTGGATAATAATGGAATTACATACGTGGTGTAATTTTAATTATGACATGGAGTGGATCTTAATGGAAGTGAAAGATCTCACTCGTGTGATTTATTCCCCTTTCTACGGCCACACTAAATAAATCAAGCCTCGCACAGATGAGAGGTATTTCAAAAAAAAAGACAAACACAAGAAAATAGCAGTCCCTTACGAGGGTTTTGAGTAGGATATTTTCCATATTTACAGGAAGAAGGATAATATGGGAGGGGCTCCATGTCAGTTAAAGTCGAGTTGCGACCCAGCCTGGAAGAATAATGAGATACTCTGGAAGCTCCTGCACAAAGGAGGCATTTCTAACTTCATGGAACGAATTCAGGGGCAAGACCTGAATATTTCTGTTCACTATGTTACGGAGTGGAAGGACAAGAGGGTTAAGTATGGTGGGAACAGTATTATTGTCAACAAAGAGTTGATTGCAAAGGCAACGGGCCTAGAATTTGAGGGCTATCGGTTCTTCAGTAAGAGGGTAGACAGGGTCGTTGAGGCCAAGAAATTTTTAGATGAGGGTGAAGAGCTGGATTTTGTTGCTTCAGGTTTAAAGTTAAGTTCCAAATTCCCATGTCGTTTGATGAAGTGGCAAACATGATGGTTAGATACATCTCTTTAGAAGGACGCTATTAAACGGTCCCCATTAAGCATCTTGTTTTTTAAAATCGCTTTAGAAGGGATCTCACCATCTATTTCCCGCATTACCTTCTCAACTCTCTTTAGCGCTCTGTGCTTGATTTTCAAAAGCATGCCCGAGCTATTCCCTTGCATCAAGGCCTTATCCTTTTACTTCACAAGATTGCATTGCTAAGTTCCATGGCTTTCCGATTTCTCCCAGTGAGACGCTCATTACCATCTCCTTTATTCCCATTCCCACTCATGTTGCCCCTTCTAAGTCTAAATCCAAGAACCCCTTGAAAGCTGACACTCCTACCACTGGCAGGATCCTCAGAAGCTCCAAAGATTTGGAGGTTTCCCAAAACTTGGTTCATATCAGCAATGCTGGTATTGAACAGGCCCTACATCAGGAAGAATATCAAGTGAATATTAGAGTGGATGCCCTGGAGATTGAGATGAAACAGATGAAGAAAGACCTTCAACGTTTGGGTAAGCAAAAGGGGAAGAGAAAATTTGATGAAGAGAGTGACACTAATAAGGACCAGTTCTATGATATTTACAAGAAGTTGAGCTCTCTTGATACTAGACTGGGGAGAGCTAAAGACAGACATGAGCATAATTTGGCTATTTTTAAAGCCATAAGTGATTTCTTAGAACAGCAGGTTCGAATTATTGCTATGCTAAGTGGGATCCTTGTAACTATATGGGGGAATGAGAAAGAGAGAAATATGACCATTTCGCAGTTGGATGCCTCGGACTCAACGCACATAACCACTCTGGCACTTTTCACCTCGTTGGAGATGATTCAATCCAGAATTGAAAGAGCATCCAAAAAATAATCTGACTTGGGCTGGCGGAGTTATGTTTTGAGGCTATTGTTGTGCAATCTTTTTGCTGTGTAGATGCTGCTTTTTTGCGGTCTTGCTACGGGTTTCATCCTTTTTTTGCTTCTTGTTGTAACCTAATTGTGGTTACCTTTGGAAACAATGTTACATCTAGATTTTGATATATTGTCTTTGTATTTTCATTTTTATATCTGCCTGGTGAGCATTCCTTGTAACAGGGTATAGAAACTTCAAAACTATTTACCAATCATAAATAAATAAATAAAGTTTTTCTTGCCACGTATATTTATTTCTATTCTTGTTCTAGATGTCATCCAACCAAGGATACAAGGATTTGAACAAATTTATGCACCAATTTATTTTGTCCAAATGGGAGGGTGTGGCTGGGTTAAGAGTTATTTATGGGGCTCAATGCATCTAACCCAGCTCTAAAGGTAAATTGAGAATTATAGATCCAAGAAACCAAGACACGTGCCTTATTGCCAAATGGATTGTTAGAGGTGTGAATGGTGATGAGTCATTGAAAATTTTGATACGTCACAGAGTTTTCACAATTGTAGCAAAAGGGAAATGGCAGAAGGTTATATGGATGGATAAAATTATTCTTGCACCTTACTTTCAAATCAAATATTCTTTTCCTGTTCAAACTGTTTGGAAAGCATGGCAAGGTGTTTGTCCATTTCTTCAATGGAAAGAATCTTTACTACAACATCGTTTCAAGTTTGCTTCTTCTTCTATTTAGTGGAATAAAATTATTTTATACCATGGTAAACCTCTTGCTGCCAGTTTCCAGTGGGAAGCTTATTATTTGTTTAAAAAGGGAATCCAAAAATTCAATGACATATGGAACTTCACTGTGTTGCATTGATCTTCTTGGAAAATTATTAGAGAATAGTTTAGTTTGAAAAATAAGTATAAAGATCTACTTTTTTAGTGTAGGATTTGGTCCATCCTAATTTAATTATTAGAATCTGCATTCCTACTCCTTGTAATTTCTTGAAAGATTGGTTCTAGCTATTAGCTCATCACTTTTCTTGTTTTCCTTTACATCAAATTTATCTTCATTTCCTTCTGAATATACACTTGCTTCCTTGTTTTAACATTAAATGAAGATGTAACTTTAGTAATAAATACTAGTTGAATTTAAGTGGTCAAATTTGGAATTTTAAAGCCAATGTTGATGCTCAAATATTGGCTTGGAAAATCCTTCATTATAAGTTACTAATTGGGGATTGGATGAAATACTTGAATATCCAAACAATTAAGTGCTCATTCAACAAGTCTTATGAGAACATGAAACATGTATTTTGGGGATGTAATGTTGCTAAGAAGCAATAATGCTTTGTGTTTAGAATTTTTTTTGCGATATTTGAGTACCTACTTAGTTGGGAAGAAGCCTTGTTTGGCATGGGGTTGAAAAACAATGTTGTTGCTGATTCAGTTAAACATGTTATTTTAATGCATATAGGGGAAATCATATGTTCACCAATGTTTTCTAACTCTAATATTTGTCACACAATTACAATTCCAAGACTTTACTCTAACATTATTCTTTAGATTGCATCACTTTAATTTAAATTTCATGTGAAAATAAAGAGCAATGCAAAGATGGGCTTCCAGTTAGAGAAAATCAAGCAGAAAATTCACCAACTCTAGAATGGTCAAAAAAATTAACACACATTAAAGAAATATGTAATTTTTAATGTTATATAACCTTGTTTATTGTTCTTGCGAATTAGTATTTTTCAGTTATTCCTAAAAGTCCTTTTGTTGGCTTGTTATTATTTACTCCTATTAGTTTCTATCCTTAATTTTTTTGTTTTTTACGAAGTTGTAAATATATTTTTTGCAACTTATTAGGTTGTCATCTTGTTTATATTTGCATTGTTCAATGCCGCAACAGACTATATATATCCCTTGTTGATATCACCCAAAATTATAAGTTGAGACAAAGCCTTGGAAAAAGATGCTCTGTAACTCTGGCACAAGACTGAAGTCAGCTCTTCTAGGGTTTCCCCTTCCTAACCATCATATTGCAGCCTTTTCGGGCTTTGTGGGAATTTATTGCTATAGTCTCTCTTAGGGTTTCTCGCCCTCTAGGCGTCCCCTTTATAATGACCTTGCCATCTTCAAACCCAGTTGTTTCAACTTTTTAACCGTGGCAGGAGATAGTGGAGTGAGCAATGGCATCACCAATGAAGTGACCTAGGAAGTTTGTCTTGAAGGTTTTTCACGAGGTAATATTCCTCCTCCTGATGTAGTTCTGCCCATTCCTGAATTTAATTCTGCTTGTCAATGGTTAGAACAGTTTTGCCTCATTGGGTATTTTGTGGGTCGAATCCCCTCTAAAAGCATGTTCAAATCCTTGGTTAACACAGTCTGGACCCCTCATGGGGTCCGCCTGGATAGTAATCAAAACATGACCAAAGGTTTCTTTCTTTTTCCATTTCTCTTACCCTACTAATGCGCCCAATATTATGGCTAAGCAAGCCACTTGGTGTGTCTGTAACTCGCTGCTTGTGTTAACACCCTGGCACAAGGAATTTTGTGGTATCTGAATATACCACCCTCAAAGTGCCTGTATAGATTGAATTTCCTGGAATTCCTCTGTCATGCCTACCTTTTCTACAGCTAATTGCTACTTTGCTTGGGCTGGTAGTCTACCTGGAAGCTAATAAGTTTTACCATGTTCGTCCTTAGAAGTGAGTATGTGTTGAGATTGATCTCTCGAAGGATCTCAAAGAATTTGTGGATATTCAAATGGGCGATAAACACTATTCCCAGCGAGTCATGTATATCAATATACCCAACACTTGCTTCCATTGTCAAGCATCTGATTAAAAGATCAAGGATTGTCTACTTTATGTACCCCGTAACCACCCTGTGGCCAAAACAACTCTCGAGCCAGTCAAACCCCAACAAGAGGAAGGTTGGCAAGTTATCGGGGGCCGAAGAAACAAGAAAAAAGCCTAGCAATCCAAAGCCTCTGGTTCCCATGACCATCGACAACCATCGGTTAAGGAATAATCCCTCAATATCTCGGCTTTAGGAACCTACAACTGTTGCTACTATCTCGGCTACCCCATTTCCAAAGTATTCCAGGACATCCCTCGTGGTGTCAGTTCTCATGGACCAGACAAATTATGTTTCTCACGTCCCCATCCCGCATTCAGTTCCATTTCTACTACTAAGAAACTCACAAGGGCCTTCTAAACGACCCCAAAGTCCTTCTCACATCTCTTAGGACCATAGCCCAACATGCAGTGTGGATTCCATTGAAGTGGAATATAACATCGAGTATGCCGACTGGAAAAAAGTTGATAATGATATGTAGGATTTTTTGCAGCACAATGTTGCTTGTTTCTTGCACAATCAATATGATGCCCTTAATGGCTTGGAGGATGGGAATGTGGATCTTGACCAACGTTTCCCATGAATCGTTTATCTTGAAATGTTAGGGGTCTTACAGACTCTTGTCGTAAATATGTGGTTCGTGAAACTCGACAACGATGTGTAAATCTGGACGTTTTGTTTTTACAGGAAGTAAAAATTATAGGTTTTTAGTCACATATGGTATGCAAATCCATTTTTCCTGACAACTTGGCTTTTTGTAGCAATCATGAAGCAGGGCATGGGGGATTAATTTCACTTTTTTTCTTTAATTGCAGACCTTATTAATTGACCATGAAATCAACCTCACCAACAATGTCATATGGGTCCTCTTTAATATTGATGGCCACCCTTTTGGGCTCATTAATATTTACGCCTCAAATGATGTGACCAAAAGGGCCAATTTTGTGGTGGTAGATAGCCAACTCCATTCCCGATGCCTACTGGGTAATAAGTGGAAATTTTAATATGGTTGATTCCCCTAATGATAAATGTGGCCACTTGCCTATGAGTTGGAAACATGGTGAAAGGGAAGCGTGGTACTTCCTGCGAAATAAATTCAGATTTTTCTATCCTAATGCATCTCATTTTCCCACCTCTGTAACTTGGTACACGTGGACCAATCTTCGTGGAGGGACAGATCGCATCCTTAAATGGCTTGATAGGGCCATGATGTCAGCTCAAAAATTCTTTGATCTTGATAGCATTTATTCTATGCCAATGGAGGTCATGCCTAAATTTTTCCTTTCGGACCCCTCTCCTAGACTCTGTTGGCATGATGCACGCCCATTTGATCATAAAGGCCAATTCTTTCTTAATATTGCCTTGATGCAATATGGCCCCACTATCAATCATATAAAGCGAGTTTGAAATTTAGATGCATGACCTAGTCACTGTCAGTGGTTTCATCCACCTATGCAAACCAACTGGATATAATGGTGGGAATATGTGTTGACTCAGACTACTAGATTTCTTAGAATCTACGGCCGACCACTGGCAAAAATTCGGCACCATTCATACACCACTAACACCTCAACTCTTAGCCAAGCAACACCGATGCTTCAAGGCGATCCCTTCTGTGATGCTCTGTAACTACTAATTGCAATGCTCTGACATCATATCCAAATTACGGATAACTATAATGCCAGAGGCGCTCAGATCCAGGCTCAGATGCATTGGCTCAAGATTGGAGATCGGGTTTCGAAAGAATTCTTTCTTTCTCTTCGAGCCAAAAAGCCTTCTTAATAGATCCGAGCTATCATGGACAACAGAGCTCATATTACTGACCCACAACTTATGTTACAAGCCTTTGTGTGCCATTACAAGCTCATCTTTCAAGCTCAGCCACCCTCAGCAGCTCACCGAGCCGCTCTTGACCACTGTTTGGGTGTTGTGTTGCGTAAGCTTTCAAAGGCTCAAAAGGTGATCTGCAAAAGAATGCTTACCATTGAAGACCTCCATGAAGCCACTTGCAAATGGCTAATGATAAAGCGCCGGGCTGCGATGGATTCCCTTATGAATTTTATAAATCTCTTTGGGATTCTATCGGGCAAGACCTTTTTCAGGTCTATCTTGAAGGATTCCATAATCAATCCCTAGGGTCACACATTAATAAGGGAAACATTAAATTTATCCCTAAGGAAGGATATCCCAAGCAAATCACTTGTTGGCAGACAATTACGCTGCTGAATGTCTCCTACAAAATCATTGCCAAAGCATTAGCTCTGCGATTATGCAATCTTCTTCCTGTTATTATTCAGCCAAAGGAAACAAGCTTCATATAGAGGTGTTTCATCCTAGATAACATCATCGCAGTGTGGGAAGGCATGGAATGGGCTTGTGGATCTCATCAGGTTGCTATGTTTATCAAATTGACTTTGAGAAGGCTTATGATCACATTGAATGGCCATTCATTCTCGCCATGCTTCAGGCCCTTGGCTTTGGACCCATTTTTATTGAATCCGTCAATATGCTTTTTGCAGATCCTTCTACTCAAATTTCTATCAATGGCCCTCATCTCGGAGCCCTTTGGGATTTTCCAGTCTATCAGACAAGGTTGTCCTCTTGCCCCTGCACTGTATGTGTTGGCAGCCAAAGGCTTTGGTTATTTCTTAGCTCATGTCAAAGCGCAAGGTCTTGTTCATGGAATCTTGATTCTTGATGAGCCCATTTCTCAGCTTCTCGATGGGCATTTTGCTGATGATTCATTCCTTACGCTTATCAAGGATGAGACCAACATTAGTAATGTTATGCAATGTTTGGATACTTTCTACCTAGCTTCTAGCTCATTCATTCAATGGCAAAAAACCTAATGTTATTGACAATCTTTCCTTCCTGCGCCTAACTGGTTTGCCACCTTTGATTGGAAAATTCTGCAACGTGGTGAGATTTTCAAATTTCTAGGTATTCCTTTTGCTTTTCAAGCCTCCTCAGTAGAACTATGCCATTATGTCATTCAACGGGTGGCGAAAAAATTGGAATATTGAATTACTAGGTCTTTATCTTTGGCTAGCGTATTCCAAATCTTGTCTAAAGTTCTTGCTACCACCCATGTTTACTACTCGTCTTGTTGGGTTCCTTCCAAAGCCTCCATTCAGAAGCTTGAAAAGCTGCTCAAAGATTTCCTATGGGCTAATGCTTATACTGGAAAAGGTTTTCATCGGGAGGCCTAGGATATATGTTGTCTTCCTCGCAATTCTAGAGGCCTCAGGCTTATTCACATTCAACACCAAGGGCAAGCTCTTTGTGCTAAGTGGATTATCAGAAGCATTACTGGCCAAGAAGCTTGGAAAGTTCTCATATGACATGGCATTGCGGAAGGTTCTCCTTATGGCCGCCCTATGTGGAAAGACTTAGGGTTTGTCAATTTGCTCATCACTCCTGTGCCTATCAAAATTGTTGGCACCTTTGTGCTTAAAAGTATTTGGAAAGTGTGGGAATGTGTCAAACCCTGACTTTTATGGAAAGGGGATGGCTTTCGTAATGGGCTTTCTCTTAATTAACAATCTCTTTGGTGGTCACCGATTTTTCAATCCCAAGATAAATGCTTAGGAGAGATCCCGGGAATCTCCACACTAAAATTCTTCAAGAGCGGAATTCGCACCATCAAGGACTTCTTCTGCAAGAACACTCAATCTTGGGTTATCTTGGCCGGATTTTAAAGCTCTGTTTCGGCTTTCCAACCAAAATCAAGATACTTTCACTACTCGTGCTCCTCATTCATTTAAACGCAGTCAAATTGTTGACCGTGACCTATTCATGCTCCTCATCTCATGGCCTGCATTGACTGCGTCTTAATATATATATGTCACGCGGTGTGTGGAATGCTTCATGGAGACTGAGTGACTATACCGCATTCAAGAAATATATATATGAGTGTTGAGTATATGACATATTAAACATTGTTGTTATGATTCGTTGTGGGAGATTATCTGTGGCAGGGGAAGCTGAAGAGATCATTCCGATCTCCCAGACTCGACAGAGACATACAAAACCTTCTTCCAATCCTTATTCTTCTAGAGGCCTTGAAAAGTTTGCCAGGTTGAAAGCAGAGCTCTCTGCAAGAAGAGAATATGTTGCCAGGAAAACAGGCACACCAGAGGCTATGGTGAAGTTTGCTGATTCCGGTGAAGGATGGGTGCCTGTAATAGTGAAAAATGGTTTTAATGGTGGCCAGGCTTCGATCCTGCCACCTATCAGAACGAAAGAGGACAATCAAAGGAAGGAGAATTATAACAGTACTCAGAAGGATGAGGAGAATGTTGAGGAGGCAGATGAACGATATGAGGATGGTGTAAATGGGTCTGCAAGCAGAGAGGAGACTTTGCCTGTGACGATGCCATGGTGGTCTGGGTATCTCAAGGCAACTGCCATTGGGGTCCTAATTGTGAGTACTACATTGCTTAGAAAGCCTGCAGCAGCGATGGCAGTCGCTATGGTGGTGGGGTTTCTGCAAAAGTTGTGGCTGGGTGGTGTTATGTGCATGAAGAGGTTCATAGACACAGGGATCTCCTATTTCTCCGAGAATTTTCCTTACTGGAAGAGAAACCCAAAGATTAAAACAAGCTTTTCTCATGGAGGGTCTGTCCATCCCCTGACTGCACCCTGCAGCCCTGCGAGAGGTCAAGCTACTGTAGTTTCTGCACTCAAAAACAGCAGCAGAAGACGGGAGCACAATACCCAATTGGATGATATTAAGAAGAAGAAATTTCAAAGGAAGCCCAAGGCAGATGGTTCTATGGGGAGGAAATGGGAAGGGAAGGGGACCACCGATCCTACTGTTGCTGCTATTGTGGGAATCGTACTTCTTTTCTTTTTGGTGTTTTATGGGAGGCTCTCTGCAATATGCTTCACATCTGCATGGTGGTATGTGCTGCCCAAGTTCAGAAGTGATGAGATCAATGCCGTTAGTAACAACAAGAATAGAATGATGGTCGATCTTCAAACCAGAGAATACATGAAGAAGGTCTACCATTGACTGATTACTGAACTGGCAAGAGTCATGAGTTTGACAAGACATTCATAGTATTGAGACTTTGAAAATTCGCAAGAGTCACAGAGCCCTTAGCAAGGGACTTCGTGATATGGAAGGGCTTATCTAGCACATTTTTAAATGTAAATCTTCAACATGTACACTCTGGTTTGATGCTCAACCTTCAAACTAGAGAGTATATGTTGAAAGTCTACCATTGACAGATTACTAAACTCGCAAGAGTCCAGAGTTTAGCAAGACATTCATAGTATCGAGAGTTTGCAAAACTTGCAAGTGTCATGAGCCAAGCAAGATATTCATAGTATTGTGACTTTGCAAAGTTCGCAAGAGTCAAGAGCCCTTAGCAAGGGACTTCGCGATTGGGAAAGGCTTATCTATGACATACATTAGTGATCTTGATGAGCATTTGGAGCATTGTTAAACATATATGATCGAGATAGTGTTTAGAGCCATATCAACAATTAGAGCTAGATTTCCAGAAATGTATATTTTCTTTTTGAGAATTGCTGGACTTCAAATTATATGACCATAGTTAAAGTGCTATTGTCGTATCGGCTTTTTTAGAATTTGCTTTGTATCTTTCCCAAAGATCATGTGGTTAGCAAATTTGGTCAATGGACTAGGAGATATTACTCCAACAAAAAGCACTATAAAAATAATAATATAATATGATTATTATTTTCAGATTTTGTCCTTTTCTGGCCATTTGAATTCACCTCCAAGGTGGATGGTGTCATCTCCATGTAGGATGACTTTTTGGTTCCCATTTCGAACCATTCATTAGTATTATTAGCAACTTTCATTCTTCTACATTGTTTGGTTATAAAGATGGTTTTGAAGAGAAACATAAGTTTGCAAGTTAAGAGTTTTTGTAGACAAAAATTGCAGGTTTGCAAGTTTTGAGACATACATCTTCCCTATAAAGTATACCCATTGGTGGTATGACTTGATATCTCTTTAAAGAGATGTGGAATGTTATCGTTGAACTATTTCTCATGTGCTATTACAATATAAAGTACCAAATTTAGAGAAAAAATGTGAAGTAAAATTCTATTTGTTTTCAATTTGAGACAACTCCTCTCTTTTCTAGATTTAGGGTCCCATGACTTTATACTTAAATTAGCAAAAAAATGAACCACCCCAAAATGGAATATAAAATCATAGGAATTGGAATGTGAAGAGTCGTGAACATTGTTTCCTCAAGAAGTTGAGAGGTTTATTCATGATTTGAAAGTGCCAAAAGAAGTAAATTATAATTTTACTATTTTTAGAAAATTTCTATTTCTTTGTATTTTGCATTTTTGAGGGGTCAAACATGGGAAATCCTTTTCCTCATGCTCTTGCATGATGTGGTGCTCATTATAAGTTTCTCAATGCATATCCATGATTCCGATCAATAGTTTAGGAGATATAACTTTGACAAGGTGAAAAATTAGTGTTATACTAATTTTCTTGATATTCCACCCAAAAAAAGCTTAGAACACCATTCTAATCTAAAATGTCAATGTTTGAATGATACTTAAATTTTCAAATTCTTGAGCCCATTTTAATTAAGAAATCTGTTATGATTGAAAAATAAACACCTTAAACCTTTACTAATTTAACTTTTATTAGTATGACGAAAATAAATAATATAATTTTACAAATTTATATGAAAAATAAAATAATTAACTTTTTTAAATTTCATATAAATTTGAGAGGATATCTATTCAAATAAATTATTTGAAGTAAATCTCAAATAATATATATAGGAGGGCCATCCCATATATAGGGGCCATTCCCCTCCCTTGATCTATTTGAAGTGACTTCATATTTGAACCTTATAAATATCGTGAAGTGGGAAAAAAATAATAATATTAAGTTAAGTTTTAAGAACATTACATTCAGAAACATCTACAACAATATGAAAGGATTACATGGCAGACAACAAGAAGACGACTATAGGATCAAAATAGACTAAACAGGCCTGTGATGAAACAATTATAAAGAAAATTTCCCATCGTCCCCTAATTGAACTATGACCCTTTCAAAGGTTATATTTACTTGACATGTGTATCGGAGTGGAAGAACTATCTAAGCATTAATAACGAAGTGTCAGGAGTCATTCCTCGGAGAAGAAGCAGTTTATTATTTTCAATAATTGAAGTCTACAGTCAAACCGTTCCAGAAGCTATTGACCCTGTCCTCCACGCTGTCACTACCTATTCATTCTCCTCATCTCACGGTCTCTGGAATGTTTCATGGAGTTTCTGCCATTATAACATATATATGTGTGTGTGTGTGTTTGAGTATATGACATGCAATGATAATGTTACCATGATTCTGTGTGGGAGATTATCTGTGGAAGGCGAAGCTGAAGAGATCATTCCAATGAAACCAATCTCCAAGCCTCGTCATAGGTACGGAAAATCTTCTTCTAATCCTTGTTCATCCAGAGGCCTTGATAAATTTGCCAGACTCAATGATGAGCTCTCTGCAAAAAGAGAATATGTTTCCAGGAAAACAGGCACACCGGAGGCCATGGTGAAGTTCTCTGATTCGGGTAGAGGGTTGGTACCTGTGGTAGTAAAAACTAGTCATAATGGTGGCCGGGTTTCGATCTTGCCACCTATCAGAGCGAAACAGGACAATCAAAGCAACAAGAAATGTAACACTGTTCAGGAGGAGGAGGATAATCCAAAGGATGCTCATGAAGGGTATGAGAATGGTGTAAAAGGATCTGCAAGCAGCCAGGAAACTGTACCTGTGATGATGCCATGGCGGTCTGGGTATCTCAAGGCGACTACCGTTGGGGTCCTGATTTTGAGTGCTATACTGGTCAGAAAGCCTGCGGCATCCATGGCAGTCGCTATGGTGGCGGGGTCTCTGCAGAGGCGGTGGCTGGGTGGTGTGTTGTGCATGAAGAGGTTTATTGAGACAGGGATCTTCCATTTCTCTGAGATTTTTCGTTACTGGAAGAGAAGCCCAGAGACTAAAACAAGCTTTCCTCATGGAGGGCATATCCGTCCCCTGACTGCACCATGCAGCTCTGTGAGGGGTCAGGCTGCCGTGGTTTCTGCACCAAAAAACAGCGGCAGAGGTAAGGAGCCCAATACCCCTCTGGAGGATAATAAGAAGAATCAGTTAGAAACGAAGCCCATCAGATTGCAGAAGGCAGTTAGTTCTATGGGGAGGAAGAGGGAAAGAAAGGGGGCCATTGATCCTACTGTTGCTGCCATTGTTATAATTATTCTTCTCTTCTTTCTGGTTTTCTATGGCAGGTTTTGTGCAATATGCTTCACGTCTGCTTGGTGGTATGTGGCTCCCAGTTTCAGAAGTGAAGGGATAACTAATGCTCCTGCTAATAATGAGAAGAGGAGGAGGATAATCGATTTTCAGTCCAGAGAGTACAGGAACAAGGTTTATCATTGAAAGATTGGTTGAGAGAAGTAATTTGACAGTCGTTTAGTCGAGAAGGGCCCTCGGCGACTTGGACTCGGTCTATTCTCGAGTTTACAAGTGGCAAAAAAAATTGATGGGAAAAACCCAATTTCTTTATAAACGAAAGGGCTAAATACTTTTGTTTTGCTTATGCCTCTATGGATGCCATTTTTTAATCCATAGTTTATGCCTATATGGATGCCAATTTTTAATCCATAGTTTTTGTTTTATTGTTTTTTTGCATTTTGTTTGTTGCAAAAATTGTATATTTCGCAATGCTTGTTGTAAAAAAATGGAGTAGTTGTTGAAGGTTGTGGTTCAAATTTTGTATTTAAAAGATAAACTGAAAAATGTATTCAAACTCCAAATAAAAATTATTAAAAAAATTATAATAATTTATATATTTTTTATAGTCTAAAAAGATTATAAATATCCAATGAACATTTGTGAAACTTTGATATAAGGCAAGTATCATCAATCAACTTTTAGAACAAGTAAATACCCCTTTACATGCAACCATGTGTGTAAAAAAAGAGTCAAACCCATAAATTAATAGTCATTTTAAAAAAAAATTAATTATATAATGAATGACTATAGATCAAGAATGTACAAGATATATACAAGAGATGCATAAGAAAAAGGGGTTATGTAACATATTTGGAGACCTTTAACTCTTCCTTTCCTTATTTATAATGTATTTTTTAATTGAAAAATGTACTTTTATTAATAGGAAATATATAGCAAACCGTTAATCATACACAAAAATGGGTAGAAAAGGTCACACCCAAAATGAAGTCACATCAAACCAAGAAGACCTCAAGAAAAGGCCAACTCACTTCAAGAGGGCATCAAAAAGTAGGCTTACATAATGAAAGTGTGTTTTAACCAAAAAAATGTGCAAGACGTAAACGACACTAGAGAAAACATAGGCCCAAGAAAAATAAGTTGCAACAACGAACATGGTATTCGCAGGAGGAAAAGGTAGAGGACTATTGGGCTTATTTCCCCAGCCACTACTGTAAAAGGGATGGGCTATGTCCAAGATGGGGTCCCACTCATCATTCTATTTTTGTTGCTATTGCTCTCCTTTATTAGTATTTTACTGGAATTGGTAGTAGGGGGAGATGGCCAACACAAACCGTGGAAATTTCCCTTGAGCAGGGGCACCCCACCCACTGCCGCCATTTTTGACCTCACCATCGAGCTATTCAAAGACATCACCACTATAGGTGGGAGAAGGGCATTGAGATCTAGGAGTAGAGTGACGTCGTCGAGGAGAGGAGCTCTGCTAACTACTGAAGCAACATGTGTGAAATCCTTGGCCACAAGCCTAAGAAGGAGAATTGTGGTGTCATGAGTTTGGAGGCACTCAGTTGAAGGTGCATTAGGCATTCCCCCAATGTGAAAGAATGTATTGCAAGTGTTCCACTTCTAGAAGAACTCTTTCTGCTTGGACCTAGATCTCGAACATAACATAGGAGATTATAATAACTTTATTAGTCACAAAGAAGTCTCTATCCATAGAAAAATTATTAAAATGAGAAAAGTTTTTATCTTTCCAAATATGAAATATAATACTAGCTCTAAACATTTTCCAATAAATGTTAAATTTTTAAGGGAGCATGGTTGAAGCCCCCATGAGAATCATTTTCCAAGTAAAGAAATCAGGGATGAATGGTTGGAAAAAGAGTGTAAATCCACTTCCAAGTAGATTGAGTGTATGAAGAGAACCAGAAGAGGTTCTTAATTGACTCTACTTGATGGAAAGCAGGGCAAGTAGGGTTTGAAACCCCAATGTGCTTGAGTTTGTTTCCAATAGGAAGACCCTAATACATAAGGCACCATACAAAATATGATTTTTTGGGCTCAAAGTGAAATTTCTAGATATTAGCAAACTTCTGGCCAAATCCCATTCATGGACTAAATATTCTAGTACAACGATGGTTTAACGAGTCACCTAGGATGTGTTTTGAGGCAAGGATATGGTACCCAATATGGAGTTTGTAGTGACAAAATGGGGTATCCGTCGGCCGATGCCAATATTTCCACCATGGCACACTAGAAGAGATCTTGATTTTGTGTAAACAACCATCAAGTACAAAATTCATAATTTCTTGAATGGACTCAACATCCTCATCTTTCAACTGAAATTTAATTTTAAGCATAGCTAATGGTATCCATGCTTGGGAGGTCTTGTAGAATATGTCCTCAATGACTTTGATTCCCTTTTTACAAATTCAAAGACTATTAATCTAGGGTACTATAACAAATGGGACATTATGTAACTTATGAATGGGATACCTGTTGGTCTGAGGGGTTATTATTCACTTGTTATTTGTTTGCAAGTGTTGCACTTCTAGGTGGACTTTTTCTGCTTTAACCTAGATCTCAAGCATAACATTTGAGATCACAATTACTTTATTAGTCATTGATAAGTCTCTATCTATAGACACATCATTAAAACAAGAAAAATTTCTATCTTTCCAAATATGAAATATAATATCATCTCTAAACATCTTTTAATAATTGTTGAATTTTGTAGGGAGCATGGTTGAAGCCCCCACGAGAATCATTTTCCAAGTAAATAAATCAAGGATGAAGGGTTGGAACAGGGTGTAAATCAATCTACTTCCAGGTAGATTGAGTGTGCGAGGAAAACCAAAAGAGGTGCATAATTGAATCTAGTTGATGGAAAGTATGACAAGTAGGGTTCGAAACCCCCATGTGCTTGAGTTTGCCTCCAAGAGGAAGACCTTGATACATAAGTCACCATAGAAAATTTGCATTTTTAGGCTCAAAGCGATCTTTATAGATATTATTAAACATTTTAGCCTAAATCCCATCCATGGACTAAATATTCTAACAATGGTTTAAGGAGTCACCTAGGATGTGTTATAGGGTGAGGAGATGGTACTCAATATGGGGCTTGTAGTGACAAAAGGGGTATCTATCGGCCAATTCCAATCTCTCCACTAGGGCGCACTAGAAGACATCTTGATTTTGTGCAAACAAACATTAGGTAAAAACTTCATAATTTGTGAAATGGACTCGACATCCTTATCTTTCAACCGATATTTAAATTTTAGGATATCTAATGGAAGTCATGCTAGGGAGGTCTTATAGAATATGTCCTCAATGACTCTGATTCCCTTTTTAAAAATTTGAATACGTTTAATCTAGGGTACCGTAACAAATGGGACATTATTGAAATTGCAAATGAGAGACCATCATAAGGATAAAATTTTAATTGAGAGACCGGACATGAAGTTATCCCCTACCTAGGTGGGATTTGGTTTGATCAATTCCCAAGATTTCCATATGATTTTAGCCACAAAGGTGTCGAGATACTTCACTGGCATAGGTGAGGGAAGAAGAATTCGGAATCCTAGGAATTTACACGCTCATGACCCAAAGGGGTCCCTTGAGTTATGTAATGTTTGAGCAGGATTTTCCATGCTTTAGATCCTTTAAGGTTTTGAATTATCCATTTGACGTTAAGAGTAGTTCCTTTCAGCTTAATTTCCAATAGCGCTAAACTTCATGCTTCTTAAGGCCAGAAAAAATGTCCCATGCTACTATATGGAACCCTTTATGTCCCTTAGAGTTATCCCATAAGAAGTATTTGAGAAATTTTTCCAGTTTGGCATACGTCACTTTAGAGTGAGTCCAACAAGATGAATAGTAAAAATGAGTGACAACCAATACTTTGGAACAAATTTGGAACTTCCTTGTGAGTTAAAGGGGTTTGGTAACCAAATAAACAATCTTATTTTCTACTGCTTGAACAATAGAAAACCACATATAATATGGAGAAGCTCTAAAAACAAATTGTATGCCAAAAAATTTAAATTGAACACTAGGTGGAATCCGTTCCCATTGAAATCCTTCCAATTATGAAGGTTTAAGAGTGAGGGATTTCCTATAACATTGAGACTTTTTCTATTGAATGGAATATCCAAAAAAATATAGAAATTCCATGGAATTATTGATTGATTCTTCTTCCTCAATTAAAGCGAGGAAGGGATCATCTACAAAATGTCTATTAATGAGATGTTGCTTAGTTTGAGGGAGTTTGATCCCTTTAACCAAGCCCTGGGTGGAATAGATGGATAATAGATAGTTGAAGCCTTCAATGGCCAAAACATATAAGAATGGGGTGAGAGGAAATTCTTTTCTAATTGATTTAAAGAGTCCAAATATGGAAGCTTGGTCTCCATTGATGGATATGCATGCTCCCGCATCTTGAAAAAGAATATTAATAGATTGCACAAAGTGAGGCTCAAAACCAAGAACTTTTAGCCTAAAAATAATGAAAGAAAATTCTATCCTATCATAGGCTTTCTCAAAATCAATCTTAAAAAAATATTTTTGGTCAGAGACCCTGGCTCATTCCATGAATTCCTAAGAAGCTATCACTGCTAAAGAAAACCATTCTTCTCACTTCAGGAAATGAGGGGAAGGAGATGCTTAAGTCCATTCTCTAGCGATTTTTCTATGATCTAGTAGGATACATTGAGGAGAGTAATGAGCCTCCAATTTGAAATATGTTTAGGGTCATGAGATTTAGGGATAAATTTAATGTTTCTTTGATTGATAATCTCACCCAAGGTGTTATATTCTATGGATTCAAGGTAGAATTTATGTAAATTAGGGCCCAAAATTTCCCACATGATTTGGTAAAATTCATAAGGGAAGAAATCAATACCTGAAGCTTTATCAAAATCTCATTATATAATTGCTTCTTTAAGATCATTGAGGGAGAGGGGTTCATCACAAGAAAATATTTGAGCTTGGGAGAGCTTTTAGGTGATCACTTGTATGTATTTCATTAAAGCATCTTTTCTTTCAGGGGAACAAGGCTGAACAACAAAAATAATATGGTAATGGTGAAAAAAAGCTTCTAGGATTATATGCAATTTAATAAATCTGACATTAGCTACTTAAATGGCTTTAATTCTATAAGTAGTGTGTTTAGAGTGGAGAAGAGTAAATAATTATTTGGATGATATGTCTCCAATTTTTAGACAATTTTAAACCTTGCTTTGATTTGAGCCCCTATTGCTTTGTAAGCTTAATCCACCTTGAGTTTATGCCTCCAAGAGTAGTTTGTATTTGTAGAGAGATGTTAAATGGAGAGTGATCAATCTCCGTTGAAATCCATCAGAATTCATGATATGATTCCTCATGAGATCTATATTTATAAGTGGCAAATTGTTTCCCATAGATCCTAAGAAAGGTGACGGTTCTTTAAATAACATCATCCCACCATTCAATCCAACATATATTCCCTATGGGTTTGGAAATCAGGTTCAAAATCATTATGACATGTTCTAGAGCTATCTCACGATGTAGAAGGGAATTATTGAGGTAAAATTGAGACATTTTACTTTTGAATTAGGGATCAGTTCATGTGATATAGAAAAATATGGGCCATTGGTCTGAGAGTAAAGAAGTCTCAACCATAGAAAAGGTCTATTATTATTGGAGGATAAAGAGAAAATATCTTGTTCAAAAAAATGGTACTATATAGCCTCTTAATCACTTGACTTGCCCTTGTCAAAAATTACACTAGGTGAAATAGGAAACTATTGAGTTTTACCATTATCATGTAGAATGACAAACCCAAAAATTGAACAATTTTAGTGCATGACAAGTAAGTCCCTAAGTGAAATCCTGCCTTCTAGTCACTGTGCATCCTTCCTATAACCAACCTGCATTTAGTTTCACCCCCATCCAAGATTAGAGGAAATTATTAAAAATTTCATTAATTATGTTTCCATGTGCAGGAACGAGTACTCAAGGTGATATGTGAATTTAGTTAGATTCAGCAAAAGACTACTTCATCTGAAGGCCTAAAAAGTTTATTTGTGGCCATTCTGAAGCTGGTGAACTCCTCCTAGAGAGTTAAGGAAGTACATAAAACATATGAAGGTGGTGTAAGGAATTCTTAAAGGTGCTTAAGAAAATTTAGGAAGATTTAGGAAATAATTTCTCATGCAGGGACAATCTGCTCAACAGTTGGTTTTCTAGGTGAAAGGAACAAACACCCTAATTGTGAAACCTGACTTCTCTGGATGATTGCGGGAGCTCAATAAGGATTTAGGAGGAAATAAAATATGCATCGAAAATCTATGTGAATTATATATAAGGTGAAAAAATCATTTTTTCTCTTAGGCTTGAATGTTTCCTAAAGCATTTCAAAATAGTGCAGCTACCCCTCGTTCTAAATAAAAATGGGCCTAAATTTTTAATTGTAGGAATATTCAAGTTTTAAAATTTGTTCCATTAAGCTTAGAATGATTTTTTTACTCACAATAATATAATATTTGACCCTAAAACATTTTTATAATCGTCTGTGGTGAAAAATGCAAGTTTCCTAGCTATTTCTAGACATCTAGTGCAAATTTGGCTTTCCATTCTTGGCCCAAGTTCAATTTTCACTTCATTGTGTCCCAATTTTCCCCTTGGGGACAAGGGGACATGAGGGACATAAATTTTTCCCTCATCCTCCTTCCCAAGGTGCACTTTTGTGCCATGTGTGTCCCATTTATCATATTTGTCCCATTTCTCCCCATAGTGCAAAGGGGACATGAGGGACACAAAATTGTGCCCTCAATCTCTAAAAATGGGCACAATTTTGTGTCCCAATTGTCCCTTATGCCCCCATAAGGACAAGGAGGAAAAGTAAATTGTGCCCCATGCAAAATTGAAGCTCATGGACCCCCATCTGACCTCACCCAACTCCGCAAGTGCTTTTCCCAGCCCCCTCATCTAATTGACCTCTCCTCCCATGTTTACACTTGTCATAATCCTACTCCAAGGTGAAATTATCTACCCTCATTTTTCCAATTGTCTTAATTGTACCATATTTTAACTCCATTCAAACTCAAGTTCGACCTGGGTTGAAGGTGCAGTCAATAGGGTGAGTCAAAACATCACTAAACTCTTGCAAACTTATCTCTCACCACAAAATTATCTTTTTTCATGAAATGAATGTGAAATCAAAACAACCTCCATTATGGATTCCATACCACAGTAGCAAAATGAAATCAAAATTCTTCTTTGATTCTACGGAGATCCGGAAGGTGAAATCATCCTAAACTTGGAGTGAATGATACTAAAAAAATCTAATTTCATCATAATTATTTCTTGCATAATGAGGTGGATAATTTTTAGGGATATGGAGGACTGATTTTCCTCTCATAATTCTTCCCTATTTGAATAATTTTTCATTCTCCCAAAGATTTAACAGGCGAAAATCCCTGAAACTTGGAGTGAATGATCCTAAAAAAATCTACTTTCATCCAAGTTGTTTCTTGCACGATGAGGTGGCTTATTTTTTGAGATATGGTGGATTAATTTTTTCTCATTATTATTCCCCCTTCGATGAAAATATCATTTTCCCAATCATATAGATGAGGGAATCATCTCAAAATTGAAGCAAATAATCTTGGAATAAAACCTAGAATTTCAAGATTTTTTTTGTTGCAATCCAACACTTGTAGGTGCATTTACTAAAAATATTATGTATTCATGGCGAGACATGTATAAAAATAGTAAGTTATTAAAAAGGAAAATCCTTAGCATTCTCGACATTCTAAATGAGTGAGAAGCATTAGGAAGTGAAAACAGTGAAAATTTAATAAAATTAATAAGTCTTGGAATTGAGCCCGAAAAACTGTGACAACTCCCATTTTTCTTATCTCAATTATTTTTTCCATCATCACAATTCTAGGAAGGTTTCTCGTGGCCTACATTGGACAGAAAACCTTCCACAGGCTCTTAAAGAATCGTTTCTGAGGAGATCTCTACAAAACATAGTTTGATGAAAGGAGATACATGATATAACTCATTCCAATTATGGCAGAAGGAAGTCACTATGATTGAATTCATTCATGAAAGGGACATCTTGTAGATCATGTTGTGACAAGAAACAAGATCAGAATGTTTACTTAGATAACGAATGCAATCAAGAAAATCATGAGGCCAGTGAAGAGTTTGAAAATAATTGAGAGCCTCCTTTGAGTTCAAGTCACCGAGAGGATGGTCATCATGAGCATGATGAGAGAAGCTCACCATGATTGATGATGGTAGTCATCTCAAGCAATGCATACCTCAAGAAGTGTTTTTAAACAATTGATCCATGCTTGATAATGTTCTCACATTTGAGCAAGAAAGTGCATAAGCATTCTAAGGATGATTCCATTAAAAGAAAGTTTCAGAGCCAGGAAGGGTAAGAGGGTGGTCTTCATGTGGAGCATCATGAATGCAAGAATGGAAAATCATCTTAATTTCACTTGATTTCATTCACTTGGTAGTTTTCTTAAACACTCTTTTAGTACTCTAGAGTGTTCTTGCATCTCGCAAAAGAAGGAAACATATGCAATCATAATGTTTTAGTTCAATAGGTGATTAGAGGTCAAGATTCTCATTCATGAAGCATTTCCCCAAATGTCCATCATAAGGATTCATCTTCATCAGATTGGTCAGCACTTTCTCTTTCTCTCTCCTCCTTCCTCTCTCACCATATTCTAATTATTCACTAAGAATGCACTTTTCCCCCTATTCGGTCTTATTCACTTAAGTGACCCTCAATTCAATATTGTAAGAGTCATTTTTCATCAATAAGAAAAAAACTCATTTTCCATTCCTAGGAATGTGGAAGGTCACAAGTGATGAGGGAAGGTGAAAATTCATGTGGGGGGAGATGAAAAGACATTTTAATGCTATAAATTGGAATGGATTCTCCATTCCAAAGGGTTGGAACTTGTTGATTGATTGTATCTTGTTGATATTTCCCACTACTACATGAAGCAATAAAAGTTGCATTTCTTCTGTTCTCTATGTTTGTGTTCCTCTATTCTCCCTCTCTACTTTCCACCTTTGTAAACATGGTAATCTTGCAAAACCAAGAAAGGTGCCCGTGTCTTTGATGAATGAATCAATAGAGTTTTGTGTCTATGATTTTTTGGTCTTATCATTGTTAGCATTTTTGTGTTCTTCTAATTGAATGTGGACATACTCTAGCTGATGTATGTGAATTTTGGAAGCCTACTCACAACATTAAACCTCTCTCTCCTTATTTCCCTACCCCCGTTTTACCTCTCCTCACCGCAAATTCCTCCTTTGCACTTTGTAAAAGCACTTTTCCACAAGTTTAGTGGAGTATTCTTATGTGATCCCCAACCTAAAGGCCACCCCTCATATTTCGGTAGTTTACATTCAATAATGGAATCATCCCCATACATAAGAAGGAGGGGTTTAGCCCCGTGACCATTGGTGGAAACCAATAATTTGTAGCATAGAAAATTATTTCACCAACACTTACCTATGATAGTGGTTTGGATCATAAATTCCAAGCTTGTGTTGCATATAGAATTGAGATTCTCACTCTCTAGCACACTGCCGTATTGGCAAGTCCCCTTCCTTTTCTTTATTAGATTCAACAATGTTGAAATCCCCACATAAAATCTAGTGGGCATCTAGGAGGGATTCAGCTAGCCATATCCAAAACAGAGATCATTCAACCACATTGTTGGATGCATACATGTTTTCTAACCCAATGATACACCTTTTAAAATCAAAGAGAGTCTATAACACTTGGTAGGTGGGGTTAGAGTCCCATGAGATGATATTATGAGAAATTTATGGCATAGGTAGCATGTTGAACCCTCCATGACTTGGCCCATGATTGGACATATGGAAAATAACATGTGAAAAAATAGTGCATGAAATATAATGAAGAAGAAATCAAGAGATATTAAATCCCTACATACACAAAAATATCATATTGCATAATAATTACATAAAACTATCCTAGAAAAAATATCGATGGGTTAGTTCAATGAGGCCACGTACATTCCATGAATAAATAATCATTTAGAAATATCAAGGTGCATGGATCCCTCATCATCAATATCATTGAGGGAAACAAACTTATTACTATTATCAAATTTCCATTGGGAAATAGGCATGTAGTCAAGAATTTGGAAAGGTGGTTGTTTTTCTTGGACAAATTCTCCATCTTTTTTTGGATAAGGCCTTTGAGAGTGGCTAAGCACAAACTTGTGTTCAAGACAGATAACAGTGTCTTATGTATAACTCACCCTAGAGAGGGGCTGTAATGCATGCAAATTAGAAACAAAGAGCACAATGGAAGAGGCAATGAATGGGGTGTGAAAGAGTGGATGTGAAGCTTTAAGAGTAGGTGGTGTAGTATTTTGTTTGGTAGTGGGAGTAGTAGAGCTTTCTCCATACATACCAACAGGGAAATAAGATTTTTGGTGGGCATTGAGTGGTGCCGTGGGAGACATTTTATGGGGGCTCCATACACTTAGATTATGCATTCTATATAGAGTATATCCAATGGCTTACTGTAGTGGGAGGTGGGTGGATAACGTTTCTAATATTAAAATATGGGTGGTCCATTTGGATAGTCGATTGACCACATATTTTTTCTTTTGAAAATGAGATTGATGAGCCTAAAATAGATCTCTCGTTCCGGAGGATTTGAGAAATATACTTTGTATGGGATTTTACGCCTACTACATGACCTTTGGTTTGAAGCACTTTTAGTAAAAACATTACAAAATTCATTCAAAATAATTCCATCATTGAGAAATTGACTAATATGCAATTTTGACAAAGGCTTAGCACTAATATTCGTTGGGAATGCATTATGTATCTCAGGAAATTGAGGAACTTGAAGACTGATGGGTGATGAGTACTCATTGGGGAGAGGTCTAGACATGGCGAGATCTAAGCCAAGAAATAATTTTGAAATTTCTAGATACGAAATACATTTTGTGGTGCAATTTTGAGATTTCTTGATGAATAAAATCAAGTCCTTCCACTTCTTTTTTGAATTCAGACCAATTTTTTTATAGCATCTCATCATAAACATGATATTTTCCTTCAAAAATTGAGCATTTCGTGGCTTCAATCATAGATTTTGTATATTGTCTTCTAATATTTTTTAAAATTTAAGTGGTTTTCAACCACTTCTCCATCATCTTGGCAAATGAGGAACTTTTTTTCAATCACATGATTTTATTTCTTCATCAATGTTGCCATTATAGACTCACTACTTGTTGGATGACAAATTCGGCATTATTATACCTTTTATAAACTCTTCCATGCTTGCTTGGACCATTTTTCTCTTGAAACCACTAGAAAAATTGAATCATCTATGCCTTGTTGAATCATAAATAAAACTTTAACATCCTTCTATCAATTCTATCTTAAGACGACTTTATCATTTGGTAAAAATATATTGTAGGCACATTGTAGGCAATCTATAAATCTACTGGTTTAAGAAAGACATAATCAAAAAATTCCCCAAAGATCGTTTGAGCAGAGATAATTTCTCATATGTATAGAATTTTTTTTTTTTACCAACAAATAGGTATAGGTTAGGTCACAAAGGGATGTCTTACATTTCTTAAAGCCACACAATAAACACACTAAAAATTCCAAGATAAAAGCTTAAACCACTTAGATATGTTTAAGTTATTTATGTTCGCAAAATGCTTGTATTTGATATAAAAGAAATACTATTCAAAATAGAAAATTACACAGACACAAAACAAAAATACATTTTAAGCTCATAATTATATCAATATATCACCAATACAACTTTCTTACTTATTTCTTCAATGGTGTATTATTTTCTTCTTCTTACATCCTTGTGTTGTGACACATTGAAGATTTCTCCAATATTCTTCTTTGCTTGAAACCGTAAATAGAATAATAACCAAGCAAAAAAATCAAGCACTAAAGTGGTGGATTAACAATTTGCTAGTGAACCAGGCTCTAATACCATTTATTGAAAATATGAGAAAACATAATAACCACAATATAAACTTGCATATATTAATACATCAAAATGACAGAGCTTCAAATCTTTACATAAGAAATTTGGTAGAGCTTTGCTACTTAGTTACCTTGGATAAAAATGACTAAAATACAATCCTACTTAAAGACCCTCCTTAAAAATTCATCCACTTGCCTACATGCATAATTGCAATTAATTGTGACCTACTTCATTAATTAAGAACTGGAATTAAAATCCCAGAGGAGGTGTGCCCATATTTTATTGGGATTACACATGTACATTGTCTCATAAGATTAATGTGGGATGTTTGGGACTGCACATTTAATGTCGCTAGTTGGGATTAGAAATTCCAACAAGTAGGAAAAAAAGGATTGAGTTCCATGTTTTTTTGTATAAACAAGAGAAATGTTTTTTAATGAAATTAAGAGAAAATATGGATAGATTATCCATCTGCATACCCAATCATCGAGTTGCCAAAAAAAAAAGTAATAATAGAAAAGAAATTTTTTAAGGGAGGTTAGGCTAGTGCACCTCCCCCATATATATAAGGTTTAAAATAAAAAAATAATATTTAAAGGAAGGGGATAGGTACCACAGCCCATCCAAAAAAAATTACGCTTTTAAGGGAAAAAAAAGGAAGGGGATGTGTTGTATGAGTGGCTCCACCACACCACATCCCATGGCCCACATCCTTCATATTTATAGGATGTCCTTATAGATAGACATGTGTCTTATTTAGAGGAAAACAATTCTCTACAATTCTTCATTTCTCCGATTAAGGAAGTTATCCCTACTAAATATAACATATTTCCCTTTTATAATAGTAGATTTCCCCTCGAGCAACACTCTCTAGGATATTTGGAAAATATCCAAAATATTCTCTTGGGTTGTAAACCTAAAAGAGAATATTTAAGTGAATAAAAAAGAATGTAATCAGGCAATGACAATTTAATAAGATGAATCCATGGGGATAAATAGATTATTGCGAAAAAAAATTATAATATAATAACCAACAAAGGATCCCATTAGGTTTTAGATTGTAATAAAATATGATATAAATAAGTATGAATTTATCATATCAATAAGTCATCCATATACATGTCAATCTATGCACATAAAGTTGGCATATCTGTATATTCACAATAAGGTTATATAACTTGATATGCATATGGATAGACATAAGAGAAAAAAGATGGAACATAAATAATAATCAATCATCCAGGATGTAGAATAGGTAGTATCCATCAAACAAAAGGAAATAAATATCATCATCTTTATGTGAGCTAAATGAAATCCTTTATAAAAACATTATACATTACATGAGATCTATATTTTCCTTTAGAAAAGTTTGCAAGGAGTGGATATGGAGATAGAAGATGTAATAACATTGGATTTCTCTACTCCTTATCCTCTTCCATTATTATAAAAAATACAATGAAATCCATAGCTTCTATACACAAGAAAAAAATGGAACCAAAATAAAGACGTTATAGGATAAATGGAGATATTAGGGTCTCTTATTGAAGTTGTGCAAATGGATGGTGAGGATGAAAAATATCTAGACGCGATGATTTAATATAGATTTTGGGTGGAGTTATTACTAGCAAGATCACACTTGAAATGTGCAATGGAAACGCCGAAAGGGATGCGTCAAAGAAGTTAAACTTGAGGGAGGGAAGCATCAAAGGAAGAAGAGGGGAAATGAAGAAGGGGTTTTATAAAGGATAAAAAATGTTGGGGATAATCATATTGTAAAACTCTTCCTTCTTATGATGAGGCACATTTGAAGTACATGACAATTTTTCTCACCGTGAACTTATGCGACCCATCTGATCACATATGGTGCACATCTACATGGTGGCATCCTTTTAGTGGAAAGGTGTTGAAGTTTGAGGATAATGATCATAAAAAATTATGAAAATGAAGGAAGGAGCTCTCATATTCCTTGTGTATGATGTATTTAGTGTTATTGATCGACATGCCCAATTATTGACTGGACATGGATTTTTGATCAGTTAGTGAGAGGATGTGATGTTCATGATGCCTTCCTTGATACATTTCAATATTTTCTCCACAATTAAATTCTTAGAAACATATCACAAATATATGTAGATGCCTACACAAGCCTAAATTGATGCATGTACATTTGTTATGGAAATGCCTTTTGAGTTATTAAAATAATTTGTAAATAATAATTTTGTGTCCGTTTGAATTGGAATATTTATGTAAATAATTTATTACCACCCAAATAAAGAAGGGACGCTGAAAAATAATATAGTTATAAAAATATAAGTGTAAAATTATACAAAATTAAATTGGCATAGTCTAAAAATGTTGGGGATAATCATAGTGTAAAACTCTTCTTTCTTTCAATGAGGCACATCTGTAACATGTGTCATTCTATTTTATCACCACGAACGCATATGACTTGTCTTCTCAGATATGGTGAGCATCTACATGGTGGCATCATTTTAGTGGAAAGGTGTTGAAGTTTGAGGATAATGAGCATTAAAATAATGGAAATGAAGGAAGAATATCTCATAGTCCTTATGTGTATGTTTAATTTAGTGTTATTGATTGGCAGACCCATTTATTGACCGGACATGGATTTTTGATCACTTAATGAGAGGATGCGATGCTCATGATGTGATATATTTCAATATTTTCTCTAGAATTAAAATTTTTGAAACATATTTTGTGTCTGCATGAATTGGAACATTTTTGTAGATAATCTATTACCATCCCAATAAATAAGGGATGTTGAAAAATAATGTAGTTATAAAAATAGAAGTGCAGAATTACAAAAAAATAAATTAGTACAGGGTTCATTTTAAGAATACCCCTCTAAAAATTTACTTTCGAATTGTTGACAAATCTCATAAATTGACTTTCGAATCGTTGGCGAATTTATGAAAAAATGTTTCGTGGCAAAGGTGATTTCATAGAGCATTGTTTCCTCAGTTCACAATTTTGGACGGGCAGGTTGGACGGATATGTTGGATGGGAAAGTTAGATGGGCTGGTTGGAGGAGTGGGTTGGATGGTCAAAGGTCAGACAAGTGGGTTGGACAGTCAATGGTTGGATGGGGTGAGTTACATGAGTGAGTTAGATGGGTGGGTTAGACGGGCAGCGTTGGACAGGTGGGTTGGACAGTGTCAGTTGGGTGGATGGGTTGGGTAGGTGGGTTGGACGGGAGGGGTAGACGGGTGGAGGTTAGACAGGAAGGGGTTAGATGGGACATGGTTGGACAGGTGGGTTGGACGGATAGGAATTGAACGGGAAGGGAGTGGACGTGCAATGGTTGGTCAGGTGGGTTGGAAGGCTGAGGGGTTGGACGATTGACGGTTAAGCCTAGATTAGTTACACACGTGGGTTCAGTATTGATACCAATGAATTTAATGTTCATTAACGATACCCCTGGGCCCTATAAATGCCCCTTTAAGGTTCATTTTTTCACTTTTAGACGTAAATTTCCTGTGCTTTGAGCTCTCTAATTTTACACCCAAATTTCACTTCTCCCAAATTTCAGCAATGACCAGTACCACATCTATTCCTACACCCAAATTTCAATACAAAACCTCATGTGCCCATAGATTTTAGCTCTACTAAAAGCAAAAGACGCTCCAAAGGATTGGCTCAAAAAATTAGAATTTTCCAGGCTTGTGAACATGCTCCAATTTGACACTGATACATCAGTCCTTGATTACCTTCTTGCCTCTTACAATGACAGTGATGGACAATTTTTTGTTCTTGTTGTGCATCTGAAACGTCATCAAATTTATTTTACTATTGAACCCGAGGATGTGCATCGGTTAACAGGTTTACCTTTTGGAAATAAGTCACCTGTTACTACAAAAGTTGTCCTTATAGACGAAGACAAAAAGTTTTTGGAGTCTCGTTACAATGTATAGGTTGATGGTAAGTTTATTATTTTCAAATGCTTTTTTCTTAACATTACTCGACCACACAAAGGCTCTAATGTTTATTTTTTGTAATTGTAGCTCTGCTTAATCGTTCATCAAGAGGCCTTCTTCTACAAGGTATTACAAACAAATTATTTATCGCAGTTGCTTCACTTTTTCAGGCCAGGATTGTACTACAGGGAAGATCTGCAGACATTCTGTATTGGGAAGTTCAGTATTTATTATGGACACTAGCAGGTCAACAATTCAATTAGTGTAGTTATTTGTCCAACAGAATAAAATTAGATATCTCCCATGCCCGCAAAGCCAATCAAACTGATAAATCCAGGACTGTATTCTCTTGTTGCAATTTTATTCTTGCTTTCTATAATGAAGCGTACTACGAATTGACACATCATATGATTCCTACTACAATCAATGACAAGATGATTGGTCTTAGTCTCGAAGAACAACATGTAACACTTACTTTTACTGTTTACTTGTTATAATGATTTCAATTTCAATATTTTGAATAAAATAATAATTGTATGATTTTATTTTGCAGAAAAAATTAATAGCTGTAGCATTGCATAAGGAGGCAATTGCTAGAGGTAAATCCCCTCCAGAGGTCTGTGCTGATTCTGGCATGGATTCAGCAGAATCAACACCAGTAAGACCTCGTCAAAAGTGACGTAGGGGGTCGATATCCACATCACGTTTACCACCACATTTTACTACAGGTATGAATAATGAAATTATCTTTTTATATAAATTACAAATTCAAGCAATTAATATAGATTATGTATTCTAATATTTATAATCATCTTTTCTACATGTATTGTATTCAGAAACTACTAAGTTTGATGATGAAGATCAAACTCATTCTGGGTGTGGAGATCGAAATGCCACGATTGTGTTTCAATCTATGCAAGGTATATTGTACAGTAGTTTGATTTGTTTGTTTTGTTTCCTTACAATTTTTTAGCATTTACAAAGTGCAACCGTTACATTCTAACAATTTGTTGTTTGCTTTATGTAGGTAATATGGCTTCAGGGCATATTCTGCTTGTAAGGAGGCCACCAATTCCTCCAACACGTCAAGTACAAACACAAAGGAGGACTTTAGGAAAGAATATTAGGATTCCTGTAGATTCAGTAGGAACAGTTCATCCTTCTACGATCGAATTTCCTAGACTGTCACTAGGTGGTGTTTTCAGTGTAACAGCCACACAAATTTTCAACAACATTGCCCTTGACGAGGAGTATTTAGGCTTCGAAAGTTGTGATGCAGACAAGGGTAACTATTTTTACACCCATGATATGATTCAATATACTCCGCCTCAACAACAAAATGTGCATGTAATACAGGGAAGTGACTCTCCTCCTCCCCCAAGTGTTGTTCCACAAACAAATGATGAAAAGACACATTTTATATTAGAAAATATGATATCAGATAGTATGGGGCAAAAATTCAAGAGGTTTTAATGTTTGATGTGGATTTGGTGCGGTCTTGGGAGAGGAGAGAAAAAATTTTGATAAAAGAAATAAATACAAGATAACATAATCATGCTCAAAGGCATTCATTGTTCGCTACCGTAGAGAGCCAACTAACATGGCAGGATGTTTTGCTAAACAAAGCTCAATTAGGGACAATTTCATATAGTAATGATTATAATGATGAAATTATAGACATAATGCTAAATAGGTTGGGGAATCTCAATGCTAAAGCACAGGCTTACTACAACAAATGGTTAAAAGACAAGACAAATGTTTTAATAGAAAATGTAGAAAAAGAGAAAGTTGTTGTGAGTAAGCATTTAGTTTTACATGAAAAACCAAAAATAATCTGATATTATAAGCACTGCAATATATTTTTTCATATTATCTAATAGACTAAAAATTTAATATTTCTCTTTTACAAGCAGAATATGAAAATTTAAAGAAAGAAGTAGCTATTTTCGAAGCACATTTGAAAAATGTCCGCAAAATATTGAATTCTTTTATACAATTGAAGGAAAAACTCATTTTTATTAATAAACGAAATAATACATTGAGAAGGATAATAAAAGAGCATAAGATGGATCCAAAAGTCTTACTGAAGGAAAAGACAGATGCAGATGCAACACTTTTGTCTGCAGGAAATGTAGCAAGGGAGGAGCTGAATATACTAGAAAATATCAATACTGCAACAAGATATCTTCAGGCATCAGGAGTTATAGCAGCTAGCTTTGTATAGATGCAACAGATTCCTCCATATCATATGTAGGAAAAAGAAAAAGCTTCACCTGCATCATAAAATTTGATAAGTTAGTAAATTTCACCACGTGACAGGTGTGTTGTCACAATTCCAACACTGGCGCAGGAATTAAAAGATAGTGGAAAATCCTTTTTTATTTTTTATTTTGTGTGGCAGACGTAAGGACAACTATGATTTTGAATCATAGGCAGAAAAGAGGATGACCTCGTAATGTGTCCTTACATGACAAAACTTGTCTAGAAGCTTTGATATGTTATTACAACCCCTTTTTTGAATTGTATTGACTGATAATGCTTTATGAATTTGTACTTTTTTCATAAAGTAATCTGCCACATGAGAGATCAATTTCAAAAGAAATTTAGAAGTTAGAATTGTACAATATTACTATATGTTGTTAAAACAAACTATGTTTCTTTTCTATTGTTTATGTAAATGTTGCTTTAATTTACACTATTTACTTTCTTTATGTTTATGAATTGTTGTAGATGTAAAATAAATAAATTAACAGATATAAAAGATGAATGTGTCCTTATTTCAGTATGAATTTGAAAACCAAACATAAAAAAACAAATTGCATAATTGAAACATATAATGACTTTGTTCAAATGGCAAAGGATCAAATAATGACAAATATAATATTGCATTTATTGAAAGTTGTAATCTATGAATGAAATACATAAGTAGTCTCAATAATGTATAGAAGAAATGAAATCTATGTAAATTCAAACAGTCCTGAAGCAACACTTTCATTTGTGTCTTGGACATCAACTGTAGCATGACTTGTGGATGTGTCTCAATCCCCTGGGTCAGGCATAATATTACTAACTCCTTTTCTTTCTACTAGTGAATTCCATAATGCCATTGCTCTATCATAAGGAAAAGACTCCATTGAGTAACTCGATACATACAATATAAGACAACTTTCTAGATTCCTATCCAATCTGTTTCAAACTTTTGACTTTAAAAAGGAAAGTGCACTGAAAACCCTCTCATCTTCCACAAAACCCAGAATCATTGTTTGACAAAGCTCATATAGCTTAATATACTCACTCAAATCTTCATTTAGAATACTACTAGAATAGATATCCTTCCGAATCCTTTTCATTGTGTTGTAATCCTGTGGGTTTTGTAGAAGCTGAACTTGTCATATCATTGTTTTAGAAAAATCCATTGACTGTGAACTAAGTAGTTTTGTTTCCAAAATTCCTTCTACAAAAATTCCATTTATCTCTTCAGTCTTATAGAAATGATCAGTTAGATCACTCAGGTTTTTAAAAAATAAAGGACTGATAGATGTATAATGTTTTCCGCCAGATAAATTCCAAAACTACGGATTTACAACTCCCATTGCTTCAAGTATTTTATCATTTTTGAATCTTTCTCAGATCTCTTTAGCTAACGATTCAGAGATCTTTCTCAACTTATTCCTATTTTCCATTAATACTACATCATATAAATTTCATGTCACTCTTACTTCTTCTATCTCTAAGTTAGCCATATCAATTCTTTTTTGGTACGTATGAAGTTGAATCTTTCTTCCATGTGCTGTTATACACAGATGATTATTTATATTGCACTTTAAGAAGCACCTGGAGTTTTTCAAATCTATCAATGCATTCCAGTTTTCAAAATCACCACCCTGAAAAATCCCATCAGAAATATATAAACTTTCTAGTCTCCAGCAAACACGTCTTCTGAGTCTTATAAAGTCTATAATGTAGAAAGACCGATCTTGAGCATGATTCATTAAAATATTAAGCTCCCTCAACATGGAAAAAATGCCGCAGAGTGTGAGTAAATTTTCTATGTCAGTTAGAGGATACAATAGATCTTTAGATTTATCTACATCCTTGCGGTATTTAAACATAAATCCTGTCAGTGAAGGATATTCATCATATATTTTACAGGTAGGTTTGTACATAGATATCCATCTGGTATCTACATCTTTGAGAAGTTTTTTTCCCCTCTATCAGTCCAATAACAAATTTTTGAAATTCTAAAAATCTCTTAGAACTACAAGAATAATAGGCATGGAGATCACGTATCAGTTCCTCCACTTTAGCTACATTTTCAAATGTGCTCACAATTTTGTAGGTGAGATTCATTCTATGAGCCATGTAGTGGACAACAACCATATACGGAGCAATAGTTGTTTGAATTCTAACACACAGACCATTTCTAGCTCCCTGCATTATAGTAACACCATCGGTTCTGACACAAACTATTTTTTTTGCAATGGAAAAGTTATCCATTCCGGCGATATCCTTCAGATTTGACTCCACCAATTTATAAATATTTTTAGAATTACAATTCTATGTCATTTTATTAATTTTCCAAGAGGTGTAGAGTCCTTATTTCATTAGCAAATGTGTAAACATGAATACATATCCATGAATTATTATCGACTTTAGTAACCTCATCTAAAGAAAGGGAAATATACTTTGCCTTTTAAACACATAGTTTCAGATCCTCCTTCTCTACCAGATATAGACATTTTGTAATCTCCCAGCCATTGGTATCTGACCAATGTGATTGAGGAAAGTTCTTTAAACCAATAACTTGATACAAAATTTTATTTTCTTCAAAATCTAACATCGGTCTTCCCCTTTTCATTATATGAAATACGATTGCAAATTAAATACCCTTTGCTTGAATTTTTTCCTCCATAGCTTTGCTCAATTTTTCTACTATGGTCCCACCTTTTTCATTTACATAGTTGTTACGTTTTTGTTCCTTTTCATACTCTTCTGCGTATTTGACATGTAGACAATATTTTTCATCTTTCCATTTATGTGTTCTGACTATGTTGTCATCCTTAAGCTTTTGGGAAATGTTTTTTTTCCCACAATGTTTTTCAATTGTGTCCAGTTTGAGTTGCATCGTGTGATCTTTCCCCTATTTCCAACCACATATTTTGCTTCGACATTGGGTTGGAACATCATTACAATTTTAAGTGTACACATGTTCAATAAAAGGATATTTTGCAGTCCATTCAAACTGGAATTTCCTTCCAATTGTCCAGTTTACCATCTTTCTTCTAACATATTTTCTTTTTTTTCCTTGGGATTCAACTTCTGCATCTGGGCTGTCAGCATAAATATTTTGAATCTCATGTCTCCTTTTTCTAGAAATAGACCTTGGAGTAGAAGCTTCGTCTGGTGGTGTATCCTGAGAGTTCGATGAATTTTCTTGTACTTCTGTTTCATCAAGGGATGGAATGTTTGCCTCAACATATAATGGATCATCAATATCTATAAATTGATTATTCAGTGAAGGAATTTCATAAAAGTATGCAAATAATTTTATAAAATTGTTACTTATATAGTATTAATCTTATCTATAGTTAAATTTTTACAGAGTACAAATGTCAAAGAGCTCCAAGAATAGTATCATAAACATAATTATTAAATTCTGTAAGATAAAATAACTAGGAAATAACACTTACCACATACTGATATTTTCAGCTAAAGCAGAAACAAACTTCATTTTTTGTGATTTTCCAAAATAGCCAAGCAAAGTATTGACACCCTTTTTTGAACTTGTTGAATTTGTAATCTTCTTTCCCTGATTTCTAGTATCCATGACTGCTTACTGCTTAGGCCCTTAGGGGCGGCTCTTATGTTCCAAGGCTCTGAGAATGGACGGTAAAGGGTTGGACAACTAAGGGTTGGATGGTTATAGGTTGGATGGCTCAGGGGTTGGATGGCTCAGGGGTTGGATGGCTCAGGGGTTAGACGGTACGGGATCAGACGACTTAGGGTTGGATGGCTAGGAGTTGGACAGCTAGGGTTTAGACGGCTAGGGGGTAGACAGCTAGGGGTTGGACGGGCTAAGGGTTGGACGGCTCAGGGTTGGGAAAAATAGAGTTGGATGGTTCATATTGTAGAATTAGTCGGGTCAGGGCTAGACAACTCATAGTTAGACGGCTTATGGTTGGATGACTCAGATTTCAGACTTTAGTGTTGGCAGCTGAGGATTTTCTTATGTTTACTTCGGTGAATATGTGCATGATATGATTCGAAATGGTGGCGAATTACATTCATAAGATTTTATATATGTGTAAAATATAGGTGAAACAAATAGGATAAGGGACATGTCGGTGGAATTTTTTGGCGAATAAGTCAGCTCTGAACAACATAATATTCGCCAATTCGAATTTCCATAATCCTCGATTTTCATGAAATTATGAAAAATTGCCACTAAATTTTTCCCTGAATTAGTATAAATGGATGGAAGTGGGAAGTGGGCACACAAAGTAAAATCATTTATTATATGAATGAAATTCTAATCTTGGGTTCCACATTGTCAAATTTGAGATCAAAATCCTTATCCTTCTTCTTTGTGGTACAAATTTTCCCTAAAACCATTTTTCACTCCACACTCTTGTCATCTCTTATATGGGTACATGTTACATTCTAGGTATAGAGAAATAAATGAACACCATCATGACCACAACCCATCCAATAAATAAGTAGAAGGTTATCAAATTTTGTAAAGGGAATAATATCTCTAATTTCAAGAGCTAGAAATGCTTAATTTATATACATATACACAAAGGAGACATATGCTTAGATACTAGATCCAAAAGGAAAGGTGGATTTACTGTGTAGAGGAAAGATGGAAAATAATTAAGGATATGTGCCCAAAGTAAAAAAATTAATGTAGTGAAGAACATGAAAATCAAGCAGTAGGAGGTGAGAGATGTTAAAATAAATATGCATACGACCACCACCACCAGGAAGGAGTATCCCTTTAACATCTCTCCCTCCCCTATTTTTCCCAATTTTGGTCCAAATAGAATCACCATCAGTACTTGCATCACGTCACCATTTAATTTATCCTATCATTTCCTCTCTTTTCCCGAGTGGAAGAAACAATGTAAGAAACATAAATTATAGTTTCTTGAGAGATTCTTATTTGAATAGTGCCCTCAATGAATAGAAATATCCCGCCATATTTTTCATTTATAGAAATGGAGATAGTAGTGGATAAGATATTCACTGACCCCATTATCACTACAAACATGAGATTAACATTGTTTTCAAACCCTATTGTCTTGGAAAGAATGAGAGCATAAACAAGGATCAAAAAAGGAGATTGAACCAACTCCATATACTTCCATGCTCAATCCACTGACCTGCTTGACATGATCATCATTGTAAAAAACCTTGAAAATATTGTGAGTGACCAACTTGGATTCGTTACATTCATAATACTTGTTGAAGGTTATGTTCTCCATTATTATAACCAAATCATAATAAATTTTCTTGTGAGTTTTTATTAAATTTCTTGTAGTGTCAACCACCACAACTCTGAAGCATCAAACTCTCTTGGAGGCTTGCAAGTTTATAGAATAGATCCAGATGCATGAATGTTTGTGGTGAGTTAAAGCTTGTTCGCAGAAATATGAAATTGATGATAATGTACACCCAAACCAATGAGTTAAATGAGAGAAATTGATTTAGGTTGATGGCATGTATTTTGTTGTACTATCAACATCTGCTCAAACTCCACCCTATCCGTCCCACGATCCTTCAGTGTCAGAAAAAATAACCCTAAATCTAATAGGGGAAACACCTAAATTAGTTCATTTTCTTTCATATTCAATATAATTTTGTGTGGTTTGGAGTAGTTGGTAAAGTATAAACCCATTACCAAGAAGGTTAGAGGTTGAAGCTTTGTTACTTCAATTTCATTACATGCTAGTTACTTAGTCATATCATATGGTTAGTATGATTCAACTATTACAACTAAAAGATGTCTCTTATATCGATTTGAGGGGTTTATTTTCCATTAATCCAAGATATCTATTCATAAAATAAGGAATGCATCTTCCATCAAACTGAGATATCACCTTGTAAATTGAAGGGTATCTCTTTTTCTTGACTGATACACCACCTTGTAAACTGAGTATCTTTACTATCAAACCATGATATTTCCTCATAAACTGAGGGTTTTGCATGCCAAGAACAAGGAGTTCATCTGTAGTGGGAGATCTATTGCCATTAATGCTTCTATTCAACCTCTTTTCTAGAGCCTCATCACTTGGTGGGCTTTAAATATGACTTCACACAACTCTTGTCCAGTTGTTTCAACTGCGATGGAGAGCGGCGAGTTTGCGAACAATGGCTCTGGGGAAGCGCCCTCATAATTTTGTGCTGAAAGTATTCCACGAGGTAACGATTCTCCCCTAATATTGTTTTACCACTTTCAGAATTTGATTCCACCTGTAAATGGCTAGAACAATTGTGTTTAATAGGATATTTTGTGGGAAGGACTCCCTCTGAAAGTATGCTTAAATCATGGGTCCAATCTATTTGGACGACGCATGGTATTAAGCTAGATTCCATCCAGAACCTAACCCGTGGTTTTTTTTGCCTTTGATTTGATGACCCTAGTCATGCTTCCCTCATTTTGAATAAGTAACAAACCTGGTATGTTAGAAGCTCCCTATTGATTTTGTCACCCTGGACTAGAGACTTTTTTGTCGCTGATCAGATGGCTCTTAAAGTCCCTATTTGGGTTGAATTCCCAGGGCTTCCTATGCATTGCTGGCATTTCTTAGAGTGTATTGTTACCACTCTTGGCTGTGTTATTTACACACAGCCTTCTAGGTTATTTTCATATCATGTCCGCAAAAGAGGGTTTGAATTGAACTAGATTTATCAAAGGACCTAAACAAATGAATTGCATTCAGGTTGGCGATGTATCTTTTGCTTAGAAGGTGGTATACATCAACCTACCAAATACTTGTTTTCACTGTCAATCTTCTGAACATAAAATTAGGGACTATCCCTTGTTGGCTACACGTCGTGCCCTTCCAAAGCCCATGGGTGATCCTTTCCCTCAAGATAAAGATGAGGGCTATCAAACTGTGGGTGGCCATAAAAAAAACAAGAACAAGGCTGCTCATGTCGGGCCTTCGCAACATGGTTCGGCTACTCAAGCCGAAAATGTGCCTTCAAATGCTTCCAACGCAACTGTTAAGCAACCTTCATATAAAAAGCTACCTCTAGCTCACATGAAGGTATTGGCTAGCAGTATGGTTGGTCTCATCAAGTAAATTAGCACCTTTTGCCTCAAACTCTCAGCCTGATGTTTTGCAGCATGAGGGTAGCTTTCCACCGCTACTTGTACCTAACAAAGTGGTTTCTACATGAAGGTAGATAGTTCGATGTTCTTGAAGCCCTCCTCGTGAGTGCGAGGAAGGGGAGTATAGCCCTACCAATCTGGTGGGCTGTTCAACTGTCTAATTTTTTTTCAGTTACCAGTAATGGTTTTTACAAAACAGGTTTGGGGCCCTTGATGGTTTGTGTGAGCTAGACTCAAAGATGCCTCTTGACAATGTTTCCTCATGAATTTCTACTCATGGAATGTTAGGGGTCTCATAGACTCCATTTACAAACACATTATGTGAGATTTTAGAAAAATATTCCCGAATATGGATATTTTGTGTTTACAGGAAATCAAAGCTTCAGGTTTTTTACTTGATTATGTTGCCAGGACTATTTGGCCTGATAGTTTCGCTATCTCTAGCAACCATGCTACTGGTAGAGGTGGAATGATCACATTTATTTATCAGAAATGGCAGCAGCTGCATTACATAACTGTATTCTTTGGGTGTTATTCAATATTTAAAAATCTCTCCTTTGGGATTATCAATGTTTATGCACCTAATGACGTGTCAGAAAAGACGACGCTTTAGAGGTGGGTGGCTGATGACCTTTCACATGCACATTGGCTGATTAATGGGGATTTTAATATGGTAGAGCAACCCAATGATAAATTGGGCCTTTTACCCATGAGGTGGCCAACTGGCGAAAGGGAGGCTTGGTTTTACATGCACAATAAATTTGGGTTTTATGACCCCAATTTTTTGGGTCACACCAACACGCTGCCATGGTACACTTGGTCTAATCGTAGAAATGGCCAAGATATAGTTTTTAAAATGTTGGATCATGTAATGATCTCTTTACAACCTTTCTTTAAGTTTGCCAGCTATTATTATCTTTCGATGGAAGATTTGCTAGCCGTTTTCCTTTCCAACCACATTCCGATCTTGTTCCACATTGAATGGTATTTTCAACTGCCAAAGATTAAATAAATGTAGTTTTATTTAAATATATTGAATCATGACCCCACTTTGGCTCACATTCACCAAATACGGAACCTTGTACCTCACCCTTTGGGTATGGTTGGATAGATAAGCTGGTGGTAGGACACTATAATTCAACTAACGAAATTCCTCTAGATGTACGGTATCCAACTCGCTAAATTTTTGTGGTGAGCTTATCCTACTACCTCCGCCAAGCTGAGCCGCTCCTTGGTGGTGCTTACCCAGGCACCTTTCAATGTGGCTATGCATCTCCAAGGTGCTAAATTATGGTAGAAAATCCACATTGTTGATGATCATAGGGCACGGGGGAGGGGGGCCCAATCGAATCTCGGTTGCACTGGCTTAGAATTGGACACCGTAACACCAAAGAGTTTTACCAGCAGCTCAAAGTGTAGCACATTGAACCAGCAAATCTCTGCTATTTTTGATGCTGGTGTTTGGATTACGGACACTCCTTAGATGGTCCAAGCCTTTCTTATGCACTATTTTTAGGTTTTTAAAGCTCAGGAGGAGTCTCCTGAGCGATCAAGCCACACTCGCTAAATGCCTCTTAGTTGTTCCATGCAAACTTTCACATGTGCACCGTGGGTTGTTTGTGACAGACTACTTACCTTAGAGGATTTATATGAAGCTATCTCCCTCATGGTCAATGAAAAAGCCCTTGGTATGGATGGATTCCCTTGCGAGTTCTACAAATCCCTTTGGGACATGGTGGGCTAGGATCTGCTACAATTTTATCTCAAATCTCTCCACTCAGGATCCCTCGGTGCCCTTATTAATCGGGGTCACATAAATTTCATCCCTAAAGTGGGAGACCCAGAGCTCATATGAAATTGGTGGCCAATTACCTTGCTCAATGTCTCGTATAAGATCATAGCTAAGGGTTTAGCTCTTCGACTTCGGCCCATCTTGCCTGTTATCATCAGTTCTCAGTAGACTTGTTTCATACAGAGCAGGTAAATTCTGGAAAATATCTTGGCTATTTGGGAAGGCATGGAGTGGGCTAGAGCCTCTAAGAAATCTGCCATGTTTGTCAAAATTGACTTTGAAAAAGCTTATGACAGGATATAATGGAATTTCATTTTGGTGATGCTCGAAGCATTGGGCTTCAGTTCATTTTTCATCACCTCTGTCAAAATGATTTTTGTAGATGCCTCTACCTCTCTTTTTGTAAATGGTCATACTTATAACCAATTTGGGATTTTCCTCTCTATTAGGCAAGGCTATCCTTTAGAACCTACTTTATATGTGCTTGGCCACTGAAGGTTTTTTGTTTCTCCTTGCCCATGTTTGTGACCAAGGGCTTGTGCGTGGAATTCATCTCCCTTCATTGACTCCCCTTCAACTTATCAATGGGCATTTTACAGACTACTCCTTCCTCACACTCCTTGAGGAAGAAACTAATATCAACAATGCCATGTAATGTTTGGACATGTATTGTTTAGCTTTAGCTTCCAGTATCCAATGGTGTAAGACCCAGTGCTTTAGGCAATATTTTCTCCCAAAGCATGATTGGCTTAATCGCTTTGACTGGAAATACATCTAGCATGGAGAAATTTTTTAATTCCTAAGTATCCCCTTTGCTTTTGATGCTGCCCCCAATCCTCTTTGGTAGTATTTTATTCTCAAATTCACCCACAAGTTGGAGTACTAGATTACCAAACCCCTTTCGCTGGTAGGAAAATTCCTTATTTGCTCCAAGATTTTGGTTGCCATGCATGTTTACTATTCTTCATGTTGGGTGCTCTCCAAAGACCTCATACAAGAAGCTGGAAATTAAATTCTTAGAGATTTCCTTTGGGCTAGGTTAGAGCTTGGCAAAGGTTTCCATAGAGTTTCCTGGGAATATTGTTTCCTCCCTAGGGATTTTCGTGGGCTTGGCCTGACCAACAATGGTCGCCAGGGGACTACATTGGCTTCCAAGTGGATCATTCAGGCCTACACTGGAAACGAAGCTTGGAAAGTTCTAATTCGCAATTATATTTGCCAAGGTTCCCCTCAACGGTGCAAAACTTGGCAAGTTCTGGATTTTCACAATCTTATCATTCTCAAAGCCTCGGTCAAGATTGTGGGCACCTTTGTTGTCAAAAGCATATGGAAAGCCTTAGAATTACTCAAACCCTTTTTAATCTGGGACAGGGATGGCTTATGGAATGGGATTTCCATTAATTAGCACTCCATTTATTGGTCACCTCTCATTAATTTTCATGGTGTCCCGCTTTCCCAAGTTCCCTGGGTTCATGCCCTTAAGTTATATTGTCGAGGCTTGTGCACTCTTAATGAATTCTTTTGTAGGTAGTCTAGAATGCTTCTCACTTTTCCTCAAGTAAAGCCAAATTTTTTGGCTTGTTTCAGCTGACAGAGAATCTTATTAGGAAATTCTTGATTCCATCCTGCTGAGATGCTTCACAAAGTGGGTATTGTCTCTCTCAGGCCTTGGTGGAAATATTGGAAATGGTTTCCAGATACCCCATTCTTAAATTACTCCCCAGGAAAAGGGTATGCTCTTCTCACCCCCAAGCTGCCAATGGTGGCTTTGCTAAACTCCAGGTGGTCCATCAATTCTAGATGGTCCTCCTGGGAAGCTAGATTTCACACAGTTTGGAAGGCCATCCTTCAGCCCAAGCTTTCCTATTTTTCTTGGTGTCTTCTCTTTCAAGGCCTCCCTATTGGGTGCAGATTAGCTCATTATAGATTTCTCCTCGTCTTTTCCCTTTTTGTGGGCATATTGAGACACTTACATCTGTTCTGGTACTACCCAAAAGCTCAGTCTATTTGGGACTGGATCCACAATTTCTTTCGACCATTTCGACCAGCTCCTTTTCTTTGGCAACATGTTTTTCTTGGGGATTCTATTTCCATTCCCCATGCTTTTGCGTAAGTGTGGCATACTTTCAGAGTGGAGATCCTTTTTTTAATATGGAAAGAATGCAATTCTATTGTTTTTGCTAATTCTGTAGTTTCTTGCTTTCTTTCACATTATGATAAGGCCATACTTATCTCAAATGTGTTCTTACAGATCTACGACCAGGCCCACAAGGTGCAGCTGGAAGTGCAGCACCTCTAGACCCTTCTAGATCTATTGGGCCAATGATCTATGCACTGTAGCATGGGAACCCCCCACCTCCCCTTCTGGGAGTGTTCGCTCGAGAGGTCGCCATGGCCAAGGTCGATCGAATGAATGTACCCACTGCCATCACTCTCCCAGGTGGCAACCCAGCATCGATGGAGCCCTGTCAACCGCGCAGTGGTTGGGGGTCCCCACAACGTCCCACACATCACAGTGGTTGGGGCTCCCGCCATCACTCCCCACCTCCTGCACAATGGGATGGTTGGGATTCTAGTAAGGTCCCCCGGTTGGCTCTTTCCATCTCTCCTAATCGATAGGACGACAAAGAAGAAGAAGAAGAATTGGTTCCGGCTGGCCCCCCTTCTAGATGGAAATGATCTCCCAGGTGGTAACCTGGAGGATAAAGGGCCTCCACCACACCCCCCTGCTGCTATGTTCACTACGACAGCTTAGTTTAATTTCCTTCTATGCTTTTTTACATTGTTGCCTTTTGTTACTTTTTGCTCCTAGCCTTCGGCTAGTTTGAACTTGGGGTGTGCCCTTTACCACCCATATTTTTTTTGGATAGTTGTAATATTTTTATAAAGTAATATAGTCTATTTCAGAAAAATTTAATAATGTAATTTAATTAAAAAATTCAAAATTTAATTTCTAATATTTATCCACATATTTCATTTTCTGTCATCCTCCATCAAACCATCACCATCCCCTATCAGTAGTAGTGTTTTGCATTCGTTGTTAGGGTTCGGTTGTAATACCAAATGTGCCTAAAAAATTAGGTTTAGAATTTTCGTTAATGTTACACTCATATAATAGTTACTACCATAAGGGTTGTGACCAAAACCATGGATTCCATGTAGGACCACACAACTCACCAAGGTTATGGCTATAATTTTTATAGTTATAACCTAAGCAATCCCTTCTGTATAACGTGAATACAATATGGATGTCACTCAGTGGCCCCAACCCTTGTACACCCACCATGTATTTCATATATAATGTCATAATTTTTTAGTACCAAAAACCAAGGCTAGACATATAGTTTCAATGACACTATAAGTGTGTTTGTAGGGAAATAAAGGGCAACTAATATAATAAATTGTGTGTTCCTGATTATTATCATCACATTGTACAAACAAATCTCAAATTCAATTATCAATAACATAAATTTATATGAGGAGAGATTAATCAGGTATGGATGACACAACCATAAGAGGATTAAGAAATTATTGTTTGATATCATCAAATGCCTTTTGATAAGTTGTGCCCATTCAAAAGAGGTTACTTTCTTGAGCAAGCATGTGAAGAATTGTGTCTTATTTTTCAAGCTATGTAAGGGGCAAGGAAAGATGTCATGGCCCTTTATTTAATGGACAAGTTAATGGTAATTAGACCTTTTATATTTATGTAAAAATATCTTCCCAATTTTTTCACCTCTCAAAAATAAAAAAATATAAAACTAAACCTACACATCAAAGTGATAATACTAAAAATTGTCACATTTCTACCTACATTGGAAATAATTAACCCTTTGCAAACCATGGAGGAGACATCCACACACACACACACACACAATTTCATCTTTTGGAGTAGTACGAGTCCCTTTAGCTATCATGAAAAAGGAAATATGTGACATTAATACCTTTCCCACATTTAGTTTTTTATTTTTTCTATCTCATTCATATTCCTAATGTATGGAAATTGTATCCTATTTGATGCTACCTAGATATCTCATGAACACCTTCATTATCAAATTTCTAAAATAATGCCAATACCATGTTGTACAAGCTCAAACATCATCTCTCATCCCAAAAATATTGCAATAAATGGATCCAATATAGTGTATTATTGTTGATGTTGACCTACACATCCAAAATCGTTCAAAGAAAATAAAAGTAAAAATAACAATTTTCTTGCTTTGGGCATACCTTGTCAATTAAGAACATGATGATCTATGATGTCCTAAGCTTACTCGAAAAAGGATTTCATGCCAAGAAAACATGTTAAACTTCAATGTAAAAAAAACGGGTGACATAAAAAAAGTTGCATCAAAATTACTTCTGCATTTCGTATACATTGAGCATAATTTTGTGGAAAGAAACTTGTGTTGGGATGCTTCCTTGTTGACAAAAATATTGTAATCAAGGTGTTCAAAATGAAAAAGCCTCTTCACAATGTTGAACCTAAGATTTTTGACACACACAAGGATAACCTTGTGATACTTTCGTTTGGAAAAACTTGGTTGGTATATGGTGCAATTTAGCAAAGGGTAGATATAGTTTTTTTCTTTCACATGTGAAAGTTAAAATTAAGGATGGTTTAACTATATGATTAGTTGTGTCTCATGATTTTTAATGGTTGGGTTCTTTGTTATGTTTTTTCAATAAGAGTGTTGGCAAGTGAGTAGGGTGAACATTTCTTCCTAAATCTCTCCTTCATGCAATAGTTCCGACTCAAGGGCATGTCCTTCCACAACTCCAACAACATTAATTTATTTATTTGACTCTCTATTATCTTTCAATAGAGAGGATAAGTTGGATGATGAAGATGAGATGGAGGGAAAGGAAAAATTTTTGATAGGCACAATCATATGCAAGTTTCTTATCTACAAGTAATGATGAAGGATATTCTACAAATCCTCTAAGGGCAGTGAGAATGTGGACATTAGGTTCAATGGCTATAGTCTTTCCCCCTTAGGAATGGGTTATCGTGGTTCCTTGGTAGCCTACAAAAACCTCATATTTGGGATTGGGTAAGACATATCAACTATGTTTCCTCCTTTACTAGGCTTGTGTAATGTATGAACAATTGTTCTTTTTAGGTGGAATGTTATGAAGACCATTCACAACATTATATGCATTTGATTGAGGTATCATTGTGACAACACTCCTCTACTTTGCGTATCATTTTTGGAAAATGGAATTTCTATCATTGTCCCTATATTGTGCATGTTAACTACCATATTGAAAGAGCCAACAATGATGGTGTCAAGGTTCCAAAGCATATCATCTAGGTAGGTTAGAGAATGTATTGTAATTGTACCTCGCACTATGCCATTGTCGATGTTGAGAGGACATACTTTGCTCCTCCTACTTGAACAAAAATACATCGATATGAGATTTTTTGGCATGGGCTCTTATAACGACGTGTGCCTTCTTAGTTCCAATTCGTAAAGAAGCTTAATTATTTCTTCTAATTTAATAGTAAGCTACTGAATATTATTTTGAATTCCAAATCAAGAAAATTTACAACACTTGGTGGAAAGGTTAAAAAAAATGGACATCTACAAGCTTCCCTATCTAGAGGGGGTGGTGAAGGAGTTGATACAATTACATCCATTTGGTCCACTTTTATCATGATCCCTCCTTTCCACCCAAGGTTTAAATTAACATGGTTGATGTAATATTCTTGACCTCTCTCTCATTCACCTTTGGGTGTTTCATAACTGTACGCATGTTTTTACTTCTGAATCCTTTGACATTGTTGAAGATTCAAATTTGTAATTATTTCTTTAGGATTTTGGATTCTACAATAGCCAAAACAATTTTATTAATTGATTACGTGTCAAGAATTAATGTCCACATTGTTTCTATGTATATGGCATACATTTTATTAATAATATTTTAAGTTGTCAAATTTGTGTTCAAATCCGACGATCAACAGTGAGTAAGACCTTCCCTACTCCTTCATTGGTGTTTCAAGTGTTGAGGTTTTCCTGGGGCAAGAACTCACTTGCCCAGTTTCAAATTTTCACATTTGTTTATGAGTTATCGATGGGGTGAGAGCTCCCCTAACATCTCCTTCATGCTTTTCTCGAATCCTCACATAAGACAATACTTTTATGACTAGTTTGACCTCCTATAAAATATCTCTTTGATGAGAATTCCACCTCACTTGCCCTTTACCTACTGGTATCTAGGATTTGCAAAAGCGTGACAACCCCCCACACCCATATAGTATTTTTGCTTCTACAATACTCAAAACATTTTTTGTGATTGATTGCTTGTTAGGAGTTAGTGTCCCCCATGTTCCAATATTTAGGGCATATGTTTTATTCATAATATTTTAAGGTATCAAATTTGCATTTGAATGCAATGATTAATAACATATGAGACCTTCCCTTCCCCTTCATTGGTGCTCCCAATGTTCAGGCCTCGTCAGGGTGAGAACTCCCTCACCCAAATTTGTATTCATGATCGATAATGAAGTATTGTAGGGGTGAGAATTTCCCTGCCACCTCCTTCCTTCTAATCTTGAATTATAACCTAAGATAGTACTTGTACACAATGACCTAACCTCCTATAAGATCTCGTTTTGAAGAGAAATCCATCTCCCTGGTCCTCTACCTACTGGACTCCATGCCTCATGCAAATAAGACATCCCCCTATGTCCACCTTGATTCCCTCTGAGAAGGCAACTTCCAAAATGGAAATAACCAAACTTGTAAGTCTAGATTATAATGGCTTCATGCTTGTGTTTTTTAAAATTATCTTGACTTTTTGGGCCACAATGAAAATGGAAAAACAAGACTTAATGTCGATTATAGTGTTCTTATTTTATGATATATGCAAAGCTATTGACATTGGAGATAAATAAAGAAACGGGTTGCACATATTTGTATCACAAATATGCAAAAACAACCATATTTTATCTTCCCTCCTCAAAATAACATTTCATTGCACTCAAAACTATATCTTCACTCTACTACACTAAAAACTACATTTCCATCTATTACTTTGTTTTTACATCCTCCTCAACATAAGAAACAATTGATTCTTCTGCACCTATCAATGTCCCCATTGCACCCCTTTGGTGTGATTGCTAGTTATGTAGTACAATATATATATATATATATATATATATATATATATATATATATATATATATATATATATATATATATATATATTTGAATGAAATAAACGATATAAACTTCCAAAAACAAGTAAGTTATGATCAATATCGAAATCCTCCTTAGGAGATGTTTCTTTGAAATGAAACTATAGGATTTCTTTATATTACACTATAATTAAGTGACGTGTCAACTGTAATATAAACCTACTCATTTTTAGCAGAATGTTAAATAAGGGTTTAAACCATTTCTAACGTGGAAAGAGGAAATACTTGTCACTGTGCTGGCGTGGCCATAACACTCATCCATGCTTGCATAACTATTTTAAATCCGTTCTTGTGGCGGTTAAAAAAATTGTAAAATAATCGAACGAGGTAGCGATATACTTAGCTAACTCCAAGAAGTTTCTTTATGTTATAATTAGCGTTCCCTTTCCAAGATCGGCTGGGTATATATTCAATGAGTGTTACGACATATCTTTACAGAAAACACGGCATTGAGGAGATTAGTAGCAGAAGATTATCAGTGGAAGGCGAAGAAGATGAATCCAATCTCCAAGACTCGGCAGAGGCATGGTTCCAATCCTTATTCTTCTGGAGGCCTTGATAAATTTGCCATGCTGAAAGCAGAGCTGTCTGCAAGAAGAGAATATGTTGCCAGGAAGAGTGGAATACCAGAGGCCACGGTGAGGTTTTCTCGTTCCAGCAGAGGATGGGTACCTGTTCTTGTCCAAAACTGTATTAATGGCGGGGCTTCGATCAGATCAGCAGAACAGCAGATGCAAAGAAAGGAGAATTATAGCAGTAAGCGAAAAAAGGAAGATGATGGGTGCAGTGACAAAGGAATGCGCGTGAGAAGGATTTTTTCTTGCAGGAAGAAAATCCCCCGAGGAGATACCGAAGGGCCAAAAACACAACTATGGCAATCTTCAGAGCAAAAGAAAAAGAAGAAGTTTGGAAGGAAGCCTGCCAGATTACAGAAAGAAGGAAAGGGTGGCATCGCTACCATTGTTTTAGTAATTCTTCTCTTCTTTTTAGTTATCCATGGGCGTCTATCTGCAATATGTTTCACATCGGCATGCTGGTATGCGTTTCCCAAGTTCAGAAGTGCTCCAAATAATTACAGGAAGAGGGGAATGGCGTTCGATCTTCAATCCAAAAAGTACTACGAAAAGTTGTATCATCGAGGGCGTGAGGGTGTGGTCTGAGTGTTGGCAGCGATACATTCATATTTTAATCCCCGAAGGATCGGTTATTCTTGTATTTAGGAAGGACTCTGCTCTGCATTCACACACCTTAATGTGTCTTAGGTGAATAAATCACAAAAACTCCTACAATATAACAAAATTTGTATCATTGCCAGATTGCTTCAAACCTGAAGCAATATTGTGACATTAATATGTCTATGTTCTGCAAGATTTTGAAAATTTGTTCAAGATCAAGTGTATATATGTTATTCAAAGGGAATGAATTCAGGATTAAAAGTGTTTAATTTATTTATTTTTAAATTGATGCTCGCATATTTATTAATCGACATTCAAAAGTGTGACTTTTATACCATTAATATTGTATCTCTTGATCATATATAAAATTGTACTTTTCAATCAATTTTTGTTACATGATGAACACTCAAATATTTATATTGTTTTATGACTAGTAATCACATGTGTTTCATGAGATGTGAACGCTGAACGGTATATGTTATTTTATTTAGAGGTATAGTTATTACTTTTGTACTTGATGTTGATAAGGGGTTCGATTGATGTTGTAATTGTAGAAATATAGTTGATCCACTTAATTTGAAGGTTGTTTCTACATTTCAAACTTGTTATAAATTCGTACATGATTACATGTGATACCGTTTTCGATAGTTAATTAATTTTATAGTTGATGTTGTTAGTTGTGCATCGATTGTTCAGTTGGTGTTGATAATACAACTCAGATTCATGTCTATTGAGTATAGTAGTTGCAGATAGGGTAGTATTTACGATGGGTTGAGTGATAGTAGTCCATCAAAAATTACTTCAAGAAAATATGTTTGTTTGCATTTTAATTGTCATCATTTTCCTACATCAGTTTATGTCAACATTTTGAGAAGAACGCCAAACAAAAAAACATCTCATAGTACCCATTCAAACAATACAAATGTGGACGAAAAATTTGATTTGTGTCATCAAGACTTTGCCCTGTAAGTGCCTTGCTGATGAAATTAGAATAAATTCATAATAATAATATCAATGGATATGCAAGTAGTAGCTGATATCAAAGCCCTATAGATAAAGAAAAGTACCTTGTGGAGGATTATTTGGTTATCTCCATAACACCATATTTGGAGTAGACTCCATTACAAACAAAAACTACATATGATAATGGTAGACTGTATTGACTATTGTACAAGAGAAAAACTACATATCATGGCTCGTCTCCCTATATGGTATTTGGCAATAGCTCCTATATCTATCTAAAAAAACAATAAAGCTCATATGAAGGGAAAAACATATAATTGGCTACTTGAAACCCACTTTTAACATTTATTCTAAAGCGTTGATAACATAATGAGCTTAGTCACAAGAGTTGTGCAATGGAAATTTCAAACACTTATGTGAGGAAGTAAAGTAATACCCAAAGTAATGTAGAAGTGAAGGCCATTAATATCTTATATTTGATTAGAATGAAAACACGAGTACAATAACACCATGATGGCATTTTTTCACCTGAGACATCTGATATACAATTGCAATGAAGACAAGAGTATAAATACAAAATGATTTTAGTTTTTTGCCTTAAAATTCTAACTTTAAAATCTGATGGAAGATTTTCATCCAAGATAAGGGCGCATATACTGCTTCACCCAATACAAGAAAATTAGAAATGTTGGAATGGAGAATCTAAACACAAAAGATATAAGATTTACATAGAAGTCCATCAAAAATTGCTTCAAGCAAATATTCTTGTTTGCATTTTAATTGTCATCATTTTGAGAAGAACGCCAAACAAAAAAACATCTCATTGTACCCATTCAAACAATACAAATGTGGACGAAAACTTTGATTTGTGTCATCAAGACTTTGACTTGTAAGTGCCTTGTTGTTAAAATTAGAATAAATTCATAGTGATAATATCAATGGATATGCAAGTAGTAGCTGATATCAGAGCCCTATAGATAAAGAAAAGTACCTTGTGGAGGATTATTTCGTTATCTCCACAACACCATATTTGGAGTAGACTCCATTACAAACAAAAACTACATATGATAATGGTAGACTTTATTGACTATTGTACAAGAGAAAACTTACATATCATGGCCCGTCTCCCTATATGGTATTTGGCAGTAGCTCCTATATCTATCTAAAAAAACAATAAAGCTCATATGAAGGGAAAAACATATAATTGGCTACTTGAAACCCAATTTTAAAATTTATTCTAAAGCGTTGATAACACAATGAGCTTAGTCACAAGAGTTGTGCAATGGAAATTTCAAACACTTATGTGAGGAAGTAAAGTAATACCCAAAGTAATGTAGAAAGGCCATTAATATCTTATATTTGATTAGAATGAAAACACGAGTACAATAACACCATGATGGCAATTTTTCACCTGAGACATCTGATACGCAATTGCAATGAAGACAAGAGTACAAATACAAAATGATTGTAGTTTTTGTCCTTAAAATTCTAACTTTAAAATCTGATGGAAGATTTTCATCCAAGATAAGGGCGCATATACTGCTTCAGCCAATACAAGAAAATTAGAAATGTTGGAATGGAGAATCAAAACACAAAAGATATAAGATTTACATAGAAGTCCATCAAAAATTGCTTCAAGCAAATATGCTTGTTTGCATTTTAATTGTCATCATTTTCCTACATCAGTTTATGTCAACATTTTGAGAAGAACGCCAAACAAAAAAAAAAAACATCTCATTGTACCCATTCAAACAATACAAATGTGGACAAAAACTTTGATTTGTGTCATCAAGACTTTGACCTATAAGTGCCTTGCTGATGAAATTAGAATAAATTCATAATGCTAATATCAATGGATATGTAAGTAGTAGCTAATATCAGAGCCCTATAGATAAAGAAAAGTACCTTATGGAGGATTATTTCATTATCTCCACAACACCATATTTGGAGTAGACTCCATTACAAACAAAAACTACATATGATAATGGTAGACTGTATTGACTATTGTACAAGAGAAAAACTACATATCATGGCCCATATCTCTATATGGTATTTGGCAGTAGCTCCTATATCTATCTAAAAAATAATGACAGTGACGAAGAATTTTAATAAAGGAAATCCTTATTCCAAAATGTGGGGCAGCCACATGTAGATATGCATTATCATGAAAGAAGAACATTTTTCCTTAGTCATCAATCCATTCAAGCATAAATAAATATGGGTTGGGACCAGCTGGTCTTCCACCCTATAAAAAGAACTTACGAGTTTCCACAGTAAGCCACATACTCCTACCTAGAAAAACCATTATAATTCATTCATTCACTACTTTAGAATATTTGGTTTAATAATTATTTGTTGGAGGATAAAATAGAGTAGAAAAACGGGTTTAGTATTAGGATCAGGACTACTGAATGCACTGAATGTGAAAGTTGTGGGAACTGGGAGGAGAATTCTTGTTCTGTCTCATGGGTTCAGCACTGATCAGTCTGTCTAGCAGAGAATTTTGCCACATTTTGTTAGATATTTTCAGATTGTCTTATTTTATTTAATATGTGCTGGGAGTGTGAATCCTGAATACTTTGATTTCCAAAGATATGGTTGTGTGGAAGCCTATGTAGAAGACCTTATAACCATTTTGGATGAGCTAGGTGTGGAAAACTGTATGTTTGTAGGCCACTCTCTATCTACCATGGTTGGTTGCATGGATTCCATCAAGAGGCCTTCTTTGTTCACCAAATTGGTGTTGTTTGGAGCATCCCCAGGGTAAAACAAGAAAAAAATAGTGCTCCCCTCCCCTTCATCCAATTTTTGTTTAATTTGCTTGCCCATATCATGGCTAATGTGGCTTAAAGGCTCACTACCTCCTCAGGCTCCTCTAGTAACCTCTAGCCCAAAATTAGAGTATATCAGAACTACCAATATCACCAATAGCTCTATACATTTCAGAATTGGCTTTCACCCAAATCAAAAGAAGTGGTTTAATTCTAATATGCATATATAAAAGCAATGATATAAATCATAATTGAGATGGAGATTTCTAACATCTTGGCATGTAGGACTTATCAAAGTGTATCCATATCTGTACTTATATGACTATCTATATTGGTATTGTTATATAAATTCTCAACATTGAATTTTCTACAGGTTGTTAATTCCAATATTTGTTACAGTTATACAGGTGGCTTGATAGACCAAGATGGTGTTTGGGACAATGACATATCAGGTTTGGGCCTGTAGTGGCTATTTTACCCTCAGCCTCTACTCATCCTTCCCACTTGATCTCTTCCAGGAGGGAAGAAATTATGTTGCTATAAGTTGTATTGACAATGGAAACCACCATTGATATTTTTACATTATTCTCAGTACTCTTACGCACAGTCCAACCAAAGCATGCAAAAACAAAAGAAGCAAGACTTCCAAATGATTAATAATACATTGCCACACTAGTACACAATAAAACATATGAAATTGAAGAAGATTTCAAACCATTCGAGCTCAAATTGTCTCCATGATCCTGCCCAATTCCATTTGTGCATGGATATGCTCAGACAACAGAATTAAAGTAGATCCAAAGAACTCTTGTGAAGGAAACTCATCAATCTTCCTCCATAGCTGATCCTAATGTTTGTGACCTCTTCTATTATTCATTCGTGTGTATTCTGCATGTAAGCGAATTCTTCTAGCTGCATACACATACTCGCCAAGTACGTCAGGAGTTCAAATCCCAATCCATCCCTATTTTTTTTAAGTTTCCAAAGAAATAATGCCACTTGGAAGATTCATTGTGGGTAGGCTAGAGGAGGCCTCTGACCTGAACACTCTCAGAGCCGCCATGGCTGAGTTTTTATCCACGCTCATCTTTGTATTTGTAGGAGAAGGCACTGCCAGGGTGTTCAGTAAGAAAAAGCAAAATTTTCTATAATTTTTTTGAAGCTATTTTCTTTGATTAAAATGTGTAAATCATAAAGAAAATTCAGCATGTTCAAAAAAACCAATCGAAAAAACAGCAGTTAAAAATAGAAACGAAAAATCCACTGTTAAAAATTGCATGCAAAAGTGAATACGACGTGCAAACTCAGTCAAATTTAATCCCTTTGGAAAAACATCTAAAAGGTTGTCAAATTTAGCATCTCTGTAGAAACGTCCGGAGGTCCTCTACCATAGGGGGAACACCTTCGGTGTAATGACCATAATTTAATTTATTTTTTAAAAAAAACTTGGAATTAGTGTTAAAGAGAGGGATCCTATTCTGGTTGCAACTTCAAATATGTTTGCTAACTTTTCATTATTCAACTCAAATATACCTTTACAATATGTTTTGAATTTACTTTTATGATAAAAAATATCCATAAATCAAAATAAGATTTTATATTAAATTACAAGTAAAATGATATAAGATAATTCAATAAAAAAGTGGGTGGTATGAAAGCACACCCCAAAGCCAGGAACAAACTAGGCTAAGCCTAAGAAATTAAACTATAACAACATACAAAAAATAATGAGAAAATGAAATTAGGCCACTATTGCAAAAAGTTGACCAACAAAGGTGGATCTTGATCATCAGGCCAGCCAAATCCATGAAGGTCCTTGCCACTATTCGACACTTCCCAACCAGAGCCAAGGTGGATCTCTTCTTAATTGTCTTCCACAGCAGTCTGAGTGGGAAATATGGCTAAAGCCATAGTGGGGAACTTATCCGGCGAAGGCGAAAGGCTCCACCCATCATGGGTGAGTGGCTTGGGAGTAGCATGCAAGCCCCAACCAAGTTAACAGGAGGGTGAAGGGGATCCTCAGCCTTGGTGGTGAGCTATGGGCGGAGGAGAGAAGCTCCTCTGCTGCAGATGACTATGTAGGGACCAGTGAGCATGAGTGAATGAGTGACACTGGGAGTGGCTTCGAAAACCACCTCCAGGATGACCATTGGGGGGCAGAGAACGCCGAGAGGAAGATGGTGGCTCCTGAGCAACATTGTAAGGGGCATCACCCTAATGATAGAGAAGGGTTTGGAGGTGCTCTACCTCGAGGGCCTCCTTATTCGCTTGCACTTGAATCTAAAACAACACATTAGAGATAACCACCAAATTAATATATAGGAAAAATGTTGATCAACTTCAACATTAGCAAATAAACAAGAATTCATTTCTTTCCAAAGCCAAAAAAAATTCCCCTCTAAAAACATGCCAAATTTAGGAAAACGTGTGAAGCATTCTGGGGCTGTCTCTTAAAAGAATATAATGCCAAGTGAAACATTATGGTCTGAAAGGAAGAAAGAATGAGTGAATTCATTTCAAGTTCATTTGGGCTTTACTACATTATCAAAATAGGTGGGATAAGGTTTCTAAGTGTCCATTGAAGGGACATTTGGGAACCAAGACACAAATCTGAACCAAACAGGATATGATCAAAAGGCTTTGGTGGAGAGCACACCACAAAAAGTGAGTAATTTTGGGTTCTACACAAGTGGACTAGATAGTGTCAATTATCCTTCTCTAAATGGAATGAGAAGAATGCAATTCCCATTGATTCTTGGTTTTGTCACCAATGGGAAGATGAGGAGATAGTTGAGCATAACCTTTACTAGGAGAGTAATTCTAGGAGGGGGTATCAATGAACACATTAATTTAATTTCTATGGAGAAAGAAACTCAATACTTTCATCAATATTTATGCTAGGTAAATTAGTTGCATTCTCACCCTAGTGTAGGAGCAGGAAGGTTAATTCAAGTGCCACATACTACATAATCAATCAAAATCCGCATCAACATTAATAGAAATGCTTTTAAAATATCCTTTTGTTTTGTTTCCAAGACACCATTGAAATAAATTCATATATGGCCAATAAACCAATGAAATAACTTTGTGCATTACAAAAAAGGAATTTAGTGAAAGTGGTAAGAAGGTGTTGTCATGCAAAATGTATGGCATTAAAAATTGAAACTTTGAGCATGACAACTAAGCCCACAATTGAATATTTCACTTCCCGGTCACTGTGCATCCTTCCCCTGGCCAACATGCCTCAGTCCCACTCTCACCCTGAATCAAAAGAAATTCTTAACAAGGTTGTTAATTTTTTTTCAATGTGCAAGGATGATTGAATAATATGATTGATGTGTTCAGTGTGTCCAGAAGACTAAAAAGGCCATTCTTAGCCATTCTTGAGCTAATCAAACACCTTCTATGAGAGTTCAAGAAATATATTAAGCATCTAAAGGTGATTTCAAGGAATATTGGAAGTTTTGGAGGAAAAATAAGAAGATTTAGGAAACTTTTTCTCATTCAAGGACAATCTTCTCACTAACGAGTTTTCTAGGTGCAAGGAACAAACACTATAATGGTGATATCTAACTTCTCCAGATGATTTTAGAAGCTCTATAAGGTGTTCAGAGGAAAAAAAATAGGCATTTGAAAGATATGTGAATCCTCTACATGTTGGTAACATCCATTTTTCTCTAATACTTGAAGGTTTCACAAATAATTTCAAAAACGTGCAACTTCCCCTTTCGGCTCTAGACAAAAATGGCCCTAAATTTACAAGCTCTAGATATATGGTCACCACATAGTGATAAGTAGTTATTTGAAAATGTTGAGAAGTATCTATTAGAATGGGTACTGCTATAAATAGACTATTGTTTACCATGGATGAGAATCTAATGATGATGGGGCCAAATTTTATGAGTTGAAAACACCTACCTAATACCCCAGGTTATTTTTTTGAGTGACAAAACTTATAACTTGAAAAAGTGGTAAAAAATGAGTTATCATGAGTTTAAATCATGTTTCTAACACCTTAAGTGATGACTTAAGTGAAAAATCCACTCCTCCATAGGGGAGCGCACTTTTGTGTCCCCTTGCACGTTGGGAAAAAGTGAAAAATGGACATTAGGACATGACTTTTCATCTCACCGCCACGTGAATTTTGAGGAAATAATTCATGCATAAGATTCTTGACCTCTGACCACATGATGAACCGAGCCAATATGATTTAAAAATCCTTCTTTTTTGATATATTTTGAAGCATCAAATAAGGGTTTATAAACACTGTTATGGGATCTACATTGCGATGGGAACAAGATGCTCTCTTCTAATTACAAGGCAAGAGCGGGGATCACTCTCTTAATTTTAAAGGCCTCCACAATTAATCCTAGTGATCACAAATTAAATCCATGATGCTCAAACCATTTTCTAATTATCTATCACTTACTGTAATAGGTATTCACCATGTATATGAAAGGATTTCTCACTGAATGAGATTCTTGTCATGTGGCCACCTACTGGACTGAAATGAGGTGGTTGTAATGTCCTTCCTCCTTTTAAGTGTGATCACACTACAAGGTTCAAATGATTGTTTAAGAACACTAATAAATGAGTGAAATCAATTGAAACTTAGACGATTTCTCATTCTTACATACATAGTGCTCTATACGAATTTCATCCTCTTAAGTCTTCTGGCTCCATAATTCTCCTCAAATGGAATAGACTTCAGGATACTCATACACCTCTTTGCTCATATGTATATCATGGAATAGATGATTCCTTGATCCTTCACATATGATGGTCCTGAAATCCTCAGTATCTTGACTAGATGGTCTTGGCTTATTCCTTGAAGAGTTTTGAACATTATGGTAGATTCAAGATATGATGATCCTAAACTTACTCCATGAGATTACCATTTCGCCTTTGAACATGATGACACCCTTTTTAACTTCACAATTTACTTCCATGACCAAGATTTCACATGAGTGGAAATATGCTTATAGTACCTGGACACATCTTCACTTGATTGATCCTCATGGAAATAGGTTTCCTCCTCTATATGGAAGGATTTATCCCTGAATGAGACTTGAATGAATGTTTGAGGGTGATCTCTATCTTCTTAAACTCTAACTGCATTGAAGAACTATGAAATCCACTCCATGAATTACAAGATGTGAGCACATCTCCAAGTATTGATTAAGTTTTTAGAAACAATATCAAAACATATGCACCATTTGTGAGCTCGAGATGACTACCATCACCACTCATGGTGATCTTTTCTCATCATGCTTGTGATGATCATTCCCTTGATGACTTGAATTTTAATGAGGTTCTTGATGTTTCAAATCCTTCACAAACCTCATGATTCTCCTCAGTACACATGTTTTCCAAGTGACTATCTATTACACATTTTGATGTATATTTTTTCCTAGAGCTATAATCATTTGGGAACTCCTAGAATCTTCTATAGAAGACAACATTCACTATTTAAGCTCTTATTCTGTAAACCCTGATCCTAAATGATATTTTCTTTCCTAATTTTTCCTAAATTACTTTAGACACCTTCAATTCTCTTCAAAATCACCCTTAGATGCTTTAGAATTTCCCTGAACATTCCTGAAGTGTGTTTACTAGCTGCAAAATGGTAAAAAATGTCCCTTTTAGGCCTCCCGAGGAAGTTATCTTTCACTGAATCTTACTGAATTAATTTATCACCATGTGTAATCATCCTTACACACTAAAAATACTTTAAAAACTTGTTAGGAATTTCCTCTAAGCCAAGGTGAAGGTTGAACTAAAGGAAGGCTAGTCAAGAGAAGGATGCATAGTGACTGGAAGGATGTACATATTTATTTCCATCAAGAGGAAATGGATTGACTATGTCTACGCCCTTAGTCCTATAAATTATACTTGCATATTGTGGTCATTTATCTACATTTTTTTGTTCTTTGTGTTCTATTACTGTTGATATTCAAATCTATTTAAGTGATTTCATTAAAAATATATAGTGGTAGTTCTTGGCATCTAGCATTTACTTCCAACCTTGACTATGTTTTGTTAACTCTCATATTTTTCTCACCTAAAGCTTAATGTTGGGAGCATATCATGCATCCACAGATCTAGGTTGTAAAAGAATAAAATTTAATTTAATCCTTCTAAAGCTTATTCAATAGGTAAATGATTCAAGAAGGGTGTTAATGATAAGAAATCTAAATTTTCTCCCTATTAGGTTATCTAAAACCCTATTTTGGGGTTTCAACTAGAAAATATTAATATCTCAATTGATAAGGATTCTTAGAAGATAAATCTACCTAGAATTGGGTTGTAAAACTTAGGAGTCTTCTTGAGTCACACCATTGAGAAGAATACTATGATATCATTGAGGAGAACACATTTTTTATCAATTTCATCCACATGTTCCCAACCTCCAAAATGTATTGATCTCATTACCAAGAACTAATTAAGTGTTTAGAAACACTCTTGGGAGGTATGTGTTGCTTGAGAGTATGAGATGATTGTTAGCATCCCATTCGGCGGCCTTGGATCAAAATAGATGCTCCCAAAATGTAAAGGATTATTCAATATTTCCTGTTCCTAATTGTTTTCTTCCTAAATCCTTATGGAGCTCTTAGAATCAGTTGGAGAAGTCAAGGTTCCCAATTTTATTGGTCGTTCCTTGCACTTGAAAACCCTGTTATTAAATAGATTATCCCTGAATTATCAAAAATTTTCTAAATCTTCATTAACTACTTCCAACATATTCAATGATTTCAAATACCACCTTTGGATACTTAATACCTTATCACAACCCTCCTGGAGGATGCACACATACTTCGAAATGGCCAAAATTGGCATTTCTAGGTTTGTCAGAGAATTAGTCTTTTACTGCACTTCGATGAATGGAATAATGGACCTTGTTAAACCTTTTGGAACACTTATACATGTTCACCCAATGCATTAGGAATACCTTCAAGGAAAAGGTGATCATGAAACATGAGGCAAGTTGGTCTAGAGAGAGATTTAAGAAGATTCGAGAGCAATATTTCACATTGTGGCTTGGTTTTCATGATTTAAGTTTTACATTTTTTGGTTAGTCAATTCACATAACATATCCATATGAAGATCACCATCTTACCCTTCCAGGATGAAAAATCCTCCTTTAATGGAATCATATTTAGGATGTTCATACACTTGTTTTTTATATCCCTATCATGAGAATAGGTGACTTCTTTATCCTTCACACATGATGGTCCTAGATGCCCCAGTAGCCTGACCAACTCATTTTGATTTATTTGTTTAAGATATTTGGACACAATGGTAGATTCAGAATAGGATCATCATCAATTCACTCCTTGAGCCTCACTTTTCACCTTTTAACATGATGATCTCTTCTTAATCTCATATTTCACCTCCCTACCCAAAATGTCATCTGAGTGGAAGAATGATTATGATGTATGGACACCCTATTTCTCAATTAATCCTCATGGGGATAGGTTTCCTCTTCATGATAGAAGGATTGATCCCTGAATGAAACTTGGAGGAATGTCCTAGAATTAATTTCATGTTCTTGACCTATATAATGTATTGAAACATGTTACAAATTCCACTTACTTGACTTGTAAGATGTGAGTTCATTACCAAACATTGATTACGTGTTTAGAAATGATCTCATAAAATATCCATTGTTTTTTATCTTGAGATGATTTCCACCATCACTCATGTTGAGATTCTCTTATCATGTTCATGATGACCATTCCTTTGATGATTTGAATCTCTATGAAGCTCTTGATGTTTCAGATCTTTCACAGACCTCATGATTTTTCTGATTGCAACCATTTTCCTCATGATGACCATTCCCTTGATTATTTGAATTGATAAAAACTTACATATGTGTTTTGATTTATTATGTGTTATAACGAATTGTACACGAGTCCATATATTCGATCAATTGTTATTACCTTTGGGAGTTGTGAGTTTTATAAAATATAGTTTTGACACATCTAACACTCCTATAAATGTCAGTAAACAATCTAAAAGGCCCCAAAACCTAAACAATGACTATATTATTTCCCAAAATAGAAATCGATTGTAGAATTTAAACCCTAAAAGATTTAGGATGAATGTTGAAATCCTGAAAAGGACCTATGTACTGACCATATTAGAATATGAAAAAATATATTTTAAATTGTGACTGGTGGAGCTATGAAACTAGTTCCATAAGGTACAAAGTGACCCTAATTTCTTATATTTACTAAAATAAATTTAAAGCATAAGAAATAATAAAGTATAAATATTAATAAATGAAAAACTATAATTTATAAAATTTAATAAATGAAAAAATTAAACCATTCATTTTAGTAAATATATCCCTCCCAAAAACACATATACCACATAACAAACATGAATGTGAGCACGTTATAATGTCCTCGCATTTTAGGCTTGGTAATTACCAATCCTAATAATTCATAACACGATTGCACTTTCACAGAATGTTCTTACGTTTCACTTCAAATAAAAAATGTGGCTGCTTTTTGGTCCCCCATCTCCGTGTGTTTTCCCTAAACATGAACCATCTACTTATTAACCATTCACTATAGAGAACAAATATGACATAGTCAATATGGGAACTCAAGCAAGAACCATCTGCACAACCTTCAATTGTATTATAAAGGTTAACTAAAAACCTAGATATGAATCCCATTTCATCCTCTTCAAGTTTCATGATGTTGCTTTTGACTTGTACTACCTTTTAACTATGTTTTTCCATTAGGGGTTTACATCAATATTTTTCTCACAAACAAGAATACACTTTTTTTTCCGACTATACAAAGCTCAAAATTAAATAATGAACACACTATAAACACACATGCCACAACTCGATTATGTGATCCTGTCACTTGTAGCTGGTGAGAGGACAATGATTGTCATCCATTGCCTCCATTCTCTAGTTAACATGTTGCTTACTTAGCAAATTGAATGTTGAAGCTCATAATTTTCCACATTATACTTTATTTTTATCTCTCTCATGTACTATGAAAACACTTTAGTTTAGGACATCGAGTTACACCAAAAATGCATTTGTGAGGCATTTTTTTTAGTTGGTATACTTTTGACGATACACCTATAAAAAGGAAAATACAATGATACGTGAAAATTCGGACTCTTTTATCACTTTGTCTTTACGAACTGACACAATACAATATTTTATTCTATGATGACGCCACAACGACTATATATGTCTATGATGATGACAAAACAACTATATAACCCAGATGGAATAACGAGACGATATATGCCAATGTTGACTAATAAGAGGACTCTTATTATGATCCAATATAACCGACAATGATAATGATAAATTATAACTTTGAATTTGACTCTTATGACACAAGAAACAATGGTTTATTTAAACCTCCACAACACCTAATGGAATTTTTTTGAGACATTATTTGACAATGAACAAAAATAGATTTGTAATAACATATTACTTACAAATCTATACACAAAATAATATAAATGTGTGTAATAATCCCATTAAAAATAATATTTATTAAAATCAATAACCTATAATGACTACACCCAGAATAGTGAAAATAGATTTGAACACTTTTTTTACATTATTCTCCACCATTGAATTTTTATTAAACTCCCTCCTTACACAGAATCAAAATATATTCAAACCCCACTTAAATAAATTTTGATAAAAACTCACATATGGGGGCGTGGTGAAAGAATTTGACCCTTTGACCTACAAAGTGTAATATTTTGGTTGAACCATACAATGCTCAAGGAGAATTGAGAATTTAGTTCACCATGTCAGCAATGAATGGTAATACCAAGAAAAACTTGAATCCGCTATTCACTCTTATGTGGCCAAGATGAAGCAGCTATGCCAGGTGGAGAAGTATATATTTTTATGCCAAAAGGAGTTTTCACATATGTGTAGGCTTGGAGGGTGTTTGACAACAATGAGATGAATAGACAAAGGAGAGTGAGGGGCATAGGATGTTGAATCACGATGTAATTGGAGCCATCTAAAGTGGAGAAACCATAAAAATTAAAACCCTAAAAACATAACAACCCTGAAAGAAAACATAGGCAGCACTCCTTTGATATTTGTTGCATATTTCCTAGTGGATAAGGATGTTGGCCATAATTAAAGCTTGCAAGAAATGCATGTTGCAGGAGAAGCATAGATAAATGAATATAGGTAAAGCCTGCCATACCACAATCTAGAAGCTTTAAAAAGTACATATAGCAATTTTTTGCATTGATTTTGCAAGTTTTTAAAAATATTTTTCTTTATTTTTCGCAAGGTTATTCAATGGATGTGGACAACGGACGCGGTGTTGTTGGAAGAAATTGTACCCTTTGGTATTTGTCGTAGGTTTCTTGGTAGATAAGGATGTTGCCCATAATGAAAGCTTGCAGGAAACACATGTTGTAGGAGAAGCACATAGAAATGAATATAGGTAAAGGCCACCATACGCACAATCCAAAAGCTTTGAAAAGTATAGATAGTAATTTTTGTGTTGATTTTGCAAGTTTTTAACATTTTTGTATTTTTTGTAAGGTTATTCAGTGGATGCGGATGACGTACATGGGGTTCTTGGAGGAAATTACCACTGGGTGTATGGTTGTTCATGCTAAGTGTATAGGTCGATGATGTCAGATGTTATAGAGTATTGAGTTATATTGTGTGTTAGGTTAGATAGGCAGGACTGTCAAGTATGATCACCTCTTTTCTATCAAGGGATTTGACCTCCAAACCATTAATTGTGAAGGATTTTCTAGAATCTCATAGCTTATAATGTGTTTTGTGGGAAGGGACCTTGTTTTATTTGTTTCCTTTTAGATTTTTTGTTTACCCTATGAAATATTCTATTGTTTTGGCGTTGGCTGTGTGTAGGGCATCAATACTACTATGTTTGGAAAAAATTGTAAGGTTACTTGTTGTTTTACAAATAAAACTCATATTATCTGTGTTGTATATTTTGGCTCTTGGGTTGTTTTTTGTTTGGTGGGAATTTTGTGACTTATTTTGTATGTTATTATATGAATAAAATTCATGTTTCTACCATTATTTATGTAGTTATTGGCAAACAAATTTTCTGTCCTGGAATCAACCATCTTAAAATTTTGTGAAGGTATATGTTACACATAATGATATCTTGATTTTGGTATGGAGAAAAAATTGAGATGATATGCATCAGTGTTAGTATGCACTTGTGTTGTTGGCATAGGAAGAAAACTTTCCTCTTAACAAGGAACGTTGATAGGATTTGATGTAGAAAATGTTACTTTTAACAAATTGGTGGGTTTTACTCATTTTTTATGTTTTTATCAAGAGCTTAATAATGTGGACCCTGTCATAGTGCCTCACAAGGCCACAGATATAACGAGAGCCAATTTTCCTATGAAGAAATAGAACATTGTATACGCACCATGGAAATATTGTATTAGAGGGATTAAATCTTGATATTCATATGTGTTTCCAAGGGTTCATTATTTTTTAATTGAACATAATATTCTCATCAAATCTACTAAGCAACAAACTTTTTTCTTGTGCTCGTTTCATGATGCATCCATAGTTGAAAATACTATTGGATGTAGTAACATATATTGATATCCACATTATTGGTGTTTGTGATTCTAGGTCACTTCATAATCCTATAATTTCAAAGTATGCATTAATTTATCCTTTATTTCTCTAAGAGGGTTACTCACACCCATGATTCATGTAATGTCATGCATGTATTTGGTAAAATAATTGGTGCATGAAGTGTGTACATTAATGGTCTTGTATTTAGACCTCAAATAGATACCATAGTGTAGGTAATTATTTTTTGTATTAATTTACATGGTATTGTCAATTCAGACACACTGTCACACTATGCATCTCCAAAAATGCTTCAACAACACAACAAATTGAGGATAAAAAAGAATAAAATTATAAATAAGTGCATTTTAGGAAATTGCAATGTGATTTTTTCTTTGTGATTCAACACTATTTTCTATTTCAAGTCTTCTTACCTTATCTTGAGTTTTATGTTTACATAAATATAAGAGTTGTCCCAAAAACCATTTGTTGATTGATCATTTTTTATTGAACGGGGAACATTAAGATCCATTTAAGTAATTTTTGTAGTATGTAATGAGGCGTATTCATTACGCCAAATTTTCATATTTGAACTAGGCCTCTATACTTTTGTTATAAAGGTCTTGATAGTCGATTACTTCTCCATTCACTTTTCTAGGCATTTCTAGAGAAAGTTAAAGAAGAGTACGTGTTTGATAATCAAATGGGATTATAGTACTTTCCATTACCTATGATGAGGTCACCTTCAAGTTTGATAGATTATCCACATAAGGAGAAAAATGATCTAACACTCAAAAATTTGGGGTTGACTGTAATCGTTGCTTTTCCTTCTTCGAGGATTTTTTGAAATTTCAATTTACTGTGAATACTAATATAATCCACATCTAGGAAATACCAAGTATCCTTTAATGAATGGTGAAATATAAATGGAAATTTTCATCTTAATGTAGCCTTGTATGTGAGGGAGTCAAGTCTTGTCCATCAAAACTACCTAGAATCATACCTAACCACTTTGAAACTATATTATTTATCGAAGATTATTCCATAAAATCCAAATCAAACAAAATTCAATCAGGAAATTCCTTCTAAAATTATAGACTGGTTTTAGAATTGAATCTTATGATGCATTATTACACTGATTATGAAAATCTTGGGCTTTATAAGATTTAGGCCATACTTTAAAATCTTGGTTTTGACAACATTGGCATTAGTTACACTTAGGTAATTGTGTCTATACTATGATGTTTGTAAACAACAATACATATCAATATTACCTATTAATATACATTTTTTGTTTCTTGCATGCATGTATCCTAACAATTTTTTTTAAACTCCATAATGACATATCTTACTGTCGCAACCATCCCAACTCAAAATCACTACTGCCAGCTCAACTCAACTCAACTTACCTCAATCCACCCAATTAGTCGACCATCTCACTAGAACCAATTCACACATCTCACCTGGCTCAGTTCAGTCAGCTCAACCTTATCACTTCAACTAGCTCATCTTGATGAGGTGATGAGCATGAAGACTTATTTTGATGAATCAATGGAGTCCCTTACACCCTTTGAATCTTTTCTACCTGCTCAATGGTTTGGACATTCCTCTGCTATGCTTCGCCATGTTCTAGGACAAAACTAAGACCAAAAAGACACTTTCAAGACCCATATGGAGGCTTCACTTATCTGTTTGAGCTATGAGATCATCTTGCAACCATGTGGAGAATTAAAAAATTAGAAAGATGAGTGAAGACGGATCTATCTGTAACTTTCTACACCCAAAATAAAGGCTTTCTAATTTTAGCAGGTAGGACCGAGACCTGCTATTTTGGGACATATCACCTATTTTTCTTAAATATGACCTTTTAAACCTTCTATAATGCTTCATCCTCTTCTGTTGATGATGCATTTTTATTTTTAACAACTTTCTATTTTTAGCAGGTTGCATTTTTAAAACTTGTTATTTTGGGAAAATTGACATTTTTTGCCTTTTCTTTAATTTTGCATCTTTTCTGACTGTCCCGGGTGATCTAAACTTGCAAATCAAGGGAATTAATATTTTTAGCATGTGGAGGAGCATATAATATAATATTTTTATTAATTATAAAAAATTACCTTGGTTTGCGATAGGAACATTATTTTTAGATTCAGTTCTTCGTTATGATCTTGTGCTCCAAATTTTGTTGTGTTTTGCCCACTGGAATGCTTGGAAATAAAAAATTAAATTTTTCCTCGTGAAGTTTTCAGGCTTGGAGCTGTCATGACAGCCATTAATGGAGTCACTAATATTTTTAAAATTTTCTTCTCCGCTTTGGATCATGATGAAATCAACTTCATTGGGATAGGTTTTTCACCTGAAACTTGTGCTCACAGTTTTAGCTTGATACACCTTCCAGATCACTGGGAAAATGAAGAAGAAGAATGGAGGGTATATTTTTAGGGTTTTCTACTGTAAATAATCACATACAAAATTGTATTTTATTTTTTATGTAGCTTGAACGTGTCTGGTAGGAAGAGAGATGGTGAAAATTTCAGCAGCATCAGATTTATGGTTTTTGAGATATGAAGGTTTCAAGGTATTTGGCCATGGAGCTTGGGCCTATAGGAATGATTGGGTGATGAATAAATGGGGAGGGGTAATGGATTTTTTTGATTTCTTAGCAAATTTCTTGTAATAGCAAGTTTCACGGGCAAGAATGGAGAAACAACACGACAATTCAACTTTTTACAAAAAATTGGTTTTAAAACTTCTAGGGCTTGGGTGCAAATTTGGTCCCATCTGTGCCAATGGGTTGAGAAATTTAGTGCAAAAAAATACACCTCACCCTCCTTGTGACAAGTGGCATCCCGAGATTGGTCGGTGAGGGAGAGGGAAAAAACACTTTAAAACACCCCGGGGATGAAACTGGATCATATGGGTGACCAAGGAAGGGGCTATGATTGGGAAAATGTTTGTGTCCCATCCTTCCCAAGGGGTTGGGACATAAGGTGTAAGAAAATTTTCCCTCACCTGGTGTTGACAAGTGGTACTTCAAGATTAAATGATGGCAGGGGCTTAAGAATGGTGCACAAGGGCTTAACTTGCTTGTTTGAGCTCTGTCAGGGTGACATGAAGGTCAAGGGGTTTAAATATGGGATGGGTGATTTTTTTGTCCCTTTTTTCCCAAATAGTTTGTGTGTGTAGAAAATAGTTTGTGGGAAAATTTTCTTATGTATTGTGAATAAATTGAAACTACCATCACTTAGATAATTTAAAACCCTTTCCAATGGTATTTTTTTACCCCCATATCCTTATGGAGCTCCCATAATTACTTCCCGAAGCTTAGTTGTTGTTTTGAGTTGCAAGCACCTTCACCCTTAAAAACTTGTTTTTGTTGCACTTGTTCCAAAACCTCTGAAACTTCCCAAAATCTTCCAAAATCATTTTCAAAATGTTCTTAGCTCCTCAATACCACTAGTTGATGGATTTGGTCCCACAACTCCACTTCGGGGGTGTGCACCATGCCTTAGAAGGGCTAAAAATAGCCATTCCTAAGCCTCTTGAAAATTACTGTCCCGGAAGCACTTGAATGAACTTGTTTTCCCTAAATCTCCTATGGATAATACTGATACAATGCACATGACCACTTGAAAGGGTAGGACAAGGCTTGAAACAGGGATCGGCTAATCTGGGCGAGTGTCTGTGAAGGTTTACAGTAAAAAATTTCACACTGGGGTCTGTTTTCATGCTTGAAAATATGAAATTTTTGTGTAGCAAATTCACATGAAAATAAATGGATCTATCATGGGTACATGTTGCTGATCAAGCTTAGTGAGGACATAACATACAGGAATCCCAGAATCTCAATGCATTTTGTGGACCCGTGCCTTATCCATTAGGATTATGGATTCATTTCTTCCAAAACACACACACACACACACACACACACACACACACACACACACACACACACACACACACACACACACCCACACACCCACACACAAATAAACAAAAACATGGAAGGGAAACACAAAAAAATCAGAAAATGACACATAACAGAAAAGGTAAGTCATGTTATAGGGGAGGGATATTTACAAAGGTGAGTAGAGAATGTACACATACCCAACAATGGGTTAGGAAATGTACATGCCATCATGGCACAACGGACTAAAGTCTAACCTTTCAAGCAAAAAATTCACCATCTGGTGATACCATGCTCTTGTGATGGCTTTGCATAGACTAAGAATAAGAAGACACACCAGGATTCCATATTTTTATTCACAATACACTGAGAAAGTTCTTTCATCTAATGAAAATTATGTCACCTTCTTGAAACTCTTGCATATTTTGGCTTCCACTTGATGTCCTACAATCATGAGACACCATTCCTCCATGTCCTCAAGAGTGGGAAAATTGATCTTTTCATGGAAGAATCCTTCATCCCTGAATCATAGCATGGAAACATCCTTTGGATCAGCGAGGCACCCTAAATTAGTGAGAACAAATTGATTTCCTTCCCATTCAACGGATTTTTTGATTATCCCACTTTGTTGTTTTGATCCAGTACATTTTATAATAGTACCACATCATTGACGTGGAGGTTCTCATCATTCCCAAGAAAATTTTACAATATGGGAACCTTTTCAAGACATATTGGAGCTTGGAAATGGTGATTGCAATCTAATTTTGAATTATTTTGTAAGAGCCATGCAAATTCTTACGTTTTTTCCCCAGAAATTGTCACCAATATCTATCTGATCAAAGTTCATCTTGGTATCATTTTCAAAATTACAACCCTCATTTTTTTTCATAGAGGAATTCTTTACCCTTGAGTGCATTTTTCCATATGAACTCTTGTTCTACACTGGTGGAGCATTCCAAAGTGGTGAGAATAAGTTGATATTGAACACACTCCCAATACTCTTGCAATTTTTCACTTTGTTTTGAACCATTGTCTTCAATGTAAATCAGCTCAACATTTTCCCTACTATCTTCCTCCTTGGTTAAGACATTGTCTTCAAGATTGGAGACATTCAAAGGGTATTCAATAACCTTCCTTCTTTTGGGACTAACCAAGGAATTGGGGAGAACATCTAGGTCATCCCTCTGCTCCATTTCAGCATCAAAAATTGGTGTATCAAAAAGAGGAGAACAATTTGACTCGTACCTATCTTACATTTCCATATCCCAAGTCAGGAACTTGAGACTAAGTTGAGGGTCTTCATTCTCTTCCATATCCTTCAAGATGTCTTGCACCAATAATTCTTCCAAGTTTTCCATAGAATCATCTTCATCCTTCTCGAAAGAGACTCTTCATTGTGCTTTTAGGAGACGGTTGAAAATATGATCCATACATGTCTTTGATTCATTCAAAACATACTCGTTTATCTCCTGTATGTTTCTTGTCACCCAAGGCTCACCCTCTTGTAAGCATGGGTATACATGATTCTAAACATTTTTTGACAAGCCTAATAGATTCATGCTTCATGGGAAGGCAAATCCTTCAAGCTTGAAATCAATTTCATCATCATAATGATGGGGATCATATAACTATGTTAGAGCAGTAATATGGGAAGATTTTTCAACGCTATCTTGATTATTCATTATTGATCCTTCTTTCTCATATGGAAAATTAAAGAATTCACATTCATCGTGATGATCATTCTTCTCCTTGGGTGAGAAGAGGTTGTGTTCAAATTTTGCATTCTCCTCGGCTTTAAGAACAACATTGGCCTCTTCCATCCGGTCATCTATTATTGAATTGGGAATAGAATTTGATTCTTCAATGTCCTCCCTCTGGTCATTCAACATTAAAACAAAATTGTAAATAAAATTATCCATGAATACGTTGCATTCATCATCTTGATTCCAAGGTGAAGGATGGTTTTCTTACACTTCTTCATTATTGGTGGATTCTTCATAAATCATTGGATCATTTGTTGTGCAACAAGAATCTTCCTCCCATGAATCCATTGTTTCATGAATCGGTTGTGCCTGAAGACAAAATGAGTTGATGAATGGAGGATTAAACATCATGTATTCTTCATTATTTTTTTCCAAGGTACTGATTTTATTTTCATCAGAAGGTTCAAGGATAAGACATTCCTCATCAACATCTAAGGATCTTCAGGGATGAACACTTCATAGTACGGAAAATCATCAGGATCTTCTTCCATCGGGAGAATATCCTCCTCTTATTTCTTATTATGATTGCTTCAAGTTGTTCATACATTTCTTGTAATGCTTCAGCATATTTCAGAGTTTCAAGGCATATTTGGGGATTGGAATCTCCTTATACAATGCTTATGATTGTTTGCATATATTTAGTTTTCAAGGCTACCATTTCATCATTTCTATATGAATAAAAATTCTCCCAAGGGAAAGTGAGGAAAGATATGGCTCAGAGATTTTTATTCAGAATTGATGATAGGTTCTTCACAAACATCACTTTTATTCTTTTTAGACAGCCATCCCTTATTTTCTAGAGATAGATCTTTGTTTGAGTTGAGGGACATTTCTGTTGTTCCTGAATTCTAATTTATGCAAGAACTAGTTCAGAACCATGGTTGATCGACAATATGCATTATTTGGCAACCATATTCTTCTTAGTCTACACTGTCACTCATTGTTACTTCAATCGAATCTAGAAATTTATTCATTTTGATGTGGGAAACGAACATGACAAGGGTTTGTTCCTTAACAGAGTCGCCTTCAAAAATTATTCTTGTTTGTATTTTTTGGGCAAAAATATTTTCGGGTACACTTGGGAAAATATCTCCCCAATAGATTCACCACAAATTAATTTTGGGAAAGTTTTTTAGTTGGTAAAATTAGGTGTCTCCACAAACATTCATGGGGCTACGCCCCTTTGCATTGAATGGTATAGCTCCCATTATTTAATGAAACTAATCTAATCCTAAACTAAATGTTGTGGGTTGGCCAAATAGGCCAAGGATCACATAGGAATACTCTAATGAACCTGTGGAAAATTTCTTGTATTGGGTACAAGGGAGGAAATCACAATGATGAGGGAGGAGGAGAGAAATTAGGAAAGGAAGGTTATTGTTGTGAGTGGGCCAATTGCAGAGTTCACACCCAATAAACAGAGTAGTTCAATCATTCAATATAGAGGAAAAGTAACCTTGAAGCTACTTAGTGAGAAGAAAAAAATTGACACAAAATTCCTTGGATTCATTTATCAAAGATACAAAGCTCTTTTGGGATCACTATGCTTGCAAAGTGCATAAGAGAGAAATAGATGAAAAATAGGAAAAGGAGAATAGAAGAAACATGGATTTTATTTAATGTGCATTAATGATAATAATCTCAAAAACATATCACAATCCACTATTTCTACAAAGAACTAAACTTTCAAGATCATTTGGAATGTAGAAGCCATCCCAATTTATAGCAATGTGAATTGACTCTTTGCCTGCCTTTTGGCTAGATTTTATGCACAATGTAAAACCTAGGCAGTCATGAGATAAATATCCCTCATTTAACGGTGAGGATCCCATGTAGGATGTTTATCAATTTAGTAAGGGTGAATCCTAATAACTATTTCTCAGGGGTTTTACTTTAATTACTACAGCTTGTGAACCACAACTGAGAAATTTGGCAGCAAGTAAGCAGTTGTGATTGGAAGATTTGTAGAAGGGAAAATAATATAATTTAGGAAAGAAGAAAGGAAGATGCGTTGATTTAACCAATAGCTATCAGATTTGGTCTCATCCACACAAATTAAATAAACAAATGAAAACTCACAACTTTCAGCAGTAAGGGAAAGAAATAGATTTTAACCTAGATTTGAGATAACACAAAGTTTATCTAAAACCTCAAGTAGAAGTGATTATAAAAACACCGTAGACACAAAGTTCTCTGGAAATCTAGGTTTCATTCAATCCCCAAACTTTCACAGAAATCAAATCAAGGGTTTCAACGCAAAGTCTGAAAATTCAAGAATGGTCTACTAAACAAATTCTGATAAAACAAATTGTGATTCTTTAACCTGTAGGATCTTTCTCTATTTATAGTGCATAGAGGGAAATTATAAATAGGAAGTTTTCAATGAATTTCCACATGTGGAAGCTATGAAAAGGGGAAGCAGTTGGCAATATTTCTCCCTAGACTTTCTCTTTGCATGACATGCATGTTTTACAACTGAAAATAGAACCTTCTATTTTTCATGTTTGCCACTTATTTCCAAGTGATTGACTTCTTTCAGTAACTTTAAGTAATGGATTTTAAAGCAAATTACCTAAGTTTTAAAATTTTAATTGATTACTAAATTTCTTTTTTGGAGAAAATAAGAGAAAGAAAAAGAAGTTATTCTAGCTACAACACTCTCCATTTTGTTCTTCTTCCATACTTTGCATGTTGATCCAACATGTTTTGTAATTATGCTTCATCTACTTTAGCAATGAATGATCTAAATGATATCTCTGCATTGAATCTGAGATGTTTTTTGCTCCCATATGTTGTTGAATCCTTTCCTTTGATTCTCACCGAACTGGAACTGGAAGCAGTTGACTGTGATTTTCTTGTTGGTGTTGCCTCTGACCTATCTTCTCCTCTTATACTTGAAGATTTTTTAGTTATTCTCTAGTACGTACACCAGTAGAATGCTTTCCATCAACAATTCAGAAAAAACTCATCATCTTTTATTTTTAATTACATATGAGAAATTCTGAATTATGAGAATGGCTTCGAGTGAATGCAGATATTTCACATGAGTTCAAACTAGAGACTGGAATCAACATGCATGGTTTTCTAGAGGGATCAAATAGAGATTTAGCATGCATTTTCATAGGTTTCATTTGGAATAAAGTAAGCAATATTTTAAATTTTCTAACAAAACCTAGTGAATTTTAACTTATTGCAAAAGTATTACGTTGAACTTTAAAGGAAGAGAGTAATTTTTCTTTCAATGACTTGAAGGGAGATTTGTGTGAAAAATAACAAGGGAAGGAAGCATGAAAATTCAACCTGCCAGGAAGCTCCAATAAGTGCGACTTGCATAAGTGAATTAGCTAACTTTTGTGTGAAAATATGAGGGTAAGGAAGCATTAAAATTCAACTTGCCAGGAAACTCCAATTTCCACACTTTTCACTTAATTCACGGGGTTAAATATAAACCTGTCATGCAACTCTAATTTCAACACTTTTCACTTAAGTTATGATGTTAAATTCCAAAAGTGTGACTTGCATAAGTGAATTGGCTAATATTTGCATGGAAAACATGAAGGAGAGGTAGTGTTAAAATTCAACCTGCGAGGAAGCTCTAATTTCCATGACTTGCACTCTAAGAAGCATTTTTTTCCATTTTTGGATTTTCGGTGAAGAAAACACAAGAATAGAATAAATTTGTCCATTTTTGGAAAGGGTCTGAGAAGATGTAGTAGTAAAAACTTGCAAGTGCCATAACTTTCACTTCGTGGCTCCATTTTAGGTGATGTTAATCTTAAAACATCGATCAGTAGAATTCCCAATGAATTGGTGGTATTCACAACATGCATTTTCATCATAGTTATGGCCACGTGGGTGAGAAGGATCAATATTGAGCAGTGGATGAAGAGTAATAATATGGTTTTCGATAAGTTGCGGTAATAGGAGCCGAGCTGCGTCGGGTAGTTTATTAAAACTACGTCTTGTGAGTTATCATTGAAGATTTTTTGTTGTATAAAAAACATTAACATTGGCCTTAGTTTCAGTTGCCTTAAGAGATGGTTTGAAGGTAGATTTATCTTGAAACTTACTAGAGGATGAGGATGAAATAACATCATAGTCTTTCAATTTCCCCATGGATAAAAATTTTCCTTTGCACGATTTGAGTGTGTTACATAAGTTATCAAAGGAGGGAGAAGTATCAAATATAGTGATCTCTTGGAGTGGAGGTACGATACTTTGAATAAAAATATCTTGTTATTTAGAATCAGCTAGTACATTATTCATCTTAGCAAGATTGTTCTTGTAGCACAACACATAGTCTGTTAAACGTTTGTTGGAACCTTGTTTGAGTTGAGAAAGTTGTGCATAAGATATCTGTGTACTGGTATTTATAGAAAAATGTGCAAGGAAATCATTGGATAAATATGTAAAATATGTTACTGAATGAACAGGTAGATCATATAACCATCGCATAATGTAATTTTACAAACTTCTAGGAAACAGTTTAGCCAATAATGTAAGTTCATCCACATAGTCAATACATGCCACATGAAAAGATCGAAGATGATCCTAAGGGTTTCCATAGGAATTAAAGGTTGGAATTTTGGGTGTAATGAATTTAAGAGGAAGTGGTTAAGAGGATATGACGGGTGCAAAAGGGATATGAAGAAGAAGTGAGGAATCTAGGGATGGAGAGGAATGTGAAGTAGCTTATTATAATTGAAGGATTTGGCTTTGAATATCTTGGAATAAAGAAGCTAGTTCTTGAGTTCCCGAAGAGGATACTTGTCATGTGTGAGAAGTAATAGGAATGGTGAAATGATTAGTAGGAGTAGGCATAGAAATGTGAATAGTGTAGGTAGGTGGAATAGTGGAATTAGGAGGTTGTGTCGTAATATGAAGAGATGTGTCATTAGAGACTAGATTAATAGCTTCCTCATAAGCATTGAATAATAAGAGATATATATCTTTGGGATGTTCAACAATATGGACCAAGAGGTCATGAATACTTTCATTGGTAAAGGTGTGATGAGTCTCATCCATGGAAGAAGAATCAGATGACTTCCTAGAAGTAAGGTAGTGTCTGAGTGATCAGGTTCACCAAATGATTCAATCTAAATTGAATTAAATATAATTTCATATTAACTACTATAGTGTATGATATACAAGTAATAAAATACAATAAATGGAAAATCAATAAGCAAGTAATAATATAAAACCCTAAGAAAATGAGAGGGATAGATGACTTAGCTAGTTTCTGAATGATCAAGAAGTGTTCTAGACTGAGGAACTGCTGAAATAGAATGAGAATAATGTCTTCAAGGCTCATTCAAGGTTCTATAATCTAGAAATGTGCACAACAAGAGTGCCCACATGAGGACCAGAGTTCTTGGGTGCTAGTGACTGGATTTGGGCACTAGTGTTCATCCAGATTCTTAGGCTCTAATATTTTTTTGTAGGAGGAGGTTCATTGTTGATCCATATTTATCACTTTGGTATCACTTCAATGTTTTCAATTGTTCTTATAACCTATGGAAAAAATGTATAGATGCACATACCTAGAACCACATAAAATACTAAAATAAATATGTATTATGTGGATTCGGAATGACCCCAATGGTCACATGAAGAGTGAACTTAGTACCGAGCATTGCACTACATTTCTGAATCCATATAGTTTTGTTTAAGTGTGTGTAATGATTCCCTATGATTCCCTTATGTAAGTTTCACAATGATAGAAGGCTAGATCTATAATTTAGCAAATGTATAGAATGTGTGAGATGAAATAGAATAAACTTCCCCTCCTATATTGTGTACGTATAAGAATGCAACCCTTGTCCCTTGAGTGAATGTGTTGGATGGATGCTTTGTAATGCTCTTGTGCCTTTGAATGCAAGATTAGTTAATAGTAGATAATTCTTAGTCCTTGGCCCTTCATTTAGGATATATAACTATGTATATATATGATTCCCTTGTTTGAATTTCATAATTGAAAACTAAAAGGCCAACCCAAAGTTGTAAAAGATGAGCCAAAAGTAAAAGAGATCCAAAAGAGAAAGAATAAAACAAATAGGGTCAAGAGCTCATGGGCACTTCTTTCCTAAATGGATGATAGTTTCTGAGGCTATAAAACATAAATCATTCAAATACCGACAGGTCTGTAGGGTGTGTAAGGTCAATAAAAATATAAGAGACAAAGTAAAAGGCCTAAAAGACATTGTCAATTACTAGCATTCTTGCTTAGGAATCATGGATATTATAGTATGCTCTATGACCTAGAAATGTACCCAAGTGCATAGATTTTGTGTCTATGTGTGTGTGTGTGTGTGTTTTTGTGTGTAAGCATCCATTATGACTATGTAAACATGATGCAATAATTTATATAATTGTTGATGTTTTTCTTTTTCAACAATTCTACCTTTTATTTCTTTCCATTATTCTCCTTCATAATAATATTAGAAAAATAAACATTTTTTTGCATTGTATAGCCTTTTGTTATATGAAGCAATAAAAATAGGCACAATCACACGTGTTGAAGAATATATGCATAGTTATTTTTCTTCAATGTATACATAATTAATAAAATTATGGGTGTTTTCTTATGTTGCCTTGCCTGTGGTCATTTTAAAGGGCATGGCCTTGTCGCCAATGTCTACTCCTAAAACATGAGATCAAACAATATATCTCTATGCCCATAACAAATTTTAGATTAATGTCGAGCAATGTTGATGTTACCACAAATGGATATACATGTATAACAAGGGTTCCCTTCCACCTAAATTTTCATCAAACCTTCCCTCCTCTGTCTTGTTTTGTTTTCCATCTACTTCAGTTAATGCCCATTTATATGGAAACAATACACATGATAATTGTTTGGAACCTAGTTTTCATAACCCTCGACACACCTTCCTTCATTCCTCATCTTTACCACTTCACCTTTCAACTACTTTCCCTCACAAAAATTTACTAAACTATAATTTTCCCAAACCCATTCAACCTGAAATCATGTCGACCTTATGAATGGGTCCCTCCTCTTCTCGATCCTTTGATTCAACCCAAAATTTTAGTTATCCTTTTGAACTTGGTTTTATTTCTCATCCACAACAAATTGTTTCTACTTCTACAGAATAATGCATTCCTTGTTTTCGTACAAACCCACCAAATTTTGAATGTAATTTTGTTTACCTTGTGCATCAAAACACTTCATATCTTCCATTGGCCTCCTTAGTTGAAGCCCAACAAAACTTCTGAAAACTAATTGAGTTTTTTTCTAGCATCCAAACTTGTTCAATTTGTTTGGATAATTTCCTAGGCATACAAACAAGCTTCCATAAAGGGTTATAGACTTGTACCATATGCAAGTCTAAAAAACTTGGGCATTGGTTTTCCTCCTGGAACAATATGGGCTCTAGAATTCAAAATTCCATCCTCAAATCTCTAACCCAAGTGGAAGATATGTTGATCACACGAGTTAATCCAATTTTGTAGGTAACCCAAGCTCGTGGTGAGAAATAAAAATACTTTGGGCACACTATAATTTTCCCACAAATCATTTCATCCATAGAAAAAAACCTACCCCATCACCTTGGAGATTTGGACCTTATTCTTGTACAAAAGGCATGATTGCAACAAACAAAGTATGACTTATATGTTAGTAGATATTATGTTTGGCCATCCCTTTAATATAAAATTTCCTATGATCCATATTATAAAGATGTTTTGATCAAAAATTATGTCCTTGTCTCTCTACAAACTGAATCAATTAATATTGCCTCCTCTCTTAACAAAATTACAATTTACCTTCCAAAATCACAATACACTTCCATAAAATTGTAATTATATTCCTTTCTCCTCGGATGAATAATCTCCAAAAACATCATTCTTTGTGTCTTCTGTCTATAACACAGGAACTAAAGAAGACATGATTGAACATTTATTTCTTTCACATGGTCATGATACGCCCTTCACTTTGCTTTGGTCAGTTGTTGGTCTTTCCCCAATAAATGATTACATTAGTGAGGGTTTGTTCTCCATAGACTTTCCAACTTTTTTTTTTTGACAGGTAAAGCAATGCTTAGACAACCATGCATGAAAGAGGTTCATATGCATAAATATGCCCTCCATTTGATGTGCTACCATGATGGCCTTTTTGGTTCCCACCTAAGGTTGTGTGTTACTTCTTTTTTAACTTCATTATGTATCATAGGTTCCATTCTATAGCCATAATATTCATGAAACAAAATATGGTGTCTGTTTACCTGTATGTTCATTGGAATTTTGTATCAAATACCTGATCATTTGTCTCAGATAAGTGCTCTATGTAAAACTATGAAAATACATGTTGAAATTTAATAAAAGGAGGTTTAAATCTTCTATTTATTTAGAAAAATGTGCACGTGAATGTATTGTGTTATTGTTTTATGTATTTTTGATGGAATATGTAATTGTTTTTATATAAAGTAGAGAATCAAAAAATTTGAGATATGTATAATTTTGTTAATGGTTTTTACAACGTAAATGCAAAATAAGAATTGATGTGTGTAGTTGAATTGTAGTTAGTAGATTATCAACTTTTGTTATAATTTTAGAATAGGGAAAAAGATACATTTCAGGTGTGGTCCTATTGGTTCCAAAGGGTTTGGTCGGCCATTGTTGAACCTAAAAAATCTCATTTCCTCTTGTGCCTTCTTCAACAAGGTCTCCACACCGGTTCATATCTCAAACATTTTGGACTTAACCTCATTTGTTTGTGTTGTAACTAGCCATAATCTATCAAGCACATCTTTTGGTTTTCCCCATGCTCATACGGCTTGGAGATGGATTCACACCCCTTTTCAACCATTTTCTCCCGAGTTCTTCACCTAGAAAGTGGTGCTTTTGGGGAATTCAGCCATGTTACCTATAGTTTACAACAAAATTTGGCACATTTTTAGAACTGGAAAATTTATTCCATTTATGGAAAGACATAAACAATTCAATTTTTAATAATGTTCTTCTGGACTATGATTTCTTTGTTACTAATAAGGTGGATTTGATTTTTACTATTATTCTTTATATTAAAAAACAAGTTAAAAAAGTGCGTTTGGAGGTGAATCATCTCCAACACTTCCTCAACTGTTGGGGTTCAATGGCCTGTGCTGTCAGTCGAGTTCCCCCAGATTCATTTCCACAGCACCACTCGCCATGTCGGTGATTTTGTTCACCTCCTATTTCTCATGGTTGGGGAGGTCCCTACTGTCGGTGGATTACTCTACCTCCACCATGGTGGATATCCCCTCAGTTGAGGATGCCTTTTCATGCATCTAATCCTCTTGGTGATTCTGGTTGTCTCGGTGTTGCTCAAGGGAAATTCACTCGGTTGGATCTGTCCATTTATTCACGGAAGCATGATGATGCTACTGACATTGAGAAAAAGAAGGACTCTATTTGGGATGAGTGGGAGATTGTCTTCGATGAGGCTCACCCCTCTGGTTTGAGTTGAGGTGACAATCCTGATAATCCGCCTCCTCCTCCACCACCTGTCGCCATGTTTGTTGTTGTTTGATATTTTTGTTCTCCTTTTTTTATTGAAGTCCACACTATGTGGTTTTTAATGCTGACACTTTGAGGTGACTTGTCCTCTCTCGAGGCCATTTTGGCTCAATTTTATGGACATATTACATTCTGGGGTGTGACTTTTCCCACTCGGATTTTTGTATGATAATCGTTATACATCCTTGTTATTAATATAAAAGTGTGTTTTTCAATTAAAAAAAGTTAAGATTTTTTTTAATCTAATAACTTTGAGGAGTCATATAAAGAATCAAGCCATAAAAAATCGTTTGGTAGGCCCTAAACTCTACCCCTACACCTAGCCCTCAGGCCTCATTATTTACGGTTTTTATATCTGAACTGGAAAAGGTAGTCATTCAATCTTATTTTTTCTTTTTTAAGTTTTCAAAAAATTTGGGATGTGCCCAGATGTTTTTAGCCAGCTGGTGGCTCGAAGCTGTGATGAACCAAAAAGTAAGGGAGAGGATTCAATCTTTGAGCATGGACCAATACATTTGAGGGTAGATGAAAATAAAGGAGCTAGTACATATAACTTTCCCACTTAAATTTTTTTAAAAATTCACCCTATAGAATATGTCACATTAAGTCATATCAAACCAATTACCCAATCAAATGATGAAAAATAAGTAAAAGAAAATGTATGACTTAACTCTCAAGTAATGGTGCACCTTCAGATTTCTTTGTATTTTAAATTACCAAATTTAAATATTAAAAAAATTCCATTCCACATAATTATTTTTTTGAAACGAAATATTTATAATGGGGAGAACATGATCTATTAAATGGTATTTTGTTTTTAGTTATATGATGTTTAGGTTTCTATGTGCACTCATAAAGTTAAGTGGCACAAAGATTGGCTCCTCTCCCTTAGTCATATTCAATTTATATTTATCAAACAACATTCCCCAATAATGATTTAATTAGTTATAATCTTTTAAAAGGTAGATAAATTATTTATATTGTTATAGTGTATTTAGTATAATTATCATTAGCTGGTTAAATATTGCAATTATACCACATATATGTTAAAAGTATCACCATGATTTGTTGTGGAAGATTATCTGGAAGTGTGAAAATTGTTTCCTTTGGGGTTTGGTTGTGAGTGTCATTTTGGTCAAAAGTGAAGAGGTTTACAAACAGATATTTCCTATTTCTTTGATATTTTTCTTACTAGATGAAAATAACATAGATAAAATCAAGGATTTCTCAAGGACAGAAAAAGACTGCAATAGAATGTGGCCTCTATAGATAATAATATCATCAACGAAAGGATCATTCCATTTATATAAAGGCCAGACAACTGTGTGTTTTCAACTAGAAAAATATAATGGGATTCAGGAGCACGATACCTAGATGGATGATAAGGATTGTGTGGATGGTTGATCAACCAACAAAGAAATTACAGGAGGACTTAGGTATCAGAAAGGAAAGGGGGCCATTAAATCCTATTGTTGGTGCGATTGTGACATTTATTCTTCTCTTTATTTTTGATATTCCATGGGAGGCTCTCTATAATAATAAAATGAGAAAGGGTTAATCCAATAAAGTTTGATATTAGCTTGGTGTAAGGGTAAATATCCTAATATCTCTGAGTTCATGGTGATATATGCACATTCACCGACCTAGGTATGAGCGTCTCTATATAGGTCTTGGCATCTATACTGATGTGGTCAAAAGTGCAAGGAGATTAAAAATGAAAAGGGAGCCTACAAATTTCTACAAGCAACAAGCGGTGTGGTCGGGTTTCCTACCTTTTACCTATTGGATTTTTCTCTTTTTTGTCCCTTAAATAACCAATCACAATCATGTGAATAATGCAAGTGATATTGGGATGATAAAGTGGAGCATATATAGTAGATATTATTTGGGTATGAACAATTTAATTCATGGAGTAGGTGTGGGGAATGTAGGGATTCAGTTCCCACCTTTATATTTCCATAATTTCATTCACATCTTTGACTTATCTAACAAATTAAACACCACCCACTCAAAGCCCTTGACGACAAAAATAAAATATAGAAAACCCATATTTATGGCACTATTCATGTTACTACTGCTAGACAAGCCTTAACACATGCCAAAAACTCTTTATCAAATCTATTTCATCACATCTTTCACAAATGTTAACCATCATCTCTTTGTTATGTGTTGGGAATGAGCATAGGGTTTCAAATTTCCATTCAAAGTTATTTTACATTTTTATTTTTCTTTATCATGTTCAATCCACAATTATTTACTTCCTACCTATTTTTTTCCAACTTTCCTTTCATATCCTCCTCAAGTATCTAGAAAAATTAATGTTGTCCAATCAATAACCTTACATTTTTAACGATTGATATATATGTCAATTGTTGTTGGAGGATTGAGTTTCCCATTATTACCCCATTGCACTTTCTCCACTATCGCATTTCTCTACCCTCAAAACCCTTTTTATATGTCCATCTTCCTCTCCCAATATTTCTCTCTTTCATATTTGACACCTTCAATAAATCCCCTTTGGCATTTCCATTGTACATTTCACGTGTGATTGTTAGTTTTCAAATCCAATAACTTGGCGGAGTCATATGAAGAATCAATCCGTACCTCAAACTTGGGCCAAGTGTTGAATAGGCCCCAAAACCTACCCCTGCAGCGAGCCCTCAGCCTCATTCTTTATGGTTTTTATACCTAAACTAGAAAAATTAGTTGTTCAATCTTATTTTTAATTTTTTAAGTTGTCAAAGATTTCGGGATGTGCCCAGTTTTTTTTTTTGAGTCAACTGGTGGCTCGAAGTTGTGAGGAACTAACAAGTAGTCATATTCAATTTATATTTATCAAACAACATTTTCCAATAATGATCTAATAAGTTATACCCTTTTCAAAGGTAGAGAAATAATTTATATTGTTATAATATAATTAGCATTAGTTGGTTAAATGCTGCAAGTATACCACATATATGTTAAAAGTATCATCATGATTCATCATGGAAGATTATTCGGAAGTGTGAAAATTGCTTCCTTTGGGGTTTTGCTGTGAGTGCCATTTTGGTCAGAAGCTCTGTGAATGAAGAGGTTTATAGACACATATTTCCTATTTTATTGAGTATTTTCTTACTGGATTAAAATCACATAGATAAAGTCAAGGATTTCTTAAGGACAGAGAAGACTGCTGCAAAATGTGGCTTCCATGAGCAGAATATCCAAATAGATGAAGAGACAATAGGAAGGTAATGATTTCCTTGGAGGCTCTCATGGAAAGAGAACCCCATGCTGGAGGTGCCTCTGCCGCATAAACCCTAGGAATTCTACGTCGTTGCTGGTTAAACTCCATAGAAACCCTATCTACGGACACCCTAGCCAAAGAAATTCAAAAATATGTTCTAACAAGATTATAATTTTTATATGAATTTTAAAGTATTGACACCTTTTATTACGTTGAAGGCATTCCCCTATGGGAAAGGCCCTTGTGGACGTTTCTGCGACTGTGTTAAATTTGACGATTTGACGGTCGTCTGGATGTTTTTACATTTTTAACAATTTTTTTGTCCTTCCTTCTTGCTTTAGACAGATAAAGATTAGTGTTTTTGTCAATCCCGTTGCAAAATCAATGTAAAATATATGCTACAGAGGAATGGTTGGATGTGCATACAGAAATAAATGAATAAAAGAAGAAAACACCTAAGATCTTGGATAATCTCCTTAAAAAAGAATCTTATTCAATGGAGAGGATGATGAAATTTAATTCCAATTCACCACAGTCATCTGGGAAGGCTAGGGTTTGTACTTATGTTCACCTTTGAAGATGTAGAGCAACCTCAAGAGTGTGTAGGATATAATGATCCAATGGAGAACAAATCCAATTCACTGATCGATTACAACATTAACAAAAATAGCTACAAAACAGCTAGGCCAGCGCTTTGCATGATTATGTTACCTCTTTTTCTATTTCTAGCATTAGCCACTGCCTACCTCATATTTGTTTTTCTGAATTCTAGCTATCGTGATGCCAAAAATATATAGGATCACAAGCCCCACATGCATTCTCTGCCAGTTGGGGAAATATTGAGTCCATCACAAAAATTGAAGAGTTCTCCTCCTGGTTATTGGAACCTATATTGCATTATGAATACATGGGTCGATTCAAAAATTCATCATGCACAGTTGCGGGTATATTTTTAGAATTGTTCTATCTTTTCTTTGGTTTTGATTTCTCCTATGTCAGGTCTTGCACATGATACATGACAGAGGAAGTTTGGGGCAATTTCATCAATGTTTGTAGAAGGTTTCTGGGTAATTTACTAGATTTCCTATACCAAGATCTGCTACTCAGAGTGAGGTCTGTAGCACATGCAATTTAGGGATTGTGCAAATATTATAATTCCAACAAAATTGCAAACCCTATGAATACTAGCTACCCAATGGAATCTAGTATTAATAATTCTGCCCCTGTGGTGGATAACCAGGTCAGCGAACAAGAAACCAAACAAGGAACTCAGGGGAATTCATCCACCAGACAAACTGATTTCATTCTCGAAACTGACCATTCTACCATTAATGCAAAAAATCGTGGTTATCAAGAAGTGCATGATCATATGGTAGTAGAAAATAAGGAGGATTCAACATTTTCTGAAGAGAATGTATCAGAGGGCTCACATTCCTCCTCTCGAGAAATGATGGAATCCCAACAAGTCCATTTGAATGCAGAGACAGTGGTAATACCAGTTAAACAAGACTCCTTCGATGCCCCTACTATCATGTTAGGTCTGGAGCATAAATCCTCGTGGATTCTTTGTAAATTTGTTGCAATGGTAGTAATTATGTTGGTTTCAATTGCTGGTGGAAGTCTCTACTTAGGGTGGGGTAGTGACCATGAAATGAAGGGAAGAAAGCAAAGGAACACGCATTAAAGGAGGAAGCAATTTGAAGGTGCGAGTACAATGACACATGACTCAGCATGTATGGTTGAAGAAATAAAGGCTTGAGGATTCAAACTTAGGACATATGGGTGAATATTATCAGAAAGAAAAGCAAAGGAATGGAATTAACTGAAAGTTGGTATCTGAGCTGTGTTACTTATATGAAAATGGAGAGCTCGTAAATGGACAAGGAAAAGGGTGATGACGAGTCGGACAGGTGGTGAGCGATTCAGAAAATATCTAGCGTCTTGGTTTTCCTTTGATATTTTATGATTAGATATTTTCTCTCACTCCATTCGGATGAGGGTTATCCTTTTTTTTTAAATCTAATAAGGAGACACACCTGTCTCCTACGGAATGAATAAATTTGCAATGCGATATCGCTGTAGTGACTCGGAGCAAAGCTTCCCCGCGTCATCTTTATCATAGTTTTATTTCTTTTGTGCAAGTAAAAGCAAACTAATTAATGTTTAACCAAAAAAAATTAATAAAATATTAGTTGGTTTAGTTTGTGGTAATATATAAATATTTATATTTATGATAGGGGCTTCATTGCTTTGACTTGGGCTATTGACCGTATGGAGTTAAATTCCGTCACAAAGCGACCATCAGCTTCATCTCAGTGGTTCCTGTTGGATTCGTGGGTTGACGCAGGCCTTGTAAATGGTGCTACAAGAACAATCACCGACATTGTCTACGACGCATCAATGCCACGACCATCATTACCTTTATTTGTTGTCAAATTTTATAGATACAATGACACATGTTGGGATCCCTCTAACCCGTTACATATTTCGATACCCCCTATTTTGAGAGGGAATCAAAGAACATTGCTGATTAAAATGGCATGGGGATTAACTATCCACAAGTCCCAGGGACTTTGCATAGAGCAATTGTCGACATTAGAACCACCGAAAGGAAGGTTTTGACATTCACAACTTTCTCCAGAGTTCCCTCGTTTGCTAATTGCATACAACAAATGATGTATGTTACTCCGCAGGGAGGTAATAGAGATCAGGTTTCACTGTTGTGTGCAAGATCAGAGTCATAATCTGAAGTCGAGGGGTGATTCCCGAAGATTGCGCTTGCCCCTGACCGTCCTGAGCAAGGAGCTCTTCCAGTTCAGGAAAATCAGGAAAATTCACCTCATTTTCCATTCGAAAGGTACTATAAAATGGCACACGTACCAACACTCGGAGCAAGAAGAAAGGAGGAGTCAAGGCTATTATCCCTCAACCCTTCGTAAATAATACCCTCTACTTTGATAGCACCTTCACTACTACTTTACTCAACACTTCTTGTCTACAAAGCGACATTGGCGTTCAAGGGGTATCAAATGTATTCATGTTTACTGAAAATAAAATTGCCCACAAAAGGTTACCATTCATGATATAAATTTTGCAAATGTACGTGTTTAGTTCATATGTCGTGATATAAGATTTACAACTTTATACGTACGAATTTGTAACAAATTTAAATGTATACATACAACTTTTCAATGTAATGTTTCATCTATATTCCTACACTACCACTATCAATCACACACTTTATCGAGTGTACAAAAAATGGTTTTTTCAGCAAAAGACCAACCAAACAACTGATGCAACACTAACACAATTACCCTGAAATAAATGCAAACCACGTCAACTACAAAAGTAATTAACTATCCAAAACGGTGTCAAATGTATTCACGTTTAGAGTGAAAAAATTGGCTACAAACGACTACCACCCATGATATAAAATCTGCACATGCACGAAAGCCTTCATGTATTCATGTTAAGTTCAAATAAAATAGTCCACAAAACGCTACCACTCATGATATAAGATTTGAAATTGTATATGTACGAATTTGTAACAAATTTGAATTGAAGAGATGATACCTTTAATGAAGTGGTTCATCTATATTTTTACACTTACAAAATAACACTTTTCAACAGACACGTTCAATTTTTCTTTTTTACTATTGCTCGCTTCTTTATGTAAACCAGCAACAACGCATTTTTAATCTCTTCTTCATTATATCTGCATACAAACACCTATAGTTTTAAAATTATGAGAAAGAACCATGCAATTTATAGTTGTCTCCATCCAAAGCTTTATACATTTTATCACTTTTTTGCATATTGAATTGTTGTAAGGGTTAGACCTCATGTTTGCACTTTTTAAATGAAGTGGTTCATCTATATTTCTACACAACCAAAATCAATCACACCCCTAATCAACTTCAATTACAAAAATAATAACTAACCCTCTAAATCAAATAACTTATACCGTTCGGCGTTCACATTGCATTGTACACATGTGATTGCTAGTTGGTAAGTTTGTTATAGTTAGATGACCTTATGATTTTCAGTATAGTGAAAGAAGAACACTTTGATCATAAGAAGGAGGTGTTGGAATTTTTTTTGGAGGGGAGGTTGTAGGTAAATATGAAGAAATGCATTATTACGAAGCAAGAGTTGGTATACTGACTTGAATTTTGTGAGTTTCTAAGGAAAATTGAAACTTCAACAACATACAGACACATATAAAATAGGAAACGAGATACAATAGGAAGGATTTTATATAGATCACAAACACAAAATATGGTTTTTGGAAGTTAAAAGAATGATATAATAGTTAATGTTGGGAATGTTTGATTTTTGTAAAGGTATTTAGGTCAATTGTGATGCTAGTGGCACATCCATTGAAGTTGTGATAACTCAAGAAGATAATCATATTTTTTACTTAAGAGTGAATATAAATGATGCATTGAAAACATATTAACTTAATGATAAGGATTTTTGTGCAAAAATACAAGCCTTGAATATGTGAAGACAATACGTGTTTCCTAAGGAGTTTGTGTTGTAGAGAAGCCACCAAGCACTGCAATTTATAATTATTCAAGGTAAGTTAAATCAAAAGGCGTGTGAAATAAATTGAAAATACAAATTTATTTATTTGGCTTGAAAATATAGGAGTGGAAAGTCTAATAGATTTACAACTGGATGAGTAGGATATGTATTTTATTAACTCTACGAAAATGTATGTGGAATATTGTTATGAAAAATACCCTCTAGTGCTCTCATTGGGTAGAGAGTATTCTTGAGAATAATAAACATATAAGATATGTTTGTTAGTTGTTAAGAATATACGTGAAGTTGTTAATAAACAACTCATGTAAATAGTGTGTAGGAGTAATAATAGGAATGTAAAGTAGTTGATGACTCCTTTATGGGAGTACTATTTTCTATATATTTGTAATGTGCCCTGCATGAAGAATATAAAATATTATTATTGTGTTCAATCTTTGTAAAATTGGACCAAATATATTATTTGGTATCATATCAGTGTTGTGGTTTTGATTTGTGAATGACGGAAACTTCATTGGAGTTCAGGGTTTCTCGTTTATGAAATTTACGGAGCTTAGAAGATTTAAATATAGATTTAAATATTTTGTTTTCTATGTATTTCTTCCAGATCAATTTGGTCTTTATATACAAAAACTATGTTCTACTTTTCATTGTTGGCATATATTAATATGGTTCTTTAAAATTTCATGAATTTATGTAGCTTTTTCATTTGGCAGTCACTCTTGCTTAGATATCTGAAGATCATGTCATTTGCCTCTTTGATTGTGGTCAAGCAAATTTGGAGTGCATTCGCTTCTACTTCTATACCAACATGCATTCATTAATGTTGTGATAAATTTGCATCCATGGAAATCATGTCACATATATTTTCATGAGTTTGTTTTTGCTAATGTTGGTGAATTGAAGAAAACCATGACCTCATCTAATTAAAAGTGCACAAAACTGGACACTTCTTCTTAGTAGACCAATGTTGTGATATCAACCCACACTACATGCATTTTTTGAGACTCCATTGGTCAAAGTAATATGAAGTGTCATTCAACCAGACCACCTGGATTTAGAAACCCATTCCATTTTTTGAGTAGTTTATAAACTAGCAATAACACAAGAGCAGTGCAATGTGAAGGCTGAAATTGATGTGGTGTGTGGGAAAATTGAAAATGAAACTAAAAAATGTTGCAAAAAGAAGAAGGGGAAAGAAGAAGCGATGTATTTATATTTAAATATTGATGAATGTTTATACAAGACAAGTAAAATAAAACATCGAAGTGTGGACAATGGTATAGGAGGGAAGAATGATAAGTTGGAGAGGAAGAGGGGGTCGCCTGGAAGGAAGGGAGGGGATATGATTTCCAGAGGGGTTTGAGAGGAGGGGAATACATTAAGGGAACTAAGACAAGATTCCTCGTTTTTGATAGATAGTAGTAGAGGGGTTTTGAAAATTTTAGAATAATGGTCGAAGGAAGAAGGAGGTGAAATCTGAAGGTCGGATAAGGAGGGAGCTCTAGATATTTTTGTGAAGGTAAGGCCTTATCTTTCGGTGCTGCCAATATCAATAGTGGATTTGCACAAAGTAATCCCTTGATATTTTTGCATAGATAAAGTCCAATTCATGTTAAGCGGTAATTGTTTGCAATTACCTATGGAAATAGGTAGGAATGGAACATGGAAAGGGTTGTTGGGATCTTAGAAAGGGCCATTATATTGATCAAATTTGAAGACAAAATATAAAGGAAAATCAGGTGGTGCTAAGGAAGTGTCATAAACATTGTCTATAATAGAGCCATTTACAAAATTTACAAGACTTGTTTTAACCCATAAATTATCAGAAATCATGAATTTTTGGTTTATGCAAAGAAGAAATTTGTGTTGCAATTGATCATCATCTGGATCTCCTAATTTAATACACCTAATGTTTTGAGAAAAGGATCTGGAAACCAGAGAGTTTAGTCCTTTCAACATCTAAAGGTTGTGGTTGTCGACTTGGTCATTTTTTGTATAAGATGGGGGGCCTCATGGAAGTCAATTATTTCTTGTTGAGAAAGGAAATAATCATTTCGGGACATGAGCTGATCCCAATCCTCAAATATAAGAACACCATTATGAATGTTGAGAAGTAGACGACGAAAGGAAATTTGTGCAGGAGTGAAACCTTGTTACCTAAAGATAAAATCCAAGGATATGGAATAATGAAACTATTTCCACAGGCTATCACCATAGGAATTGTTGGCATATAGAGGAATGTCCATGGTAGGAGTTATTTTTCTAAGGTCCCCAACAAGGATGACAGATATATTACCAAATTCATATATTTTGGAATGGGGAAAAGCTTCACAAAGGCGGTAGTTGATTTTACTGAGTAACTCCAGGCCAATGAAACTCATTTCATCAATTAGAATATACTTTATATGTTTAAGGTAGTCTTGAAAATATGCCAAAGCTTAACCTTATAAGGGTTTGAGTTCTCTTATGGGAATGCAGAGGTTGGTGTGTATAGTAGATGCATAAATGTTGAAAGTGGAAAGCCTGGTAGAGGAGAGAAAAAGGGGTGAAAGGCCAGTGGGTGACACAGAGGTAAATGAGGACTTGATATTATTAATGAGGTATGAATTTCTTGTACCTACAATACTTTGAATAATAAAATTTAATGGAGGAACCTATGGATTTTGCATGAGAAGTAGTGAAGAATAGTATCGAAATCCAATTGTTGGTCTGGAGATAAAGTAGATGTAAGTGATACCAACGGTGTTTAGGAAACAATATTCACTTCATTATCATTTCCTTATCAACCTCAATGAAAGTTGAACCAAGAACCTGTAAAGGAGGGGGAACATTATGAACACTCCAATTGTGTTGGGTATCAAATTCTCAGTGACCCAGCATGTCCAGGATGTCAAGGCCTGTTGTATATTCGGGATGGAGATGAGCCAAATTTTTCCATTCATTAAGGTTCTTAAGAGCCTAAATGGTGTCATTGTCAGAGTCAGGTCCATTTTCTGAATATTGTGTTGGAACTGAATTAGACTGGGTAACATGCCATGGTTGATAACTATTATTAAAAAGGTTTCAATTAGAAATGATTTTGTGAGGGGTAGAACCAATATCTGAAGAAATATTATGGAAAGGCTCATATAAATAGAGTTCAGACTAACAGAAAATTTCAAATGATGTTGAATCATGTACATGAATGAGGGAAAATATTGGATAGACACTAACACTTGTCGAGAACGAGTGAAAATTCCATTTATTTCCAATGCGGCATTTTTAATAACTCCAATCCAAGGAAACTTAAATAAGAGGAATGGACTCTATACTTAAAGGGATGACCTTATATGCATCCAAAAGAATGGTTGTTTCTTGTGCCTAACACTTTGTTTTAAAAATTTGTCTCAAAATTTTTCTCCCAACATTCAATGAAATAAAATATTGGCTACACATAATAAGAGACAATTTCTAAAGCATGTGGCAGATTTCTTGTGCACTAATTTCATGTTCAACAACACTCTCAGTAAGAATTTTTCGAATGGTGATATATGCTGGAAAATTAGGGCTTACATCTCTCAAAAATATAGAAAAAATTTGGTGGTATGTTTCTAAATGTTGTTATGCTTTAGAAGCATACTTTGCAATGTACTTTAGGAATGCATGACGAGAAAGCATGGTTAATAGTCGATGTTGGATCTCCATATAGATAACATTGTCTAGTTTTGGATTTTTAATCCATCATCATTCCTTGAAGGTAGGTATTTAATTGCACCATTCTCGTCAGTGAAAAAGGAATGATTGGGCTAAGTCTCCCAAGATGTAGACATGTGTGTTCAAAAACCTTGTGTGACATTGAACACAATTAATAAGTTCTTCTAGGTCTGTTAGCAAAGAGGAAGCAATTACTTGCATTGATGATAACAAACATGGATCATCTTGGATTGAATGGTGAAAAAATTATGTCCAACTAATGGCTAGACGCAGATTCCAGGATGATACATATCTATCAAAGTATTGTTTGGATGTGTCTATAGACATAATATATTCCCTATCAATTACATAGACATTGGGAGCATCCTTAAGGAAAAATAAACCATGGACACGTGCATAACATCTATGTTGCAATTCATACCAATGATAAATATAGAGGTTAAAAAATAAAAGAAAATTAGAATTCAAGGAAGATTCTTACTTGTACCAATAGTCTGTAGCACCAAGGTGTTTCTCTAACACCTCTTCATGAAATATTGTGAATCTTTGATGTAAGTAAGTAGAGAAACATTGAGGTTGATTAATAATTTTGAGGGTCCTAAAGTGTTGTGCAATGCTACCATCAACAGGGGGAGTACTAGGCATGAGAGTATGGAGGTATGACCATTTTTTGTTCATTGCACTTAGAGTAAAGAATAATGTTGGTACCCCCAATTTCTTAACCATGTCTAAGACCTCACCTCTACTTTAAGACAAAAATGGATGCATTCCTTGGAGGTTATTTTTGGAGTTTTCCTATAGTTGGGGGATATCACTATTGAGAGGAAATGTTATACACCCAGTGTATTTTAACCTTGCCCTAGCAAGGAATCATCCAAGGTTGTACATTTTACCCCCAGTTAGGAAACCTCTTGTGCCCCTCTCTCTTGCCCACTACCTGTCTGTAACCTAATCAACTTTGCAATTACTCCACAAGTTAAATCTTGGATACAATTACACATTCTGGCTCAAAATATCTTGTAATTGTTTCTCTCCAATGAAATCATCAATCATGATGTTCTCTTTGCACTTTCATATCCCTTTTTATAATATTTCACGGGTAGTTATGAACCAACACAATGGTCACACCTTTTCACTTAATTACTATTCTTTAATCAAATGTTCGGGATGTTCACTCCCACTTTTATTTATACTAGTTTATTACAACACCTTTGTTTACAAAGAATCTCAATTCAAACTTATTATTATTTAAATAAATCAAAAAGTATTATATGATTAAATATTTGGGAATTTAGTCACATAACATTCCCCCCCCCCCCTTGAATCAGCTATTGTCCTCAGTAGTTCTAGGTCCATTTTGAGAATCACATAGAAAAACACAAGTTATTAGTTAAATAATTCAGGATACTGATCTTTTGGAAAATCTTCTCTTTCCCATGTAGCACTTTCAACATCTCAACAAGTCCACTTTACTTTAACCTCTTTAATTTCTCTATTTCTAATATTTTAGTCCTTCTTCCCAAAATTAATTCGGGTTCAATTTTAAATTCGCATGTAGGTTCAATAACTATGTTTTTCCAATCTATAGCATGGTTAGCATCATATACATATTTCTTTAACAAACTTACATGAAACACATTATGTATTCTAGATAACTCAAGAGGTAAAATGAGTCTATAAGCAATAGTTCCTATTCTTTACAAAATTTCAAATGGTCAACAATATTGAGGTGCTAACTTAGCATATTTACCCAAATTTTAAAGAACTTTTCTTAGGTTTAACTCTAATAAATACTTGATCACCTATTGCAAATTCTCTAATAGATCTTTTTGAATCAGCCCAACGTTTATACCTATCTTGGGTAGCTTTCATGTTTTGTTTTTATTTATTTATAATATCTTCCATTTATTTTAAGTTATCATTTGCATACCAAGATCTATGTTCATGATTCGACCAAGAAATCAAAGTAGTACATTTTCTACCATAAAAAAATTCAAAAGGGATCATTTTGGTCATAGTATGATAACCTTGATTGTAAGCAAACTCAATCAAGTGCAAATATTGTTCCCAATTACTAGGTTCTTCACCTGTATACATCCTAAACATATCCTCTAAAATTATATTTATCCTTTTAGTTTTTCCATATGACTCTAGATGATAAGAAGTAGTAAAACTCAAACTAGTACCCAATTCATCTAACAAAGATCTCCAAAAATAAGAAGTAAATCTAGGATCTCTATCAGTTACTAGATCTTTAGGAAGACCATGCAAATGAAAATTTTCCTTAGAAAACATATGAGCTATATCATAAGCAGAGGTTTTTCTTTTGGTTTTTAGAAAGTGTGCCTTTTTATTTGATTAATAAACCATCACAAGGATAACATCATGACCATTCTTGGTTTTAGGTAAATCTTGCAATAAAATCCATACTAACTGACTCACATTTCAAAATTTATAATGGACCAGGTTTACTACATTGTTTATTTTTAAATTTTTGAAAATCCATACACTTTTGTACATACTTTCTAATATATTGTTTCATTCTAGGCCAAAAATAATTCATTTTAATTTATAAGTATGTCTTTTGAAATTCGAGATGTCCAGCTATAGAAACATCATGAGAATCTCTTAATTTTTTTTGTCTCAAGTTAGGAAGATTAGGAACACACAATCTAAACAACCCATTCACACCAAGTAAATAAGAATTAAGTATATAATTTAAATGCATATTTGATGCTCCATTTTTCAAACTAGAATACATTTCATCAAATGAGCTATCATTAGGCAATGCATCTTTTATCTCTTTTTCTAATTGACTTATTTCTAAGGACAAATCATTTGCACACATTATTTTCCTACTTAAAGCATCAACAAATAATTTTTCTTTACTAGGTAAATATTGTATTTCAAAATCATATTGACTTATTAACTCTACCCATCTTATTTGTCTCATATTTAATAAGGTCTGAGTAAAAATACACCACAAACCTCTATGATCAGTTTTTAAAACAAATTTGCAACCTAATAAATAATGTCTCCGAATTTTTAAAGCATGAATAATCCCTAAAAATTCCAAATCATGAGTAAGCTAGTTCTTTTCAGTAGGAAATAATTTTCTAGATCCAAAACACACAAATCTATTCTCTTGCATCAATACATAGCCAACACCAAAACCAAGAGCATTAGTAGCAACAATGAAAGGTTTAGAAAAATCAGGAATACATAACACATGTGCACTCATTAATGCTTCTTTCAATTTACTAAAAGCAACTTCACATTATTCAAACCAATGATATGTGTTACTTTTCCTTGATAAATCTGTGAGTCGAGTAGCTATTTTAGAATAATTTTTAATAAACCTTCGATAGAATCCAAATAATCCAAGAAAACTTCTAATTTCTTGTACATTTTTAGTTGTATCCAAATTTTTTACTTCTTTTACTTTAGAAGGATCTAGTGTAATCCATTTTTGGGAGATAACATGTCCTAGATATGAGACTTCAGTTTTTAAAAGTTCACATTTACTTAACTTGCCATATAACTGATGTTTTTTTAAAGTTTCAAGTACTAATCTAACATGTTTCTCATGTTCTTATTCATTTTTGGAATAGATCAAAATATCGTATAAAAATATAATCACAAACAAATCTAAGAAAGGTCTAAAAATATCAGTCATCAATGCCATAAATTTGGTTGGAGCATTTGTTAATCCAAAAGGTGTAACAACAAATTCATAATCTCCATATCTAGTCCTAAACGTATTCTTTGCAATGTCATCATATTTTATTCTAATTTGATGATATCTAGAACGTAAATCAAGCTTAGAAAAATATTTAGCATAGTTCAATTTATATAGTAAACCATAAATTTTAGGTAAAGGATATTTATTCTTAATAGTTGGTTTATTCAACTGTCTATAATCAATACACAATCTCATAGTTCTATATTTCTTCTTAAAAAACAATATTGGTGTACCCCAAGGACGAATCAGCTCCAGGAATGAGGTTGATAACATGTTTTATGGATCTCCTAGGTGGAATATCTTCAACATCAAAAGGGAAAACATCCATAAATTCTTGGACTACCAGGTGAACATCTATATCTATCTGTAGTTTATCATTTTGTTCAGTAATCACATCACAGAAAACTTTACATTTTTCTTTAAGACTTATTTTAAGTTTAACAAAAAAAATGGTTTTTAAATTCATTTGTCTTTTAGTTCCTTACAAAATATGAGTAACTTCATATTGATATTGAATATATACTTGTTTATTTTCATAGTTAATAAGAGCAGGATTCTCTTCGAACCAAGTCATACCCTGATAGAATCATATTGACCTCAATTAAGTACATGAAAATATTCACAAAATACAATATTATCAATATGAAAATCTTATTTTTCCACTAAATATTATGTTTTTCTTATTATCCATTCATCAACCATTTTTACAACCACTGGTTTGATTTTTTTTGTATCAACAATAGCATAAAATTTCATATTTTGGTTTTCTTCCTTTGATTTATCATCAATTTTATGATCTTTGTTATTATCCCAACTCTTCTTTTTCTGAGGAAAAACCCTAGCAAAATGGTTACCTCCACAATTCCAACATTTAATTTCTTCTGGTTTAGTTTTAACATAATCTTGTTTCATATTTTTATTTCTAATTTGTGTATGATTACACGTAATAGTTTCACGAAATGGCCTTTTACTATTTTTAAACTGGAAATTGGAATTCTTTTTCTTATAATATTCTTTCTTTTGGTGAACAACAATTTTATATTTTTCAAATTTTTCAGCTATTTGAGTAGCCTCATTGAAAAAAGTAGGTTTTTCACACCATACACTAGCCTTATATTCCTCTCTTAAACCATTAATAAATGTAACTACTCTATTAGTCCTAGAAATGAAAGGCACAAATCTATTTAGATTCTAAAAATTTTATTTGTAATTGTTCATAGTTTTAAAAAATTATTTTAAATCAAATAATTCATTTTTCCTTTGTTGAAAGAAATTTTCAAATAAATAATTCTTCCTAAAAAACTTTTAAAACTTATTCTATGGGACCTATTAGTGCAAATCAGCAGCACCCCCTAAATGACCTTCAGGCCTGCAAGTGAGAAATTGGGTCATTTAGTGTGATTGCACAACATTGAATCTTTTCCCCAAGTGTGGGACTTACAAAATGGGAAAAAAAATCTCCAGATTGAAGTTTGGTTCCTCTACTCCTCTGATCAGATGTATGCATGAATTTTGTAGAGGTTTAATACTAGATCCTACTTCAAATTCCAAGGAGACAGAGATAAAGGATGCAAAAGAAATAAAACTAAGTAAAAGCGGTGATACACCAAAGGAGTGGTGAACATCTATTTTTGCAAATTCACATAGATTATAAAAATGCAACACAAGTTATGCACAAATTGCTAAAGTGTAATGAAGGATCAGAATGAAGCAAACAACACAAGAAAGGATTGAAAGCTCATTCACAAAGCTTGCATTGTCATTTCCATTTTTTAAATATAGTGCATTACAACAGTAAAGAGGTAGAAAACATGTTGCAGTCCTAAAATAGGTATGATATTCCACAAATTCACTTGCCAGGGTGAAGAAGGGATTCTGTAGTTCATAAAAAATGTCCAACCCTTTACAAATGAGCCAAATTTGGCTTTTAACAATGAAAATTCAAGCTCAGGAAGGAGAAACGCGGGAAAAATGAAAGGAATCATTCAACCACCGACCAGATCCATCAAAATAGCATGGGTACCCCTAAAATTTCATTCCCCAAGATTTTTGACCATGCTGGAGAAGAATGGAATCCATATTGCATTAAAAATGGTGGTTGAATGTCAGTTATGCTCTTTTCCCCATGCCAAAGGTTTTTTTGATTTTTCTCTCACCAAAATCCATAAAAAACAAACTTGAAGATTCCATCTTGTAGAGGACTTCAATAGCTTTCCAATGACACCAAAATTGAGAAAAACTAAGCTCTAGATCGAAAGATATGCCCCTATGAAGATTTAGGGAAAAACAGGGCAAAAATTAGGTCGGCAGGCCGAAACCCAAAAATTTTCCCTCTTTTTTTGAATTTGGGAAAAAATCCCCATAAATTTCTACCCCCCGCTACTCTGATGCTATGTGGCACTTTCCTATTAGTCTGTGGGTTTAACTAGCCTTTTTACGCTTTTTGAATTTTTTGGAAAAATTTCCAAAATCGCCCTGCGATCCGCCGCTCTGCTGCCACGTGTCATCCTCCTATTCACCCATGGGGATGCGCTTTCAATTTTCCCATTGATGCTACCGACCCTATTGACTTATGCTGGCCATATGGACATGTGGCATGTTTTCATTGGTGCGGGCCTTCGGGGGGTGGAGATTTATTGTGCCATTTGCAACACTTTGGCAAAATTATCAAATTCCCCCCGTGGCCCCGACCCTCGCCAGATCCATGGACACGTGTCGCCTTCCTATTCACTCACAGGACTTCAAGCCAAAAAATTTCTTTGCACTCCTCGCTAAGAACTTTGGAAAAAAAATTAACTTATCCCCACCAACCCGTCATTCCGCCATTAACGCGGCACATTCTTATTTACCCCGCAGACCTTCCTAGGGAAATTTTCCCTTCAAAACTCTGTCGAGCCATAACTTGCAAAATACAAGGAGTTAGAAGGAAAATTTTACCTTTCTAGAAAGGTGAGAGAATTCTCTATCTGATAAATCCATTTCCAAAAAATTTTGAGTGCCTGAAAAGTGGAAAAATTTGATTGAGGCACAATGAAGAAATGAAAGAGAGTTAGCCAAAAATAAGCAAGGGGCTCATTTTGGATAACAATTTTGGTGACTCAGAGGGGTCATCTGCCTGCTAGATGAATGATCAGCTACCTGAAGTAATCCATTGAGCATGGATTCATCAACTTAACTGCCTGGCACTCTCAACTCATCAAAAAATTTCCTAGAAAGAAGATTGTGAGAGTAGAACATCACTTGATCTGGAGCATGGCCTGCAAAGATGCATCCTTAGGATAACAAAGCTTGTGCCAAAGCACTAGGGAAATGTAAAACTAAGCTATAAAAAAATAGTGTGCACAAGCACTTGGAGGAATGAAAATATAAGCTAATATGTACAAGGTGAGGAGTTCCCTTTTATTAGCAATGCTTTAGATGGATTCCATTAACTGGAATCTACAGTTCTTCACCATCCAATGTAGAAAATTGGAAGGCATTACTATTCTTACATTTTGTGACCATGTAGGGGCCACTCTAAATGGCATCAAAATTTGAATTCCTTCTTGGCTTTTCTCAGTCTGCATCCCATCTCAACACTAAATCTCCAACTTGGAAGATTCTAGCCTTAGCTTTCCTATCAAAGGTTATCTTGATCAAGGCTTGGTCCTTCTCCATTGTTTGGGTTGTATGCTCTTTGATTTCTTGGAGTTCCATCAATTATGCATATCTAACCTCCATGGGTTCAAACTCCAACAATTCTAATTGCTTCATGAGTTTCAACTTTGGCAACTCAAGTGACATAGGCAAGATTGTCTCTCTTCCATAAATAAGTCTGAATGGGGAGTTGTCGGTGGATCTCTTGGGAGTTATCCTATCAGCCCATAAGGCTGATTTTAGTTTAGTATGCCAAGTCCTCTAATTTTCATCAAGAGTCCTCTTGATGATCTTTAATAAGTTCTTGTTGGTAGACTTAGCTTTGCCATTACCTTGAGGGTAATAATTTGATGAACTGCTCAGATAGATCCCATTCTTAACAACCCATTGAGTTACCTTTGATCCTATGAATTCCAATGCATTATCTGATATTATAGTGGCAGGTATACCAAATCTAGTTACTATCCCCTCATAGAAGTCTAGAATGCTAGATTCATTTGCCTCTTTGAGTGCCACCACCTCAGTCCATTTGGTGAAGTAATCTATTGCTGTTAGAATCCACTTGTGTCCTTGGCTTGAGTTTGGGTTAATGACTCCAATGAAGTCCAAACCCCATTACATGAATGGTTGGTCAACTGAAATTGGGTGCAATGGGAGGGCTGCTAATCTTTCCTTGCCTGTGAAGAATGCACAATTTTTGCACCTCTTGATCCATGCATAACAATCACTAAACATCTTGGGCCAATAATATCCAGCCTTCATAATCTTGAGGGCTGTCACTCTTGGAGTAAAATGACCTCCAGCTGATCCATCATGGAACTCTTTTAACATTCTCTTAATTTGGTTTTTCTCAATGCATCTCAGCAGCACTCCATTTATATCCTTTTTGAACAAGACACCATCAACAAGTGCATATGGAATAGCCTACAATCTGAAGTGTCTTCTCTTGGTTTTGTTCATTTCTAGAGGGCATAGGCTTGTTTGTAAGAGGTGCATGATGTCTTGGGTCCAGCAAGGAGTGAGAATATCACCATTCTCTTCTTGAACACCTCTTTGTTCTTGGTTATCTTGCAACGCCAAAACAACATCCTTCTCATTGCTTACTTCCAGTGATTTGCTCAATACCAGCTGTTCACACAACCCCTTTCCTTAGACCAGCTTGGTGAATTTTATTTCAATGTCATACTCCATGACACGAGTAATCCACCCTGCACGTTTTTCATTTAGGTCTTTGTTGAGGAGGAATTCCTTAACTCCTACATGAGAAACCAGTTGTTGAACCTTGTTGTTTGAAACTAGATGCTTAAATTTCTTCAAGCTCCTAATCACTGCAAGAACATGCTTCTCAATGAAAGAATACCTCACTTCATAGTCCTCCAAGCTTTGGCTAAAGAAGGTAATTGGATGCTCTACATTTTATTTGTTTTGATGTACTAAAATTGTAAAAATGGTGTCATCACCGCCAAATGCATAAAGGATAAAATATTTAGATAAATTTGGGTTAATGAGAGTTGGAGCTTGTGAGATAGCCTCTTTGATTGCCTCAAAACTTACCTTACCTTCAGCTGTCCATTTGAAATCCATACTTTTCTTCAACATCATAGTTATTGGCTTGACAAGCGCTGTAAAATCTGGAACAAACCTTCAAACAAAATTAATTCTTCTCAAGAAACTTTGAAGGGCCTTCTTGTGACTTGGTAATGGCAGTGTTTTTATTTCTTCAACTCTCTTTGGATCAATTACTAATCCCTCTTTGGAAACAATGTGGCCTAGGAGCTTTCCTTCATTAGCTAGGAAAATATATTTTTTGGGATTCAAGGATACTCCAAATCTTCTACATCTTTGGAACACTTGTCTCAAATGAAAGAGATGATCTGCTGCACTTTTAGAAAATACAGTAATATCATCTAGGTATATCAGCACTACTTTGTTGATCAATCCCTTGAATGCCATATCCATTGCCCTTTGGAAGGTAGCTCTGGCATTAGACAACCCAAATGGCATTTTCCTATATGCATAGTTTCCCCATTTGGTGGTGAAGGCTGTTTTGAACTGATTATCCTCTTTTACCATGATATGATTATACCTTGAATAACCATCTAGCAAAGAAAACCTCTCAGAGCCAGCAACAACTTGCAAAATTTTCTCCATAGAAGGAAGTGGGTAATGATCTTTAAGGGATTCTCTATTCAAATCTCTAAAGTATACACACAATCTGATTTCTCCACTCTTCTTTCTAATTGGAACCAAGTTTGCAACCCAGTTTAAATGCTTGATGGGAAATATGATACTTGCCTCTATTAACTTATTCAATTCCCTCTTCATGAGAGGCTCCATGTGTGGATTTACCGGCCTTTGTTTTTGCCTGATGGGTTTAGCACTTGGATCTAATTTAATTGTGTGTTGAGCAAGCTTGGGATTGAAACCTCTCAAGTCTTCATAGCTCTAAGAAAATATATCTGGGAACTCTTGTAAAATTTTCATGAACTCATACCTTTCTTGTTTGGTTGCCACTTTACCAATTTGAAGTGATTTTCCTTCTCCCACTGAGATGGCCACTGAATCTTCTCCCTTGACTTGGATGTTTTCTTTCTCCTTCCTAAATTGATCATTAGGATTAAATATGGAATCCAAAGTGATAAGTATTTTTGGCAGTTTGTTGGTTCTCAGCTGTACCACTTGATCACCATACTGATGTTCTAACTTTTCCTGATTCTTGGCTGAGAACTCAGCTTCTTCTTACAAGAAATTGATGATTTGTTGGTCACTTTCAAACACTTGCCAACTTACATTATTGTCTAACACTGATGGCCTTACAATCACATGAATGTTTGGCTGCACATTATCTTCCTTGATACTTTTCACAACATCAAAGGTTGCTCAAACTGCTACAAGTCTATCAACAGCTTAGTTTTCTTTCCTAGGGATGGAGTTGATGCCAAAGCCTTCAAAATCTTCAATGAGTTCCCAAACCCTATTCTTATAACACTTGAGCAGATCATTTTTGGAAGCATGTTGTCCTTTAACTTGATTAATAATCAGCTCACTGTCACCAAAGAATTGTAAGTTTTTTATACCTCTCTTACTTGACCAATGCAATCCTTGTATCAAAGCTTCATATTCAGCAGTGTTCTTAGAACATGCAAACTAAAATCTAAAAGTTGAATAATACTTAATGCCTTAAGGAGAAACAAGCATAGATCCCCCTCCTACACCTTGTCTACTTATTGATCCATCAAATAAAAATTGCCATACCTCATTGTCATCTTTATGGTCTAGCTTGGTAATGTTAGGAATAGGATGATTTTATTCATGCATGCAATAAACTCCTAGTTCATATTCCTCTATTTCCTTTTAGGGATCAAAAGCATGTACCTTGCTTGCCCATTCATCAAGATTCAAATCTGGGATGCTTCCAACTTTGGTGTCATCTTCATCTATGCCTAGATAATCCTCTTGATCAAATGTTGAACAGTTGGCATTGATTAGGCTTAGAGTATGAGGCTCGATGTGAAATTTTGCAATAGGTTCAGACCTGATTGTGGCCTTAGTTCCATACCTTGTATGAAACAACATGTGTGACCAATCAGCGGATAAATACCCTCCAATTCTAGCTGTGAAATACCTTGACAAACATAGGGAAAAAAGTGGTGGTAAGTCTATCACTAAGACATCTTGCAAAACAGTGACATTTGGGCATGTATGCAAAGTGAGGCTCAAATATTTAATTACCCCAACTATTTTTACTATTGTCCCATCCATTTGCACCATCCCTTTGGATATAACTTCATATTGGAGGCGCAGCTGATCAGTTACTTACTTGGGCATCACAGAACTACTTGCCCCAGAATCAATCATACAATTATGTACTAGTTTATCCCCAATGATCAATGAAACATAGAATGGAGGGAGCTTTAAAACTTTACGTTGTTGTTATCCAAGCTTCCCCTCAGGTTGAGCAGCATTTGTGAGTACCTTCTCTTGTATATGAGCTTGTTGATTTGAAGTTGACCAATTCTTCATGGCAGCTTGTAGTAGATCCCTTTGGCCTGGGATGGATAATGATTCCCACATAGATATATTCACATTTGTCTTCTTCATTTTTTTAATGATTTTAAATGGCAATGAAGCATCTTTGTTGCCCCTTAGCCTGAAAATTATTTTATTTCATGTGAGCTACAACAGCTGGCATTTGAGCTAGTCTAGAAGGTGGCTTGGGCTATCCTTGCACATTTGGAACTGCATTTTGTTTACCAACACTTTATGGAGTGACAGAAGGTTGTGGATCACCTGGAGCTAATGACTTCCCTTCACCAATATTCCTCTTCTTTGACCTTGTGTTAGCTACTACATTCTGAGAAATTGTTTGATTCATACCACAAAAATCTGCAGCCTACCAGTTCACAAGTGTAGTATCATTTGGAGTTATATTTTGTTGAAATGTTCCTTGTTGTTGGTTTGTTTCTTGACTCACCTCACTCTCGATGCTAGTTGTTGCTACCATCAAAGTTTGGTTCAAAGCACCATTGAAGCACATAGACTGGTTGTGAGGTTCATTGCATGGGAAACACCAATCATACTCTTGAGCTATATTATTTTGCACTGGCACTAAGGCTTTAGAGGTAGATGCAGCATTGGGATTATAGGGCTGAAATGGTCAATTGGCAGGAGGCCTTACTTGACTTTGATTTGCAGCTAGATTGGGTGGCCTATTAGGCTGAGTTTGAGATTGGTAAGAAGGTCTAAAACTTTGGGCTTGATGCCTCTTGAGTGTAACCAGCTCATTTCCTAAATTTTGTAATTGTTTCATGACTTCTTGAAGTTAATTTGAGGCACTAGAGGATGAAGTAGAAGTTTCATTCAAACTCTGATTTATAGGAGTGGGAATAGGAGCTAAAGTAGGTGCTTGACTAGTGTTTGGGTTTTCCAAGTTTGGATATAAGGGCGTGGGAGGCCTAGGCGCCAGTTTACTAGCTTGAATTAAACAATTCTCATCCCTAATGGCAATTATATAAGTTGTGGGTATATTTACACCTCCCATGGATTGGATTAACATAGAAATATTATAATTTAAAGCTTTGAGATAGTATAAGAAAGCACCTTCAGCTATTGGCCTTACTGCCACTAGAATTCTATCCCATGTCCTTTGAAATTTGAAATTGAAGTCTGTTGGCTATTCATTAGGAGCTCTCTTGATAGTTGTCAGTTGTTCCAATAGAGACAAAATATCTCCCTTTTCTCCAAACTACTCATGGAGAGCTATACACAACTGATTCCAATTTTGGATAGAGCTTGCCCCAAGGCTCCTGAACCATTGTAAGGATTTCCCTTTGAATGAGGATGCTAGAAATTTGATAGCAATTTGCATCTCAACAATCTCATGGATTGCACAAAAATTAGCAATGTCTTTGACATGATCACCAGGAGTGGTCTGATTTTCCCCAGTAAAGTATGGGATGTTCTTCAATTCTGCAACTAGAATTGGATTTTTTTCATTGAGAGAAAGTGGTCTACTGCCAGTGAAGTTGACATAAGGGTTGTTTTGTGCCATTTTGATTGGCCTGAGTACCCTTGTTGATTGAGTGAAAGGTCTACCAGGTGGAGGAGTTGATAGAGTTCTGTTTGGTGGAGATGGAGACCTTTGAATTCTTCTTCCCCTCTCTCTTCTTCCTGGGTATAACTATAGGTACTCATAAAATCCCTCTTTTCTGGCCCTTGACCTTGTTTGGATCCTTCTCATGAATCTTCAGACTTGGACTACTCAAACCAGTTGATTTATCTCTTTGGAGTCGCCAGATGTGCAAATTAGGGCTCTTTTTAAGCAAGAAACTTACAAAAAATGCACATCAACTTTGTTGTAATGAATATGAAGACCTCTAAGGTCCCACTCGGCATGCCAAAATTGTTAGTGTAAATCAGCAACACCCCCTAAATGACCTTCAGGCCTACAAGTGAGAAATTGGGTCATTTAGTGTGATTGCACAACATTGAATCTTTTCCCCAAGTGTGGGACTTGCAAAAAGGGAAAAAACTCTCTAGATTGAAAGCTAGTTCCTCTAATTATCTAATCAGATGTATGCATGAATTTTGTAGAGGTTTAATACTAGATCCTACTCCAAATTCCAAGGAGATAGAGATAAAGGATGCAAAAGAAATAAAACTAAGTAAAAGTGGTGATACACCAAAGGAGTAGTGAACATCTATTTCTAAATATTGACACAAATTATAAAAATTCAACACAAGTTATGCACAAACTACTAAAATGTAATGAAGGATCAAAATGAAGCAAACAATAAGAAAGGATTGAAATCTCATTCATAGAGCTTGCATTGTCATTTCCATTTTTTAAATACAGTGCATTACAATAGTAAAGAAGTAGAAAACATATTGTAGTCCTAAAAGAGGTTTGATATTCCACAAATTCACTTGCCAAAGTGAATAAGGGAGCCTGCAGTTCATAAAAAATGTCCAACCCTTTACAAATGAGCCAAATTTGGCTTTTAACAATGAAAATTCGAGCTCAGGAAGGAGAAACACGGGAAAAATGAAAGGAATCATTCAACCACCAACTAGATCCATCAAAATAGCATGGTTACCCTTAAAATTTCATTCCCCAAGATTTTTGATCATACTAGAGAAGAATGGAAGCCATATTGCATTAAAAATGTTGGTTGAATGTCAGTTCTACTCTTTTCCCCATGCCAAAGGCCTTTTTTTATTTTTCTCTCACCAAAATCCACCAAAACAAAAAATTAAAGATTCCATCATGTAGAGGACTTCAATAGATTTCCAATGACACCAAAATCGAGAAAAAATGAGCTCTAGATCAAAAGATATGCCCCTCTAAATATTTAGGGCAAAACAGGGCAAAATTTGGGTCGACAGGCCGAAACTAAATTTTTTTCCCTTTTTTTGAATTTGGGAAAATTTCCCCAAAAATTTATGCCCCCCGCCACTCCGACACCATGTAGCACTTTCCTATTGGTCTGCGGGCTTAACTGGCCTTCTTACGCTTTTTGAATTTTTTGGAAAAATTTCCAAAATCACTCCACGCTCTGCCGCTCCGTTGCCACGTGTCATCCTCCTATTCACCCACGGGGATGCGCTTTTAATTTTCCCATTGACGTTGCCGACCCTATTGACTTATGCCGGCCACATGGACACATGACACATTTTCATTGGCATGGGCCTTCAGTGGGCGGAGTTTTATTGCGCCATTTGCAACACTTCGGTGAAATTATCAAATTCCCCCCGCGGCCCTGACCCTCGCCGGATCCATGGACACATGTCGCCTTCCTATTCACTAACGGTGCTTTGGACCAAAAAATTTCTTTACACCCCCTACCGAGAAATTTGGAAAAAAATTAACTTTTCCCCACCGACCCGCCATTCCACCGCTGACGTGGCACATTCTTATTCACCCGCGGACCTTCCTAGGGGAAATTTCCCTTCAAAACTCCGTCGAGCCATAACTTTCAAAATATAAGGAGTTAGAAGGAAAATTTTACCTTTCTGGAAAGGTGAGAAAATTCTCTATCTGATGAAGCCATTTCTAGAAAATTTTGAGTGCCTAAAAAGTGGAAAAATTTGACTGAGGCACAAGGAAGGAAGAAATGAAAGAGAGTTAGCCAAAAATAAGCAAGGGGCTCATTTTGGATAACATGACCTTATGAGCTTTTATTTTTTTAGACCTCAATGTATCTTCCCACCAATTAAGTGCAACATATTTTAGTTGATAATAATTTATTTTTGTTTGACCTAACTTACTATTTTTCTGTAATTCTGATGCAGGAGAATCCTAAGTAGAAGGCTATGTCATAGGTCAAATTTCAAATTTATTGTGTGAGAGGGTTTAGGAGATGTCTTCATGTTTTTTTTCCCTCCATTTCATTTGATTTGCATGTGTGAATTTTGTAAAATATCTCTATGAGCTAAATAATGCCTAAATTAGAGGTGGGCATTAAAAAAATAAAGTTTTGAATGGGCTTGAAGATATTTTCCCTTCAGGAAAAGATCTCTAAGACCTCTCCTATGACATAGGGAGTAAGAATAGAGAAGAAATTCTATCTATGTTGTTTGGGACATAGATAAATTTAGTGGTGGTTGGGTCCAAATAGAGAAATTAGGAGAAAATCATGGAAGAGAGAAGTTTGAATCATCAGTTTGCAAGGGAATGTAAAGTCTCGAGGAGAATTTGAATAAAAGAGGGAATGTAACATTGTTCAAAAGAAGATAGAAAGTATGAAAATATTTTTTATGTGATTGGAGAACATGTTTTTGCGAAGTTTAGTTTTTGAAACCTGTCATTTTTCTTATGTTCCTGTGTCTAGCCAAGAGCCACAAATGTGCAGATCTCGAGGAGGGAAAAAAACCCAAATATAATGATTGGAATGTGTTAAGGGAGTAAAAACATGTTTTCCTAAATTTTCTTAGCTCATGAAACTTCTCTAATAGCTCCTTGCAACCCGATTTGTCCTCACTGGACCCATCCTAGGGCATCATGGATCTTAGTCGATACTTAATGAGAGGAGCTGAAATTTAAAAGACACTATTTTCATGCCAATATGATCCTATGGCCAAAAGTGTAGAGCTAGAGGGGGTCTGGAACCTATCAAACCATGAAATCACTTTCAACCTTACGTTTTCACTTGCACAGCTAGAGGAAAAGTGAAGTATTTCACGTTTTACAAATCTTCCTTCTAAAATATTATTCTGAACGAGTTCAAATAGATCACCTAACCCTGTTGAAGGTGATCTTGAGTAAGAAGGGGAAGGTTTGGTGTGTTTTCATGTTTTTGCCCCCAAAAACAAGCCTAGGGACCTAATTACAAACTAGGGCAGTCCTAAATTGAAGAAAAAGTGTTTATACTCTAAAGTAACCCCTTTCCTTTCTGAAATATGTTTTGTATCTCACAAATGGGTATCCAAAAATATAAGGTCTTCTTCTTGATTGAGGGTGTGAATGTTGTATTTTTTGCATTTGGCTGTTTTTTCAGGGCTACAAGCCCATTATAAGATCCACAAGGAGTTGTATGGCAAAACCTTGTGTCATGTTAGCTTTGGAGTTGAATGGGGTATCCCTTGCCTTGTTCTAAGAAGGTTAGAGTGTGTATGGGTGAGTGGGATTTGAGTGAGTGTGCGTATGTAGGTTTAGTGAATTTAATTAAACTTAGAGTGTGTGGGTTGTCACCAAGAGTGAGCTCAAGATCTAAAAAGGTTCCATGATCCTAGGACAACACTAGAGGAGTGGGTGAGTGTTGAGGAGAGTGTTTTGAGAGTCATAATTTTTGGTATCATATCCAAATTGATTGTGCACAATCTAAAGATCTAGAGGAGATGAGAAAGAACAAGTGAAGGAGAAAAAAGAAGAACAAAAAGAGGCAAAGCAAGATGCCACCAAGAAGATCAGTGCAAGTAGCCCAAGCATCCCAACTTTCTTTGGCTAAGGATATAAAAAACCTAACAACTAGGTTGGGGGACCTAGAAATGGCACAGAGGAGAGGAATGGAGATGGCAGAGGTCAGTGATGGGGAGCAAGAGCCACTAGAGGAGGAGCTGACTGCAGAGGTAGAGGAATAAACCTCTGAAGAACAGTTGATTAGAGCCATCATGAAGGTGAACATAAAGCCAAGGATGGAGGTTCCCATGTAAGAAGGAAACTGGAATGTGGAGGAATTGATTGATTGGATCAAAGCACTGGACAAGTACTTTGATTTTGAAGGCATAACAGAGGATGACAGAAAGGTGAAATTTGCCATGACCAGGTTGCAAAAAACATGTAGCTCTATGTTGGGATGGATTGCAAGAAGAAAGAAGGAGAAAATTCAAAGCAAATATCATAAGCTGAGATAGAATGGTAGCCAAGATGAAGGGAAAATTCATCCTCAAAGACTATGAGGTAAACCTGTTTAAGGAATTACAAAATTTGAGACAAAAAGAGTTATCAATGAAAGAATATACTGAGGAATTTTATAAGTTAACCATCAGATCAAGCCACATAGAAAAAGACTTGGAAAAGGCAGCTAGATACTCAGAGAGGATTTATATTGCTTAAAAAAAAGGTAACAAAAGAACCAATTTTAGTCCTCCTTGATTTTAAAAAATTGTTTCAGGTGGAGTGTTATGCTAGTGACCTGGAGAATAATATGTACATTACTCCAGGTGAAGAGCAAGATGGTGAGCTAGAGGTAACACCTAGACAAGAGAATATACCAGAATATGATGAGTCTCTTCTCATGAAGAGGGTGTTGTTGAAACCAAACAAAGAGGCTATGGAACCACCACAGAGAAAGAGTTTGTTTAGGACAAGATGCAAGAGCAAAGGGAAGTGCTGCAAGGTTGTGATTGACAGTGGGAGTACAGACAATCTAGTGTCCGTTGAGATGGTGGAGAAGCTAGGCTTGAAAAGAGAGCCACACCTAACTCCATATAAAGTGTCATGGTTGCAAAAAAGACATCAGATGTTGGTAAATGAACAATACAAGGTAGAATTTCAGATTGGGGCATATAAAGATCAGGTCATGTGTGAAATTATGCCTATGGATGTTTTCCATATCCTACTTGGGAGACCTTGGTAGTTTGAAAACAAAGCTATTCATGATGGGAGAAATAACACCTAAAATTTCAAGAAGAATGGAGTGGAACATACAATCATACCCCTGAAGGAGGAGAATGATGTAACTAAACCAAGCTCAAAGGTGATGATGGTAAGTGGCAAGGAGTTCCTACAAAGCATGAAGAAGGAAGAAGTAAGTTTTGTAGTTATTGGTAAAATGAAAAGTGTAGTGACTAACACTCATTTGAGTGATTTACCTCGTGAGATCCAGGATATGTTGAATGAGTATGTAGAAATTTTTGTTGATGAACTACCAAATGATTTTCCACATGTGAGAAGCATTAACCATCACATAGATCTGATTCTAGGAGCCAGTTTGCCAAACAAGGTAGCCTACTGGATGACACCCAGGGAGAATGAAGAAATCAAACAACAAGTCGAGGAGTTATTAGACAAAGGATTGGTGAGAGAAATTTTGAGTCCATGTGTTGTAACTATGGTGCTCATTCCTAAAAAGGATGGAACACAAAGAATGTGTACTGACTCCAAAACCATCAACAAGATCACAATCAGGTATAGATTTCATTTGCCGAGGATAGATGACTTTCTTGACTATTTGAGTGGGATCAACTTATTTTTCAAAGATAGATTTGAAGAGTGGATACCATCAGATAAGAATCAGAGAGGGATATGATTGGAAGACTGCATTCAAGACCAATGATGGTTTGTATGAGTGTTTAGTCATGCCATTTGGCCTAACGAATGCCCCCAACACATTCATGAGATTGATGAATGAAGTGCTCAAATGTTTCACTGGTAAGCTTGTCATTGTGTATTTGGATGATATTTTGATATTTAGTCAAAGTAGAGGGGAGCATTTACAACATTTGAGAATGGTGTTAGAAAAGTTACAGGAAGAGAAACTGCTAATAAATCTTAAAAAGTGCATTTTTCTACAAACCGAGCTAGTGTATTTGGGTTTTGTCCTTTCCAGGGAAGGACTAAAGATGGATTAGGAGAAGATTAAATCCATACTTGAATGGCCAACATCCAGGAGTGCATATGAGGTAAGGAGTTTCCATGGTTTAGATAGTTTATATAGGAAATTCATCAGAAACTTCAGTGGTATTGTAGCTCCCATGATATAAACCATAAAGGGTGATAAGAGGAACTTCTAATGGACTAAAGAAACTGAGAGAGGATTCAGATTTCTGAAGGAAAAGGTAACATAAGAAACCATTTTAGTCCTCCCTGATTTTAACAAACTGTTCCAGGTGGAGTGTGATGCTAATGGCCTAGAAATTGGGGCGATTTTGAGTCAAGAAGGAAAACCAGTTGCTTTCTTTAGTGAGAAACTCAGTGAAGCAAAGAGGAAGTACTCAACCTATGATCAGTATTTCTATGCATTAGTTCAAGCACTAAAAAAATGGAGAAACTACCTATCGCCTAAAAAGTTTGTGTTGTTTACTGATAACTATGCTTTACAATTTATTAGTAATCAGCCTAAACTAAATCAGAGGCATGTAAAATGGGTAGAATACTTGCAAAACTATACTTTTAGTATCAAACATAAGAAGGGACAATATAATAAAGTGGCAGATGCTTTGAGTAGGAGAGTTCTGGTTTTGCAGGAGCTATAGGTGAATGTGATGGGCTTTGAGAACCTGAGAGAGCAGTATGAGGAGGATGATAATTTCAGCGAGGCTTACAAGGCTTGTAAGCAACCCACAGTGATGGATAGGAGTCCATGGGTGGAATGCATGCTACAAGAAGGACTTCTGTTCAAGGGAAGCCAACTATGCATTCCCAAAGGTTCAATGAGGGAGAACATGATCAGGGAAAAACATAGTGGGAGCCTGTTTGGGCATTTTGGTCAAAACAAAACATTGGCTCAGCTGAGTGCATACTATTTTTGGCCAAGAATGGGTAAATATGTGAAGAAAATATGTGAAGAGATGTAAATTATGTCATTATAGTAAAGGAACAAGCCAAAATGTAGGTTTATATCAGCCACTCCCTATCCTCTAGCAGACCATGGGATTGTTTGAACATAGACTTTGTACTTGGATTGCCCAAGACTCAGAAGGGACATGACTCCATCTTTATAGTTGTTGATAGGTTTACAAAGATGGCTCACTTCATTCCATGCACCAAAACTAGTGATGCTACCCACATTGCTAATTTTTTCTTTTAGGACATAGTGAGAGTGCATGGTTTTCCAAGGAGTATTGTATCTGACAGAGATACAAAGTTTGTTGGGAATTTTTGGCAGACATTGTGGAAGAAGTTTTGAACTCATCTAAGTTTTAGTTAAGATTACCATCAAAAAATAGATGGTCATACTGTGGTAGTCAACATGAGCCTTGGGAACATCTTAAGAAGCTTGGTGATCATGCATCCAAAACAATGGGATCTGGCACTTGCACAAGAAAACTTTTCTTACAATGAATCACCCCACAGAAGTACAGGTATGATTACTTTCCAAATCATGTATGGAAAACACCCAAGAGGTGTATATGAGCTGAGAGACTTGGGGAGAAAGGAAGCTAGAAGTGTAGATGCAGAAGAATTTGCTAAGGCAATGCAAGACATCCATGAACAGGTGAGGAAGAAACTTGAAGAGAATACCAACAAGTACAAACAAATAGCTGATCTAAGGAGGAAGGAAATCAGTTTTGAAGTTTCCAATGAAGTACTTGCACATTTTAGGAAGGAGAGATTCCCCAAGAGGGAGTATAATAAGTTGAAAGTCAAGAAGATTGGACCCTACAAGATAGTCAGAATTTTTTCTAATAATTGTTATGAGTTGAAACTACCTGAAGGCACTGGAATTTCTCCAATCTTCAATGTTGCATAATTGTATGAGTACAAAGGTGAAGACACAATGGAAGAAGAAGTTGAAACTGGACAACAGGAGACAAGTTGGAAAGCACAGATGCCTAAAGTCAAGCCAAAGGAGATTGAGAAGATGTTGGACAAGAAGATCATCAAGAAGAATAGGGATGGATAATACTACCAATATTTGGTTAAATGGAAAAAATTACCAGCTGAGGATGCAACATGGATGACAGAGAATGATCTAATTAAGCTAGGATCCAAGATTGAAGACCTGGAGAAGACAAATAAGCCATGAGGAACAATTCTTCTCTTAGGGGTAGAATGATGCAAGAGCATCCTAAGTAGAAAGCTATGTCATAGGTTAAAATTTCAAATTTGTTGTGTGAGAGGGTTTAGGAGATATTTTCATGTTTTTCCCTCCATTTCATTTGATTTGAATGTGTGGATTTTGTAAAATAGCTCTATGAGCTATTATAATGCCTAAATTAGAGATTACAAGCATTAAAAATAAAATAAAAATAAAGGATTAAATGGGTTTGGAGATATTTTCCCTTCAGGAAAAGATCTCCAAGCCCACTCCTAGAATAGAGGGGAGTGAATAATAGAGAAGGAAAATCTATCTAGGTTGTTTGGGACCTCAGCTAAATTTAGTGGTGGTTGGGTCCAAGTAGCAAAAATAGGAACAAATCATGGAGGAGAGAAGTCTGAATCATCAGTTTTTAAGGGAATGTAAAGGCTGGAGGAGAATTCAGAATAAGAGAGGTAATGTAACATGGTTCTAAGATGAATATAGAAAGCAGGAAAATGTTTTGTGGGTGATTTGGAGAACATGTTTTTGTGAAATTAATAGACTTTGAAACCTGCCATTTTTTCTCCTTTTTTCCTGTGTCTGGCTAAGAGCCATAAACACGCAGAGCTTGAAGAGGAGTAAAATAAATCTGAGTGTGATGATTGGAGCGTGTTAAGGGAGTCAAATACACAGACTCCTCATTTTTTTTCTTAGCTCTTTGAAATTCCTATGACAGCGTGCGAACTGCAGCAATCGATTATGTATTAAAATGGTGCCATCCTAGGGCCATCGTATATCTCAGTCGACACTTGAGTGAGAGTGAAGGCATGAAACTTACAACACACCATTGTCACGCCAATAACGACCATTGTGTCTAAGAGTGCAGAGCTGGAGGAGGTCTGTAACTTATCAAACCATGAAATCACTTTCAGCCTTACTTTTTGACATGCATAGCTAGAGGAAAAGTGAAGTATTTCACATTTGTACAAATCTTCCTTATAAAATATCATTCTAAGTGAGTTCAAATAGATCACCTAACCCTGTTGAAGGTGATCTTGAGTAAGAAGGGGAAGGTTTGGTGTGTTTTCATGTTTTTTCCCCCAAAAACAAGCCTAGGGACCTAATTGCAAACTAGGACAGTCCTAAATTGAAGAAAAAGTTCCTATGCGCCAAAGTAACCCCTGTCCTTTCTGAAATATGTTTTTTATCTCACAAATGGGTCCCCAAAAATATAAGGTATCCTTCTTGATTGAGGTGTGTGATGTTGGATTTCTTACATTTGGTTGTTTTTCAGGGCTATAAGCCCATTATAAGATCCACAAGGAGTTGTATGACAAAACCTTGTGTCATGTTATCTTTTGGGTTTAATGGGGTATCCCCTGCCTTGTTATAAAAAGGTTAGAGTGTGTATGCATGTGTGGGAGTTGAGTGAGTGTGTGTATGTAGGTTTAACGAATTCAATTAAACTTAGAGTGTGTGGGTTGTCACCAAGCATGAGCTCAAGATCTAAAAAGGTTCCATGCTCCTAGGACAACACTAGAGGATTCGGTGAGTGTTGAGGAAAGTGTTTTGAGATTCATCAAATTCAAAATATCTTTCTAAACTGGTCAACTAAGTCTCGGCCTTTTCTTTTGACCCTTCTTCTCTTGCATATTCAGGAAACTTAATTTTCTTGGAAAATTTTTGTATTTCCTTAGAATTCCTATTTGAAATTGCTTGCTTAGTACTAGAAGAATAAGAAGAACTAGAAGTATCATTTAATTTTTTGTAAATAGAATCATCATCTGAAGAAGATCGTTTTATTTTGTTTATTTTCCTTTCTAATTGATTACTTTTATCATATTTACTCATAACTACTCCAAATTGATTTTTCAACATTTCTAATTTTTCCGCTAAATAATTTACTTCCTTGTCCAATTGTTGGTTTCGGAGCTCTGGTTCATTGTAATACATGTTGTTTTGAGTTTCTATTCCATCCATATTGATTAGACTCCCACTCTATGTATGCATAATTCTCATAAGAAACTCGGTTCAAAGCTAAACTTCATCAACTCAAACTAGGATTTAACAAATAATCTAGGCAATAAAATTGTAACTTGATGATTTAAAAAATATTGTAAATTCAAACTAAATTTCCTATTTACCACCAATTTGAGAAGATAAATTTGGAAAATATGCCCCTATTTAAAGATCTATAGGAAACTGAGCTAGGGGCTGAGTTGGGTCATATCTCAGCAAACTAAGGATCGAGCTACCTCAGGATCACAACTATACAACTTGCCACAAATGCATAATATTTATCACAGGGGAGGCACCGAATTTAGTTAGTTCAAAAAAACAATCTATCTGTGACCAAAGTCACATTAGACGGTATCCTCACCAAACACGTGTTGGCATTTTGTCAAAGTTTAACGTGATGGGCTTATGTAAACTCCAGCCCATGGAATAAGTTATTTTCAAAAGGAATTTTGAGTTTGAATTGGTCAGTGGGATCAAATAACAAGGACATGTTATGGATATCGGTGGTGACATGACAAATATAGGTGGAAAAATATCAATGGTGAAGGAAAGTGTTATGTGTCAGAATTTTGGGTAAGTTGAGGTACTTGGGGTTTGGCGGACTCAGAACCCCAAAATAAGCTGTATTTTATGAAATCTTTTGGGTATAAAATAGGAAAGTAGAGATAGGGGAATCAATCAGAGAGCGCCACTTGGTGATGATCTAACAACCAAAAGTGACACATGGCATCATTCTGCCATACCTTTGCGATATGACTCTAGGTAGACATGAAGTCCCTAAATGAGCCAAATTTTAATGAATTTCGGTCTCGTTCCTCCCCTAGCAATAAATTTAAATAGGAACCCATGTCAATATTTCTCTCACCTTACAATATAACATAATATAGGTCAAGGATCATAATAAAAGAGCATTCCTTGGACTTAAGTTCATGGTATAAATTAAGATTTAAAATAGAGTTTGTTGTCCGCAACAGCATAAAAAGTTACAATCACTTAGAAAATAATCACGAGAGACACGAAGGAACCATGACAAAAAATCAAAGGATGCCATGACATAACTTTCAAAAATAACTACAGAACGAGGGATGAAAACAATAGTAGAATATTTTAAATGAGGAAAATTACTATGATACTAAACCAAATGAAAAATTTTCCCTATTCTAAAATTATAAAAATCTGATAATCCACTAACTATAATTCTATTACACACATCAATTCTTATTCTGCATTTACGTTGTATAAACCATTAACAAAATTATACATATCTCAATTTTTTTCATTCTCTACTTTGTATAAAAACAATTACATATTCCATCAAAAATACATAATACAATAACCGAATACATTCACGTGCACATTTTTCTAAATAAACAGAAGAATTAAAATTCCTTTTTATTAACTTTCAACATGGATTTTCATATTTTTAAAGAGAGAACTTATCTAAGATAAATGATCAGAATTTGATACAAAATTCCAATGCACACATAGATAAACAAACACCATACTATGGCCATACTATTGAGTGGAAATTTTATACACCCAGTGTATTTTCACCTTTCCTTGGCTAGGAACCATCTGAGGCTGTACATTTTACCCCTGGTTAGGAAACCTCTGTGCCCCTCTCTCTTACCCACCACCTGACTGTAACTTGGTCAACTTTGGAGTTACTCCACAAGTTAAATCTTGGATACAATTACACATTCTTACTCAAACTCTCTTATGAGATTTTAGAGAACTCATGATATGAGGCTTCATGCACATGTTTCCTAAAAATGAAGCTTGACTTCCATAAATTTGAAGGAAGGTGGTGGTGTGTTTGTGTAAACAGGGACGGAAGCCTGAAAATTATATTAATCAGAATCAACCAATTTACAATAGCAGGACTGCAATACTTATAGGCATTGTACATTCATGTGCAGACAAAAGAAATATGTTACACAAGTAAAACAATACTCACAACTGCTTCCAATATTACATCCGGGAAGCATAAAAATACAACCAAACAATTATATTGTTAAAACAATATAACAACATCCCGTATTGTTCAAATACAAACAAATAGATGGTTATAATTAAATATAACCATACAATTAATAAATAATAAATTTATTAATATGCAATGCATAATTAATTAGGATAATAATAATATTTTATCCTAACATTCCCCCCCTTAATTTTGCATTGTCTCAAGGGATGAGGAGAACAATTCTCTGAACAAATATAACTTGTCACATGCAAGTGACTTCGTGAAGATATTTTCCCGTTGTTTAGCTGTTGGACAAAATTGAAGTTGGATGTTGTGCTTCAACATATGTTCACGTATGAAATGAACCTGTACCTCAATGTGCTTTGTTATCTCATGAAAAACTAGGATTGCGAACAAGTTTGAGAACACCTTCATTGTCAACATACATGGTGGTCAGTTTGTCCTGTGGTATTCCAAGTCCTTCTAGTATGCGACGTAGCCAAATCGCTTCACAGACAGCTTCTCCTGCAGAACGATACTCGACTTCTGTGGAAGAGTGAGAAATGAAGTGTTGTTTCTTGCTTCCCCATGATATTGGTCCAGATCCCATAAAGAATACAAATCCAGAAGTGGATTTTCTATCATCAATATTACCTGCATGATCTGAATCTGAATATCCAGTCAAGAAGAAGTTGTCGTTCTTCTTGTATTCTAGACCAAGATCCACTGATCCTTTGAGATATCTCAAAATGCACCTTGCTGCTTTCCAATGACAAACTTTGGGTTCCTGCATGAACCTGGATAGATAGCTCACTGCAAAGCTGATATCTGGTCTAGTGTAGGTCAGGTAAATGAGACTCCCAATCAACTGCCGATAGAGAGTGGCACTTACCTCAGGAGATGGATCTGAATGAGATAACTACAATCTATTCTCCATGGGTGTAGCAATTGGTGTGTAATCCATCATCCTGAATTTCTCGAGTGTAGTCTTGGTATATTTCATCTGAGAAACAAAAATATGATTCTCTTTCTGCCACACTTCCAATCCAAGACAATAGTGCATCAGCCCGAGATCGGTCATGTCAAATGATCGATTAAGATCTTTCTTCGTTGCATCGATCATCCTCACTGAACTTCCAGTGATGACTAGATCATCGACATAGACAACAACAATCACAATCTCCCCCCTTGCTTTTTGAGGTAGAGATTGGGATCGTATGGATTTCTAACAAATCCATGTTGTACGAGATGCTCATCAATCTTGATGTACCATGCCCGGGGTGCCTGTTTAAGGCCATACAGAGATTTCCTGAGTCTACATACCTTTGCTTCTTGACCAGGTACTACATATCCCTCAGGTTGAGTCATGTAGACTTCTTCTTGTAAATCTCCATTTAGGAAGGCACTTTTTACATCCATTTGGTGGACTTTCCATCCAAACTGAGTAGCTAGAGCAAAGATCATCCTGATCGTTTTGATCTTAGTTGTGGGAGAAAATGTCTCCTCATAGTCAATGCCTTCTTTTTGTACATACCCCTTTGCTACAAGTCTCGTTTTATACTTTTCCACTGTCCCATCTACTTTGTACTTTGTTTTAAATATCCATCTACATCCAATGGGTTTCTTCCCTGGTGGAAGATTGACAAGTTGCCAAGTGTTATTCTTCATCACTGATTGATATTCAAAATCCATGGCATCTTTCCAAGATTTTGACTGTAGGGCTTCCTAGACTGTTGAGGGCTCATCTGATTCAATAACTCTACTCATCAAGGAAAAGTTAACTTCTTCTCTTGCTTTACTACGAGTCCATGGTCCAGGGGTGGATGTATCCGGTGGAGCATCCATTCTTGCATCTCGTAATGTACTTGTACACCATTTAGGCATACGCTGAACTTTTCCCATGGGTCATGGTTCTATCTGATCAACACCATCATCCCCATCATCACTTTCATCTTCAGAGGGAACATCAGCTTCAATTTTTATAACTGGTGAAAAATCTACTTCTTGTGAGTCTGGAGGAGGAGTCTCTGCTTCCTTCTTCTCAAAAAACTCAACATCTCTGTTGGTGTAGACTTTTCTGGTCTTAGGATCCATCAATCTATACCCAAGAGTCTCTTCACTATACCCAATGAAGACGAGTTTATGTGACTTCATGTCCAATTTCTTTCTGTTCTATTTGGGTATGTGCATGCTTTCTTTGCACCTGAATACTCTAAGGTGTGCAATAGATGGTTTCCATTTTGACCATGCTTCTTGTGGTGTTACTCCGTCAAGAGCAATAGTGGGCACTCTGTTCAATAAATACACTGTTGTCTTTGTTGCTTCTACCTAGAATGTCTTTGCAAGTCTAGAATCATCGATCATGCATTGCACCATTTCCATGATAGTACGATTTCTTCTCTCAACAACACCATTTTGCTGCGGTGTGTGTGGAGGAGGCATTTGTTGATGAATCCCATGAGTTTGTAGGTAGTCTCTAAACTCATCACTGGTGAATTCCCCCCCTCGATCTGAGCGGAGAGTTCTGATGTGACGACCAGTTTCATTCTCAACTGCTACTTTGAACTTTTTGAAGGTTTCAAATGCTTCACTTTTCTTGCAAAGATAGAAAATCCACATTTTTCTCGAATAGTCGTCAACACAAAGCATGAAGTACTAGAACCCAGAATGACTTGGCTGCATCAGACCGCAAAGATTGGTATGAACCAGGTCAATTTTACCATGAGCTCAAAATGTACTCCTCTAGAATGAAGCTCTGTGTTGTTTTCCTGCTAGGCAGTGAGGACACTTGTCTGTATCCTTCTGAAGAGATGGTAGCCCATGTACCATATTACGCCGGTGAAGTGTTTCAAGATATTTGAAACTTACATGACCAAATCTCTGATGCCAAAACTATGTGCTGAGGTGGAGTTCTTAGCCACAAGTTCTTGATCGTCTCTGTGAACAAAATCAAGTTGGAACATGCATCCCACATTGGAGGCTTTTGCAATTATTTTCAAGCCTCTTGATTTGTCTCAAATCAAACACGTTTTCTTGCCAGATTGACTATCAAAGTCAATTTTTAGGTTGTGATCTAGGAGTTGACTGACTGAAAGAAGATTCTTAGTCAACCCAGGGACATATAGGACATCCGATAGTCTGCATTTGCGTGAACCAAGGGGTAGAGAAATGTTCCCAATCCCCTGAACTGTATATGAAGAATCATCTCCCAATGAAACATGATTTTTTGATGGCATGTCCCTCATTGAAATAAACCAGTCTCTGTGGCCAGTCATGTGTTGAGTGGCCCCCAAATCAACATACCAAACATCACTAGATGACGTGGATGGTTCACTTGATCGAGTAGTGAACAAGAAGTCTTCATTGTCTGACTGTTCTTGTTGCTCAACAATATTACCTTGCTGGTGGGGTCTTCTTTTCCAGTTCCCCTTTTTCTACCCTTGATTGTAGTTAGAATTTCCCTTGTTAGATTGTTGTGGAGGTCCAGAGTTGCTTGATGAACCTTTCTTGTAAGTATTATACCAACAATCTTGTAGGTTATGTCCTCTTTTATAGATTGGACATTGCTTCTTCTGTTGTCTATCCCCTTGATACTGATTTTGATTTTGGGATTTTTGATAGGAATTAGGTTTTCCTTTACCTTTTCCTTTCCATTTTTGATGTGAAGAAAGTGCCCTCTCCTCTTCATCATCCTTATTATGCATTGCTTCCTCTTGTTGCAGTAGGTTTACCAGCTTGTCAAAACTAACTGTCGTATCTGACACGTTTAGTGTTGTGACAAAAATATGGTAAGAAGAGGGGAGTGATCTCAGAACAATGGGAACGAGAGCATCATCTTTGACCACTTCTAGGGCTAGAAGTGAAGCCCTCAATTCTGCAACTCTTCTTAGGAAAGCTTCTATTTTTTCATTCTGCTTGAACTTCAATGTGTGTAACTGGCTCTGTAAATTTAGTATAACATTCTTGTTCTTGGCCTCGTATATTGTGCTCAACTTATCCCACACTTCTTTGGTTGTTTTGGCATCTCAAATGTGGGGTTGCACATCATCGGACACTCCAAACAAGATGATGAGTTTGGCCTTCTGATCTGCTTTATCAAACTGTCGTTGTTGTGTTGTATCAGTAGTTGATCTGGTCAGAGTACCATTCACAGTAGGCCAGATCTCTTCAAACTCAAGTTGTGTCTTGATTTTTGTCTTCCATGCAACATAGTTGTTTCCTCTGAGTAATTGTGAATCCGGAAGAAAAAATTTGGGGGCATTGGTGCCCATTTTACAGAGATCACTGACAGGGTTTGGCTCTTATCACTCCAGGTATAAGGTCTCCCAATCTATATACCATCAGTCTGATATACCAAACCTTTCTATATACGTGCCCTTCCAATATACCCGGCGGTATGTGGAAGAAGCTCACCCTTTCTATATACCCGGTGGTACGTGAAAGAGGCATTAACGTACGTGAAAGAATTCAATACGTGGTACCAAGACAGTACTGATGGGGTCTATGTGATTATTGACACCGGCTCAAAGAAATATCCTCATATGCGCGCGTAACTTCACTATATACTCGGATAATTTCTCAGTCTGGATTTATGTCATGTAATCATTCATAGACGGATGGGATGGCTCATAGTGTGTGCACTGTGACCTTATTACTCCCCATCGATTTAAAGGGACGATGCCCAGACGACATTGTTACAGCTATATTAGGCATTAAGTGCAGTAGTAGTCATGATGGCTTTACCCGTAAGTGCTTCCCAGAGGCACTGTATATACTGAATGCTGCGAATGAGATCTAGGATCTCGTGAGTGTTACAGAACCAATTTTTTTGCTTTTTTTGATTACAATATTTTACCAGTTTCTGAGCAGTTACAAAAATTTTAATTGACTATGGAAACCTATAAGTTAGTACAATATAATGCAATATACAAATTACATTCAAAAATATGGAAAAATTGAAAGGCAGGTAAAAATTTTTGTTTTGCGGGCCCTGGTGGCCTCTGGAGCCAAAATGACCCAAAATGCTGGAAACCATTAAAAAGAGGCCCAAGATGAAGTTTTTGGATGGTCTTCCTTTTGCAAAAAATGCCTGAAATGAAAAAACAGGCTTAATGAAGAAAAAAAAATTACCCTAAATTTAGGGATTTTCTCACTAAATTTTTAGATGCATGTTTAGTTATGACTAAGCAGTTTAGTCAAGGTTTTTTTGCCTAAATATGCCTCCACATTTGGTAGTTTCTCCTTTTTGGCCACTAAACTCAAATTGTTTAAAAAACATGTGTTTTTAGTGGGATTTGACCCATGCACCTCCCAACTCCAAAGCTTTCTCCTTATCCAACTAGGCTCTATGAGCGCTCATGCTAGAAAATGAAGAATTTGATATTTAATGTATACAAATTCGAACTAACCTTTTAAAGAAGATACGACCTGGAAGGGATGAAGCCACGTGGAGCTTGCATGACTGGATTAGAGTGGATTTAGGGTTTTGTTCTTTCTTGGAATGAAATTCACCGCTAAATGTTATTCTCATTTTAAAATCTGGATCTGAGCCTTATATTTTTCTCATTTGCATTTGCTTTTATTGCCATTTCTATTTCTATTCTTTTTTTGTTTCATGTCCTTTGTGTTTGATTTGTTTGCAGGGACTGTTGGAGATGTGCAGGTCGAAATCCACCACTGGAGATTTCTTTTTTTTTGTATGTTTCATAACTGTTTATGCTATTTGTACAAGGTTGATGATAGGCCATTTGCAGGTGAAGGTACATCTTTGGCTTCAATACGAATGCACTTGCCGCATGGTCATGCTCCACTAGGAAGGAATTATTTGATTCATTTTTTTATGTGGAGGAGGTTGATCACAATGCAGGGTGACAGGGTAGCTTCAAACACTATGAAATGTGGATGGTTGGATCGATGCATCCACCCAAACTCGCCAACTTGCAGTGAGGACAAAGGACTCGGTCCTTTGGAAGGTCTCCAACAATTTGCAGGTCAATGTATTGATCTGATTGATCTCATTTTGTTGTTGAAGATAAGACTGGATTTGTTGAATCCAGGGGCTTGGTTATCCAAAACAAGACTCAATCCAATGTTCACAGTGATAGCCATCTCAATGGCCTCTGGATACAACTCTGACTTGATGAATAGCTCTCTTAAGAGCTTGATAACCTTCAAATGAGACATAGTCCCTCCAAATTACAGCAGGGATGCTAGTATTAGCTAAACTAAACTGACTTCACCTAGAATTTAGATGACAAAACCCCTAATGGGGAGAAAAATAAAAATTTTTTTTTTAAAATATTTCAATACCTACAACAATTTTTCCTGGTGCTGGGTGCACCAGTGCAAAAAAAAATTTGCGTTCCAAACACCTAGAATGAGCGGGAGGATGTGGGGAGGCAGGGATGGGGCTAGGAGGTTGTACGAGGTTGTATAGGCTCTCAAATGCTGCAAACACTTCTCCAATCTCCTCTCTCTCTGCTTCTCTCTCTTCCACACCTTCACAGGTCCAGATTCTTGCTCTGGTACCAAATGTAAATAGGGATGGAAGCCTAAAAATTATATTAATCAGAATCAACCAATTTACAATAGCAGGACTGCAATACTTATAGGTATTGTACAGTCATGTGCAGACAAAAGAAATATGTTGCACAGGTAAAAAAATACTCACAACTACTTCCAATATTACATCTAGGAAGCATAAAAATACAACCAAACAATTATATTGTTAAAACAATATAACAACATCCTGTATTGTTCAAATACAAACAAATAGATGGTTATAATTAAATATAACCATACAATTAATAAATAATAAATTTATTAATATGCAATGCATAATTAATTAGGATAATAATAATATTCTAAAAAAAATGATCTTGTTGTTATCTTAAATTATACCAAGTGAACCAGGAAGAATGGTATTTATGGCTTAAGGAAAGATTCAAATCAAATAATCTAAGCTTATTCCTCAAATAGAACCAATCCTCCCACTCGCACACACACACACCAGTACATAGGAAGATGCCCTTGTTTATCTTCAGGGCATTCAACCATGTTAAAGTCACCGAAAACAATCTAGAAGACCTCTGGGAAGGAATTAACGATTCAACACCAAAAAATATCTCACTTGCCCACATCATTCAAAGCATAAAAGTTGGCTAACCCAAAAATATGCCTGAAAAAATAAAAAAGGTACCACACTACTTGATGCATGGGGTCCGAGCCCCAAGAAATCACATGTTGAGCAATGTCATGAGGAATCAAGGTCATGACTCCATCATGGCTAGGATTATGATTAGAGGTATGAAAAATGGCATGGGGCTAGATTGTATGAGCTGTAGTATACAAAAAAATCTAGCCATCTTGAATTCTTGCAAACAAAAATTTTTCATGTGACGAAAATGAAGACAACTATCCTTGATAAGATATCTCCGGGTCAATTTAGTAAGCCCACATATATTACAAGAGTACACAATCATTGAGAAGGTTTTAAGTACATGTTCCCTTCATTTTCCATATCAGAAAGGGTAGAAAAATGGTTATGAGAAGAAAAAACCCAAGTAACAACGGGAGCTGGATCTCCCTAGATTATAAGGGCGGAATTTATCTTGCACATACTCACCATCCACTGAGGGGGAAGGGCTACAATATTTGGCTAGCTGAGTCTTACATGAATGAGACGATTCAACCACAAAAGGGGACTCAGGTAAGTCCAGTGGAACCATGGAAAAAATATGAGGAAGAGAAACATGGGCAATAACCGAGGTGGTCAAAGGTATGTGGGACGATATAGGTTCAGGTTTAGTAGGCTCAGTTTTTTTGACAAGAACCATGGAAGCAGTATCACCATTGTTAAAAACTAGATGATAGGTGAAGGTCAAGGGATTTGAAGGACCCCGAGAAGTACATTTTTTGTTTGTGTCAGTGTTCCAACCATCTAAAGTAGGAGTGACCTTAGGGTTTATCATAGGTTTATCAGCAAGGGAAATACAAAAGTCATTTATAAGAGGACACTCATGAATCATGTTTTCAAATGTCTAACAATGAAAAAAAGTATTTAGTAAGTTAATGTAAAGCACACTTTGGGAGAAATGGGTGTCCCCAATCTGAATATCAATGGTTTCTTTTAAATATTTTGACAAATTGACTTCAACACAAACTCAATGTTGAGGAAGAGCATGAAAACATTTTGGTTATTCATTGTAGATGATCCTTCCCAATGGTTTTACTAAATCCCCAATAAAACCCCAAAGGGGTAAAAGAAATCCTGGAAATTCAATCTATACAGGGACTTTGAGCTTGGCTTACTCAAAAACGTGAAAGTCCTGAGTCCAGTGTGAAAAAACAACCAAGGAGTTGTGAATGAACCAAGGACCATGGTTAGCAATGGCCTTATAGTGTTCTGGGTGGCTAAAACAAAACAAACAAAAACCTTTGTGAGGTTTTGAACTCCATCGAATTTAACCCCATAACTCTTCCAGTGGTTGTGAACCCATTGTTTTAGAAGGATTTTAGGGGGGACTCAGCAAACAAAATACCCAACCAGGGTATATTTTTAAAACCAAATGCATGCATTATCAAAAGTAGGCAAATCAAGAACAACATCAAGTAAATGAGTATATGACTCATTACCTCTTTAAAAACTTTCGGGAAAAAATTCCACGCTTTCTTTGGAGCCATTTTTGGTAGTCACTCCATCGATGAGCCCTACATCATTATAAGAGGGATTCGAATTGGAGGCCATTAAAAGGGGGTTTGTCGCTACCCAAAGGGAAGATTAAAAGACCCACAAAACATAATTAATTAGAAAAAATCCTACTGAAAACCTGACGGAACAATAATGTGATGGCAGTACGTACGATGGCGAGCATGGAAAAACAGACAGCTAAAACCTAAACCCTAGCAGAGTTGACTCTTGAGCATAATCCCATTCTAAAAATCCTACCAAATGGCTCAAATAAATTGTAACTTAATCTTTCTTATCAAGAAATCATAAATGATATATAGAAAATGCAAAAACTTTTTAAAATAGAAGATTTATTCATTCCACGCCATCACAATTACAATAATTTCTTCTTTATCATGTCTTTCTAAGTTATAAAATGGTTTAAACACATATTTTGATATTATAAAAACATTTTTGTTAAAAAAATGAGTTGATTTACTTCATTATTATTTCATTTAACACCGACGAGACATGTGTAAAGCACTAATTTTGTTGGAATATATGGTTTTCTTCTATGTAATTCCATCAATATTAGGTTTTTTGGATAGTAAAAGTTTCATATAGAACTTGGAATAGCCAGCCTTAAACTTGTAGAATTTATAATTATTATAGTTTATGGATCTTTGATGAAAAACAAATGCACAAGTAATTGTAGAAATCAAAATAACTAACAAAAAGATGCAATATGATCATGAACTCACAAGGTGATAATGAATCCAATCAAATCAATGCTCCATGAGATAGAATGATGTAAGTGATGTACATATAGTAGGTCAATGTGCAACCTCCTCCTAGATCAGTGGGGAATAACTCTCACTAACTAATACTAGAATTAGAGTTGACTCCACACAACTAGTATGCTAACTTAACACAACGGGTAAGCTAACTTAACATAATTGGTACACCTAAGCAAGAATATCACATAAGTTCAAGAAAGCTACAAGTAAATAAACAAATATAAGGAAAATGAATATCCGACACTAACAACCCCCATAAGCAACGCTTAGGTGGGTAGTGAAAAGGGATAGTGGGTCCCAGTAATAAGGCCTGATGAGGTACCCACATATAATGTAATCTCTTCTAGGATAGAGTAAAAGGAGAAGACCCAGTGGGAAAAAACTCCCCCCAAAAGAGAGATATGAAAGAGAAGGTAGAACTAGAAAGCCCTACTCGAAGACATGATGAAGTTATTAATGTGGATAGAAGAATTGGGTCCCGAAAACAAGACCATGTTAGGTACCAAAGTACATAAAAAGATAAAATGGGAAGAAATAAGACAATATGATAAGAATCCAAAATTTGGTGAAGCACTGATAAAGAATCTCTAACAAGTATAACTTGTTCCAACTATTACCCTCCAATGACCAGAACTTGCACAAAAAAATATGTGTAATATTATTTTAAAAACCATCGGTTGGCCAAGCGGGCACAAAAAAAAGAGGACAAAGTCGACACTTCAAGGCAATGAAGAAGTTGTGTGGACATGCCATGCTCAAATATTACTATGGGAATTTACAACTGCTATAAGGAAGACACGGTGATCCTCAATATGGGTTCCGACAATAGGAACCTTTTTAGATACCCATTTATAATGGATGTACAAAAATCTTCTCAAGATAAACACATTCACTAAATGTGCTTATTGCAGAAAGAAGAAATGAAACAAATGGGGGGTTGATCTCCTACCAAACTAGGCCCCACCCTCTGATCTTCAAAATAGATTTCCAAAAAATGAACCAAGTGATCATTGTCTTCTTCATCATTCATTGCAAAAATCCTCCCAAAATGTGACACTTTACAACTTAGTTTATTTTACATGTCCCCAATGAGTTTTATAAGAGGCCCCCCAAAATGTGGAACTTTATAAAGTAGTGTGTTTATAAAAATAATTTAATTCATCATGTATATCATGAGAAAACAATCACTTTTGACCAAAACGGTGCTCAAATTTGAGCCATCGATCGACATTTATAGAAAATACAAGTTCCTCTAAATAATGGCTTATTCAATTAAAATTTTGTAAACTAATTAAAAACATGTTAGAAATGAGAGGAAAGGGGGTTCGTGCATATGTTCATTGGAACTAGGATAGAATTTAGAATAGATTTCTTTAGTTTATGAGGGGGAATTGGCCTCCTACCAACCCGAGCCTCGCCCTTCGTCTTCGTCACGCGATGATACAGGTTTAAAAAACCATTTAAATCTCCCTTAATGTATTTTCAAAAAAAATAACTTGTATCCCAAAAGTGAATAATACTCAAATTTAGATAATTTAAAAGCTAAGTTGGAAAATAACATCAACGTGTTCACCTTATGAGTGGTGGGGTCCACCAAAGGAAAAATGGGCGAAGATGATCTAGGGTTAATAAAACCTAAAAAACATTATGTTTTGTTATGGTTTGTTGTTGGTGAGTGCTACCATCCAAGGAAAATGTAGCAAGGAGAAACTAGGGTGTGTATGACAATGGAAAGGTCCTTGGAAGGCCTTTCTAGACTAGCAAATGACTATATGTGTCGTCAAAATCCACCTCAAGATCTTGCACACAATTTGGGGGTGACAAACACTTACAAGAGTTTTAAAACACCTTGTATGGGCTGTGTTACTTCTCTAGAGGTTTTAAACTTGCCATGGGGGGCTGCATAACTCCTTAAAGGTCTAAAACACCCATCAGGTAAGTAAAAATGCCCTTTACAAGCCAAAAAAGCCTCAACCCTACAAAAAAATGCTTCAAACATGTGACAATGCCCAATGCAATTAGATCCAAGTAATACAAGTCCTGTCAGCCCAAAAAACGTCTATTGCAATCAGATCCACACATCTTCAAGCTTGTTACAGGCCTGTGCAGGGACGTGAGCGAGCCTGGGCATCATGGTAGAGGAGAATAGCCTCTAGTGAGCTATTACCAGCTTGGACGTGGTTATAGGACTGTATTTCCAGAACTCATGGATCTTGCCATGCTGACCCAAGTTTGTGTTTATTGAAACCAAGGATGATATCAATCCTGCAAGGCTAAACCTGGATCTCTAATGAAACTTGCAGTGTAATAAACAAAGGCACCACACAAATTTCTTGAAAAACTCCTTTTTTTTTTCCAGTCCCTTATTGCCAAGGTAGTTTAACAAATCCTAAGGTTTTTTGGAATATTTTTGTCAGCTTCTGAAATTTTTGAAAACCCTTAACTTGTTAATAAGTAAACACCAAAAAATCACAACCGTAAAGAACCAAGATGGAGTCGAGTCTATTTGCACGTGAACTATTTGTTGTTAGTTTCACAAATGAAGTATTTAAAAACTAAAAATAACTCAAAAATGAAAAATGTATCACCAAAATCCCTATGATACCATATTAGATTTTCTAGATCTTTGATGAAAAATAAATACACAAGTAACTGCAAAAATCGAAATAACTAATAATAAGATGCAATATGATGAAGAACTCACAAGGCAAGAATGACTCAAAATCAACTCAATGCTCCATGAGATAGAATGATGCAAGTGATGTACATATATTAGGTGAATGTGCAACCTCTTCCTAGATCAGTGGGGAATAACTATCCTTATCTGATACTAGAAGTAGATTTGACTCCACACAACTAATAAGCTAACTTAACACAACTGGTAAGCTAACTCAACATAACTGGTACACCTAAGCAAGCATATCACATGAGTATAGGAAAGCCCCAAGTAAATAATAAAATACAAGGAAAATAAATACCCTACACTAACAATAACTTGCAATAGATAAGTTGGAAGAATCCTAGGATTGGTCCAAATCTGTAAGGGAGTTCTTAAATTATTGTCAAGGTTATTGATCAATGTATAAAAATTTGACAAGATTGAAGAGTATTGCAGATTTGTGCTAGAAGGATCTATACTATATCACAATGGAATGTATTTTTAAGTCTTATTTCAAACCCTTGAAGGCTTTATATTGTATTTGCAAGATGATTTAAGTTAAAACAATAATTTGGTTAAACAGAAGCAAAGGCAATACATTCCAAAGATAGCTGATATAATTTTCAAATAAATACAAAAGCTTCTGAAGGCGAGGATCATCTTCCCCATCCACCATTCAACGTGGATTGCTAATATAGTGCCTATCAGGAAGAAGAATGGTGATATCTAGATCTGTGTGGACTTCAGAAATCTAAATCAGGGTTCTTTGAAGGACAACTACCCTCTCCCCATGATGGACCAGGTATTACAAGCTGTCACAGGCTTAGAGATGCTATATATGTTAGATGGATTCTCGGGGTACAATCAAGTAGAGGTGAATACTGCATATCAACATAAGACTGCCTTTACATCTCCTTTGGGCACCTTTGCATACAAGAGGATGCCATTTGGTCTCATCAATGATGGTTTTACTTTCTAGAGGGCCATGGACTTGGCTTTTGGTAGTCTGAAAGGGAAATGCATTGTTTTGTATTTGGATGACTTGAAAATGTTTTCTAAAGTAAGAAAATACCACTTCCAACACCTTGAAACAGTATTGCAGAAGTGTAGAGAGCATGGAATTTCTTCAAACCCTAAGAATTCTATGTTTTGTGTCACAAAAGGAAAGTTGTTGGGACACATTGTTTTAAAATAAGGGATCAAGATTTATCTAGAGAGAGTTTAGGCCATCCAACAAATTTTTCTTCCATCAAGTAAGAAGGGTGTCCATTATTTCTTTGGTAAGATCAATTTCCTAAGGAGTTTCATCCCTGATTTTGTAGAACTTACTATGAGCATTGCTCACATGATGCAAGGGAAGAAAAATTTTGGTTGGTCCTCTGAAGGGAAGAAATCGCTTGAGGACATTAAACAGGCTACTGCAAAGACTCCAATCTTTGTGTGCCCTGACTTTAGCAAAGATTCCATTATATATTGTTATGCCACTGAAAATAACCTAGTTGTTGTGCTGGCCCAAAAGAATGTTGAATATCATGAGCTCCAAATTGAATTCATGAGTTATGTCTTTAAAAATCATGAGCTGAAGTACACCATGATGGAGAAACATGATTTTTTAGTTGTTAAAGCTGTCAAGAATTTTAGGTTTTACATCCTTAATTATCATTCTATGGTGTTGGTGCTTGATACAACAATCAAATCCATTCTTACTCAGAAAGAATTTGGAACCAATAGAGGTAATTGGGTAGCAAAGGTGCAAGAGTATGATCTTGATATCAGGTCAACAAATCTGGTTCAGGGTAAGGGCCTTTGTGAACGCATTGTTGAAGGAGCTGCCAAGGATTTGTCCAAAGATGGAGTTGATGTCCTTGTTGTTCTGTTCCTCAGCTCATTATATGTATGGCATGCTGACATTGCTCACTTTCTGACCTATGGAGAGTGTCCATCTCACTTGAGTGCCAAATAGAAGAGAGCCATAAAACTGAGGTCTGCACAATATGTGTTATGGGATAATGCTTTGTTCAAATGAAGCATAGATGGAAGTTTCTTAAAGTGTGTAGACAAGGAGCAAAAAAATTTTGTTCTCTTCTTTTCATGACCAGGCTTGTGGAGGTCATTTCTCCTCTACTGTAACAGCTCATAAAATACTCCTTATTAGTTATTATTGGCCCACTCTATTCAGAGATGCATCAAAATGGGTTGGTAAATGTAAAGCATGTCAAACGTTTGTTGGAAGACCTAAGTTGGTTGCTTTGCCACTAAAGCCAATAGTGATTGATGAGCCCTTTCAACAGTGGGGATTGGATTTCATTGGAAATATGAACCCACCTTCCAATGCTAGACATACCCATGTGTTGACTGCCACAGATTACTTCACCAAGTGGGTGGAAGTCATCCCAGTCAAGAGCAATACTTCTGAGGTAGTTTGCAACTTCATTAAGGAGAACATATTGATCAAGTTTGGGACCCCAAATAAAATTGTGACTGGCAATGCTTACAAATTTTCTTCTGCTGAGATGATGGAATTATGCTATGGGTATGGGATCTCCCTTGCTCATTCTTCATATTACTACCCCGAAGGGAATAGATAGGTAAAATCAACAAACAAGAACTTGGTGAACATAGTTAGAAAGCTTGTAAATGATTCTCAAAGGAATTGGCATAAAAAGCTATACGATGCACTTTGGGATAATATAATTACACCCAAGAGACTAATTGGAATGTCTCCTTTCTAAGTGGTGTATGGTGTGGAATCTCAACTGCAAGTTACGATGGAATTGCCAACCTTGCATCTAATGAAAACCATTGAAGATTCAAGTTTCAGTAGCTCTTTGGACAAGAGAATTTTTTACCTTCAAAATATTGATGAGGAAAGATTGCAAGTGGTTGACAAGATAGCACCTCATTAGTTGAAAGTGAAGGCTTTATTTGAAAAGAAAGCTAGACCCAGAGTTTTCCAAGTGGGAGACATTGTGATGCTTTGGGACAAAATACATGAGCCATGAGGAAGCCATGGTAAGTTTGATTCTCTTTGGCTTGGTCCTTTTAGAATCAAACATTTTTTTGGAGAGAAATCTTTTTATCTAGATTACATGGATGGTTATCCTCTCCCACTTCCTTATAGTGGGTAGTATCTGAAGTTGTTCAAGTCCTAGGTGACTAGGCAGTCCTTCTGTATATTATGTACAGTGTTTTGGTTTTGGGTCGTTCCTTTGTGTTTCGTTTATGTTCTTCCCTTTTGGTTTGTTTTGTTTCTTTTTCCCATCTTGTGTGTGTTTCCTTGTATTGGTTTTGTTTTTGAATCCTTTACCCAATGGGTAACACACTGGTCCTCTTTCCCAGAGTTATCTGCATTTCTTGATCTTGCCTTGTGTCTTTGTGCCAAGCCAAGTCATCCCCAGAAAGAGCCAGTTGTTTTCGTCCTCAAAATTCCCCTCTTTTGAACTCAAGTTTCAAAATTTTGAGTTTATTCCTTGGAGTATTGGATCACGTCGAGCCTGGAATTGTTTGCATTTTTCCCATTCATGGAGAATAATTTGAAATTCGGGCATATTGGTGAAGTTTCTTCCCTTCTTTTTATTTTCTTCCCGCAGTCGGGAATGACAGATGTATCTTCCCCATTAATATTTTCCCCAAAGCCCATGGGTAATACATGGACATATCTAATTGGATGTATTTTTTCCATGTTTCAAGCAAAAACGTGTTGTCATGAAAATGTGCAATAGAGAAATTGATAATTTTCGAGCATTACAAATATACCCCAATGTCAAAATTTTCATGTTTTATCATTCCCAGGCACCCCAAGCCAAATTTTTTAGTTTTTTCCCCCCATATTTCATGTAAAATTTTTCCCCTAGGTGATTTAGGAAATTCAATTCATTCCCCCTAGTTGATTTTAGGAGTTCATTGAAAATGCTTTCTTTTGGCAGTATAGGGAAGGGCTATCGTTGGCCTTCCCAGGATCAGATCAACCCCCTGGAGTGGAAAGAAGGTAAAAATTCAACATGGAGGTGAATGGAAGACCTTATAACATCATGGAAATGATCTTGGAATGTTTTGGGAGTTTTCGAAAGACTTGGAGCAGTCTGAGTTAAAAACAGGGTTCACAAGCCTAGGCGGTACACAGGCCTAAAACAACTGACTGGGCTTCAGAAGAAGATTTTGGGAGCTCCGGTATGGAGTTGGAAGTAAAAAAAACATATTAGGAAAAAGGATTCCAATACCTACATGATTTTGAAATAATATTTTTCACAACACCTTGGCACATATGATTGGAAGGCATTTTTTCTCAGGCATAAATGGAGTCCTAGATCAAAAATACTATTTTTCAGGGATCATATGGCCGAATTAAGACATGAGACCCCCATAATTGGATTCAAAATTCCATTTACAGTCATGATCATATAAAATTTCATGAAGAAATTCCACCGGGAGCTCAAGTTATCTTCATTCCAAGTTACCCTCTCAAAGGCAGTTCAGGACTTAGTCATTTTTTTCGAGAGGACACGTGTCAACACCAGGAGCCTAGTGGGATTTCATGTCCCCGATGTCCCCGAGTTCAGGTAAATAAACCCTTGTAAAATTTACCCAGCCCTCATGTGACCTCTAGGACCCTCATATGACCTCCAAATGTTCCTACATGTCACCTCAACCCCCAGGTGCTTATGCCATTGACTTGACAGAGCTTATTTGGAGCATGCATTCCCTGCCGTCAGATCGGATCAGGGACCACCACGTGTCATGCTCTTGAGGTTGGGGACCACTGTGGAATTTTCTGGATGTCCCTTCATGCACATTTTTGGAGCATCCATTGGGTAGGATCGGGTGCCAATAAGACCTTGAAACTGATTATCTTATGAACCCATAAGACATGGAAAAATTCCCCATAGGGAGTCATTTGGACACCCACGTGACCGAGTTTCAGCTCCCAGTGCTTTAAATCATTTTTTCCTCCTTCATTCCCTGTCGTTGGATCTAATGCCACGTGTCACTATCTTGATCATTGTGGAAATTGATGTCCCTCACGTCCCTAAGGTCAGGGAAATAAAACATGGAAAAATTCACCCAAGCCCTACCTGTGGATATCTTTTTGAAATTTTTCCAAGTGCCGCTTTTTCCCGCTTCTAACTTCTAACAGTTATATGTGCACTTCATTCCTCCATACTTCCTCTGCAACATTCCTCCATCAATCCTCCATTGAAAATGCTAAGACCTTCTCAAAAAAGAACTGAAACACATTCCCCATAGTGATTTTCAGGTCTCATAAGGAATCCTCATCAAACACAGAAGGAGAAGCACAGAGCACAGAAGGAGAAAACGGAGAAAACTCCATAGCCATGAAATGAGAAGTTGAAGAAATCTCCCAAACAGATGCATGAAACAACAAGATATATTTTTCTGCTCATTCCTCTACCCAAGGCCATCAAGAAGACACCTTCAAAGTCCCCCCATGTGTGACAGAGCATCCACAACGAAGAAATCTCCTTTCCGGCTCAACGAAGAAAGAAGTGGGATTTCCTGTCAAACCGTTGCCAGATCGAAGTAAGATTGCACGTGAAGCACCAGAAGAAAAAACCCACATCAAAAATATAATTTTCTTCAAAAATGGAGGAGAAAACCAGACCTATAATTTTGAGGTCCATTAATGGCTGCCATACCCAGAAGCACTGCCAGGTCTGAAAATTAAAACTTTAAAATCTCCTGGATTATTAAGCGGGCGGGCCCAAAATTTTAGAGGGATGATATTGGGAAAAAACCCATATCAAAAAAAAATTCCATGTCAATCCAACTCCTAGAGGCCAACTTTCTAAAAATAGCAGGTCTACTACATAGGAATTGCTATTTCGGGAAAGTCATTAACAAAAGAACCTGTGAAGGAGATGAAGAAATCAGAGGTGCACTATAACTGAGAATTCACCAGAACGGAAATTTTTGGCACTTACTAAAAATATTAAGTGGGCCCTCGAGCACCTGCTAAAAATAGAAATTTGATCCAAAGAAGTGAGGAACGCAGGGAGAAAGGGGAATCAAGGTCACAACACTCATCTAAGGATCGAGGGAGTTACTTTTTTCACACTTACTAAAAATAGTAAGTTACACTTAAAGAGAAGTTTTGGCACAATGGGATGTACAAGGCTAATCATTCAGGGGGACATCATTGTTCAGGAGCATCCTAGCCATTTTTCATAGGGAATTTGAGATCCACCTTAGTTCATTCAACTGGGTGAGCATTCGGGAGCTAATTTGGAGGAGTTTCACAGTGTGCAAGGAGTTCGAAGATTTAGAGTTTCACTGCATTTGGAGCTTTCCATCAACGAGGATCAACAGACTTCATCAGGTGATATCTACTCTTTTTCTTCTTCTTCTCTCTCTTCCTCTCTCTCTCTCTCTCTTTCTATCTCCCAACTTTCTCTCACTTTCAAATGTTCTAATTCTTCGTTGGGGTTTGCACTTTTTGATATGCCTTTAAGTCACTTAAAAGTGACTTTAGAAACATAATGTAAATTAATTCACCTTGCTATTATAAAAGGGACTTAAATATTTAAAGTGGAATATGAACAGTCTTAAGTCATATTAAGGCATATGGAGGGTCATGAGGAAGATGATAAGTCACCTCTCATTCTATAAATTGTAACGCCATTCCCATTGCAAAGGGTTGGTGATTGATTTTGTAAACTCAAGAGTGTATTGACCTTGAGAGAACAAAGGAGATAGCCAAATTCTTCTATTTCCCCCCCCCCCTTCTCAATTTCTTCCATTCCCACACTATGTACAAATTCTGCTTGAGCTTCAATAAAGGAAGAAGGAATTTTAGCCTCTTTGATTGAGGAGTTTATTGGTACTTTGTGTTCATTAAGCTCTATTTAGTCTTGTTGTTGTTTTGCAGATTTGTTTTCTTCTAAAATTCAAGTGCATGTGATGAAACTTCTGACTGGTGTGCGCAAGCCTCTGATTTTCTACTTGCAACATTGGTTCTCCTACATCAATTCTCACTCCCTTTCCCACTTCCAGACAAATTCTTCCCTAGCAAGAGATTGCTAGATTTTCCGTAGGGTTAGTGGAGTGCCCCTGTTGGATCCCTGGTCGAAAGGCCACCACAGAAATCCATATTTTTTCATGCATGCATATACGGTAGCTGCACCGGTTAAGTAGAGGGACTTAGATTCCCAGAGCATTGGCAAGAAATCCACAAGTTTTTCCACCTGACAAATTTTCTCGCCAATAGTTTTTGGCACCCACTGTGGGGCAGATTTAGCAGCATCTGCACCCAATATACGACCACAAGGTCCCAAAAATTCAAAAAAAAAATCAAATATTGAAAAAATAAAAAAATGAGTTCATGAAAGTCCATTGCTGAAAGATACACTGCTGATTTCTGCACATGACTTTTCACATTCCACAGTGCCCTTTCATGTTCCGACTACAAAAGTTTTCAAAAGCTAGCTGAAAGAAGATACACCAGGTTGAGCAGGTCGAGAGGTGTTGTTGATTCCAATTTTGAAGCTTTGACAAAATCAGCAAGAACGAATTAGAGATAATCCATACTTCTTCTCTCAAGCCTCCTCTCCATCTGAATCTTCAGTAGTTCTCCTAGGCAATCCTATCAAAACTCCTATGGATACTCCACCTTCAAATTCTCCAATTTTTCAACCACCATTGAGACATTGAGTTCCCAGAAGAAGAAGAATTTGAAGAAGAATTCATAGAAGCAAAGCAGAAGCAGAAACAAAAATGGCAGATGAAGAAGAAATACCTCAACCCATTGTTCCATGGGGAAGGAATACATGCCCACTTTCTCTTGAACCCCCTCTTCATGATCTACCAATGGGTTCCTGCAAGAACTTTCCAAAGTTCAAAGGTGACAACACACAACATCCTGAAGAACACATTGTTGCTTTCACGACATCATGTGGAATTCTTGGTGTCCAGCATGAAGATGTTGCTATAAGATTGTTCATGGAGTCCCTCCAAGAAAAAGTAGCAGAATGGTTCTACCTCCTACCTTCCCGATCCATCACTGGTTGGGATGACATCAAGGCTGCCTTCGAGGAAATATTTAAATCAACTGAAGATTGTCAAGACCTCTTGGTGCAGTTGGCTCAAATGAGGAAAGGAGAAAGTGAAATGATGAGAGACTTCATGGCTCATTTCGAACGGTTTCTTTGTAGGATACCGGAAGAAGATTCACCCTCTCAGAACAATATCAAAAGATTCTTCATAAATGCTCAATCACCGGAGGTAGGATTTCTCCTACGAAGAGTTCAACCAAGGAACATTGTAGAAGCACAAAGGAGGGCCATTGAATTGGATGACGATCTCATCCTCTCTGGAAAGATCAAGAATCCATCAAAGGGCAAGGCCCAACATACTGGAGATGAGAGAACCAATCCATCACTGCAAAATTTGGTGAATGAGATGGCCTCTTTGAAGAGGGAATTATTTGAATGAGTTTCTTCTCAAAGAAGCAAAAGAAATTAGATTGTAGAAGCACCCCAAGACTCATCCTTGGAGGCCCCACCCATGAATGTAAATTCCAGATTTCAAGAAAGTGAAGGAGAGTTTGAACAAGAAAGTGAAGGTGGCGATTTCCAAGAAAGTGATGAGTTTGAGAACGATACACAAATCAGATTTTGTGAGTATTCTAGAGGTTATGAAGAAGATGCACCCAGTTTCTCATGTGCGGTATTCACTCGTTCTCAGTCTGAGAAAAGAGCATCTCCCTCCACTGCTGCAAAAGAAAATAAGGTTGATGATCCTCCTGTGGTGACTCTACAAAACAAAATAATCAGTCGAGGATCCCCACTTCCATCTTCCATGAAGTCTGCATTTTTGGAGCCTGATCTCGTAGCAAGTAAGAAAGCTCTCGCAATCCCAAGTAAGTCTTCTAATGTATCTTCCAAGTATGAATCTAAATCAGCTCCTAGTGTACCTTTCAAAATACCCTCCATTTCCCAAAAATCTACTCCTACTTCCAAACCTATCCTAAATCCAAAATTAGTCCCTTCACCCCCCTTGTCCACATCTGCTCCCTTTGACTTCATAGAATATGCAAACAAAGCCAAAGTGCAGATTACTGAAACTGATATTTGCGGACTCATCCTGAACAATTCGAGAGGTTCGTCTGATATATCAGGAGTGGTAGTCCAACACCTAATGATGTAGCTCATTGTTACAAAGGCATGCTACCAAACTCACCTACACCTCCCTCATAGAACATGCTTTCTTTGAGTGCATCAAAGACTGATAAAGTTGAACCTTTCTACGTCTCCCTTCTTGTTGGAGAATATGTACTGAACAATTGCATAATAGATTCTGGTGCCTCAGACAACGTGATGCCTTTGAAGGTTGCCAAGGCTCTTAAACTTACAATGACTCCACCTAGTGGCTCTTGTTACTCTTTGGAATCAAAAAAGGTCTCACTTGTAGGGAAGGTTAAAGATGCACAGGTGGCTCTCGCCAGATTTCTAGACAAGAAAGTTTCAGTGATGATTTTGGTAGTAGACGTCCCAGCCTCATTCGGAATGTTGTTGAGTAGAAATTTTTGCCGAGAATTGGGAGGGAAAATTCAGATGAATTGGTCTTTTGTAACCATACCAGTGAAGGGAGACATGGAGAAATTACTTCCCGAGAAGAAGATGAGGTACACAGTACGAAATTACGGAAGCCCAGAAGCTAACATCTTGTATCAAGGTAGCAGGCAGATGAATCACTTTGTGGCAACTGAGGAAGAAGAGGATATCCCCATCTTGATAGGCCCAGACATGCCTTCCCAAAGAGATTTGGATTTTGAAGAAGCATTGAGGAGATTCGAGTTACAAGAGGGCAACCCTGAATCACCAGATGATGCAGACCACGAGGAAGAGGAGATGGTTCTTGATGATTTTCAAGAAGAAAATCCAATTTATATGATTTTCCAAGATGAAGAGTTATTCTCATTCCCATTTGGGGATGAGGATGATCTTAATTCATGCCATCTATGGAGAGAAAAACTCAGCTTGTGATGAGCCCATGAAAGTTTTGAAAGAAATTTCTATACAAGAAATGCTAAGAGCCAGAAGAAACTGAAGATCCTGAGCTCAGTCTCGAGCTCTTGATGCAAAATCCAAAAATCTGCAAGACAAGCGTGAAGCTGGTTTAGAAGCCTTAACTGGTGTGAAGGTTGGCCATATTGAGATAAAGCAATATGAAAAATACGATGCCACTCTTAGAGCTAATGATTGATGGATGCAATAACGAAATGGAGATATTTTCTTTCCCTTTTGATGAAGATCTTTCCATGATTGAAGGAGTGAATCTGAAGATGAAGCTATTTTGATGAAGGATCGTTAGAGTGTCAAGATGATGGGGTAATCCCTCCAGATAGTTGCCTTGAGAGATTCTCAAATGTGTGCAAAGATGAGTTATTGATGAAGCATAACTCCGTGTAAGAAATATTTTGATGGTAGAAGAAAGATACCCTGAGCTGATTCTTGATCTCTTCACTCGTGCCATGGAGCATACAAGACAAGTATGAGTTTTCACGTCCAATCCTTCCGTCAGTAATCAAGCACCTCGCAGTGGAGTAAAGGAAAAGGATGAATCAAATGTTTCTCATGGAGAAGATGTCAATGAGCATAGGCCTGGGAAAGAAAATAATCAAGAATGTTCAAGTATTTTGAACAAAAAGCAGCCCTGGGGCAGCGATGAGATCCTCAATAGAAAATCAGCTATATGGATAAACATGGAAGGAAACTGGCACTATGAGACTGAATTCAAAGAACACGAAGGCATTGGAATTTCTAAGCAAGGACCAAAGCATCAAGAAGCTCACATGGACTCACTCCTACAAAGTAAAAGGACAATCATGGAAGCACCTAGCTTCCATAAATAATTAAGGAAAGGAGGCTACTTTCTGGAACCCGTCAACGGCTTCGCAGAACATCATCATTCGGTGTTGCCTCTTTAGGGGTAACTTTTGAGAAATGAAAAGTACTTCAGTGAAAGTGGGTTGTCCCCCGCCTTGTACCATAGGTGATTGATAGGTGTGTTTCCCTTCCCCCTTCTTGTTGTGTGTTGTGTGTTTCCTTTCTTCATTTTGTGTGTGTGTGTTTCCTTCTTCGCTAATCTTCCTTTTTAGAAGTTGTACATGACTCCGCAGGGCCCAATGGATAAGGCATTGGTAAATGAATTATATGGTCTAAAATTGAGATTCTAGATTCCCATGTCATGTCTTTGCTGTGCTCAGTCCATGTCATGTCCCCAAGCTAGAGCCAGATGTTGTCATGAAAATTTGCAATAGGGAAATTGACAATTTTTGAGCACGACAACTATACCCCGATGTCAAATTTTTCATATTTTATCATTCCCAGGAACCCCAAGTCAAATCCGTCGTCCTGTTCACCCCCTATTTTATGTCAAATTGGTCCCCTATGTGATTTAGTAAAGTGCACTCATTCCCCTAGGTGATTTTAGGGAGTTCATTGAAAGATGCTATCTTCTAGTAGTATTGGGAAGGGCTATCGATGGCCTTCCCAGGACTGGATTCAACCCCCTGGAGTAGAACAGAAGGGAAAAATTCAACATGGAGGTGAATGGAATACCTTATAACATCATGGAAATGATATTGGAAGGTCTTTGGGAAGTTCTTCAAGACTTGGAGCAGTCTGAGTGAAAACAGGGTTCACAAGCCTAGGTAGTACACAGGCCTAAAATAGTTGCTGGGCTTCAGAAGAAGATTCCAAGAGCTCTGGATGGAGTTAGAAGTAAAAAAAACATAGAAATAGGATTCCAAGACCTACATGATGGTGAAATAATATTTTTCACAACACCTTGGCGCATATGATTGGAAGGCAATTTTTCTCAGGCACAAGTGGAGTCCCAGATAAAAAATCCACATTTTTCAGGAATCATATGGTTGAATTAAGACATGATACCCACATAATTGGATTAAAAATTCCATTTCCATTCAGGATCATATAAAATTTCACCAATAAATTCCACCGGGAGCTCAAGTTATCTTCATTCCAAGTTACCCTCTCAAAGGCAGTTCAGGACTTAGTCATTTTTTCGAGAGGACACGTGTCAACACCAGGAGCCTGGCGGGATTTCATGCCCCCAAATTCCCTGAGGTCATGTACATCAACCCTTGGAAAATTTTCCCACCCCTCATGTCACCTCTGGGACCCTCATATGACCTTCAGACTTGACAGTTCAGCCCCCAGGTGCATTCTTGGAGCATTCATCCTTGCCCTTGGATCGGGCGCCATGTGTCAGCTCCAGAGACCACCATGGAATTTTATGTCCCTTATGAACCTGAGGTGGGGGAAATCAGACCTTTAAAAGTGTCTCCCAGCCCCTATACTTCTAGACACCCACGTGACTGTAGTTCAGCACCCAGGTGCATTTTTGGAGCATCCATTCCTTACCATTGGATTGGGCGCCACGTGTCACCTCTAGGATCACATGGAAACTGATGTCCCTTATGCACCTGAGATGGGGGACATCAGACCTTGAAAAAATTTCCCATCCCCCATAGGGAGTCTTCTGGACACTCATGCATTTCAGCCCCCAGGTATTTGGAGTGCATTCCCTTTCAGATCGGACGCCACGTCACCTCCAGACCACCGTGGAAATTGATGTCCCTTATGTACCTATACATGGAAAAATTTTCCCATCCCCTAGGAGGAGTCTTTTGGACACCCATGTGACCTCCTTTCAGCTCCTAGTGCTTCAAATCAGCTTTTTCCTCCTTCATTCCCTGCCGTTGGATCTAGTGCCACGTGTCGCCGTCTTGCTCATTGTGGAAATTGATGTCCCTCATGTCCCTGAGGTCAGGGAAATCAAGCATGGAAAAATTCACCCAAGCCCTACCTATGCATATCTTTTTGAAAATTTTCCAAGTGCCACTTTTTCCCGCTTCTAACTTCTAACAGTTATATGTGCACTTCATTCCTCCATACTTCCTCTGCAACATTCTTCCATCACTCCACCATTGAAAATTCTCAGACCTACTCAACCCAAGAACTGAAACACATTCCCCATAGCAATGTGTAGGTCTCAGAAGGAATCCTCATCAAACACAGAAGGAGAAAAGAAGCACAGAAGGAGAAAACGGAAGAAAACTCCATAGCCATGAAATGAGAAGTTGAAGAAATCTCCCAAACAGATGCATGAAACAACAAGATATATTTTTCTGCTCATTCCTCTACCCAAGGCCATCAATAAGACACCTTCAAACTCCCCCCATGTGTGACAGAGCATCCACAATGAAGAAATCTCCTTTCCGGCTCAACGAAGAAAGAAGTGGGATTTCCTGTCAAACCGGTTGCCGGATCGAAGTAAGATTACACGTGAAGCACCAGAAGAAAAAACCCACATCAAAAATATAATTTTCTTCACAAATGGAGGAGAAAACCAGACCTGCAATTTTGAGGTCCATTAATGGCTGCCATACCTAGAAGCACTGCCAGGTCTGAAAATTAAAACTTTAAAATCTCCTGGATTATTAAGCGGGCGGGCCCGAAATTTCACTGGGATGATATTGGGAAAAAACCCATATCAAAAAAATTCATTCCACGTCAATCTGACTCCCAGAGGCCAAATTTCTAAAAATAGCAGGTCTACTACATAGGAACTGCTATTTTGGGAAAGTCATTAACAGAAGAACCTGTGAAGGAGATGAAGACATTGGAGGTGCACTACAGCTGAGAATCCACCAGAATGGAAATTTTTGGCACTTACTAAAAATAGTAAGTGGGCCCTCGAGCACCTGCTAAAAATAGAAATTTGATCCAAAGGAGTGAGGAACGTAGGGAGAAAGGGGAATCAAGGTCACAACACTCAGCAAAGGATCGAGAGAGTTACTTTTTTCACACTTACTAAAAATAGTAAGTTACACTCAAAGAGAAGTTTTGGCACAATGGGATGTACAAGGATAATCATTCAGGGGGACATCATTGTTCGGGAGCATCCTAGCCATTTTTCACAGGGAATTTGAGATCCACCTTAGTTCATTCAACTGGGTGAGCATTTGGGAGCTAATTTGGAGGAGTTTCACAGTGTGCAAGGAGTTCAAAGATTCAGAGTTTCACTGCATTTGGAGCTTTCCATCAATGAGGATCAACGGACTTCATCGGGTGACATCTCCTCTTCTTCTTCTCTCTCTCTTTCTCTCTCCTCTTCCCCCCAACTTTCTCTCACTTTCAAATGTTCTAATTCTTCATTGGGGTTTGCACTTTTTGATATGCCTTTAAGTCACTTAAAAGTGACTTTAGAAACATAATGTAAATTAAGTCACCTTGCTATTATAAAAGGGACTTAAATATTTAAAGTGGAATATGAACAGTCTTAAGTCATATTAAGGCATATGGAGGGTCATGAGGAAGACAATAAGTCACCTCTCATTCTATAAATTGTAACACCATTCCCATTGCAAAGGGTTGGTGATTGATCTTGTAAACTCAAGAGTATATTGCACCTTGAGAGAACAAAGGAGATAGCCATTTTCTTCTATCCCCCCCCCTTCTCAATTTCTTCCATTCCCACACTATGTACAAATTCTGCTTGAGCTTCAATAAAGGAAGAAGGAATTTTAGCCTCTTTGATTGAGGAGTTTATTGGTACTTTGTGTTCATTAAGCTCTATTTAGTCTTGTTGTTGTTTTGCAGATTTGTTTTCTTTTGAAATTCAAGTGCATGTGATGAAACTTCTGACTGGTGTGCACAAGCCTCTGATTTTCTACTTGCAACATTGGTTCTCCTACATCAATTCTCACTCCCTTTCCCACTTCCAGACAAATTCTTCCCTAGCAAGAGATTGCTAGCTTTGCCGCAGGGTCAGTGGAGTGCCCCTGTTGGATCCCCAGTCGAAAGGCCACCACAGAAATCCACCTTTTCACGTGCATGCATATACGGTAGCTGCACTGGTTAAGTAGAGGGACTTAGATTCCCAGAGTGTTGGCAAGAAATCCACAAGTTTGTCCACCCAAAAAATTTTCTCGCCAACACAGCGGAAGCCTCCACACATCCAAACAATGCAACTCCAGGGGTAGGGCCTAAGGCACAATCCTCAAATAAGCATAGGATTTCCACGTGTCCCAGGTTCAAAATGAAGGTGGAACAATCTAAAATTGACTAAGTATGGAGGGATCAGTGGACGGTGCCATGTGCCTCATCTGTGTAACTTCGAGAGTCAAAGCCAGGGGAAGTTCTCAAACTTGCACCAGTCCTCCACGTTTCCCAGGTCTAAAACAGAGAAAGAGTCGATCGTTAAAATTGACTAAGTATGGACGGGTTGGCAAAATTCTCCACGTGCCTTAACGGTTCCATTTTGGAAGTGAAATCAAAGGGTCAATCTTCAAATGAGTGCCATCTTGCCACATGGTGAAATTCAATGGAGAGATAGAGTTGGCCGTTGAAAATTCCAAGACCAGTTGAAGGAGACACGCGTCAACTATACGTAATTTTAGGTGGTGCTTCCAAAATGGAAACTCAAATGAGTACCATCTCTCCACATGTCTAGGGGTCAACATAAGTCAAGTAGGAAATAGGCCCAAATCGGCTAAGTATGAAGGAACTAGCGAATCTCTCCACGTGTCATCCTAGTGCAGCTTCAAAGGCAAAAAATGCAAAAGGTGTCCGCAAGCCCACTCCAATCAATTCCTTCCACATGGGAGGCCCAAATTTAAATTTGTAGAAGCAAATTCAATGGCACATGTTTTAACTGGCGAAATAATGTAATCACCGTATATTTAAAAAACTAGTATTTCTGCCATTAACGTTTCTTTGCAAATCAAGAATTCAAAAGGGCATAGATGATTGGAATAAGTTATAACTATTTCTTACTTGCTCAAGGAAGTTATAACTATTTCTTGCGAGCTATATCGTTAGCTTTCAAAGCCATTATACGGGTTGGAATTTTGATATTCTAGAACTGTAATTTCTGATTGGAAGAAATCAAGACAAAGGTTTTCCCCTTTTTCCTCTTCTTTCTCTTTCCTTTTTTCTCTGATCTGCGAATCATTTAATCCTTGCATGCTTAGAAAATTTTGTGTTCTAGTTTATACAATCTCAAGAACTTTGAGTATGTGGATTGTGCCCATTATAAATGTGAATGGTTCTATTCTATATCTCATTTTCTTAATACATATAAGGGTTTTTTCCGTCATCTCTTTTCCCTGAAATTATTTTCTTCTTTTGCCTCCCTCCTCTCCTCAAGTCTTCTATCATAATGTATTGATAACTTTCCAATCATAAAACACATTTCAAGATATCGGGAAACCACCATTGAATTAAAGATTGTATATTTGTACATAGGTTTGGCCCCTTCTTTCAATAAGGGAACCTCTCCCATCAAAGATGAGGGACTTGCTTGTCCCTGACTGTGGTTTCATTCCAAGTGAAAATTTGAAACCCAACACATAGGAGAGTGAAACAAGGTTGATAGGAAGGTAGAAATATTTATCAATTATGTGTTTCAAACTCTGTGTTGTTGAATGAATATGACTTGAAATTTTTACAAAGGACTCATGGGAAAATTTGGCACTAATGTACTAGGTGGAGTCTAGAGGTAAATATATTATTGTATCCAAACAATTGTTTCATATGTGGTAAAACAAAAAAAATCAAAAGGATTGGAATTTGAAAAAGAAAAAGGAGCATCTGGATATGAACCGTATTTTGGACAAGGAGGGTCATGCAATATGGATAAAGGAGATGGTGTGTATCTTACAACTCTAAGTGTGCATTCATATAATGATGCATGTTTGGTTGAATTGGGAGTACCATATTGTGGTGAAGCATTCTTGTTAGTGGTCAAGAATGAATCAAAAAATACTATTTATAGAATGTATATTTATAGCCAGAGGGTTGTCTTCAATAAATTGAAGGAAATTTAATTCTCACTACAACAAGAATTGATAATCTATGAACAAGAGGTAAAAAACCTTTGGATTTCTTTCCCCAATGATAATTTATAAAATTGGAGAAACTATTAAGGAAGATATCATAGAAACAAGTATTGGAAGGAGTAGACAGGAAAATCTCACCACAATGAGATTTGGAAAGGGTTACTCGGGAGGTAAAGAAATAAGGAGGAATCTCTAGAAGAGATCTCACCTCAGTGAGATGTTTGCAAAGTTGGGAATTTTGTAAGGAAATAAAATATTTTTGAGATATGAGACTAATGAGTACCTATCCTTGAAGAGACATCTCATATAAGATGAGGGGGAAAATTATAATGAGATATCTCATAGAATATGTGGTATAAGAGTAATGATATATCTTGGCTAGCCTAGGGTCTAACAGTGGGAAGGGTGAGGAGGTGTCGCACCAATGACATCTTAGTGGATAGGTGAATCTATAAAGGAATTCGAGGGAGGTGTCACCCCAACAAAATTTAAGAGGATATGGAGGTAGAAAAGAGTTTTTTTGGAGGTGTTTTGAAAATAACATAGAAGAGAAGATGAAGGCTAGTAGAAAGGGAAAATGAGGAATATATTGCATAATCAATATCTTAGAATACTTGGGTTTGGATCTTAAAAAAATGGAGGAAGATATCACTCCTATGATATCTTGAAGCATTTGAGGAATGAAAGGCCAAGGAGATGTCACCTAGGATACATATTTTGTTACCATAAGGTGAGGAATTTTTTCCTCAACAAGATCTTGATGTAGAGAAGCATGAGATATAGGATACATATGGAGGAGGATTGACCTATATTTTTTTAGAGAAACCATTAAAATGAGTTATAAATATTGGTATCTTTCCAAAATGAGATCTAAAGAAGTTTGATATGCACTTTCATAAACATGGCCTTGGAAGATGTAAGGTAGATCCTTGGGTGTACTTTAAGAATGAAATCTCACTCTAGAGAGATCTGGGGGGTTTTATCATAATGGTATGCACATTAGTTTTTTGATAAGGGACAACATCGATTTGGAGAGGGTGAATACACATTTCCTTGTTGGTAAAAAAACTCTCATCTAGATAGTGTCCAAAAACATAAGAGTTGGAGGACATGGTTCAGGTTCTATGTGCAAGTTTTGTGAGAAACTTGATGTATTGAATTTTCTTGTAAGAAACTTGATGTATAGAATTTTCTTATGAGAGATAACATTGCAATGTTGTAATGGAATTTGTTAGTAGATGTATGCCCAATTCGGGCATGGAATATTGGAGTGCTGAAAAGTGATTCTTTTGGTTTATACAATGAAATTTTGATCATGTTATTTTCTATCAAGGGGAGTAAACTCTACCACAATATATTTTTATAAGAAAGGAATATCAATTGTAGGCATCACATAGTAATGTGCAGTATCATTTTGCAATGAAAATGGTAGAGAGGGTGGAGAAAAAATTAAAGGTAGAAGATTCATTGACAAATGTAATGTGTGTTGAAAAAGGTTACTTGGTGCAAGGAAAATATGGGCTTGGTATCTTGGGGCTAATTATGAGTGAGTTATTCATCTCCTTGACGGAAGTGGTTGATGAGCGGGATACTTTTGGAATTATGTTGACCACTTCCATATAGCCAAGGGTTTATGCAAATGAGCTATTTATGGCATTGTGAATAAAGCAAAAAGAGGTGGCTTATTTTATGTTAATATTTACTTAGCTTATAACTAGAGTCTTGTGGAAAAAGAAAGTATTTTACTTTAAAGTCTTGCTTTAGGATTTTTTCTTGCAGTGAAAATAATGTCAATTATAGTCTTTTTTTATTTGGTTTTAAAAGTACATTATTTGTAATTAGAGATGTTGTTTGTTAGTACAAGTTTGGTATAATACAACATGGAATGATTATATATTTGGAGATGTCAACACTTCCAAGAGACAAGTTGGAAGAATCCTAGGATTGGTCTAGATTTGGAGGAAATTTTTTGTTATTGTTCTTTGTGTTTGTTTTTGAGTGTGCGTGTGTGTGTGAGTTCATTTTTTTTTTTGTGTGTGTGTGTGTGCACGTGTGTCTGTACATGTGTGCACATGCGTGTGTGTGTGCGCACACATGCATATACATGTGTGTGTGTGCACACGTGCATGTTTGTTTGTGCATGTAATTAAAAAATAAGAAAGGTTGTTGCAAGTTTTTTTAACCATAAGGGGTTTCCCATGATAAATATAATGTAAATATTCTTTGCATGAGATTTATCCATTTATATTTCTACTTATTTTACTTTCTTTGTTTGGTTTATTGCATAATGACGCCGAAATTGTGACAAGGTTTTCCTTGCCTAATTATATTATAATATAAAGATACCCTACATCTTTGCTACATTACTAATATACATATTTTGCATACATAGATCAATTTCAATGACTTTATTTTAAATATCTCACATATTACATTGATTAATATTTCTATCATTTTTGTTCAAATATCAAACTCACTAGCAATAAATGACATCATTTTAGTTGCACTAATATGATGGGCTCAAAACATCTTTCTAGAAATAATACTAGACTCTAAACTCTACCTCATAACAATCATATTACAATTTTTGATAGAACTCTCCAAGAAAATAGAATATACTTGTAAGTGAAAATCAGATGGACATCAAATTTAAGGTCCACCAATAATTGTTAACAACTCATGAACATTATGATCCTCCACAATCTCAAAATGGCATTGTAATATGTCAATCTAATTTTTTTGTGTAGAATATGTTAACAAGGTTAATGGTTTCCATAAATCATGAGGGGAATAATAACGAATGCATTTAGTTACATTAAAATGCATGTAAATATTCATATTTTGCATCAAGTTCCTTCATGGATTCAAATTCCATGACTTCCATGTGTATTTAGATTCATTCAAAAAGATAAACACTCTTCTTGCAAGAGCATCATCAAGCATGTAAATTAAAAAAACTAGGTTTTCTTGTAATTTTAGCTTGAAGTAGGTTTAGGGGATCAGTTTAGTGGTTTGTAATAGGATCCCACCTATTTGGACCTTCAATGGTGATTAAGATAATCGTTTTAGGTTTTCCCTCCAAAATTCATCATTTAAATATTTAAATTCTTAGCTTTAAAATGAGGAGTCTAATGTTAAATGTGAAATCATGTAATGAGGTAAAATGACACCAAAGACATTATCTAATGTAAATGAGGTGTTTCACCCATCCAAGTAGGGTTTCATATGTTGAGGTCAACTTTTACCTTGGTTGTATTACTTGAACTAGATGTAAGTACCTCTTTTGAGCTATGAAAGGAGGTATTCAAATAGGAGTTAGTTTCAGGTTATAGAAAGGTGGATTGAGGTTGAAAATAAGTGTGAAGAACCAAGAAGGCTCAGGGGTGTGTATGAGATTTTGAAAATCATTATAATACAGATATTGGTTTCAATAAAGCTTTGATATTCTTGTAAATGTGAATGATGCATAAGAGAATAGTTGTGTTCTTATGTTTCTTTGGATATGTATGCTTTGTTTATGTTAAAGAAATTATATTTTGCTGATAGTTTTAATAGAATGACAAAGTTAATTGTCGTGAAATGAGACCATATGATATTTGGAGAAAGTGTCCTTGTTAATAAGAAAAACTTTGTATTCTGAGTTGTATGTTATGATTTTACATGTTGCAAAAAGTATTCAATGGCATTATCTACAGGAAAAGGCATGGTATGAGAATATAAAGGTCTGAAGAAAACTAAGGCAACCCTTCCTAAAGAAGTAAGTGGCATGAGTAAGTATTCATGCTATTTTGTGTGAGTTGAAGGTTGAGAAACATTATAGGAGTTATTGATAATTGAGAACCTAATCAATATATGTGTGTGAATGGTTTAAAGGGTCTAAAGATGGGTTTTAGTTATACAGTGATAGTCATGATAATGATTCACTTGATAAAGACTTTAAACTATAAACTTAGTTAACATAGTCCCCTTTAGACTGGTTAACTAACCTTAAGAAGGATCTAACATAGTTGCAATGCCAAATATGCTTGAAGGACTTTCGAGAACGAGGAAATGATTTAACAAAAGGGTTTTAAGAATTTGGAAGGATTTTAGAATCAATGAAAATAAAAATAATTCCCTAAAGTTTGTGGAACCCTATCCTAGTGTTTGCAAGTAATAATTAAACATAACTACAAATTTACCCAGTGAAACTAGTTAAAACTTGGTGGTGAATGAGAAAAAGGGTTACCAAAGGTGTGGGGAAGTTTCAAGAGGAAACCCAAGGTGTTAAGGGCTATAATTAGGAGAACACAATCATAAAATTTGTTTCTAACAGTCTACAAACTAAGTTTGAGAATAAATGCATTATTTTCATGATTACAAGAATACATGAAGAACCAATTACTTGCTTAGGATTATTATAAGTATGATGTGGAAGATGAAAAGTTGTTTATGGCATGATATTATGTTTTAATAGTATTGTAACAACGTTCACTTATTCCTTTGGTCTTATTTGCATAGATAAATCATATTTACATGTGAATGATTATCTTATAGAGATAAATATTTAACAAATGGTATCATACATGATTGAAGGAGGAAGGTATGAGGAGACCAGAAAATCTTGAAAACTTTAAGAGTTGAAGATAGACTTCAAGTAAAACCATTGAAGGTATGATCTAGGATAGGTTAAGAAAATTGTTTACTACTTGTGATTTGGAGTATGTATAGGGTATGAAACCTAATAAAGACTTATGTGGATATTATTGAAGTTTTTCAACCTATTGAAAGTAATTTTTAATCCTTTGAAATGTGTAAAGGCATTATATCCTTGAAAACTTTGTTCTTGAAGACCTAGAGACCTAATTGAAGACTTGAAACATGAATTTTAGGGTATTACTTCGGTAGTTTGAGTCTAAACCTTTGTATTAAGTTGTAAGCCCATAATGTGCATATAAAAAATGTGTATAGTTTTTCTTGAGTTAAGACGGGTCTCTATGAACAATAAGGTTTGTATGAAGTTAGGGCTAAGCCTACTGAAGACATGTGACAATTTATTTGAAGAACATTCATTGTAAATTAGAATCTAAAATTTGGGGTGGATTTGTAAGCCATAAAGGGTATCTAAAAAGGTATTTATATTCTCTCGAGTGGTATAAAATCTCTAAGAACTATAAGGTTTTCCTAAAATAAGGGCTAGTAGATCCTTATTGAAGTTTAGAAGACTTAAACAAATAAATTAAGTTCTCGTATGCCAACATGTGATGATAATAAATTGTTATGAAGGATTATAAAGGTGAAGGAAGGTGTGAAGACCCTAGAAAGGGGGAGAATGTGTTCTATATCAAAGAGTTGTTGTTTATAAGAATTAACATTTTGAAATTAGTAAAAAATTTAGCATGCTTTGATATGATTTTTCCTAACTTTTTGTATTGGCCAAGTATCTTGTGTTCCTCTCTATATCACAACTCTATTAGTCTTTCCACTCGTATGTTTCAAGACACGTGATTAATTTTGAAAACTTTCAGCCCATTTTTATAAGGATTAACAACTAGATCTCCCACTTCTTAAATCCTTACATTATAGCATAGAAATCCCAATCATAATCACGGTAGCTTTTCCTTATGTCCTTTAGTTTCTTATTTAATTAAATAATAGGCTGACCTTCTTAGCATATCACAACTCCAATGGTTTCACCACTAACATCAAATATCAACCCAAAATTCATTAGTAAAATCAGGTAGTGCTACACACTATATTTTCTATCACCTTTTTTTAACTTAAATTTGAAACCACTTTCTACATTTTCAATCTAGAATAATTCCTTATTACACCTTGTTACTTGTGTGATAAGTGTGTACATGTCATTGAAGTTTTTACAAACTTACTAAAGAATCTTTCCCATATATGGAAAAACTTTGTTTCAAATTTTATCTCAGATGAAGCCTAATCAACCAAATCTCTCACCTTCTTAGGATCATTTTTTTATCCTCCTTGGAAAATCACAAAACATAACTATACAAAGTCTTATTTCATAAAGTTGTATTTCTTCTAATCACTAGCAAATGTAGTATCCAAAATTTTGAATAAAGGAACTTAGAGATATTTATTTTAAATTTATCCTAGCATTTTCCCTTTTGCACACAAATTGACTTGATCTGAAAGGCATATTGCTCGATTCCCATATTGTGAAGCAACTAAGGCAACACTTGTCACTTAGTTTATCTCTTCATGAACCAATGCACTATATACATAACTATAAGCACCCAAATTTGGTCATCTTGTATTTTTTAATGGTGGTTTTTTCATGTCCCATACACATGACTTGTGCACACATTTATAACTCAAATACATTATCTTAAAGGCATACTACCCTTCATCCCACTATTTATATGTCTAGTGGAGTACCTTTATCAATTGGATCCACCTTATATATATTTTACATGCTTCTCCACACCATCACCTTATATTTTTGTCCCATTGGATAAATTTATGCAACTAGGACATTATCGTCTGGTTGATTTAGTTCCTATTGGTGGACCATGTCTAGGGATTTTTAATAATTATATTTTTATTGGGAATATTTTTATTAGTCGTCTTTGAAGAAAAAAATTGCCCTTGAAGTCATATAAATACAAATCAAACCCACTTATTTACTGATTTAACACTTAAAACAAGATCCTATAGAAATATGCATCAATAATCAAGAAGATATGTCTTGTTATTCCATATTTCAAGAGAATACACTAGGAGCATCCTTTATACAAAGCTAAAGCACATTAAACTATATTAGGATAAATTAAAACCAATTCTAAGGGTATATAAAGCCAATTCAAAACAAGCATTATCAATTTATCAAGGATTAAATTCTATTTTTATACATGTAGATTTGTATTATCACATTGCACTTCCAATAGGTGGTGAACGACATGAGTTTGAAGCCTCTTCATAGTAGTTATATGTACACAACATTGGCGTACCTCAACCTTAACTATTGACCCCTTTCATAAGACTTCAAATAGGCTAAGGTTTCAAGATAAGAATTCTTATTTTGATAACTTTCACACATTATTACAATTCCAAACCACATGTAGAGAACCATATTCAACATTCTCAAGTGGTTATATATTCATAGATCTATTTTTCCAAGCACAATAATTTTATTTAGCTTTAGATATTTTTTTTTGGTCAATACAATCATATTGGTCAAAATAGTTAGAGGTGAATTATGGTCCACTTTTAAATACAAATTAAATACAAAATATTTCCATCTTATTCCCACCAATTTCATATCTAGATTAGTTGTCAAAATGTCAACAAGTATAACTACACTATTTTCTTATCATTTCACTATATTTATCATGTCCCCTAATTTTAATTGAATCATCTTAATAATCTATTAAACATTAATACATGTATGAATATGTAATTTATAATATAAATTTACTCAATTTCTAGATTCTAGTCTTAATTAATGATAAAACCAAATAGGGCCTTATGTTATAATCTATGGTAAATTATTCGATGAACCTATTTACTGATCTTACACACTCTTTAATCCTAGGTTTTGGGAACCTAAGTTTTGGTCCAATAGAACCTTATAAACCCTTGAATTTCTTAGGGTTTTTATTTATCAAGAATTTCTTAACTTGGATCCCTATATATTTATATAATAATCCCTTTAGGTATTATGCTAGGATAATTAGTCATCTAGTTGAATATATTCAACTATTTAACCTTTAATTAAATTTTAGGTCAATTTAATTAGGTGTAGGATATATTAGAATTGATTTACAAATCTAACAAAGATGAAACAATACAAGAACTAATTTATATTTGTAACTCATATCAGATAGAAAGAAGTATACGTACACAAATCAACTTAATAAGTAATCAAAAGCGTGAAACAAATGTATAGAAACAATTAGTTGATTTCTACTTATTTTTGAAAATATTTAGGATTGTGCAACAGAGAAACTATGACAATTGAACTTGAGAAACCATCACAAACTAGACTAAAATTATGATTGTACCTGGGTCAAAGCCATACCATCAGGTCAAGACCATATTGTATGTTCCAACACCTTCTATATGGTCTTGTACCTACTCTAAGTCTACTCCTGCAACTTTATGGGTTTCTTCCTTTCCTATATTTTTCCATTACTGTCAAACACTAGTTGTCACACATGCAACGAATCTCTTTGAATGGACCAAACATCATCTCAAACCTTATCCATGAATGAAGAGTCCTTCAAAAAAAATATTAGAAGGGATGTGGTCACCCTCGACATTTCCAATGTTGGCACTACTTTGAAGAGGTATCAAACCACATGTCATTCCCCACCTAGTATGTGATATCTAGATAGATCAATTAGATTTGAAATTTACTTTGACCATGGTTTGTTTTGACTTGGATCTCTTTTTAAAAACACTTTGAAATAGGATGTTTGAATGATTGTAGATGAGATATATGGTCTACATTGACTTGTTTTTTAGCTTCAGACCTAATGTGCGTGCTTCCCTAATGATTTTAGATATGAAATTCCAATAAGTTTTAAGGAGCTTTGGATGCTTTTTGCAAGTGTATGAAGTGAGTGCTCTAGTGCATTTCCTTAGGAGTTCCAAATGCTAGCAACATAAGGTTGTGTTTACTTGCTTATATAGAGTTCCATAGATAATTATATCTAGGAAAATATGACCTAGCATGTATTATAAGACCCCAATGAAAGATTTAAATTTGAAAGTGTAGCTTCGAGGACATGGTCAGCCCAAGACTATATAAAGAGGTCATGACTATATGGTACAACCCTAACCAAGACTATATGGTTATAGAAAGGAACAATGAAAACTTGTAATATGAGATGAAGTTTAGAAGATGGTAAAATGATATTTCTAATATAGATTTTGTGCATTAAATTCTTGATAGTGTCGTGAACATGTCAGTGTGTACAAGGATAAACAAGATAAAAAATGGAAACTCCAAGAGTGCTAAGCGGGAATGGATAATTTATGTTTAGCATAGCAAGAGTACATAGTAAAATCAAGGGTTACCATAATGTACAAATTACCAAATTTCAATGTGTCTACAATGTCCTACCCCTTTAGTTATTAAATTGAATAATTGCATGCTTAAAGGATAAATTATACTTGTGTGGTTACAAACACGCTTTGTGCTTTCTTGGATGTTTTGTATTGTAGTGTGTTATTGTGCTTGGTGTTTTCTTGCTCTATGAGGAAACCTAGAAACATAAAGTGTATTCAATGTCCCATTGATAAACAATAAACCATATAATTTAAATAGAACTTGTAAAAGAAAGACATTTGCATTTTCATATATCTAAAGTGAAAATACGTATATGAGGATAAGAATACACATTTTTTCTCATGCTCGGATATTTGTATTGTCGAACTAAACTAAAGGATTAAGGGTGATCAATTCCCAATTAGTGTCAAGGAGAAAATGATGTGTTAGGTGCATGCAACCCAACACAAAAATGTGCAAGAGAAAGAAGAAAGAGGAAAAAATGAACCCCTACAAAAGGAAGAATATTGTGTACAAAATTTATTCAACAACTCTGATATCTTCACCTTTGAAAACTTTAGCTACTTCATTTCCTTTTATAACCCCATGGATCACACTGTTTTAGACATAGATCTAGACATAATTTTTTAAATAAGGAACATAAAATAACCAAAGAGAATAGGTTCCCCAAAAACGCTTCTGCATATGATGAAAAATTAGAGTATGAACTGAACACACACATTGAAATATATTGAAAATGTGCTAATAACATTGTACTAGTAAGGACACACTATGCTCCCGAGATTTCTGAAACTAAAATGGAAATTGAGTACTAGTTTGAAGAATTAATGAAGGACTTTCATGCCCCTGTGCTTGGTATGAATTGAGTAATTTGAGTGTGAAATATTGTAGAAAACATGTGTATGTAGCTTTAAAACTATGAAAATGTTGAAAAATCTGCTGAAATTGTCTCTGGTCTGAAATGTATGGGGGGTTAGGATTGTACCATATGGTCTTGAAAAAGTGTATGGTTTTGACCTTGTGTTATTTTCCCAAAATTATGTATGCAATTGCATTTTTTTGTTCTTGTACTCTTTTTGTACCTTCATCTACCCCCAAAAATTATGTTTGTGTTTACTGGAAATGTAGAATAAACCTGGATAGAAGTCCCCTCTTTTGAAGCATGTGACTGAAAATAAATATATGTGTACTGCAGAAGGATACGTTTGAAGAGATGTGTGGAGTGGTGAAGAGGTGGCAACATTGGAGAACATATACCTACAAAATGAAAGGTGTTTGCATGTGGTGGAAACCTTGGGGTGCAATAAAAACAATGCTAGAAATAAACAAGTATAGTAATAACAAGAGAAACTAGTTACACTTGTCATATGATATTTGATCTTTAGAGGCTCCAATACCAGAATTTCAAAGACAAAAATTCCCTCATGAGTTGCATATAGTGAAAGCGATAATGTTAGTTTTCATCAATCTACATTTTGATGTTCAATATTGATTTACGTGACAAGACTTTAACCACAATTTAATAAACATAAATTATGTGCATAATATAATATTTAAGCATAAGTATTAAAATAGAGAAGTGAACAAGAATAAATTAAATACCACATTTTATTTCATTAATTGGAGAGAGTTAAGTACATATCTAAAGGTGTCTTTGATGGATGGCTAATCAACCCTTCAAGTAGAAGCATTCTAGAACAATCAAACTTGCACAAATGAGGGATTTGTATTATGAACACATGTACATACAACTAATAACCATGGTCAGGGACATCTAGGGAATATTGTGTACCCTTGGTCAAACATATTTTCTACACCCTATCTCACTCACAAGGTGTAGTTAGAAAATCATGCACTTTAGACATTATTTATCCTGGTCTCATACTACTATTTAGAAGGTTCTTGAGTGAAGAAAGTACTAATTAACCCTCATCTGTTAGCCATATTTTTTTATTTTATTTCGTCATTACCGACCTCTTGCACCAATATGCCTAGTCAGCTTTTGTCATCCCACGTCAATTTAGCCTCGACTGGGGCACCTAGATTAGTATCAGGGTGCCCGTGGGTGTCCTGATCCCACCAGGGGTGCCCTAGTCGTTTTTGGCACTTTACCACCTATTTTTGGGATCTTTCTAGCCATGTGAGATCTTTATCTTTCTCATGGCAGGCCTTTTAAGGGTTAATTATGAAATTATAACAAGAGAACCCTATAAATATAAAGTTATGAGACCATAATGAGGGACCTATCATAACTTATTAATATCACTCCATCTAGAGTTGCATCCATCTATTACATTGGATATCACTTGCATCCATATATCTCCATCATTAAGGCACAAGGCTAGGACATCTGTATCACACTTCATAGGGGAAAGGGTTCTATTATATTTCATGCACACATACTATTAAATTTTCTACATTTAGCTATTTCTTGCTACTTCAAAAAATATGAATGGCACAAGAGCACTTAGGGAACATGATGCACACACTCATCAGAAATACATTTGTTTCTGAAATGTCATGTAATGACCAATTACTAAGCCTAGTGTTGTGGCAGTTGAGGTCAGTCTGAAACATTCATTTTCATTTTTCTTTTTTTAGGGTTTTGATACTTCTTTTGGTCTTTTACAAGTTTTCTCATCATATTGGATTATTGGCGACATCTAACATGGAACAAAAAATATGATGCAACACACAAAAAAGGTTCTAGATCATCTCGCAGCCCTATGAAGATTAGTTTCACAGAGTTTACACAAACCATGACACCTAGATTGCAAACTAGAGCACCCATAGGCACCCCAGTCCTCTTCCAGGAACTCCAATCCTACTAGATCCTCCAGATCCATCCTTTTTGGGACTTCTGCATAGTCGTTCCTACTTTTGATTTTTTGAGTCACCTCCGCGACACTCTATGACAGGCATCTGTTATTCAAATAAGTTCTTTCCTCTTCCTTCTTACACATTAGGGACATTATTTACATTTTCATAGTTACCTAGATTATTTACATACTTCCTTTACTACATGTATTTACTATATTACAGCTCTTCATAGCTTAGATTAACTATCCCCATACTACCCTAGCTAGTTTAATTTTAGTTAATTAGGAACCCCCATACACTGCTGACATTGGTACTACTTTAAAGCAACAAAAAACTAAAAATTCCACTAAAAATTCTATAATATTAGACATGTTATATAAAATTAGATTAAAACTAATACTATCATGCTCGATTATAATCAAAATTACTATAAGCCTCAGATCAATTAGAATCCTATGTTGAATATCTTAAATGACCCACTTCCTAATCAACACACTTCTAAATCTACAAGTAAAGTAAAGATGCATCAATCATATCAGGAATAACCTCCTCCACATACAATCATTCAATTGATTATCTCATTAGTATAGTTACTCCCTCCTTTTCCTCATAAGCCTCCCACTATATTTTATGATATTGACATACTTTATGGTGATGCTAACTCTCATGAACTTTACATTAAATCTTTCATTAATCAACAACATATCCATAATGTGTTATTTGATTGCAGTTTCAAACACAACATATGCACTCTCATCTGAATTAATTATTCGGCTATACTAAGCCACATTTATAAATTAATGCACAATCTTCTAATCACTCTATAGGAAACATGTTTATCCCTCTTATAGTGGGATCTATTAATGTGGCTTCACCATTTTTGGTTATGAATGTTATTGGGATATGTAACATATTTTCAATACCCTAGGGTTCATATGCAAATTGTTACATAGGATGAATGTATAATGAAGATGCACCTGTCAAATAAAACATCATTATAAGTAAATGGAGGATGTATGGTGGTAGCCATGTTGTTAAGCATGGTGATTTCTAGATCTAATGAGAAAGTATTTATGGTTCCTATATGTTAAGAAGCTAGTGTGTTGGTTTCTTATTGTTTTTATATGTAATTAGTGTGAATGAAAATATGATTAATGGTAATAGGAGTCATATTTTGATTGGATTGATTAAAAGAATGATAGATAGGGTTGTGCAACCTCTAAATAAAAAATCTGCCTCACCAATTTGGAGAAGAGGCCATTCATATTGGCTTGCATACCTAACCTAAGAGATTAAATAGTGAGAGGATCCATAAAAGAGGATTGATGTCCTCTTATAAATTTATCCTTTCCTATATTCTCATTTGGATTTTTTTTTATTGGCTAATTTTACGCGAATGTATCTTGGATTTCGATGAAAGTGGAAGTAGTGGTTTGCAACTTATTTAATAGGTCATAAATAATGTAGAGCTAATCATTACTTCGATTGAACCATGAAAGGAATTCATCGCTATGTGTTTGAGGGATAATGTTTAGCCTTTATATCATGTGACGATAAAATTCGGTCCCACTAAATGAAGTTGTGTTGTTGGGATTGGGATGGTTTTATTGATTTTGAGTTAGGTCTCACATATCCTCTATCTCAATATGGGATGTAAATCAAGGAGTATAAATAGAAGAGTTGTGAACCTAGATGTTATCAAAATAATTATCAACCCAACTAGAATTAAAGGGCACTTTTAGGGATTGATAATGCTTGATTGAGACGTCAAATCCTAAAGATCAGTCAAAATCACTTCTTGATATATTCAAGGGGTGTATGAACACCTAGAAAATAATAGGAAAGAAGAATATGTAATGTTAGAAATAAATTTAAAAAATTAAGAAAAAAATTATTTCACATTGGTTTTACCAAATTTGTACACACTAGAATAATTTCATAGCTTTCTTAGCCATACTCAACTTCTCAAGGTCTAATTGAGATAACTTGTGAGAGAGTTATGTGGAATAGATTGATAATATTGTGGACATGGATTCTATACCTCAAACAAAAGGGATCAACTTACCTCAATTTTTCATTCAAAGTGGTGGACTAGGAATGGATGTAAAATCTACAATAGTTGGTCTTGGTGAGAGCCAAATACTACTACTCTTGTTCAATATTCATATCTAGGAACAAAGAAAAATTAGGTTGGGCTACATGGGGGATCTATTTATTTAATTATAGTTAATCTTGTCTAGGAATGGCCCTGAAGATGGAAGAATGAATAATATTATGGGACAAGGCTAAATCCAAAGATGAAGAGAGAAAGCTTGAATCCTAATTTTATCCTATCGACGTCTAATCAAGTGGACTTATTGATGTGTTTATTTTTCATCTTAATAAGGCAATATGGAGATGATAAAACATGAGATGCGGTGTAGTTTTGTATTATAAGACTTCAAATCTCATAACAAAATTAATATCCTTTTGTATTTTATCATACTCAAGTGAAGTGGGTACTCGAGCAAATTTCCCTACCTTTCTTAAATTATTTGGTTTTCAAGTGTCATTCAAAGGCATAAGGGGGCGTGCTAGCTAATATTGAGAGATAGGAAGATGTATCCATAACTTGTGTTGAATATTATATGAATGTTTATACTCTTACTTAATTTTTCTTGGTTAGATGTTTTTTGAAAAATATTTCTAAAAGTATGTACTTATTGTTATTTGTGTGTCATAGTTGGAAATATCATACACACATGCATGTGCTCATTTTGGAGGTGTAATCAAGGATAGTTTTGTTTACATGCAAGATGGATGGTCGCCTTCAACCCTGTGAGTAGACGTCGTGAGGATATCCACATATCATCTCGTCAGGTTTTTGTTTCAATTCATGTACTTATGAAAATAAATCATTAAAACCTACAAGCTTGTTAGACCTACTAGTTACTCTTGTAGCATAATACAACTAACATGCTTCACATGCATGCAATGAAAGAATTTAAAGGGATATTGGCTTCCATACTAGATTGTCAATGAAGATTTATCTTTATATTTTATAAATCCTGTTTGTGGCAAACCCAAAAGATTAAAATCTACTCTAATTGATATGCACACTTAAAGATTATTTTTAGATTTCAATGATCGACCTATGCATGGATTGTGACATATGCACCGTGATTCCCATATTACAAATACTATGTGAATATACTTTATCTTTCCTCTACTTGAATGTAAATGAAGATGAATGATTCTTTTGGTATATATTGTTGTTGTGTGCATTGATATGAGTGTGAAAATGATAATTGGGATAATCTTTAAGTGTAATGAAACAAACTAATAAATACTTGGGAAATATGAATATTATCACATAATGTAGGGTTGTATAAGAGAAAGAAAATGAATCTAATATAAAGAAAATGAAATTCAAAAAACTAATATATTCTTTAAAGAGGAGGGGCATCATTTTAATAGTATTTATAAATAATTAAACACAAGAGATTCTAAACCATTCAAAACAAAGGAAATACAATGAAAGGAAAACTACATATGAACTTCCCATAAATAAGGAAATGATTTATAAATGATTTTTTTGCATTTACCCTCAGTAGTTACTCTCTTTGATTTAGTAACTTAACTGGGTCAAAGGTTCTGTACACTACTTCGGTCTAGAGGCAATGGAAACAATTGAGTAGTTTAGAATAAAAGATTGTGTTACAGGAAATTTCAGGGATGGCACAAAGTGATTAAATTTACTATAGCGGAATTGACCTCATTATCACTCTTTTTTTGTAATAACATGTAGAAAACTAGATAATAACGATGATTTATATGGATAAGTATTCTACACCCTTAATCTCGACATGGATCAGGTTACATGTTCATTTAGGTTTTAGAAGTAGAATATATTTAATTACATATCTTACATATAGATCTGTACAATACAAATACTAGCAAAAATTTACACACTACATAATAAGATAGAAATAATTGATGCATTTTCACAAATAAAGGTCTAAAATTCAGTATGAGAAGCTTCAAATAGGTCAAATGAAGGCAACTTAGCTAACAATTTAGATGATTCAACTTGAAAACACTTTAGGACTCTAAAATAGTGAAAGTAGAATATCTGAACTTGAATGACCTCCACAACTAAGGTTAGAACTATGAATCAACCTGAGGTAGGGTCGTACCAAACTCTCATCGACTATACCATACAATCTTGGACCTGCTTTATTTTCCCCACTCCTACATATTTGCTAGGTTGGTCATCTTCCATATATTTATTTAGTCACTATCAAAACCTAGTTGTCTGCACATGCAACAAGGGTTTCTAAATGGACATGATCATCATCTCAAATTATATCCATGTATGAAGAGTCTTAGAAAATAAACATTAGAATGATTGAGGGAACTGTAGTCATAAAATCATGCAGTTTAGACATTATTTATCTTCATCTAATACTACTAATTAGAAGGTTCTTGAGTGAAGAAATTACTAATTAACCCCCATCTTTGGCCACCTTATTTTATTTTATTTCTTCATTACTGACCTCCTACACCCATATTCTCAATCAGCTTCTATTATCTCATGTCATTTTAGCCTCGACTAAGCTTCCTATGGGCACCCTGGTCCCACCATGGATGTCCTAGTCCTTTTTGCACTCTCCTGCCACTTTTTTGGGATTTTTCTAGCCGTTTGACATATTTACCTTTCTTTTGGTCAAACGTTTTAGGGTTAATTACGAAATTAGATCAAGATAATCCTATAAATATAAAGTTATGATACCATATTGAGGGACCTAGTGTCACTTATTAATATCACTCCATCTAGAGTTGCATCCATATAGCTCCATCATCAAGGCACAAGGCTAGGACATCTGTATCACACTTCATAGGGGAAAGGGTTCTATTATATTTCATGCACACATACTATTAAATTTTCTACATTTAGCTATTTCTTGCTACTTCAAAAAATATGAATGGCACAAGAGCACCTAGAGAACATCCCATGCCCACACACTCATCATAAATACATTTGTTTCTGAAATGTAGTGTAATGACCAGTTAGTAAGCTCAGTGTTGTGGCAGCTGAGGTCATTCTGAAACATTCATTTTTATATTTCTTTTTTTATGGTTTTGATACTTCTTTTGGTCTTTTACAGGTTTTCTCATCATATTGGATTATTGGCGACATCTAACATGGAACAAAAAATCTGATGCAACACACAACAAAGGTTCTAGATCATCTCGCAGCCCTATGAAGATTAGTTTCAGAGAGTTTACACAAACCATGACACCTAGATTGCAAACTAGAGCACTCATAGGCACCCCAGTCCTCTTCCAGGAACTCCAATCCTGCTAGATCCTCCAGATCCATCCTTTTCAAAACTTCTTCATAGTCATTACCACCTCTGGATTTTCTAGTCATCGCTACAACATTGTCCTACGAGTATCTTCTATTTAGCTTAGTTCTTTCCTCTTCCTTATTACACATTAGGGTTAGCATTTCCTTTTGCATAGTTACTTAGATCATTTACATATTTCCCTTACTGCATTTATTTGATTTATTGCAGATGTTCATAGTTTATATTAATTATCCCCTTATACTACATAGTTTAGTCAATTTTAGTTAATCACAAGGTACTTGCTCTAGGTGCTACACTTGAATGTCTCCAAGTTCATCATTCTTTATTTTATTAAATTCATTTTTTTAAATTCCCCTATCCATCGGAAGATTATCCCTTTTATAACATCTAAGGGGTGGTTACAACCACCACACCCCTTCATCACAATAATCAATTATTTCGTATGATTGTTTCATCTATCCTTTTTATCAGGTTATTTGCACATCCTTTGTATATTCTTTATATAAATATTTTTACCCTTTTATAATTTAAAAGGGTTACATGGCCTCAATTATTTCATCCCTTCGATATTTCTTGTTATTATGAATAAACATGGATTTAGTCGTATAACATTATGTGTGGGCTAAAAGTAGGTTTAAGGGTGATGATAAGAGGATGAAAACGTGATATCACAATGAGTCTATAAAAGATGAGTGAAATGGTATGTAAACAAGTAAAATATGATATGATCAAGGTTTACATCAAAACTTTATCATAAGTGCCAATGTTGACTAGGCCAATACAACCCATAAGGATGCATGTAACCATTTCTAGTTACTTCTTATGGCACTATCTTTGAGGATGTGCTATTATGAAGCTAATGCACCATTGATATTTGCAAGCAATAAAATTCAATAAATTGAAAAAGTAGGTGTATATAGTCACCACTAGACCCAATTATTGCAAAATATATCTTCAGGCTACACACTTCCTCTGAAAATTTAAATTGAGGAAAGGACCGTGTTAAAAAAAAAGATAAAATTCCCTCTCCTATATCTAACATTCTTAATAGAGAGGCTATATAAGATAACATGAATGGAATGAAGTAGCTTTGTAGTTCCACAAGTCTTAAGAACAATCTTATAATCTATTATTCAAGATACTCATTCAATAGCTAGGAGACAATGGCACATTCTTTTGATTTCATAAATATATCCCATTGAGGGTGCTTGAGACCTCTATGGCCTTTGGATTGTCCCTCTCTGGAAAAAAAATCAATCTCAAGTTTCTTTTTACATCCTTTGAATGCAATTATAATTTGATCCTCAGTTAGAGTCCATACACATCTTAAATTATTGACACAGTATACCTTGCTCTTGAGTTGTGTTAACCATTGTGTTTTTTATAACATGTTCTCGGCATTTAACCACCATTTTACTTCAATGCATCCCATGTTTAAGTGTAAGTTTCTTTAACATTGTAACACATTTAGGGAGGACAATTAGTCTTGATATATTAAGCTTTGTGGATTTTTAAGGTCTAAAGGCAAAAATTAGACTCAAAAGAAAGCGTTAAATTAGATTTTTATGCAAGAATTGTCATCCATATATAACCAAATCCATATATAACCAAATAATGAAAGAGATTTTATTTTTTGGATTTTTTTAACATAAATATACATTTCAAATGACGAACGCACGTTGTAATGCATGCATGGAAAGACTACCTATTTCAGCAATTTTGGTAAAACAATGCCATTTATTAGCATAAGTTTTATTGTAGAAGTGGGCACCTGAAGTTGAGAATCACTGCACAATGGCGCACCTAAATCTGAGAATTAGTAGATGAAGTTTTGAATTACTACAGACAACCCGCAGATCCTCCTGTTCAAATCAGCAGTTTATAAAATCGATATGACAGGAGCAAAACCTTCTTTTCCACCATCTCCTAAGGTCTTTATTAATGAATATGAGTCTTTGGTTTCAAAACTTATATCTCTAGAATAAGTTTTTTTGCAGTGGTTATTAATATATTAAATAATTTTAATATAAATTATATGAAACAATTAAAATTACAAATAAGAGAATTAGTTAAATGTTTATTCCAAAATATGGTTCTAACAATATAATTTATGGGCCAAAAAGATAAATAGATGTACATATAAACAATACAAATTTCAATTATATAAAGAAAGAATGATGAATGTGATTCCTCATTTTAATTTGTCACCGATTAAAGTTTTCCACATAATTATGCATAAATCATTTTTTGGTCATAAATATTAGTAGTTTGGGATAAATTCAAATATACATTAGAACTTTTTCTTGCAAAAATATATAAAAGTTGGTACAGAAATTTTTCAGGATCATTATTATGTAAACAATGATGAGATCAAGTGTCTAGTACAATAATAGGTCAACTATTATTATTGGTTTGTGATTTTTTATAGCTTGCATAATTCAAACATATTTAAATAAATGAAAATGACAAACAACTTATTTTTAACATAAAATCAATCATTTGTACCTCAACGAGTGCTTTTGTCTCGTGGAGGGAGCTTCATAAATATCTCAATAGATTTAAATAAAAATCATATTTCCCTCTAAAATCACCAAAATTTAATGGGGGAATACATCTTATATTTCACATGGGTAAAAAAAGTAGAACTTTTATTTTTTAGACCTAGATTCTATTATTTATATAACTAACTTTAAAAAGAACAATAAAACATTCTACTGCAAGAACATTGAAGTCCCTCCATAAAACCATGCTTTTATATATAAAAAATTGTCCACAACAACAATAAATATGGCAATTATATTAAATAGCTTTCAATTATAAGTAATTAAACATAACTATAATAAACATAGTGGCTTTGAGTGATCCCAAAACAAGCCCAACATTTAGAGATATACATAAAACTATTCTATCAAAATTTAAGCCGACTACTTCCTCATCTATCACTCCCTCTCTATTTCCTCTCCTGATCCCTTTTCTGAACCCTGTACCGAGTATTCTCTCCCCTCCCCCTGTACTGAGTTTTCTCTCTCCTCCCCCTCTTCACTGGCTTTGGTTCTGAAAGGTGACAGGATCGAAACCCGAGGAGTGGCAACATCACCATCACCATCATTATTATCTTTGTTTTGAAAGACCAGAGGGATCCATCCTCTGCTGCAATAGGCAAACCTCACCATGGCCGCTGAGCTGCCAGTCTCCATGGCAACATATTCCCGTTTTGCAGACAGCTCTGCATTCAAGGTGGCGAATTCATCAAGCCCAATGGTATAATAAGGGTTGACATGAGAAGATTTCTTGTACACCAGCATTTGTTTCTTGGGCTTTGAGCTAGCACACTTACAGGCTAATATATTCCCAACCAGATTGCACCCATTAAATTTCTTAATGTTGGGCTTATGCACGGCTCTGCACGCTTTCATTGTCTTTCTCTTTTCACGTTGAATTAATTACCTTTGGTGGAGTAGACAAGGATTGTATCTATATAAGGGTGGTCATAATGGGGATGAAATCTTCTGTAACTATCTCGCCTCTAAATCCTACTAAAAAAAGTAGTTATCTTGTTACAAGAAATTATTGCAACCCGGTGGATCAGGTCAAAAATATTGCATGCATCATGAGGATTTCCAGACCGTTTTAAGTATTTCTTTTGTTTTTGTCTTATTTTAAGGGATTCAATTATGTTTCTTGCAAAATTCAATTAAATTAGGTAGTTTCTTCTATGTTTATTACGCCGAAGGCGTTACTATTTGGAGTTCAACCTGCTTGTGTCAGAAATCAATGGCTTGAATTGGAAATCCGTAGATGCGTCGAAATCTCAATGGCCAACAAAGCTCCACGTGGATGTCAGGAAAGGGCAGGGTCAGGGCGGTGAAAGTCTGGGTGGAGATAGTGACTCGTGGAAAGTGATTAAGTATTGCAGCGTACACAATTCATGGGTATCCTCAAGAGTAAGGATCAGTTAACATTTTCCAGAGCACAGCTCCAAAGGGCCACTTTGACTGACATTACAGGTAGACGACGGAGAAATCACACGCAGGTTTCAAACTTGGAACCTTCGTCTCGGTGGTGGCGTCTGAAGTATATTTACATTTTGAATTTATGTATTTTAAATTCATCTTCCCCCAAATAAATTATAAGTTTCTGTAATTTTGATGTTATACGTATAACATTTATTAATATAACGTGGTGTAGATTTATTTCTTCAATGTGTTGCACGTTTGATAAGATTCTAAATTGTTTTTAGTTTAATTATAATTTATCATAATTACGCCGAAGGCGTTCCCCTTATGGGAAAGGCCTCTTTGGACGTTTCTACCACTATGTCAAATTTGACGGTTTGACGGCCGTCTAGACGTTTTCACTTTTTAACAGTTTTTTTCATTTTGGAAGAGTGGAAAACCTACGTGAAAACGTGAAAGTCCTACCCTGGCATCTACTACTCTGCACTTGAACCCACTAATATTGCCATTGAATCCTTCATTCACCTGTGCGACAAGGGTTTTTTACTCCATTGAAGTGGCTGCCATACTGTCTTAAATGAGGAAACAAAACAACACCCAAGTCAGGATGTTCTAAATCCACCAAAACCCACCTGGATTTTAACTACGATCACTGAAAGACCAAAATGCATTGGGGTTTTAACAGTTCATACAGAAACGTTGCTGAAACCAAATACTCAAACCATTACAATCATCTAAAAGGATCAATCTAGTATCCTTCAAACAAAATTCTTAAATATGTGAGATTTCTCTAATTTGTTCTGTATTCATCTCAGTTGCATTAATGACAAAATGGGTGTCTATAACCTTCCATATGCTATTGACACCAAACTTCAAATTCACTGATTAAACAACAGTTCAAGCTTTCACAAAATTTGTGTATGTCGTCAAATACAAAATTTGGGCATTTACTTTTACATCGGAAATTTGTTTTGTATTCATCGTAGTTTCAATTATGAAAAAATGGGTGTCTGTAAAATCTGACATGGTACTGACATTAAGCATAAAATTTACTGATTTAACAAACATTTGGAATTTGAACAAATTTAGGCATATAATCAAACATAAGATAACAAAAATTGATCCTACTTAACGTCAATGATAAATGTACTAAATAGACGTCAATGGTCAACAGTATACTAAATATGAGAAATTCTGGATGATAAATAGACATCCTTGTAACATTTTAGTTTTTCCTTTTGTTACAAAGCAGAACTAAGGATATATTCAATTTACCAATGACAGTGATGAACCCCATTTATTGTATGTAGTTTTTCCTTTGGTTACAAAACAGAAAACATTGACATCAGTGTATCAATGATATCAATTACTTTAAAATATTAACCTAAATGTCTTTCCATAAAACGCTCACAATGTGGAAAGAAATTTCATTGCAAACCTTTTTATTCCTTGAAATTCGAAGTCGTTTGATCCAAAATAAGTTGGATAGAAAGAGCATTAAGTGGGTCAGATATGAATGTAAAATTCATGTCCATAAATAATTGTTGCAAAATTGACTTGTACTGTGCACATGCCATCTAAAATAACACATAACTCCATTGCTAAAATAATAATCAGACAAATAATAATTATCAAAACAAATTATAAAATGGTTTTCTTCAGTCCTTACCTCTCTCATCTACTCTTCATAAAACCCATGAGGTATATAGCCAATATAAAGAACATAAGGCTTCTTTACATCACTAACTGTTTGACCTTCTTTTGGCTCTTTTTTCTTTACAGAAAGGGATTGAACATGATCTGTATTATTTCCCTCCAAATGCTAGAAAAAACAAAAGAAATAATGAGATGGGCAAAACGATAAATTCATTATAGATACAAAGACAAGCAGAATTGCTTCCAATAACCTTTAAAGCTAAATGGCAATAATAGTGCAAAGCTATAATATACACTTGCATTAACATTGTAACTTTTATTTGTTACTTTAGGGTTTTTATGCATACCAAAAAAATTACGCATGCCCCGTGCCTCCTCTGCTGCCTTATTTTTCTTATTACCCATTTCTACAGTATTCTTCAAGGAATGTACCCTCTTTCCATGCCAGATCGTAATTCGAATCTACCCAATATTACAAGTCAATGATCACATGAAAATCGGGCATGGCATCACAGAAAACCCAAATGCATTAAAGGGATCTGCTGGAGGAATGAAACAGTCCATGGAAAGTTCAGGCACGCCATGGCTATATCCCCAAATATTATGAGAGTTACAAGTGAGCAGCCTGAATGAGCTATCATCACGCCATCAACCGCCCTTCAATCTCCTAAGCTGCTTGCTATGTTCATTTCCGAGTACATCGCCAATGCCAAACATCGCAGTATTAGAGGCGCGAGACATACATGTCATGCTCTTCATAGAGACTTAAATTTCACATTAACTCCTCTATTCCACTTTCCTTTTCTTTTCCCTTCTCTACCCTCAAATGTCATTTTCTACCCCATCTTCCTTTTCCATTCTTCCTCTCCCTCCAATTTCACTTATTCATTATATCCCTTTCAACGTTCACATTGTACATTTCACGTACGATTGCTGGTATAGTTATAGACAAAGGGTGGTGTGAACTTATGGTCAGTAATCTATTTTAGTGTAACCCTACTTGAACCTTTAGGTATGAAGCTAAATATTGCTTAAGGGTGGATGTTGAAAACTACTATTTGAGGGAAAATGTAATCTACATCTTTGATTAATTTGTTTAATTTGTTTTCCAGGTCAGATGTGGGAGTTGTTTTGTTCATTGCATTGTTCTTTACATTGAGTTCAGTAATGTTGCACTTATATGGGTGACTTATACTGATATTAATCATATTTTGCTTCTCTCGTAAAATGTAATCATTTATCTTATTTTGAGAACATTTCTTTCACTATTCACTCATATAATCATTTCTCTCATTGAGAATCATATGTGGTCTCTAGGAGTCATACTCATGATCCTTTCAAAATTGATGCAAGATCACCCAAGTTCATAGGTAATTTTATACGAACAAAAAATAGTTGAACAGTCAAAGTTAGTTTGTGTTTTGCATTTTGTGTTGTTGTGGGTGTCAATGTGAAGAAATTGTGTTGTTATCAGGCTACAAAGTCCTATGGTTGCATTTGTTCATTGTTAGTGTAGAACGTAAGTCTATTGCATAGTTTGTGAAAGTCTCTGGAGTCTTTGCTTGAGCCTCACAAAATTTTGAAAGTCTTTCTTACAAGAATTGGAGGATTGGCAAAAGTTGCGGAACTCTAAAGAAGTTTCCTAATAGTACTACATGTTTGAATCTAAAGCTAAAAATTATTGTTTGAAAGCTGCAAAGCATCACAAAAAAGTTCATTTGAAGCCACAAAATCTCAAAATGGCCAACTACATCTATAATGGGTCCTTTGAAACACACATCATATTAGTTTTAAGAGTGATTTTGTACTAGATAGCTATATAAACAAATATTAATTGCCTTAGAGAGGGATTTTGTAGCATAGAGTTATTAGCAACTTAGTTTAGCTCTTAGAAATAGAGCAGTGTGGATGCAAACTTTAGGCTTAAAGTAGTGCTTTTTTACATGGAATGATATATGACTTTGTGACTATATTTTTTCCTATTGGTCTTTGCATGATATTCCTACAAGTATATGAATAAAGCTTGCTTATGTGTGTCCTATTGTTGAATTCAAAAAAAATTTTATCAAGCATTCATTTTTGGAAGTTTTCTACATGTGGCTTTGAAGGTTACATGGTATAATGTGACTCTTCATTAAGCACCCATCCACCCTTGTGTCAAATATTCATTGCTCACCCGATTTTGATTCTTTGTTACACGAGGCACTACATTTTTGCTTGATTATTGTTTAGATGATGTTTTATGAGAGTGAAATTTTGTAGTTCATGTCATTCAAAATGAATCTCACCTGAAACTCAAACCTTGGTATAGTTTTACATGGCAGTGTTGAAACATTATGAAAAAAAATCAAAATGTGACTTCTTGAATTACCTTGAGATCCCTATTGCATGCAAACTAGGAGAATACTTTTATTTAATCTATTTTATGAGTTAAATTATTACTTACATCAAGATGTCAATTTGCATGCTTCAAAACGAAACAAAAAAACATCAATAATTGATTTTGTATAAATTCATTGGACATTTGATTTGATCTCTACCCAACCTATCTTGGTTCCTCTCTTTTTCCTAAGATGAATGAAATCATATTTGAATGTTTTTATGTTATCCATTTAGTTAAAAATGAGCTGTTTCTTTAGAAGAAACTTGAATCCATTGCAAAATACTTGTCTCATCTTCTTGTAGAACATCGTGAAAATTTGAGTTCCTTTAAACCCAGTGAACAAAATTCTTTCGATTGTGGGAACAATCTTTTTCTAGAAACTCATTAAAAAGTTCTTTTTTAAATGGTAATATCTAGATTTTCACAAAACAATTCACTCATAGTCAAAGCCAACATCATAAATCTTGTCAAATTTGTTTCCTTGACCATGTAATGTTAAATTTTCAAAAAAAAATAAAAAATTAATGTTTAAGCTTTTTTTAAAATCCTTAATGAGTTATATTTATTTCTCTATGATACAATCATGAAATTTTACATTTTATCTATTTTTTTTTAAGCAACATAGCCTTTTCTCATATTCTTCCCATTGTTAAGATTTATAATATTTCAAAAAAAAATCAGAAATGGAGATTATCTTTTTGACTCATTTAATAATTCATTTGATAAAGCATGCGGTGTTTTATTTCTAATCCAAGTGATATATTTTTATAGATGAAGAAGTTCAGACAATTAATAATTCTTTGCAAAAATATTGAATCATACATTTCATATATACATAGTGAAGATTATTTTGACTTGCAATCGGAACACATTTTTTCTTTAAATTATGATAATTTTTCCTCTTATTTCACTTGATACATATGGATCTGACATAAATAATTCAAAACAATTCAACACTTGTTTTATGTTCAAAGATTTCAAATTCTATTTTAGTTCTCTTTTTAGGTTGGATAATTCCAAATGTTATGATGTTGTAATGAGAAATGAAATATTGAATTGTGAATATGAAGAGAGTGATTTGTTGAATATTCCTAATGTTGAAACAAATATTGAAGTGTTAGAAGTTGAATATGAACATTTTAGTGCGTAAAACACTTTGATATGAAATAAATGATGTCACAACTTGGATATATTATACCAAAAAAATTCATGACACTTCAACATATAGAATAGATGTATTAATGATGACATATGATTCAAATTTCATCATTTGTGAAATTTTGTGACATGAAATATTAGTTTTGCATCAATAAATTAAACCTGAAGACATTCACTATGGCTTATTAATCAGTCTTTAAAAGGTTCTCAGATATACAAATCCTATTGATGACCATGTTTCTCATGATTTGAATAATTAATCCAAAAATGTTGAGCCACTTGGACTTCCATACCTCTAACTTGTCATGAATTCTATTAATCAAATCAGCCCAAATCCTTTCTTGGCCTTCCTAGAAAAAAAAGAAAATCGTAATTATTTGCATGGAAACTGCCCAACATGAGCAATCTGACCTTTCATCTTCCATCGAACATTAATAAAGAAAACTTGGGACTTTTGTTGACTAAATTTTTTCTCGAACCCTCCTCATAATCATGAAAATTTTGTTTACAAGCCAAAGTCACACATGTTTTTGCAATAAGAAGTAAAATCATGTCATCCACAAATTTAAGATGTGTCAAAGGGTCCATGTTCTCACTTTCCCATATGCCCATAATTCTATTCCACACCTTAGCCTTCCCAAGCACTCACCCCAATACCTCATTCACAATATAGAAGAGGTAGGGTGAAGGGGGTGCGATTATAGTTTTTTTAATTCTATTGTATGGTTTTTCCTACACATGTATTTAGCTTGCTTATGTGTCATCTAGATAGGTGGTAATTATACTTCACCTATTTAAGTTGTGGTTACACTTCTCTGATTTCCATATATATTTATATGTTTATATTGTAAAGCTATTTTCCATGCATTTATAACACAAGATATTTTTTGACTCATGTTTGGATTCTCTCTCACAACATTACTCTTTTTGTACATTTGTATTTTATTAGTGCTCAAACTTTGCCCACATTTTTTCATGTTAGAAAAGCTCATTCTGTTAATTTAACACAATTATTTTCTTAGGATCTTGAGTTATTTTGAGCTTCTTGTTTTAGTTCCTCGATCTCTGATTTTGATCTTCTCTTGCACCATTGGATGATATGGAGAATAAAAAAAATGTGAAGGAAATATGTGGTTTTATAGGAAGGTATTCATTCGATTATTTTTCTAGAGAAATAGACTATTCCATTGAGTGTCGACCATGCTAAAACCATAGGTCGATAGTAAACTTAAGTGCATTTTGAAACAAACTAGATCTAGTATTTTTTAGGTTTTTTGTGGTCATCTTTGAGCTATTTGGTGGTATTTTGTACCGCGTCAATGTTTATGTTTTCTAGGTTTTTCTAGAAAAGTAGTGGATATTTTTTGGTTTGATAGATCATGCGGTCACATTCATTAGTGAGGATGGTCTTTGTCCCTTCCCAAGTAAGAGTGTTAGAAGTTTTACATGTCTTGGATTCCATTCATATTCTTATATTAGATGTTGTAAATGCTTTTGGGTATTGTACATGTTGTTAGATGTTGTAAGTAATATTGGGAGATGTGCCTGTTGTTAGATGTAGTGGTGTTGTGGAGCTATAAAAAGGATTAAAAATAGAACAAACAAGACAATGAGAAAAATGTTTCTGAATACTACCACTTCCAAAGTGAAAATTGAGACATCCTCTTATGAAATCAAACCTAAGAAAAATAGGGTCAAATGTGCCGATTGTAGAAAACCTGGACATTGTGAACATAAGTGTATATAGAAGTAGATTGATCACCTAACACACATTCTATAGAAGAATAATATCAGGTATCTCTGTTTAGACACACAAAGTTCACTAGTTCATGAGTTTACAAAGGTAAAAGATAAGAATAAAGGGAAAAGTTGCTTTCCTTATTTTAACATTGGACACAATATTTTGTGCTCATCGAATAATCCAAGCATTAAATATTTGTGTGGAATGAATCCCCTAGCCTTTCTATAACACTTTATAACTTTAGTAACTAATTGATTAAGTCTCTTGATCATTTCATACAGTTTGAAAAGCCCAAGTTTTATGCGGTAAGACATTAAAAGTGTGTCTATGTTGAGTTTTTTTTAGTAATTATCTTCATTGATTAGTTATAATTGCAAATTATAGTGTTTTATAGTTAAAATTTATGTTATTATAAAGTGGATGAATGAGGATTTTTGAATTGTAGAAACACTTCTAAGATGCATTGAAAGGGTCGAGTAGAATATCAAGGTCTACAAATTGAATTTAAGGACAACCATAAGCGTATGTGAAGACAACTTTAAGCTTTCACGTGTGACATTTTTCTAATACTTAACGTTGTTTTATACTCTTTTTTATTTTTAATATTAACTTTGTATATTTTTTATTACTATAAATTCTATTTTTTCAAATTTAATCTTGTGCAATAGATAAAAGGTATCAAATCAAGTATGTAGGTATTCATACTAAAATCAAGGAAAAACATAAGTGTAGGTCACATGCTTCATACAACTTAAGGTCATTATATATATATATAGTGTCATGACTGTATTAGTTTCATGTTTGTATTAGTTTCATGTTGTTTGTTTGTGATGTATTGCAATATTTGAATTCCTCTTTGTAAAAGGGTTGGGTATTTTCAATATCCAGACTTTACCCTTAATATATTTACCAACTGGCATGGAAAATTGGGAACAAGAGATTCCCTTCTAAATTTACCAACTCTAGGAGATGACATTTCCTATTTTCTTGTATCTTTTTTTATTGAGTCAAGAAGGAATTTGAATCCTTGGCTTCACCCAATCTATCATTAGCCTTTTTGGGACAATCCTTAATATTTTTCTTTCCTGCCCTTTGGCAAGTTTGATCCAAGAATTGAGGACTTGAATCCTTCCTTCCATATGCTTCCTTATTTCCCTTAAACAGTATTAACACGTGACTCACTTTGTGACACATTTGACAGATGACATAAGAACCTTAAAAAATAGTCGTTGGCTTCCAAAAATAAATTTATAAGATAAAATAATTAAATACGGAAGAGGTTTATCCACGTCAACATACATACATAATTTATCATACAACCTGAATCTAGACATGTTAACTCCATCAACCATTGGAAGATAGCGGAAGGATCTAGAAATAACCTCCAAAACCTCAATCTTTGAGTATTCCAATGGTAAACTTGAATCCTGACCCATACATAAACCCTATAAATGAGATTCACCTATGTATCAAAACCATAATTCCATTTACAAATAAAGAGTCCCAATTTACCCAAGAACCCTCATGAGGGGTCTAGAGGAAATCATCTTGAATTGAAAAATAAAACAAGAAGAAACCATATGACATAGTACAGATCTCAACATGGCCACTCAAGTTCCATTTCTTCAATGGCCATCTCCTATCAACATCAATGATTATAAAAAAATTTAGCCTTTTGTCAAAACAAGGGAAAAGGGGTTGCCTCTATCCTCAACAACTAAACCATGGTAACTTTCATCTAGAGAAGCTCCAAAACAACCATGTAAGACCTGACATATTTAGCACATGTTTCAAGGAGAAAACCTCACTTCAAACCCTTCACAACCCCATACTCAAAAATATCAAACATGGTTACAACAAAGGATGAGATGAAAATATTATGGCCCAAATCCTCCACTACAAATCCCTCCAAACATGTAGGTCATTTTGAAACAAACTACCATGTTGTAGATATGCTAACTTTTCTATGGTTTAAGAAACCTCCAACCATAGATCAATAATTTTTTCATATTTTCCATCATCTCAAGAGCATTCCCATTCATCAACCTCATCTCCATCATCGTCCTCCTACTCTAATTCTAGAAAAGACCCAACACCAACTAATTTCCTGCTTACTTTTCCATTCTTCTTAACTATTGACTCTTCACACCCATAATGTATGCATATCATCTTAACTTAAATATTAAGAAACATATTGAGGATACCACATATTAATTTCAATTTATTGTATTTCCAAAGGAAGATATATAGTCTTCACCAATATAATTATTCACTTTTACAATAGCCAATAAAAATGCATCATTTGTAATGTAATAAGTTTTTAATAAACTATGACATAAGCAATAACCTAGTAAAATATGAAACCCTAAGTGCAAGAGAGAGATAAAAGGACTTAACTGATTTGTGTTTGATCTAGGATTGGTGTAAATTGGAAAAACTACTGAACAAGATGTGAAGTGTGTTGTTATTTTGTACGGTAAATTATGGAGCTATCAGATAAATCCATACTAGGGCACCTGGACTGGGTTAGGGGCACCAAGGCACTAGAGTCTGTTATTGGGTGCTCACGACTGCAAAAGTGGTCAGAATATGATTTTTCTAGTGTTGCACAAGTGTCATTTATATTTGTTGTTGGTCACCTGTATGTTGATATATGATTACTGAGTGCACCTGCAACATGTAAAACAGAGATTGACCTGCAAAACCCCTAACACCACATCAAATACAAAAAATAAAGATACAATATGGGGAGTCATACTAACCGTGGAGTTCACCTGACTGAGTGAACTTACAACCAAGCATTGTACTACATCTCAGACTCCATGTAGTTCTTGTGCGTGTGTGAATTAATCATTCCCTAGGAAGCCCGTATGCAAGTGCACTTGATGGCGGGTGATAGCTAGATGTACCAATGTAAATAGATGTGTGGGTGGAATAATGAACTTCCCCTTCCTATGCAGTGTATGCAGAAAATGTAGTCCCTTGAATGGATGCTAGATGGATGCTTTTGATGCTCTTAGATACCTTTGGATGCAAGCTTAGGTGATGATAATAGATGCTTAGATCTTGGTCCCTTATTTTTTTTTACATAGATTTGTATTTATATAATTCCTTTGGTTGAATTTCATAATTGACAATTGGAAGAACAACCCATAAGAAAATAAGATACCCAAAAGATAAAAGAGACCCAAAGGAAGTGAGTAAGATATAAAAGGATAAGTGGCACCCAGAGGGGATGAGGGCGCTTTGGCACTGGTGTCCTGGCTGAGCACGGTAGCCGAAGCCATACAAGATAAACAGGTAAAGTACCAATTAAGCTGTAGGATGTAGAAGACAAGAAACAAAGCAAAGAGGCCAAAGATAGTTCTCAATTACTAGTTTTCTTGCTTAGGAATTATATGAATGCAAGTATAATTTTAGGACCTAGAAATGTACCCAAGTGCGTGTTTTTTTGTCTACATTTCCCCCCACTTTATGTTGTCAATTGAATACTTGATAACATGAAGTAGATAAGTTATGTGTACCTGATAACCATGTAGATTGTGATGGTGATAGTGTGCCGAAGAGACGAGTGAAAGCATGAAGTGATAAATATGAAGCGTGGAAGCTAAGAAAGAGGGAGTGACCCTAGGGGTGAAGTATATTGTGTTGTACCGTGTTGTGCCTATTGTTGTGCTTGATGTAGGGATGCTTCTTGTTGCATATTATGGATGGACATGCAAAAGAAAAGTGAAAGAGCAGTCAAAGAAATTTATTATGAAAACTCTATATAAGTATGTAAAAGTGTGTAAAAGTAGTAAAAGAAAAGTGTGCACTTGATGAACATGAGTGTAAAAGGACAGAAATATGTGTTGAAAATGTTGTGTAGAATGCGTTTTTTGGGCGATCTCATGCCTAGATTGAGTTTTTTGGGCGATCTCATGCCAAGAACAAGTTTTTTGGGTGATATCATGCTAAGTGCGAGTTTTTAGGCGATCTCACACTAAGTGTGAGTTTTTTGCATGATCTCATGCCACGACAGAAGAGTGTTGGGGAGAGAGGTCTAATGTTACTCTCCTTCCATGATTGCTTTCCATGATTATACACCACTATAGATGGTGCGATCCTATTTTGTTCTAAGTTGTACCGTATTAGTTTCGTATTTGTTATGAATCAAAATGGAGAAGGAATGCATTCTACTTGCTGGAGGAATTTGCTTGTACTGTGAAAATTGATCTGTGAACTATGTTGATCTAAAACAATAACTGCATCTGCCCCCAGGACATAGGCACCCAAGGGAGGTCAGGAGCACCCAGGTGCTAGTCTCTATGTCTGGGCATTGGTGTCTATGTTGAATTGAGAACCCAAGTTAGATTCTGGGTCATTTTTGTAATTGTAGCATGTTTTGTTCCTCTGTTGAATTGCACTATGTTGTAGCTCTGAGATTTTGTATGGGGTGACTGATTCACCCAATGTATGCCCCCTCATTTGGGGTGCATGCGATGTCGCTAGGAGAATGTGGCCCAAAGAGAGGACCTGATGTTGATCTAAGTTGTGTCCCTACATGGGGAATGTGCATGGTAGAAATCAAGGCACATGCAAACAATGTGGCTAGAAACATGTGTTGGTAGAAAAATTAGCAAACATGTCATAAAAAAACAATGTAACAAGAAAATGTGCATATCAGATGGATTGCAAAAATTAGGTTTCAAACATGGGACATCGCTCATAATGTCACAAGACAATCAAGGCCAAAGCAACGAAAAGCATATAGTGTGTATACAAGACAGAGGGCATAACCTAAAAACAATAGGATACAATGAAAACAATGACAAGTACAAATTGTAACAGACAACCATTGTGGTAAATAGTTCCTGTACAAGGCCAATGTTGCACAGGAAGGACCCGTTAACATGTTAGAAAGATAAAGAGTATGTCAAAGCATGTATAAATCAATGGAAAGTAATGTGCTAGCAAGGAGAAGTAGGAAATAATGGAACAATAGCACATGTGATGTGTAATAGTAGGAAATGTAGATGCCCCCAGGAGCCTCGTTTGTACTAGTAAGAGGTATAGTGTCAAACATCATTGTTGCGTGTAAATATTTATAGGAAGTTTGTATTCACAACTAAAGACCAAGTGAACGTGCATGTGTATATAGAAAGATATTGACATACTAAGTATATGTCTAGCATGGGAAAAAAAGTGTACATGCAAGTGTAAGCAAGCAAGAATAATTGCAACCAAGATATGCAATATGTTATGTGTACGAGTGAGATGGAATGGTATGCGATGTGAATGTGATAGGAGTAGCATGCCCCCCAGTGGATGTGGATGAGTATGAGATGAGGTTCATTTATAAAAGACCCCTCGACAGTCAATAATGAACCATAGAACAAGAGTGCGGTATCGGGAAATGGTTTGAAAGTGAGATGCTAGAAATATGTATCATGAAGCACATAGCATAAAGAGTGAATTTGGTGAGGTTTATTTCAGATTTAGACCCTCAGTAGTCAAGTATGAACTGTAGAACTAGAGTGCATCAAAGGGTAGTATGATATGTGCGAATTAAATTCTTATAAAAATGTATCGTGAATCATGATGCATAAAATGTGTGGTGTGTGGGGTTCATGGATGTAGTATGCCCTCAACAGTCAAGTGTCAACCTTATCACGAGAATGCATCATGGGGTGATGACAATACAAGATGTGTATCAAGTTGTGTAATGATTCTTAGAAAATGAATCATGAAACATGAAGCATTAAGCTATAAATAAATTATAGTTCTAGAAGTAGGGGGAGAAGCGCAATGCCCCCAACTATGTGTAAGAGATGAAGATCCATGGCAGTTTTTGAAATGTGTCACAGTCATCAATGTAAGAAATAGTTTGATTGAAAAAATGAATCAGTGGTAGCCTATGTAGGATTGATAATTTTATAGAATATTTGAGAGGATACAAGGATGGACTTATTTTGAGAGGTAGTTTCTTAGTTGGACTTAGTAATGTTGTAGAAGACTTGAGAGGAGGAGGGATTGGACTTATTTTCAAAGGATGTTACTTAGGATTTAGTGAGTTGGTAGAAGACATAGTAGGAGGAGGTGATGGAGGACAAACTTTGAGAAGCGATTGCTTAGTTGGAGTGGGTTTTATAGGAAACACTTGAGTGACCAAAGAAGTAACATTAGAAGTGATGGCATGATGCTCATTAGACATAGATGAATCAGATTTAGGAACCTAGTGGGATTTAGAAATTGGAGATGAACATGTAGCAGAATCTTGTGTAGCGAATGAAAGGAGACCATAATGCTTAAGGTGGCCAATTTTTCATTTTAGAGCATAGAAATCATTGTCATTATGTTTATTAATTCGATGAAAATTTCAATATGGATGACCTTTATATTTTGCAATCTGATCAGGAGGATAATAATGAGTAAATGGAAATTTGATCAATTGATGAGTAAGGAGATGAGTAAGAATTTCATGTTTCTTAGCATTGAAATAAAACTTGAGAGGCGTGGGGAGCGGTAAGTCTTGGGGTTCACTGATATGAGCACATGTGAAAGCCATAGAAGTAGAATGAGATGTAGAAGAAGAAATAGCATGGGTATGAGAAGCATCCTTGAGATGTTGGATTTCATATTTAAGAGATGTAATTGTTATTTACATAGCTTGAATTTTTCCTTGAAATAATGAATGTAAAGCTTAGATGGAATCTAGGATAGTTTGATTAGATGGAGGATTAGGAGTAATAGAGTCATCAAATAGACAATTGAAAATGGCATTAGTTGAGCAAATGACATATTGCAAGGGAGGTACATGGTGTCTAGGATTTTTTTAAGAACAACCTTACAATTGTGATGCATTTTAAGTAGACCATGCTGAGAAATTTTAGGAAGTTTAGGAGCCATGAGAGAATAAAAAATGAGGATCCAAGAGTATTTCAATGTGGGTTCACCAAATGATTTAACAAAAATAGAATTTATGCTAAACCCTAATTGTAGAGTAACTGATGGAAACAATGAAGTACAGCTACTAGATACACTATGACACAAGAAATAAGATAATAAAATATGAAACCCTAATTATAAGAGAGAGAGAGAGAGAGAACTAATTATCTTATTCACATTTGATCCAGGACTGGTATAGATTGGATAACTACCGAACATGAGATATATAATGATTGTTAGGACAAACGTAGTGAACTTAATAGCAAAACTAGCAGGTTCTAGGTATGAAAAACATAATTCAAGCTTCTAAATCATATAAACATATGCTCATGAGGTTGAAATTGTTTAGACCAGGGTTGATGGTCCATATCAAGATCTTAAAAGTCAAAATGCATGCAATTTTGATGTTTAAATGCCCTGACTAGTTTTTGTTAATTCATAGTGAGTTGTATTGATGGAAACTAGGATTTGGAGTATCAAATGATGGATTTATGTTCTAAAACTTTGTAAATATTATCTTGAGTGTCAGTTCTAAAGGATTTTGGTGATTTAAAACTCTAAATGTATGTATATTCATGGGATTCTTTGATACATGCTGAAGTTGACACTTTTAGTTCCATAAAGCCTAATTGAGATGTTGAACTGTTGTTATTTGGGCATGATCCATTTAAGGTGATTCTTAAAGGCTTGAATAAGTGTTTATATACATAAATGGGTGTTCAAATCTGGAATGACACCATCACAAAGGTATGTGCATCAAAACTTATTGTGATTTCATCCAAAATCTAGGTTTATAGACTTTGACTGTGTGTTTGGTTTTGTAAAGAATCCACTACAATACGTTGATGAATTTTTTGAGCATGAATAACATTTTGAATCCTATAGATAAGTGAAAGATGATAGAACAAGGGAAAATTAGAGAAAATAATGAAGGTACAATGATTAGTATATTGATGTCCTTAGAGATCATGAACTAATAAGAAGCTTGTCAAGGAGAAGAATGGCATCTTATAAAGTTAAAATAAGGTGACTGAGAAGTAATGTTCATCTACAGTGATAGAGTGTATAAGAATCACCAAGACTATTTTTGTTGAAGAATTAAATGACTAGCTACGGGTATTCAAGTCGATATGTAAGTGATGAAAGCAAAATGTCTTGACATCACAATCATGAGTCAAAGAAAAATAAATTTAGGCATGTCTTTTCAAGCATTGAAGGTTATCTTCAGGGGCTATTAAAGGTCAGGGTTTCATGAAAAGACCTATGGGATGAGTATGTTAGACCTGAGAAATTTATCTCTACTATGTGAGTTCTTATTAATAAAAAATGGTCCATCAAAATCATATCTTCAGTTTGAGGCATCATGTGTGTCCATGCTTTCAAAGAAAGTCAAAAACTCAAAGTATATTTGTTGCTCAAAGTGTGCAGAAGCTATTCATGACAGGGGGAGCAAGGAAGATTACTTCTAGATGGTGATATAAAGGTCTTAAAATCATATAAGGCATTTTTTAGTGTCATCTCAATGAGCTTGCAATTTATGACTCATATGTGATATATCTCAACCTAATATGATTGTAGATGACTGAAATGATGCTTTATGGTAGAGCAAAAGTGTTCTAGGTGATTTCCAGTCAAGAATCCAAGATAAGATACTTAAAATTATGTTTTTATACTTGATACAATGCTCATAATTCTAGGGGGATGTTTTCTTGATGAATCAAATTATGAATGACAGGTGGAAGCATGACAAAATTGATTGAAAATACAATGAGAAATCTAATTAGGGACATGAGTCCATGTGACTGAATGATGACAAGAATGGTAAGTTTCATGATAAGACTATGCCTAAAGAAACTATGATAGTTCACAAATGAAGGTGAGAAGGATATTTTAGCTCTTATACATCATTGTTGGAATGTCCATGATGTGTTTGCTTCAGATGGTAGGTTGCTACAGTTGTTTCATGAAGGACCAAAACAGGGTTGAGGTGGAAAATGCTCAACTTTTGCATGCCTAGGAGGTGGAATATGATGTTTTGGCTCCTAAAAATGTATGATTATGATTATTTTACGTTGATTGATGATTTTCAAATGGTTTAGATGTTTGGCCTAGGGGGAGCATGGTTTTTTCATGCTTGAAATGAAGAAAAAATCAGTTCTTGAGGTAATTTCAAGTTTTTGAGCTGAGATGAGATATTTGGTTGATTTTTCTAACCAAAATTTTATTATATGAAGATGAGGAAGGTGAATAATATGTTGTTACAAGTATGCCTTTTTCATTAATGTAAAAGGGGGAGAAGTTCAGGGTGTTTTCCATCAATGACAAAGGGGAAGATTGTTGGCATGGTGTCCAAATAGGTGTTATCATTGATGCAAAACCACATCAATGAAAAATTGAATTTCTTACCAGATGTTATGATGTTATAATTGATGCTAACATACTGGTTCAAATGTGTTTGATCTGATATACTGGGATTCAGTGAAGTGTGTTTGCTCTAGCAAACCCATATAGGTGCCTAAGAGATGTAGTATGACAGTATGAGCTTCTTGGATGTTTGGGAAGAATTTTTACATGATTTATATCATGTTTTTATGGTGATTTGGTACTCATAGTAGTGGCATGGTGTAGGTGCTTGTGGTCCATTTTGTTACATGTGCTTATTTGGAGCAGGTATAGCAACTTGGAGGTGTGACAGAATGGTTTAGAGATATATGACCTCATGGAAGCATGAATTAAGGTGTATCATAAAATATGAGGTATGTTTGGATCATTTTTAGAGGTTTCTTATTTATTTATTGTATTATTTCAGATGACCCTAACTTTTATAGTGAGAATCCCTAAGGTGAAGCTACAAAAATGAGATACGCTAGAGAGATTGAGTAATGAAATTTACATTATTATGATTGGATATGTTATAGGGATGATTAATTATTCTTTGATAAAAAATTTAGGTGTCCTTGATGTGAATGTTTCAAGATATGACTAATTTTGTGAGACAGGGTGAAAATTAAGTGTATTTCCAGCTTAAAGTTCAACTTCGGATGCTTGTTGTGAACAATGTGATTTGTATGGGACCTTGTTAATTTTAGGGAATATTATATGGTTATTTTATAATGTTTCACAAAAATAATGAGTTCATTTTATCGTCATGTTTTTATGAACGAATGTTAAGAAGGTAAAGAGGTCTAAAACCCTAGTTAAACCCCGGCTAGGAGAAGTTGGCAGAAAGTGAAGTATAGTGACCCATTTTTTATTGATTAATAAAAAGTGATGAATTTATGTTGTATAGGATTTTGTTATATTTCCATAAATGTATGGTTGAGGTCATGGTGATGAGTGGGCCCCACCTATAAATAGCATTTTATGAAGAAGAACGTTTTGGGACAAGGTTATCCAAAGGGGTATCATGAAAAATTGATGTTTCATGATGTATGGAATTTTTATTTATTTCCATTGATGTTTCAGGAAAATTTCATGTAGGTACATGGTGTTTTGAGGTCCAAACAGGTTGACTAGTCAAAGGGCGGTTTTTGGGTCTTGAATTGCAGCGTCTATAAAATGAGCATAACTTGAGCTACAGTTGGAGTTTGAAGGTGATTAAAGTTGTGTTGGAAATAATATTTAGAGATATTACCATTTATATATTTTTTCCCTCATGATGAGGTTACTTGACATGGTTTCCATGGCATTCTTTGGACAGTAATATTTTTTGCAGTTCAAGACAGCATGTGTTCTTGTGCAGGTTTTGTGTTGTTTGAAGCATGATATGGATTGAGTGATAATTCCTATCACTTGGAATATTAATAGGGATTAATTTATAATACAATTAATCTATTTGGATTTCTTTAATTTTTTTATGAATGATTTTATGAGCTAACCTTTGGAAACAACATTATTGGTTAGTTGTTTTGGTGAAGGCAAAAGTAGTTGTGGTTTGAAGAGAAGGATGTTTCATGACTTATAACTTACTTATAATATTTCTACAGGTTCTTAAATTTCCATCAAGTGGTTACATTTAATAGTTTTCTCTTTTTGAATTTATTTTGTGACCTTATGAAGTTTCAAAGGTGTTGAAGAGTGCAGGAAAAAGTAGTTTTGAGAAATAAAAAGAGCATTGTGCCCATTAAATGAAATAATTTGATTGGTTGATATTAATTTCAACCATTTGTATGTTTAAATTTTTATTCAAACATTTTTTATTTATGGTTCATGGATAAGGATGGTTTTGAAGTAAGGGCATTTTTATTTTTGTGTTCATGGGGTTTTGAGCCTTTACGGCACCTGAAATGATGGTTTAGACTAGGCTGACCTACTTGGGACACTTGTGGTTGTTGTGATTTGAATTTATAATTTTTATATGATTCATGGGTTGAGCCAAATGAGGTTAAAAAAAATTGAGTTTGAATTTGAGCCTTGGGGAGGTTATAAAAGTGAAGTTATGAGCATATTGTTTCTAGCTTTTTGAAACCCCTTTTATCTTCTTTTGAAGAACCCTTTTTCTAAAAAGAAAAACCTTTTGGGCCTAGCCCAAAAAAACATGGAATATCATTCTAGGAAAAATTCTGGTTGAGGTTTCATGAGGATAATTTGATCAAGTGTAAAGTTGGTATTGTTTCTTTGAGAGCGAGTTAGAGAAGGAGGGCAGGTTTGGGTGCTTGTGCTTAGATGCTATCTTCATAGAATGTTGATGTATTTTACAGGTTTCTAAGGTGTTTCCAGATCTGATATTGAATTTTAATACTTTCTCATAGTTTTACATCTTCACATGTGGTTATAGGACATTGTTGATTGTCTTGAGAGAACTTCATTGTATCTTGTGATTCATTGTTGAAGATACTACTCTTGTGATCTGATTTAAGCATCTATATAAGTGTGTGGATCTAATTTTATTAATAAATATGTGCATCCTTGATATCATATTGTGTTTCTTACATTAATTTTACTTCATCATGAAAGGTTGTATGCTTTGATGTGTTCTACATGATTTTGTGTGGTTAGGGTTTGAAGCACAAGTGAGTAAGTTTTATTGGGTACTGATTCACCCACATCCTCTCTCAGTCCTTGTCACCTCCAACATTTTTGTCATATAGTTTTATATTTATATGATTCCCTTGGTTGAATTTTGTAATTGACATCTGGAAGGCCGGACCATAAGAAAATAAGATGCCTAAATGATAAAAGAGACCCAAACGAAGTGAGTAAGATAGAAAAGAGCCAAGGGAACCCAGAGGGGACAAAGGTGCATAGGCGCTAGCGTCTTGGTTAGGCACTAGTATCCGAAGTCATAAAATATAAAAAATTAAAGTCCCAACTAGGTTTTTGTGTGTAAAATACTAGAAAGAAGACAAGAAACAAAGCAAAGGGGCCAAAGATAGTTGTCAATAACTAGTTTTCTCACTTAGGAATGATATGAATGCAAGAATTCTTTTAGGACCTATAAATGTACCCAAGTGTGTGATTTTGTGTCTACAATATATTTTTAAAAAAAATTTCTCTACTTTTATTGGCTAGAGCATTATTTCTCATGCAGTAGAGGGTTTTTTCATTAGTTAAAAACATTATTGTTTAACCTCAACCAATCAGAACATTGCAAGTATCTAAAAATTAAAATATAATTCTTATGAATAAAATGCCAAAATAAATTATACATATTGAAAAAAAGAAACAAAAATCATATTTTTTTACTTTATTATTCTATTTTTTTGTGTATTTCCTAATTTCTATATTGATCCTTTACATAATTGTGTATTCTTTCTCTATGTTTTAATTTATTTATATTCATGGATGTGCATGGTGTGAAACAATGGAAGTTTTTTATGAAGAGGAAATATGGAAAGAGAGTATATAAAGAAATTCATGAACAATATAACCATGAATCTGTTAATTTAAGATATGTGTGGGAAATTGTAAAAAGAGTCTCGCATGGCGAAAATATGTAAATGTTTGAAAGGTGGCGAGAGGGGGTTTAGCAGGAAGTTATCTATCAAGGATGGAGGTTTTCAGTGCGACATAGTCAATGATGATTATAGGGACTGTCATCACCAATCCGGCACTATGATAATTCTTTTATTTACTAATGCACAGGTTTTAGTTTGGTGGATGGAATCTGGAAACACAACAACAAACATAACAGAAGAATACCATAGACTATAATAAGAAGGAATGACGATAAATCTGAAATATAAGTGTAAATTATAATATCAACATGAAATTGTTACAATCTCACCCATGAGGTACTTCAAGTGTTACTGACTTCACTTGCCTTCCAACAATAACTATGGGAGAAACTTCACAATTACACTTCTTAATGGCTTCTTTAACACACCTTCAAAATGATGGCTTCCTTTACACACTTACTTATACAATATTTCTCACTACTTCCTTCTATATCCTAAATGAGGGGGGTGGCCTCTTTATTTATAGGAATTTAGGCTTATCCATCTTATCTCTAAGATAGGATAGGAAATCTCTTCTGGCCAATCATATTTCATGCCTAAACTCTTGCCTTTACATGTAGGCTTATCTTCTAAGATAAGATAAACCTTATCATCTCACATGGGTTCCACCTTTTTAGACTTTTCCACAAATAAAATACACAAAATATTTATGACCTCACTCTTTGTCCTTATTACAAATATAATATTTCTAATTCCTAATCATGTAGACCCTACTTCTCTACTTATCCCAACTTTGACATTTTAACATTACCGGACCACTTACGACAAATATTTACTTTTTACAACATTCCTATTGTACTTTGACTGTTACCGTACTTTACATTATTGGCGGCACCGTACTGGCGGCACCGTTATCTTCCATCAGACGCTACTACTAATTACACTTAACAACATCCTATTCCTAATACATACATTAATGAAATAGAAATTACGGAGGAAAATTTTAGTGTCGACATCTTCCCCCTTCCTAGCTTCTACTCCATCCTCGGAGTAGACTATTCTGGTGCTTGGAAAATATTCAACTTTTCGTGGTTGGCCCATTTCGTAATGGGAGTGCCATCCAATTCCTCCAGTCGGTACGTACCATTTTCATGCACAGCTGCTATTTTGTAGGGCCCCATCCATTTTGGAAGAAATTTTCTCTGTCTTCTTTTTTGTATCTGGAATCATATACTAGAACCAAGTCATTCACATGAAATGGAGACCAACAGATCTTTTGATCAAAGTATTCTTTCTGCTTCATTTTCTTCTTATAGCTTGTATCCTTTGCTATTTCCCTCATTTCCTCTAACAAATGAAGATGTACCAACCTTTATTTTACTGAATCACTTTCATCCATCCTTTCATTTTTCATAACTCTCACAGTGGGAATATCAAACTCAATAGGAAGAACTGGATCAATGTCATAGGCCAACTGAAATGGGGAGTATCATGTTGCTGACTTTGATGTTGCCCTATATGCCCACAATGCTGCATGAATCCTTTTATCCCACTTATGTACCTGCAAGGCTGCATCTTTTGCTAGAATTTGACACAACACAAAATTTATTCGTTCCACCTGTCCATTTGTGCTTGGCTTGTATGTTGTTGCCTTCCTGTGCTTAATAGAAAATTTATTGACTAGGGCTTCTACTACCTCATTAATGAAGTGGCTTCCTTGATCTGTTACAATTTCTAATGGGAAACCAAATCTAGTGACAATGCGTTCATATATGAACCTTGCCACTTCATCCATAGAAGTTGTTTTCAATGGCCTAGCTTCAACCCACTTAGTTAAATAATCTGTGGCAACTACAATATACTTATTTTGGTGTGGGGTAGTTGGAAGTGGACCTACAATATCTATTCCCCACTTTTCAAAGGGACCAAGTGGAAGAATAGGGCATAATGGAGCTGATGAAGTCTTATGGTTACCATGTGTTTGACAAATATCACATGTCTTACAATAATTATAACAATCTCTAAAAAGAGTGGGCTAGTGATAACCTGCATCCAAGATCCTTCTTGTTGTAAGTTTTCCAGAGAAGTGTCCTCCACATGTACCATTGTGGAATTCTTCTATCATCTCCTTCCCTTGATCACGTCCAACTTCCCTCTTGTACTGTCCATCAGGTCCTATTCGAAATAATACTCCATGTAGAATAGAATATGGATGACTGGCTTGAGTAATCTTCCTCTTAGTCTTTGCATTGGCACCATCAGGAAACTTGAATTCATTCAGATAATTTCAAATATCTATGTATTCACTAGGGATTGTGTCAAGGGATAACAATGCTGCATCTGGGAAATCATCATCATCACAAGATGAACCTAAACCATCATAGGCTCGAGAGAGTGCATCTGCATTGACATGCTTCTTTCCTGGCCTATCTATAATATCAAATTCAAATTCTTGTAGAAAAATTATCCATCTTGCTATCCTCCCTGATGGGTTAGGCTTATTTACAATATATTTTAGAGCCTGATGATCTGTTACAACTAGAAATTTTTTCCCTAGTAAGTAATTCCTAAACTTCTTTACAGACAAAAATGATAGCCAGAGCCTCTTTTTCAGTTACAGTATAATTTACCTCAGCACTACTCATTTGTCTGCTCCCAAAGTAAACTGGATGATCATTCCCATTTTCATCATTTTGGCTCAGAGTAATTCCTAGTGCTGCATCTGAGGCATCAGTATACACAATGAATAGCTTGCTCCAATCTGGATTCTTTAAAATAGGTGAAGACTCCAGGGCTTCCTTCAGTTGTTCAAAAGCTTCATGTGCCTTATTTCCTGGTTCATAAGTAACATCCTTCTTCAAGAACTGGGTTAGTGGTTGTGCAATCTTTGAGAAATTCTTGATGAACCTTCTATAGTAACCCACATGGCCTAAAAATGATCTCAACTTACTTCTATTCATAAGAAATGGTAACTCTTTGATTTTTGAAACTTTATCAGGATCAGTACCAATACCATCTCTAGATACAACATGCCCTAACAAAACACCTTTAGAACATCCAAAGACACACTTTGTAGGGTTTAGTGAGGCTTGTGCTTCATCTAACCTTTGAAATGTTGTCTCCATCTGGTGCAGGTGGTCCAGACTTGCTCCCATAGATGCAAAAATCATCCAGAAATACTCTGATGAAGTTCCCAATGTAGGGTTCGAACACCCTATTCATCAAACGCTGGAACGTTGTTGGAGCATTACACAACCCAAAAGGCATAACTCTATAAGTAAACGTTCCCCAAGGAGTGGTGAACGTGGTCTTCAGCTGATCTTTCTCCGCTATACGAACTTGGTTGTATCCACTATATCCATCAGCAAAACTATAACACTCCTGGCCAGCTACTTCATCCAAGATCTGATCTAAGAATGGAAGAGGGTAATGATCCTTCTTTTTTGCCTTATTGAGCTTCCTGTAGTCAACACAAATGCGTAGCTTCCCATTTTTTATTGAGATCACAATGGGAGAAACCCATTCTGAATTCTCCATAGCAAATATGAATCCTGCATCAAGCAACTTATCTATTTCTTATTTTACAGTCTTGGAAAAATTAGGATTCATTCTATATGGCATTTTCTTTATAGGCTTAGCACCATCTACCAGCTCAATAGAATGTTCTACCCAACTTACTTGACAGAGTTCCTTGTAATCAAAAGTGAATATGTGTATGTACCTTCGAAAGAGCTGGAGGTAGGATTCCTTCTCACTCTCCATCACAGCATCACCAATCTTTATTTGCTGGAGATGATCATCAATTTATTCTTCAGATAATTTTATGGGGTCATGAATCAGTATGACTGGAATGATATCCATGACCGAAATATCAACCTCACTTTCTTCATCTTCTGTGTCCACTTCCCTGGTACCAGAGTAATCAAAGGATGTCCAATAATCACTTGCATCACTTTAATCGAAAGGTTCTGACTTATGATTGTCGAGGGATCACATTTATTTTCACCCTCTCTCTACCACGTCCAAGTGTCATGAATCCTTCATTCCAGTAGTTTCTTGCATGAACTCTCCTTAGCCATGGTCTTCCCAACAACATTGGGTGCACAACAGTACCATTTTTCATCACCTGAAATTCTACCACACATACAACACCCATAACAAATATTTCCACATTTAAAACTACACCTTCTGGTTTAGTTTTTCCCTTATTTAATGACCTTAACATAAGTGTTGAGTGGCAATCAATTTTTAAACCCAACATATTCATTACAAAACTCGGTCATTACATTAACTGTAGGACCTCCATTAACTAAGACATCATGAATTGAAATACCATTACATAGTACCTCAGCTTGTGGAGCATAGGGATCTGCCTCTGCCTCCAAAATAGGGACCTCAACCTCCTTCCTTCGTTAAGCATTGAGTCCAATTCGCAGCTCCCCGCCTCTTTTCAGAAGACATAGCCAAGAGTTGACCATATGTAATATTTACAGGTCTTTTGGAAAGATCTTCTAAGATGGAGTATGGTCCTTGTCCCTATGAAATAAAAAAATCATGCACACCCAACTTTCTTCTCCTATGTTTCTTACTAAGTTTCTCCTTTCATCTTCTTAGGATCATTTCCATCTTGGTTTCTTTTTCTTTCTTTCTTTTTGTTACAAACACATCTAGTTCATTATTTATGCTCTTATCTACTACATCAAAAGAATTCACAGGTGATTTTCCTTCATCATTATCTCTTGTATCATATGTAGAAGCTCTATCTATACAATTATACTTATAATGACCCTTTTTATAACAACCATAACAAACAACTTCAGAAATATTTATTTTTGGACCTCTATCTCCTCCTTGAGAACTAAATTCTTTTCCTTGAAGAAGATTAATAGTTAACTGTCCCATCTTCTTGAGCATATCTTCATACCCAGTAGATGTACTAGGAGAAATATTTGTACTAACCGAGAGTGGTTGTGGATTCTAAACCAAAGGTGATGGTATAGGCTCTACTTTAGCAACAATTTATTTGGGCTCCTCTTCCATGCTTTCTTCTTGCCTTCTTGCAATCTCCTTTGCTTGTTCAATGGTAGCTGGGTGGTCATACTTCACTCATTTTCTGATCTCTCACTTCATCTCAAGAATGAAGTGCTTACAGAGGAGATTATCCACGCCATTCATCAACCCATCTGTTAATCCTTCCTTCCAGATCTGGGCATCAAGCTTCCTCCTTAGCTCTAGAACATGAGCATGATAGTCTCTTATCTTCTCCTTCTCTCCTTGGGCAAGCTTTGTGATCTCGATCATGAGATCTTGTATATTTCTATTGTTCACCAAATTCTTCAAGAAAACTTTCAATTAATAAATCCCATGAGTTTTTTACATTTTCACCTAGTGTTTCAAACCACCTAAGTGCTGAACCATCCAAAAAGGTTAAAAAAATATTCAGTCCATTGTTCCCTTCTTATAAGGCCATTACAAATACAAGATCATTTAAAATCTTGAATGAAAGAGGAAGCATCTTCATTAGATTGAGCTAAAAAAATAGGAATCTTCCCCATTTTCAAAAGTAACCACAGTGAAATACCAACCCACAAGTACAATCAACAAGACTTATGTGCACAAATAATTGGAATCACTATAATAGAAAGTGACTTTACACTTTTCTACAGTAAAATAGAAATGACCATGGTAAAATATGGGAAAACTTGACTTACTGCGGTAAAAACTGACTTTACTGTGGTAAAACACTATTCACGGTAAAAAGTGAAGTTACTACAGTAAATACTATTCACGGTAAAAAGTGAAGTTACTGTGGTAAATACTATTCATGGTAAAAAGTGACTTTACCATGGTAACTCCTATGCACTAGTAAAAACAAGGTTACCCTCCAAATTATTTTTTGACTAAGTGGGAATATATCTCTAGAAAATCCACCAACGAGGAATGGCCCCGGGCAACGGAACCAAAATGTTAACACTAATCCGGCACTAAGATAATTCTTCACCGGGAACTCCTCGTGCTATGATTATTTACTAATGCACATCTTTTAGTTTGGTGGATGGAATCTAGAAACACAACAACAACCATAACACAAGAATACCATAGACTATGATAAGAAGGAATGACAATAAATCTGAAATATAAGTGTAAATTATAATATCAACATGAAATTGTTACAATCTCACCCATGAGGTACTTCAAGTGTTTACTGACTTCACTTGCCTTCCAACAATAACTATGGTAGAAACTTCACAATTACACTTCTTAATGGCTTCTTTAACACACCTTCAAAGTGATGGCTTCATTTACACACTTACTCATACAATATTTCTTCACTACTTCTTTCTATATGCTAAATGAAGGGGGGTGGCCTCTTTATTTATAGGAATTTAGGCTTATCCATCTTATCTCTAAGATAGGATAGGAAATCTCTTCCGGCTAATCATATTTCATGCCTAAACTCTTGCCTTTACATGTAGGCTTATCTTCTAAGATAAGATAAACCTTATCATCTCACATGGGTTCCACCTTTTTAGACTTTCCCACAAATAAAATACACAAAATATTTATGACATCACTCTTTGTCCTTATTACAAATATAATATTTCTAATTCCTAATCATGTAGACCCTACTTCTCTACTTATCCCAACTTTGACATTTTAACATTACCGGACCACTTACAATTAATATTTACTTTTTACAACATTCCTATTGTACTTTGACTGTTACCATACTCTACATTATTGGCGGCACCATACTGGTGGCACCGTTATCTTCCATCGGACACTACTACTAACAACATCCTATTCCTAATACATACATTAATGAAATAGAAATTACGGAGGAAAATTTTAGTGTCGACAAGACAACAGTAATTCATAGGATGAGCATGTGGTTGACAGGTCGTGTGGCTTAGGTAGATTGGAGGATCGAAGGAAGGGAGTTATGGGGAATTCAAGATTTCAAAAGGATGGTGGAAATCTGATGTCCGGAGTGAATACAATCCCTTTGGGGATGGTAGAAGGGAAGGATGGAACTTGAGGTGAGAAGGAGAAGCTACGGATAGCATTATAGGGATAAAAGCAATTCCCCTAAGTTGGGTTTATGGTTCTTTCATAAGAAGCCTAAGGTGGGGAAAATTCCAGTCTAGAGGAAGGTCCTGAGTGACGGTTTTTCTTTGGATGAGGTAAAAGAGTCAGAAGGTGTTCTTGCAATGATTTCTCTGGGTGAAGTGGAGTTGAAAGTGATGATTGAAGTTGGTTTTTCAGATTTGGAAGAAATTTGAGATAGAATGGGGAAAATGGCACGCATTTGCAAATGTATTAGAATTTTGCCCTCAAAAGATGAGCTCTAGAACTAGGTTGATAAGAATTGGGATTACAGTGAATACCCTGGCTTGAGATTCCTGACTAAAGTAGTTTTTCAGGTATGTTTTGGCAATAGTGAAGATAGAGACAAAAAAAAATTTGGCAGCCCATGGTTTTTTAAAATGCAGGTTTCTATCTGAGGCCATGGTCCCCTCTTTTTAACCCAAAAGAGGAACTGGTTCGAAAGGTTCCATTGTGGGTTAGGCTTTACGATCTTCCTCTTAAATTATGGGGTTAAGAGACTTTGAGATCGATTGTGGATTCCATGTGTGAGCCAATTGGTTTAGGAAAAGAAATAAAAGCAGTGACTTTTTCTTCATATGCTCGAATTTGTATTAAAATTGATCTTACCAAACCCTTAGTTCAAGCTATTAGAATCAACACACCTATAGGTATTTGGTTTCATCCAAGTGATTATGAGTTCCTATTTTTTAGGTGTTTCAGATGTAGGGAAATTGGACATAAAATGAAGAAATTTCCTTCAATGGCTAATAATTTGGGTAAATTTTCTATGGAAATGGATCCCCCAAAGAAGGATGGAAAGCTAAGGTGGTAGGAGTTTTGGTTTCATACAAGCTGGTAGAAAGTTCAAAAAATGAGGTTCAAAAGAGTGGGGTTTTCCCTGGAAAGGAGGGGATTGTTTTTACTTCTAAGGGTTTGGTTTTGGAAGCTCGTGGTGGGGATAACTTCACAAAATATGATGTTGAATATGTCTTTAATCAATGTAAGTATTTCCCCCTACATAACCCATTGGAGTAGGAGGATTTGGAAATTTTAATGGAAGCCTTCAATGGCATAAGAAACTGAGGTTTGAAGTCTCTACAAAAGTAAGGGCTTTATTCTTCGATAAGGAATGATGTGATTCTATATTCTAATAACAAGGACGGGTCCTCTCTGGTTGAGATCAAATCAGTTCTAGAGACAGTTTTGAAAGAGGTAGACTTGAATAAGAAGTTTTTTGTGGCTTTGCTGAGAAATTCAAAAATATTGGCCTCTTCCCAATCTATGCCTCATTCAGATACTGGTTGTGTAAAATTAGTAGGGAGACTATCCAATGCTCTTAAGACTTAGTTAGAGGCCAAGTTTATTATCAACATTGGAAACCAAAGCACCTTAGAGGATTTTGTGTCTGGTGGAAGGGACTCTCCTTCCAAGTGAGGACCATGAATCTTTTAAGTTGGAATGTATAGGATTAAAATCCTCTTACAAAGGTTGTTTGGTAAAATGACTAAGAGAATTGGATTCCTTGGATATTTTAATGTTGCAGGAAACCAAATTGTCGAAGGAAGATTTCGAAGGTGTTAGGAAAAAATTTCGGTTCAATTACAAAGCGATCTCAGTAGAAGCAGAAGGAAGCTCTGGAGGGATGGCTATAGCTTGGAATCCTAATAGAATTAAAATCTTTCCCTTGACAAAATGTAAGTGTTTCATTTACTTAGATTGTCAGGATTCAAGGTCTAATGAGATTTTTGTGTTGGTTAATGTTTATGGGCTAACATTTTTTAGAGGAGAAAACAGAATGTTGGTGAGTGTTAAGTTATATATTGAGAGGTGATGAAAGGAAGAAAATAATGGGTGGACACTTTAATGTGATTCTTAATTCAAAAGAGAAAAAGGAAGGAGAGAAATTCCTTCATCCTAGTTCTTTTGATTTCAGATAATTCTACAGTGATATGGCCTTGATTGATGTGGAGCCTAAATATGGTAGCTTTACATGGAATAATAGAAGAATTGGGTATGATACAATTTTGGAAAGATTATATAGGTTTTTAATCTATTCAAACTAGGTTTTAGATAATTTCCTTTTCTCCTCTAACATTTTAAAGGTGGCAGGGTTGAAGCATGCCCCCATTAGCTTATCTTTATCTATGGACGATCGCCCTATTAGCATCCCCTTCAAGATGGAATTCATGTCATTCTTAGATCCCTCATTTGAGGAAAATATCAAATGTTGGTGGGGTGTCAAAGTAGAAGGGAGCAAGAGGTTCTTCCTGATGAGGAAAATGAAGCATGTTAAAGATGAAGTGAGGAAATGGAAAAAAAATTGTTTGGTAATTTTTTCCAAAAGAAAAAAGAATTATCTTCTGATATGGAATCCATCCAAGAGGAAATAATGAGAGATGGTGCTTCGTAACCTCTGTTTGCTAGAGAAATAGAGGGTATTTCCTGTTTAGATCACATTCTTAAGATGGAAGAAGTATATTGGAAGTAAAATTCTAGAGTGAAATGGTTAAAAGAAGGGGACCAAAATAGGAAATTCTTCCATCTTTCAACAACGATTAGGAAAAACATGAATAGAATCAAGCATGTGACCCTCCCTTCTGGGGAGGAAATTTTGGAAATGGATAGGATTAGAGAGGAAGGGGTGTCCTTATTTAAGCAACTACTAACATAGGAAGATGGTAATTAGTGAGTGGAGGAAGAAGCATTGCTCTCAAATATTCCCAAGGTTCTAAATAAAGGGGAAGCTTCAAGATTAATAATGCAAATTTCCCAAGATGAAGTGTGGGATGTGGTTTTTATCCTTGTGGTTGATAAATCCCTAGGCCCAAATGGTTTTTATATAGGATTTTTTAAAAATTTCTGTCATATTATGGGTCTGGATGTTTGGGCAGTGATGGATGAATGCAAGAAAAAGAAATCTATATTAAAGTAATAGAACTCCACCTTCTTAGCCCTCATTCCAAAAAAAGAGGATGATAAGTATTTTGATTCCTTTTGGCCTATAACATTATGCAATGGGGTCTGTAATATTTTCTACAAATTAATGGTACTAAGATTGAAGGCCTTCTTATGCTTAGTCATCTCAGATAGTAAGAATAGTTTTGTTGAAGGAAAGTAGATTCTTGATGGCATAGTGGTGGCCCATGAAGTTATTCACTCTCTATCCCACAAGAGCAATCCAAGGATGATTATCAAGTTAGACATGATGAAGGCTTAGGATAGGGTGAATTGGAGTTTTCTGGGGGAGGTCCTTTCTAAGTTCAACTTTCCTATTGATTGGATCTAATTAATCAAAAATTGCTTCTCAACTCCTAAATTCTCAGTGTTGATCAATAGTTTTCTGGCTGGACATTTCTCTACATCCAGATATCTCAAGAAGGGAGACCTGATTTCCCCCTTTTCTCTTTATCATTATGGTTGAAATCCTTTCAAGATTTATTCAAAGTGTTTTTGAGAAAAAATATTTAAAAGGACTGAAGATCTCTTTGAAGATCGACCCCATCTTAAAATCTCAGTTTGTAGATGACACAGAGCATTTTGGTGAACCCTCTGTGGATGAAGTGAAGAAAATTTAGGATATTCTTACCCATTATGAGAAGGCTACAGAATAGAAGGTTAGTGCTCCAAATTCTGTAATTTTCTTCATTAATGTTAATCCTAAGTTTCAAATGAGGATTGCAAGTATTTTTGGTTTTTCTATTGGTTCTCTCCCTAGTACCTATGTGGGTATGCCTTTAATTGGGGGAGTAGATGGTAAGGAATTGTGGAAACTGGTGGTGGATAAGATTTAGTTAAAATTAGCTTCTTGGAAGGGCAAGTGGCTATCTCTTGTTAGCATAGCTGAGCTTATTAGGTCATCTCTTCAAGTTATTCCTTCTTATTTCAGGTCACTTGTTCAAGATGCCCGATAAGGTGTCCAAGTGTATTGTGGAGTTACAAAGGAATTTTTATGGAGTGGTTCTAAGGATAAAAATAAGTTTACCTTGGTGGCATAGGATGAGGTGTGTCATCCCAAGAAGGATGGAGGCTTGAGCTTTAGAAATTGTTTTCTAATGAACAAATCTTTAGGGGGAAAACTACTATGGAGGGTGTATGAAGATAGAGATCACCTGTGGAGCATAATCATGGTTGTAAAATATTTGGAATCTCAGGACGCAATGGATATTTTTTTTGAAAAATGCTTCCCTTTAGCTCTGGTGTTTGGAATTTTATTAAAAGCTACCATGAATTTCTGGTTTTTGACCTGAAATGATAGCCTCACAATGGAAGAAGGGTCAATTTGTGGAATGACAATTGGATTCCTTTTGGTCCCTTAGCTGAGGTTGATTCATTGAGATTGTTTAAAGATGAAGCTATCTTGAAATGGGGACCCAAAGTGGGCGGCTACCTGAGTTCTTTTGATGGTGTTAAAATTTGGATTTCTCCCAACTTGGATAAAATCGAGAACAATGATAGTGCTCAATCTCTCTTCATCATTCTAAGCTACACCCATTTCCTTAATGAGTCCTTGAAGGAAAGCCTAGTTTGGTCTTGGGAAAGCTTAGGGTCTGTGACGTTAAAGGAATTATACTGTAATATTTATAGAAGATTGAGAAAGAAAAGTTCTTTAAGGTATTTCTTGTATTCCTCTATTTGGATCAGAGAAGGCTTGCCCAAGGATAATTACTTCCTTTGGCTAGCATCTATGGGTAATTTTTTGTCTTATGATAATTTGATGAAAAGGGGATTTCATGGCCTGACTTTCTACTTTCTGTGTGAGGAGGGTGAGGAGACAGATTATCATCTCTTCATTCATTTCTCTTTTGATCTCAAAATTTGGTCCTTTGTCTAGATTCAATAGAATATTACTTGGGTTCTTCCTTTTTTGGTGTTCAATCTCATTTCACAATGGTAGAGGAATATTTCTCACAAAGTTCTTCTTCACCTTTGTAATTTGACTCCTGCGGAAATCATCTAGAGCCTATGGCTGGAAAGGAACAAAAAAATCAGCATGAAACTCTCATTGCATCATGTCTCGAATAGAATAGAATGTCTTCTTTCTAATGTGCTTGGTGCCTGGTGCAAGGATTTAGAATATAGAAATAGTAATGATAGACTCCTTTATGGAAAATGGCCCTCTATCCCTTCGAATTATGGTGTTTTTCCTCTTGATAAGGGGTGCAAGGATAAAAGGTTGGTGGGGTGGAGATCTCCTACTGAGGGATAGATCAAGTTAAATTTTGATGGTGCCTCTAAAGGCAATCCAGGTAAGGCGGGTTGCGGATGCATTTTGAGAAATGCCAAATGTCAGCCTATTTTAGCTTTGGTTGTTGATTGTGTCTTTTCCACTAATAACTTTACGGAAGGAATGGCCCTTCCTTTTAATCTGCTAGAAGCTAAGAAGATAAATTGGGACCTCCTCCGGATTGAGGGGGATTCTAAGACTATCATTGATATGGCTCAAGGGTGTCCACCTAAGGCTTGGTTTTTCAGATCTATATGATCGAATATCAAGGAAATTTCACCTTCATTTGTGGAGGTCAAATTCTCTCACACAATGAGGGAAGGTAATAAGGTGGAGAACATTTTAGCTAATAGAGGGGTAGGATTATATGGATGGATCTTATCTCCCACTTCCTTATAGTTGGCAATATTTGAATTTGTTCAAGTCCTAGGTGATTAGGTAGTCCTTCTGTATATTGTGTACAGTATTTTGGTTTTTGGTCGTTCTTTTGTGTTTTTTTTTTGGTCTTTCCTTTTTGGTTTGTTTATTTTCCCGTTGCATGTGTGTTGTCTTTTGTATTGGTTTTTCCTTTGACTCTATTTTCCCCTTGGATAAGGAACTGGTCTTCTTTCCTAGATTTTTTCTATGGTTCTTGATCTTGCCTCGTTCCTTTGTCAAGTCATCCCCAGAAAGAGCCAGTTGTTGTTGCCCTCAAAATCCCCCTCATTTTTCAAGTCAAGTTTTAAAAATTGTGAGTTGGTGCCTTTTAAGGAATGTTTAGAACAAAGTAAGAAGTCGGGAGAGATGGAGAAATTTTTGCTTTAAATTTATTGGTGCTCGGTTTTTAATCTCACCCCTTTCGATTAAAATTCTCCAGTCTGCGTGGTTTGATCAACTTTATGTCTTCCCATCTAGATTCTTAAAAAAGCTTTTCCTTTGTTCGAATGTTGTTTTCAATCCTTATCTTTGGCTATGGATCATGTCGAGCCTAGTATTGTTTTTAGTTTCTCATTCCATGGAGAATAATTTGAAATTTGGATGTAAACGGTGGGGTTTTCCCTTTCATTTTTATTTTTCCACAATCGTGAATGACAGGCATCAAATTTTGTCCTGATGTCCATGGATACATGGACATATCTGATTGGATGTGGCATGGTGGGTTTATCTTTTAAACTTGTCACTTTTGATATTTTTTACAAAAGTGTCAAATCGGCCCCATGGCCTGAAGGATCCTGATTGGCTGAAACAAGCGGGTGGTGGAAAGGCGGGCCCTTTTTGTGTTTTCAGGCATTGTGGGGAAAGGCGTAAAATTTAAAAGAATGCCTAAGGCCCGCAAAGGGACACATGGCCATTTTTAAGTCAAAAGCGGAGAGGCAGGTTGTGTTAGTGTGAAATCACAGCACCCCCAAGTGAGTAATGGATCGAATTTTCTAAGGAAAAATCATCTAGTGTGATTGCATAACATTGAACTTTCCCCAAGGTGTGGGACCTTAAAAAAGTGGGAAAGCTCTCCAAAGAAGAATAGTTCCTCTTCCTAATCTACCTGCCATAAGCTATTCTAGTGCAGGAAAGCTAATCTAATCCTAATCTAACTTCCAAGGAGAGAGAGAAAACAAGAAAAAAATAGAGCCTACACTAAAACGGTGATACACCAGAGAAGGAAAGTGTTGATCATCTACTAAACTATCATGGAACAAAGAAAGGTGAGTAATGGAAAGGATGGACAGAAGCATCACAGACCATAGATTAGATTCACATAGAAAATGTTCCAAAACCCCATGAACACAACTCCCAGATCTGTAAATGCACATTCAAAACATGCACAGATACCTTGTAATGAAGAGAGGAAAGAAGATGCAATAAAATGAGCGAAGGATGGAAAAATGCATCACAAAAACACATTTTTATTACTCTAGATTTACACATTGCACCATTTCAGGGGAAATAGGCAAAAAATGCCATTACAGAGCAGGGGAGGAAGTTCAAACTCCATTTTCAACCCTCGTGAAGAAAAGAAGGGGGAGGCAGAGAAGAAAAATGAACAACCTCTGTTACAATATATAGTAAAATGTGAAAAGAGAGGGAAAAAACATGAAAATATGATTCTCTGCTCTAACCACCGATGACATTCATAAATTTGGTCAAAAAGTCAAGGCTCCATCTACAAATTTCCATTCCCAAATGCATTTTGTCTGCTCAAGGGAGAAAAGACCCATATTTCATTAAATTTAGTGGTTGAAAACTAGTTTTGTGTTTTAATTCTTCATCTGTTGATGGGCTCGATGCAAAATCTCATATTTCCATTATCTACTTTGTAGACCAAAGAAAATGACCCATACTTCATTAAATTTGGTAGTTGGAATCTAGTTTTGTCTTTTCCCGTGCCCAAACGCGCTTTGTAATTTTCTCCCACAAATATCTACCAAAATACAAAATTGAAGACTCCATGATGAAGATAATCTTCAGATCTTTCCATTGGTACCAAGATTGTCAAAAATAGAGCTTTGTATCAAAAGATATGGCTTTCTTGGTATTTCCTTTACGTTTTCTGCTAAAATTGGCTCAGGAAAATTTTACACATTTCCCCCGCTCCTCCGCTGATGACGTGGCATCCATTGGGGTCGGTGGAAGTAGGAGCTTCCTTTTTTCCATTTTACATTTTTTGACAAAAATTCAAAAACTCTCATTTGCCTCTGAAGGTCCACCGGCCCGCATTAGCTTTTTGATGTGTCAGTTCAACACTTAATTTTCACCTTTTTGACAAAAGGGAAAATTTTCACTTTTTCCTCTGATTCCCCGCTGGTTTGAGATTCCTTGGCAAACATCTCTCCAAAGCCCTGCAGGTCCACCTTGGGCAAATTTTCCCTTCTAACTCCGCCAATCCCAAACTCAAAAAATACAAGGAGTTAGAAAGAGCTCTTTACCTTTCTCGAAAGGGGAAGAAATTCTCTATCTAATGGAGTATTTTCCATAAATCCTTGAGTTCCTAAACTTTGTAAAATTTTGACTGAGGCACAAAAAGGGAGTAAGTTAACCCCAAAATAAGAGGGTGCTTATTTTAGTTAACAACTTTGGCGACTCATAGGGGTCATCTGCCTGTTAGATGAATGATCAGTAGCCTTTGTTGCATCCATTGGGCATGGGGTCAAGCCTTATAAACTAATTCAAATATGAACTCTGAAATTCTGACCTTTGGGCCTCTTAGAAACCCACTGAACTTGGAGTTGAACTTCACCAAAAGCTAACTGAAATGGAATGTGCAAGAGCAAAAACAATAGCACCAAAAAACTATGTATAAACTAAAAATCATACATGCTCCAAATGGAACATGCAGAGTGTGCACAAGCACTTCTTCTGCTGAAAACAAACCTACCTACACTACTCTAACCAAGAGCAAAGGGAACTCAAACAAAACCTGTAACTGGTAGGGAGAAATAGCTTCCCTTCCTCAAAAATGGCAGCCATACAACTGATTTGGCACTGAACATGGCTGGTTGGATGAGTGAAAAAAATAACAAGAAGTTAGTCCTCCACCCAAATAACCAAAGTACCAGCTGGAGACAAATCAAATACCTCTTTTAGTTGCTTTGCATTTGGATTGAAGAGGTATGACAGGTGATCCTTGGTGCTTTGCATATTGTCCTCAGTGCCTTGAAATGGACATGACTGGTTGTGGTTGCTCCTTTGGCTCCAATGAATCCAAATATCTGATTGGGAAAGGCCTAATCTGATTGGTATGCCCATAGCTCTAATTTCTAACTCCAAAAATGGAGTCCTCTTGTATACCTTCCTAGGTGAATGATATGGAAGGAATGGTGGAACTGTTCTGCTCTTTCTCTTCCTCCTCTTATGAAGAACATGGAAGGTTTAGATCTTCCAAACTTGATTCCAAAAAGTTGTTGTAAAATGCAAGTAGTTGCCATTGAATACTCTCCTCCATGACAGCAGGCACACATACTTGGAAGGTGGATAGTGAAGGAGAAAATAATGGGATTTCAACCGTTACTCTCCATCAAAACAATCTTCCAAATCAAACAAATACATTGTCTCATTGTTGTCCTACTGCAAATGTTCAACTTCCTCCATGGTATCTTCTTGGTTTGAAACTTGTTTACGATGGTTTCTTTCATCCTCCAACATGAAGTTTGAAATATAAAATTGTTTTCCAACATTAGAGCTTGAGAAAGAAGAAGTGGAAGGAAGAACTGAAGGTTCTTCTATATCCTGTTTCATGCTCAAAGGCTTTGGATCTACATTTTTCTCCTTCACAACTGGAATGTGCTCCTCTTCTTTTGGATTTGGAGAAGCCCCTCCTTCCTCTGTTGTTTGAATATCATCCTACTCTTGATTGAACTCCTCCTCTAGCATGAATTTTGTCAAATCAAACTCTCCAATTTGTTGCTCTAGGGGACAAGTTGGGACTACAAGATCTTCTTCATAGCTCCTTTCCATGGTGGATTCATCAACCAAAATAGGCCCTTTGAATGAAAGCAAGAAATTATCAATGATTCCTTCTTTTTATATTGTTATAAACTCTGATTTGGTCTCACCCATTTGCTCCTTTCCAATGGGACTTTGAGCTTATTGTTTCTCTCCTTCCATGGCTGATTGTGCAACTTCAATTGGATCAGGATTCTTTTCAAACAAAGTGCCAACATAGACACTACATTCTGAGAAAAATGATTGCTGATCTGCTTCTTCTTTTTTCTCTTCTTCTACTGCAGCAAAATTAGTCAACACCAAACTCATAGGCCTTTATTTCTTCAGTCCATTGTGCAAGTTGGGGTAGCATTCATATCATGAAGTCTAGCTTCTCCTGAGGGTTGTAGTGTCTTGGAAAAGGTCCTTCCCATGGACAAGGTTCCCTGCAACCAATTCTGAATGCCATCATTTGAGTTGTGGCTCTTGAATGCACCATACCAATATCCATTATTTGAATTTTCTCTAACAGACTAGCATCTTGCATTTGATTATCTTCATGGTTTACATACCCCTTCTCTTAGAAAACTCCATACCCAAACTGATTTTGGCACTGCTGCTCATAGGGGTAGACCTATTGATTTCAAATTTGCCCAAAATGCTGACTTGAAGGAGTTGTAAAGCTTATTGGAGTTGGAATGTGTTGTTGCTACTGTAGATGTGAATTCCATGGTGGAAATGAAGTCACGATTGCACAACTTCATGGAATGGAAAGAATGAAAGAATGTGGAAAGAAGGATGAATGGAAGTGAATGGACAACTGGTTTGTAACTTAGAGAATGAGTTGTTTACTAGATGGAGTCACCAGATTTGCAATTTAAAGCTTCTCATAAGCTAGATATTTACAACAAGTGCACATCAATCTTGTTGCAATGAAGTGAAGGCCTCTTAGGTCCCACCGGGTGTGCTAAAACTGTTAGTGGTGCACAGTGGTGTAAGTTTTGTTGTTTTTGCTGAGACGCTAAGAAAAGATGAAATATCTAAGCCCAGTGTCCCACCGGGTGTGCCAAAACTGTTAGTGTGAAATCACAGCACCTTCAAATTAGTTATAGATCTACTTTTCTAAGGTAGAATCATCTGGTGTGATTGCATAACATTGAACTTTCCCCAAGGTGTGGGACCTTGCAAAAGTGGGAAAGCTCTCCAGAGAAGGTTGGTTCCTCTTCCTAATCTACCTACCACAAGCTATTCTAGTGCAGGAAAGCTAATATAATCCTAATCTAACTTCCAAGGAGACAAGGAGAGAGAGAAAACAAGAAAAAAATAGAGCCTACACTAAAACGGTGATACACTAGAGAAGGAAAGTGTTGATCATCTACTAAACTGCCATGGAACAAAGAAAGGTGAGCAATGGGAAGGATGGACAGCAACATCACAGACCATAGATCAGATTCACATAGAAAATGTTCCAAAATCCCATGAACATAGCTCCCAAATCTTCAAATGCACATTCAAAACATGCACATATACCCTGTAATGAAGAGAGGAAAGAAGATGCAATAAAACGAGCAAAGGATGGACAAATGCATCATAAAAACATGTTTTTATTACTCTAGATTTACACAGTGCACCATTTCATGGGAAAGAGGCAAAAAATGAACACAAGATGCTTTGAGGGCACATTGATGAATCTCCCCTCTAGAGAAATGTATCACACCATCATACAGGTGACCTCGTCAAAAGGTGGAGGAATAGAGCTGACCTGTAGACCCGCCATGACGAAGACCAGTTTCTCATTGGCTTCAACAAATTTCCTCTCCTCAGTAGCCCTGTCAATCCTTTTATTAAAAAAGTGGTACCCATCCATGCCAAGGCCTGTTGCTTCGGCTATTAACTCTTCATTGATCAAAATTTTCTGTCCACCATATTCCATTATGCAATCCTTCGTAAAATGCACAGATATGCTTTGGTCATGACCCTGAATCTTCTCAATAAAATTTGTGATGCCTCCCTGGTTGAGAAGATTCCAAATCTCTTCATTATTTTTCCATTCCGGGTCCACGTTGGGTTCGATCTGGCAAGGGGCTCCTCCCATTTTCACCGTGCTTAAGTGTTTGCAAATATAATTTTCAAAATCCCTATGAAAAATCCTATAGCAGATGGAGTTACCAGTCTGCCTTTTCTCTATTTTTTTTCACCCGATGCGAATGATTAAAAGTGTAGCCGTTGTTGTTCCCACAAATACCTGCATGTTTGCTGCAATGTACCTTGGAAAAACCACATGTGTGAGTTTCAGTCCCCTTAGAAACCCACTCCAGCTCATCATCATCCTTATTACGGACTTGAGAATCCGTAAGACCCTGTTTAAAAGTTGTTCTAAGCACAATATTTCTCACATGTGTGACTTTAATCTTCATATAGATCCACTTTAAGTCATCATCATACTTACTATAATCTTGATTGCCCGTCAATATCTGTTTGAGTGCTGCTTTAATATCAGCACATGTGAGAGTCTTATTCTTAAAGATCCACTCCAAATGCTCATTTATCTTACCCTGAATTTGCATGTTGATAAATATCCACTTATATACTATTTTGAATCTGTTCAGGAATGTGATCTCTATTATCCCAAATAATGTGATTAACATTTATGCCATAATTAGCAAATGCATCTACCACCTTGTTACCCTCCTGGTAAGTATGCTTGATCCGAATATTATTGAAGATTTGGCAAATACTTATGGATTCCAAGATGAAGTCCTTAATGTTCCAACTTGGAGGTGAACACTGATTAAGATGATTAATGATATTAAGCGAGTCTCCTTCCAGAATGAGATTTTGGATATTATGAGTCTGAGTAATTATAAGGCCCCAAAGAGCGGATAATGCTTCAGCAAAATGATTAGTTTGTATTCCCATTCTACCAGCATAAGTAGTAATCAAACTGCCTTTATGATCCCGGATCACTCCTCCCCCAGCTGCAATTCCAGGGTTACCCTTAGAGGCCCCATCAAAGTTCAACTTCTTACCAGTTAAGATCAGGAAGACGACAATATATCAGAGATCTGTCAATATTATTACCAGAATTATTTCAGATATTGTCAGCTCCAATCTGCCATTGGGATAATATATTCTCTTCATTTTCTAGATAACTCTTGTTCTTGGGGGGTTTAAATCTAACAATATTCTCTTTAATAGCATTAGAAAATTTCCTAATACTAAGCTTATAATTTCGTTTACTATTTCTAAAGATAATATCATTTCTATCTTTCCATATCCTCCAAATGACATGGGGTATTACCAAATTCCATAGCCTTCTTATAACACAATGTTTATAGGGTGGGCTCCATTGGGTCCAGAGCTAACTGAAGTCCTTCGGAACCACCCAGAAAGCTTTAAAATTAGAGATGGAAAAACTCCATATTCTGGTAGAATAATCACAATGGATAAACAAATAACTAATATCCTCAGAGTATTTTTTACAAAGATGACATCGATTAGGCATTATGAATCCTTTTCTAATCAAGTTGTCAGTGGTAAGAATTCTACCCCTGAGAGCAAGCCAAAAGAAAAAGTTATTTTTTGGAGTTAGCTCATTCATCCAAATTCTACTCCATTTAAACTCAGTTTGACTGTTAGCGAAGAAAGTATTATAACCAGTTTTGACAGAGTAGTCCCCATCAATAGAATTTCTCCAGACCAATTCATCCTTAACATCCAGCTGACTTAAAGGTATAAGGTCCAACTAATCCTGTAGGGAGGAGATAGCTTGGATCAAATCATCTCTATCCACATAAAGTTTTTTCCATTTCTTTTTGTTGCCATTTCTATCAATATAATCCTTGATTCTAGTGCCATACTTGTTTTCAAGACTGTCTTTGGCAACACCAAATCTATCCATAAGGCTGCCATTAGACTAGTTATCTTCCCAGAATTTTATATCACAGCCATCTCCCACTTTCCATTTACTTCCTTGTTTGATGAAATTTCTGCTCTTCACTAAATTATTCCAAAAAATGGAACCATAGGGAAGGTGTTCATCTTGAAGAAAATAAAATACTTCTTGTTGGTTAAGGTATTTAGCCTTAATTAATTCAATCCAAGGTTGTTTCTCAGAAAGCATTCTCCGGCCCATTTTCATAATAAGAGGCTCATTCATTTTCTTGATGTCTTTTATGCCCAACCCCCTATAGATTTTGGAGTGCAAACCTTATCCCAAGCAATTAAGTGGTATTTAAACTTATCCTCCATGCCCTGCCATAAGAAGTTTTTCTAGATCCTCTCAATTTTTTCTCTGAACGCATAAGGGATCTTATAAAGAGACATGATATAGATAGGCAAATTTTGAAGAGTTGTTTTTATGAGCAGGCACTTACCAGCACTAGATAGAATGGCTCCTTTCCAACCAGCCATTTTTTTTTTAAATCTCTCCAACAGATTCTCCCACACCTTGTTAGAAATTTTTTTAGTGCCAAGAGGGAGTCCTAAGTAAGTGGCTGGAAGTGCACTTATTTTACAGCCCAAAATTTTTGCAATTTTAAACTGTCTTTCCTCATGAGTGTTGAAGAAGAAGATGGAGCTTTTATCATAATTGATCTCTTGCCCAAAAGTAGATTCGTAAAGTTGCAGAATAGCCTTGGTAGCCTTATCTTCAATGACGGAAGCTAATAAAAGAAGAATTGTATCATCCACAAATTGTTGATGAAAAGTTACTTGGCTGATGGAAGTGGGCTGTGAACCTTTCAAAAGACCGTCAATGATTGCTTTACCAATTTTCTACTAAGAGTGTCCTCCATAAGAATGAAGAGTAGTGGGCATATGGAGTCCCCTTGTCTTAGTCCTCTATTGCTTGTGAAAAATCCCACCGGCTCACCGTTAACCACCACTGAGAATCTGACCGTAGAGATGCAAACCTTAATAATTTTTCTGAATTTATCCGGAAAACTAAATTTAATTAAGACTTTGTCAAGAAAAACCCAAGAGACCTTGTCAAAGGCTTTATTCATATCAAGCTTAAGAACCATATTCACTTTTTTATTATTCTCCATAGAGTGTATGGTCTCATGAACCATAATCACTCCATCTTGGATAATCTTGCATTTAATGAATGCATTCTGTTGCCTTGAAATTAAATCATTCATAATAGATTGTAGCCTAGTAGCAATGATTTTGGTAAAAATTCTATAGAAAACATTCACAAGGTTGATGGGTCTGAAGTCTTTGAAGTCTTTAGCATCCATTTTTTTTGGAGCAAGCACAATGTGGGTGTTATTCATCTCTTTCAAAAGATCCCTAGTTCTATAGAATTCATTCACCGCTCTGAGAAGATCATCCGAGCATATTTCCCAAAATTTCTGGAAAAAGTTAATGGAAAATCCATCCGGGCCTGGAGCCTTATCACCATCTAAAGTAAATACAGCTCTTCAAGTGTGACAACGTTAGTGATATCTTTAAATCTCTGCTCCTCAATTTTGTCTTGGGGGATGGCCTCCAACATGAAAGAAATTGCCTCCTCCTCAATGATAGTCCTCTCATTAAGAAGTTTTTTATAGAAATTGAGAGCTTCTTCTTTGATGTTGTTGGGATCTTTTATAACAGTGCCGTTACTTTTAGCCACTTCCATAATCTTATTACAAGCCCTATGTTTCAAAGTGGTCATATTGAAAAATTTTGTATTCCTATCTCGTTCTTTCAGCCAGATAGCCCTAGATTTTAGTCTCCATAAGGATTCTTCTCTACTACAAATCATATGCAGCTCTGAGAGAATATTCCTTTCCTCAGTTTGGTCTTCAACAGATCTCCCCATTATATTCATTTTGATTTCTAGATCTTGGAGCTTTTGTTTTAACTTCTTTTTTTCTCAAACACATTGCCAAAAACTCTTTTATTCTAGATTTTAACTTGTTTTTTAACATTTTTGAGCTTTTGAATCAATCTAAATTGGGCAGTGCCTTCACCATTCCAGACCCGCCACTCTTTAATTTGGTCATATATGTCATCATGCTCCATCCACATCTTTTCAAATTTGAGTGAGCTTCTGATGGGCTTAGTCTAATTAAGGAGATTTAAGGTAATCAGATTGTGGTCCGATCCAATTCTGGGCAGAGAAGAGAGGTGGAAGTCCTGACTGAGAATCCAACTAGCAGAAATCATGGCTCTATCCAGTCTAACTTGGATAAGATATTTTCCCAACCTTCTGTTGTTCCAAGTGTATTTATTCCCATGGAGATCCACATCCAAGAGATTAAGATCAGCAATAAAATCTGCAAATTCCTCCATACCTGTGGAAAAGTTGGAGATTCCTCCATATTTTTCACCTGGGTTTAGAGGAGAGTTAAATTCACCCATGATCAGCCAGTTGGCTATACTATGTTGGTTTCTAAAGATCTTAAGATCTTCGTTTCCATCTGTTATTCCTTATTTCCTTGTCTGAAATTCAGGATCATTAATCTTTTATGATAAGAAACTTTTTGTTCTTGTTTATATGATTTCTACAACTTTGTGTCTGTGGAATTATATCTGTTATGAAAGTGAATGATTCTATTCTGCATCTCCCTTTCTCAATATGTATAAGGTTATACTTTTCTATCTATATTTCCTGAAAGTATTGTTATGTTCTTCCTCTCTCATCTCCTTAGTTCTTCGATTCTTTTGTATTGATGATCTTTGGGCATAAAATGTTTCAAAATATTAGGAATCCACAATTTGAAAGTTGTAAATTTTTATATAAGCTATACTGCTTTCTTTCAATAAGGAAACCTCTCCCATAAAGAGGAGGGACTTTCTATCCCCTGACTGTGGTTTGTTAAAGTACAAATTTAAAACCCAACAGGCCCTTGCTTCTTTTTTCATCTGCATGGAGAATGTGGAAGGTTTGGCTATGGGTCCTAGCCATAAGAGGCAGAAAGATCAAACTGGGGAGGACTAAGGGGGCTCCTTCATGGACTAGATGGATGGGAGGATTAAAAACGCTACGATAAGAAGCTGGATGGAAAATGTATGGATGGTTTCTAAGAGTTTTGAAGAAGAAGATGAAGAGGATGATATTTGCAAAAAGATGTAGAAGCTCATGTTGGATCCTAATCAGTCTGTTGGTTGTTAAAATTTCATTGAGGTTTATTAGGGTTTGAGCACTACGAACATTCTATCAAATTTTTCAAGCTAGTTCATTCTCCATAAGGAACATATGGACTTGGAAGAGAGATTGGCAAGCATGCATTTTCATATTCATGTTATGGCTCATGGGATTCAAGATCTTTCCTATGGATAAGATCTTGTTGTTGAAAATCAAGGCATGAACCTTCCTAAGAAGGCCAAGGTGGTTTTTCTATAATGTTGTGTTGCTCGTTTTCCCTCCTCTCCACTCAAAAGTGACTCTGATGTAGAAATTCTTACAAAGAAGTCATCCAGTGAAGGCTTGGAGTAAGGTGTGCAGTGTGCTCGATATTCTTGGAATTTTGGATGTCGAGTTATGGTTGGTTACTATCTCTTGGGATTTTGTATGCTTGGTTTGCGGTTAAATCTTAGCTTTTGGGGAAATTAATGTAGGTGGCCTTTAATGGATATGTAATATTTTGTATTGTGAATAGTGGATGCACGATAATATGCCTATAATTTACCTGAGAGTTCATAGATGATTGAAAATATCATGGATTGGTATGGAAATGTATTTTTTGTAGGATAAGGCCTTCTCCCTGAGGATCATAAACAAAAAAATATATGTTGATTTAAGATAAAATGAGACAAGAATGGAGGAAAAGAGAAAATCTGAGTTGCAACAAATGACTGTGAATGCTTTGTAAGTTGAGAAAAGATAAGAGAAATGGGACAATATGTAAATACTTGTAACAAATGAAGTCATTATTGTGTGTAAACTGTTTTATTATCTTTAAATTATGTACATATTTATATATCAAAATTTTCAACACAAATAATATTTTTTATAACAGAAGTTACTTAGTGAATATGTAGTACTTGAAATTTTAGTCGGCCTCCCAGGGATAGCTTTCTTTTTCCTATCATTTCTACATACCTTAAATTAAGTTGTTTTCTCCCATCAAATTTGGAGCCTAAATTGTTTTCCTCGTTTCTCATATGCCACCCATTAAAAGATGGCTACGTATTAGGCTAAATAGTTATTTATTTTTCTTTACTTACAAGGGTCATTATGTTTATAAACTAAATGCTATTGAAGTCAAAGAAGAATTTTTTAAATTGATAACAATGTATTTATGCCACATAGGTTGTATTTTTCTTTAGCTATACCATAACATAAACTTGAAATTGATTGCTTATACTTGTCAATGTGATGATTTTTATTCGCTAACCTATATTTCCAACGTTATATGGAGTGCCTTATCTAGCCGGTACATTCTAGATTTTTCCAATGTGGCAAGTTTTCCCGTCCTTTTAGTCAATGTTCTGATTGCTAACATGCCCCTGGATGTAGGCTGCCCTTACGTATGTCACTACAACTTTCTGGCGAAGGTATATCCCAATAACGTTGTGTATTTACTATGGCTAAAATTGTAAAGTGTGAATTTGAAATTTATACTCTTCTAAATTATTTTTGTATTTTGTGCAGGGGAACTCTTAATTTCATTCAGTAAAGCTTGGAAATTGACAACCAGGAGTTTTTTATGTAATTTTGATTATATATTACCATTTTAAAATATAGGTGACAAAACTTAGACAATTACTCGTTCAAACATTATTAAACCATATAATTTTTTATAAATTTCAAAATATGTATATATGTAATTTGTAAAAATATATAATTTATTAGTATATATGATTATGTTTATAGAAGATATATAGATATAGATAGATCTATTCTCTATATGGCATGGCATGACATTTATCTATAACTATAGGATTCGATCCCCCCCTCCTCCCCCCTCCATATAAATAATTATCCCCATAAATTGAAGGGGATGCCCCCATAGATCCCCTAGAAATTAAGAGGGGGGCCATAGCTACTGTCGATATATCCATAGGGGAAAATATCTATAGTCCGCCCCCTCCATAGTTCAGAATTCTAGATATTTCTATTTGATTTTTATTTCTTACTTGTAATATAACTATGTTTTGATTTTATTGACTCCAAATCACGACATTTAATCAATTTTAATGTAAGTGTAAATTGTGGGGGATATTTAGGTTTAGAAGGGGAAACAAATACAAAATGTTCATTCACTATAGTTTACAAAAATGCACCATATAAACATGATGGAACCCCCATAACATCGTTATAATATATATGCATGGAACATGCACACCCGTCATCGTAGCGAAAGGTTCTGGCATGATGAGTTGATGATGGCAGTGAAATGTCACATGCAACTCATAATCAATCAAGCATGGACCAACTTTCAAAATTGGTATCAATTTGAGAAGGGGTAGATCCCTGTATGCCTAAGAATCAACTCGTGATTCCAGATGCACTCGACATCCCGAGGTCATCCCAAGACATCCGGAATGTGTAGGATTGAGGTGATGTTGAAAGAAAACTATAGGAGAATTTGGTACTAATAATGGGTAGTGTGAGTTCCTACGAGCTTATTTGGAAAAAGGGAAATTAGAGGCTATGTACGTGTAGCGTAAGTTCCCTAATGTTTGATTGTTTGGTTTGATTGGAATGTTAAACTACATTGAAAGTTCATTTTAAACAACTAATAAAAGTAAATATTTCTTAAATAAAATACAAGTGTATTTTAATATTTTAATTAGCTAGCTTCATTCCTGATTAATTAAATAAACGAAGTAAACCACCTATTTTATTTATCTGAGAAAGAAATGAATTGAAAGAAACTAATTAAATAGCTAACATATTTTTTCATATTATAAATAAATAAACTATTCTACAGACACAAGAAATTAATTAAAATAAAATACTACTACCTCTAATAAAATAAGCTAAAAATAGATAATATGGTAGGTAAACTTAGTTTACATAGTAATCATTCATTGTATTGTAGGTAACTAGATTGTTACTTAGTTTGTTACTGTGGTAAACAGGTAGTTTAATATTATTGTTATATGGTTATGTTTTAATAATCATTTTATTCTCATATGTGTTTATTATTGCATAGTTGCAACAATCTATTTGTCTGCATTATTTCACGTATGGTTTCTGGTTACACATGTGCAACTTCTTTATCTGTAGTTTGTTGTACAATACCTATAAGTATTATAGCACTTATATTGTAATTTTATTTGATTGCATATCAATATAATTATGAGGTGTTCGTCCCTCTTCTAGATTTTGTATCATAACAGGATAGGAGAGCCTATGAGTAGAGAAGGTGTGCAGAGAGAGTGTAGAAGAGATAAAGGAGATTGGATACAACATTTGGAGAGCCTGTGCAGCCTCCAGAAACTTCCCAGTCCCATCCATACATTCCCATAAGCTCCTATTCATTTTCCAGGAAAAAAAAAAAAAATTGTTTTTTGCACTGGTGCCTCCTATACTAGGCAGAATTTGTTGCTTGCTAGAAAACAATTTTGGTTTAAAGAAAAGAAAATTAAAAAATATATATATTTTTCCCCATTAGGGGTTTTGTCACTAAATTTAGTGATAGTTTAGTTATATATAACACCAACATACTGCTACAATTTGGAGGAGTGTGTGCCTTGGGTTTGCACCGAGCTCACAGAGCTCCTGACTAAGTTGTCTACGAAGCTAAAGGATGAGCCATTCATCGACCGAGCTCACACAAGGGCCAATCTCTAATTGCACCTAGTCACATTCATCCAAACCGAGATGGTAGTGCATTTGGAAGATCGAGCCACCACATTTTTGAGTTGGGCTATGGTGTGTTCACCCCTATTTCAAGGCAGGTGAGTAATTTTTGGCCAGGCTAAGCCCTGTAAAACCATTAGCGAGTTGATCACGTCAAAGGTCATGTTCCTCCGTCAAACAGTCGAGCCCTCGCCAACGATCCACCATGAGTCCTCTTCCCATCTTCTCGCAGACCTAAAGGCACAAGCGGTCGATTCTATCTCTAAACGGTCGGGGAAATCAAAAATTAACAGATCGAATCCTACAAACCAACAAAAAGCAAAAGAATACAAACAACGCGACGATGGAAATAAATCAAAAGAAAACCAAAAAGAGGAGAAGATCTGGTTTTTCAGCAAGACCTAATCTGCCCCCCACTCTCAGTGCAGCCACGTGGCCCTACATCTACTTGTCACATCTTCTTTTTAAAAGATTAGTGATTTTTCCTACAATTCAAATAAAGGTTTCTCCATTTTATATTTCAAAGACTATTAGTGCCATGGTGGTTAGGTTAATGGTTTTGGGGTGGAGAGGTGATCGGTTCTACCCCCACCCCAACCGAAATTTTTTATATATTGAAATTTGGCGGAGAAAATAGCGGGATCACCATAGTTAGAGAAAAAAAAACCTCCAAACCCCCTAGATATAACTAAACCCCTACTAAATTTAGAGGTGAAAACCCTACTTTTGGGCAAAAAACAATTCTCCCATTTTGCATAAAATTTCCTTATGAGAAACATTTTTCAAAGGGGTGGTATCTAAAAGTGCAATATTCAACTTTTTTTTGCTATTTTTTCGTTTCTTAGTCGTACTAAGCTCTGGAGGCCACCAAGGCCTCGTTAAATAAAAAACAATTCTTTTCATTCAATTTTCCCACATATTGGATGTAATTGTATTTTTTTCTGTGTCTATTTCAGTGGATTGTACTAATTTTCAGGTTGTCATAATCAACCTAAATATTGTAACTACTAAAAACTAGCATAGATTTGTAAACAAAATCAATGAAATTTTGTTCTGTAACACTCACGAGATCTTCAGATAGTTTTCGCAATGTTCGGTATATACAGTGCCTCTAGGAAGCGCTTACAGGTAAAGTCGTTGCAAGTATTATTGCATTCAATGCCTAATATAGCTACAACAACGTCATCTAGGCATCATCCATATAAGTTGAAGGGGAATAATAAGGAAACAATGCACACACTTTGAACCATCCCTTACATCTGTGGATGATTGCACAACATAAATCTAAACATTGAAATTATCTGAGTATATAGAGAAGTTACACATTTATATGAGGATATTTCTTTGAGCCAGTGTCAATAGTCACACAGACCCCTTTTTGTATTATCTTGGTACCACATATCAAATTCTTTCACGTATGTTAATGCCTCTTTCATGTAATGTCAGGTATATCGAAAGGGAGAGCTTCTTCCATGTACTGATGGGTATATCGGAAGGGCGCGTATATAGAAAGGTTCAGTATATCAGACTGACAATATATAGATTGGGAGACCTTATACCTAGAGTGATAAGAGCCTTTTCCTTTTTTAGTAAATTCAGAAAATGGGTACCAATGCCCCTAAGTTCTTTCTTCCAGACTCACAGCTCTTAAGAGGAGATAATTATGTTACATGGAAGACTAAGATCAGAACACAGCTTGAGTTTGACAAGATATGGCCTATTGTGAATGGTTCCACGACCAAATCACCAGATGATGCATCCCAACAGAGACAGATTGACAAGGCTAATCAGAAGGAAAAATTCATAATCTTTTTTGCAGTGTCTGACGACGTGCAACACCATATTTGAGATGCCAAAACATCAAAAGAAGCATGGGATAAGTTGAGCACCATGTACGAGGCCAAGAACAAGAACACAATTCTTAATTTGCAGAGTCAGTTACACACACTAAAATTCAAACCGAATGAGAAAGTAGAAGTTTTTTTGTGAAGATTTACAGAATTAAGGGCTTCACTTCTAGCCCTGGAAGAGGAGGTCACTGATACAGCTATCATTCCCATTTTTCTGATAGCACTCTCTCCTTCTTACCACATATTTGTGACAACACTAAACTTGTCTGATAAGACAGTTACTTTTGAAAATTTAATCAAGCTACTACAACAAGAAGAACCAATGTACAATAAATATGATGAAGAGGAGTAGGAAATATCGTCTCATCAGAAAGGGAAAGGAAAAGGAAAATAAAAAATATCATTCTTCTCAAAAGTCCCAAAAAAATCACCAGCAAGGGGACAAGCAAAATAATAAATGTCATATCTACAATAGAGGACATGATGTGAAATATTATTGGTATAATACATACAAGAAAGGTTCATCAAGCAATTCTGGACCTCAAAATCAGCAATCTCAAAAGGGACAGTCACACTATAATCAAGGACAGAAGAAGGGGAACTGGCAAAGAAAACCCCATCAACAAGGTAATGTATCTGAGCAAAGAGATCATTCAAAAAATGAAAACTTTGTGTACACTTCTCATTCCAGTAAACCATCTACGTCATCTAGTGTTGTTTGGTATGTCGATTCGAGAGCCACTCAACACATGACCCGGCACAGAGGCTAGTTTATCACCATGAGGTACACTCCTTTGAAAAACCATGTTTCATTAGTTGATGATTCTTCTTACACTGTACAAGGAATTGGAAACATTTCTCTACCTCTTGGTTCATGAAATTTTAGATTATCAGATGTATTATATGCCCCTGGGTTAACAAATAATCTGATATCAGTGAGTCAGCTTCTAGTTCATAATTTAAAGATTGTTTTTAATAGTCATTCCGGTAAGAAAGTGTGTTTGATTCGAGAAAAATTAAGAGGCTCAAATTTTTTTACAAAATCCTCTAATGTGGGACATATGTTCTAGCTTGACTTTGTCCAAAGGGATGATCAAACACTTGTGGCTAATAATTCTTCCTCAGCACAATTGTGGCATCAAAGACTTGGTCACATAAGTTTCAAATACCTCAAAACACTTCACCAAAACAAAATGGTGAGAGGCTTTCCATTTCTCCATAAGGATACAGATAAGTGTCCTAACTACCTAGCAGGTAAACAACATGGAGCTTCACTTCATAAGAGTACTTATCGATCTTTAGGTAAGCTTGATCTAGTTCATATCAATCTTTGCGGTCCAATGCAACCTAACCATTCTGTATTCCATTATTTCATGTTATGTGTTGATGATTATTCAAGAAAAATGTGGATATTTTGTCTTCTTAAGAAAAGTGAAGCTTTTGAGAACTTCATAAAGTTTAAAGTGGTTGTAGAGAATGAGACTAGTCATCATATCAGATCTCTCCACTCATATCAAGGAGGGGAATTCACCAGTAATGAGTTTAAATCCTACTTGCAAGCTCATGGGATTCGACGAAAAATTCCATCTCCACACATACCGCAGTAGAATGTTGTTGTTGAGAGAATAAACTATACTATCATGGAGATGGTGCATTGCATGATCGATGATTCTGGACTAGAGAGGAAATTTTGGGCAGAAGCAGTGAAGGCAGTAGTATATTTATTAAATAGAGTACCCATGGTTTCTCTTGATGGAGTAACTCCACATGAAGCATGGTCGAAGTGGAAGCCATCTATTGCACACCTCAGAGTATTTGGGTGCAAAGCTCACATGCACATACCCATGTAGAATAGAAATAATTTGGATACAAAGTCACAAAAACTCATCTTCATTGGCTACAGTGAAGATACTCTTTGGGACATATTGATGGATCCAAATACCATAAAAGTCTACACTATCAGAGATGTTGAGTTATTTGAGAAGAAGGAATTAGATACTCCTTCTCCAGACTCATCGGATGTATATATTCACCTATTGTGAAAATAGAAGTTGATGTTCCCATTGATGATGACAGTGATGATGGGGATGATGGTGATGATCAGACATGACCAAAACCCATGGGAATAGTACAACATATACCCAAGTGGTATACTAATATAATTTGAGATGCAAAATTGGATGCTTCACCAGATACATCCACCACTAGACCACAGACTTGCAGTAAAGCACAATAAGAAGTAAAATTTTCTTTGATGAGTAGATTTTTTGAATCTATTGAGCCCTCTACTATACATGAATCCCTACAGTCAAAATCTTGGAAATATGTCATGGATGTTAAGTATCAATCAGTAATGAAAAACAACACTGGGCAGCTTATCAATGTTCCACTAGGTAAGAAACCCATTAGTTGTAGATGGATATTAAAAAAAATACAAAGAAGATGGCACCATAGACAAGTAAAAAGAGAGACTGGTAGAAAATGGGTATGCACAAAAGGAAGGCATAAACTATGAGAATACATTTTCTCCCACAGCTAAGATCAAAATGATCTTTTCTGTAGTTTCTTAGTTTGGTTGGAAATTCCATGAGATGGACGTGAAAAGTAACTTTCTGAATGGATATATATAGGAAGAACTATACATGACTCAACATGAGGGTCATGTTGTACCTAGAGAATAAACAAAGGTATCCATAATCAAGAAATCTCTATATGGTGTTAAATAGACACCCCGAGATTGGTACATCAAAATTTATGAGCATCTCATTCAACATGGATTCGTCAGAAATCCGTATGATCCCAATCTCTACCTCAAAAGGAAAAGAGTGGATATTTTTATTGTTTTTGTATATGTCGACGATCTAGTCATCTCTGGTAATTTAGTGAAGATTAATGATGCAACAAAGAAATATCTTAATCGATCATTTAGCATGAAAGATCTCGGTCTCATGCGCTATTGTCTATGATTGGAAGTATGGTAGAAATACAATCACATATTTGTTTCTCAGTTGAAGTATACCAATATGATGCTTGATAAATTCATGATGATGGATTACACACCAACTGTTACACCTATGGAGATAATACCGTAGTTATCTTGTTCAAATCCATCTCATGTGGTAAATGCATCTCTCTCTCTCTCTCTCTCTCTCTCTCTCTCTCTCTCTCTCTCTCTCTCCATCTCCATCTCTCTCTCTCTCTCTCTCTCTCTCTCTCTCTCTCTCTCTCTCTCTCTCTATTTGATTGGGAGTCTCATTTATCAAACTTATACTGAACCAGATATCAAATTCATAATGACCTATCTATAATGATTCATACAAGAACACATATATTTTTCATTGGAAAATAGCAAGGTGTATCTTGATATATCTCAAGGGTACAGTAGATCTTGGTCTAGAATACAAGAAGAATGATATCTTCTTCTTAACTTGATATTCGGATTTAGATCATGCAAGTAACATTTATGACAGGAAATCAACTTCTAGATTTGTATTCTTTTTGGGATCTAGACTGATATCATGGGGAAACAAGAAACAAAACTTTATTTCACGCTCTTCTACCAAAACCAAATATCGTGCTATAGGTGGAGCTATCTATGAAGTGATATGGCTATGTCCCATACTGGAAGGACTTGGAGTACCATAGGAAAAACCTACCACCATGTATATAGACAATGAAGGTGTTCTCAAACTTGTTTGCAATCCATTGTTTCATGAAAGAACAAAGCACATCAAGATACAAGTTCATTTCATATGCGAGAATGTCTTGAAACAAAACATAAATCTTTAGTTTTTTTCAACAGCTGAACAACGAGCAGATATTTTCAAAAATTCACTTACACGTGAAAAGTTTGAGTTGTTCAAAGAGTTCCTCTCCTCATCTCTTAAGACAATGCAAAATTAAGGGGGGGGGACATTAGGTAAAGTTATTTTACATAGTAATTATGCATTGTATTGTAGGTAACTAGATTCTTACTTAGTTTTTTAATGTGGTAAATAGGTCGTTTGATATTATTTTTATATGGTTTTGTTTTAATAACCATTTTATTCTCGTATTTGTTTATTGTTGCATAGTTGCAACAATCTATTTGTCTGCAATATTTCACGTATGGTTTCTGGTTGCACGTGTGTAAATTATTTGTTTGTGCTTGGATTTACAATACCTATAAGTATTGTAGCACTTCTATTGTAATTTGATTTTATGGCATATCAATATAATTACGAGGCTTATGTCCCTCTTGAAAAGAATAGTCGGATGTGATTATTCCTCTGTTGAAAGGTTTTCTGACAATGTTATTATAAAATAATGTATTTTAAAATTTATTAATCTTAATAAAATAAAATAGACCTCTTCTGGAAAATCTTCTACCTCAAGTTTTGTAGAAAGTAAAAATCTTCTCAGAAGTAATTTTCTCTTTTCCATATGAACTTTCCCTGGTAGAGATAAATCTAAATTAATTTAAATAAATAAATGATGTGAAATTATTTCTTTACTTCTTCCTCTAATCAATTTCCCAAGAAGATCCTCAGGGATAATTCGGGAATAAGTTATCAAGGGAAGATATAAAAAATTTATTTTGAAAATAAATACTAGAAAAAGAATAAATACATTCGGTAAGTGATGAAATCTTTCGCTTCTACAATTCTACCCACTTAAAACAATGCACTCTTTCTATTCTAACAAATATAAATTAATTAAATATTCAAAGAATTTGATTACAACCCCAACCTTGTTACTATTGTATTTTGGTAGCTTCCCAAAGGTGATATTTTCTTGTTGTATCCTCATCTTTGTACTGTCTTTCAAAGATGAAGTCCAATTGATCCAGGAATGTAAAGGCTAGTAACAAAGAAAAGAAAGAACTTGCTATGGCTGACTTGGTACAAGAAATGACTTAAATAAAATGGTAGGAAAGAACAACGAAATAATTTGGTCGTGTGTTTGGTACCTCTCGAAAATTCAGTAGCATAACTTCACCTCAAGACTGTGAAATATCCAACCCATCTTATGGGTAAAATTTTTGGCTTTTATAAAAATATGGGAAAGAAGAAGTCAATTACATGTGTCGATCAATAAGTGAAAAATCATAAAAATAATAGTATTCAACATTTTGAACATATCCAAATAAGAATATAAAATCAATACAATTCCAATGAGTTCAAAAATAGGCAAAAAATTTGAGAAACGAGTGAGAAAATCACTCCCGAAATCCAAGCACGCATTGAAAAACATGTGTTTTAACTCTCTAATTTAATGTGACAGGATCATCGGTGTAGAAATATCAGTAGTTACACAACCGCCGCATATGCAACTGTCGGGGTGGTTGTGTAACCGTCATGGCGGTTGTGTAACTGCCACTCAAAATAATGCCAAAAGTTTAAAAAAATGATCTCACCATAAAAATTAAAGTTTGGAGACAAAACAGAAGAGTTGATTTGAGTCAAAGGAGTGATGTAAAGGAGAGAGGGAGGGATCTGGACATCATTTTCACATTTTAATAAATTTTTATCGTCATTTGAGACATTGTGTTTTCTGTGTCACACAATGTAATTTTTGAGTGTGTATAGTCCCCTATCTCTATATCTAGTGGTTAGCACAAATGAATGAACTACTATACTTACACAATTCTCCCCAAAACCTATCCCCTATATAGATATGGGGTAAGCACCCCTATAGATTTGGGGTGGGCTCCCTATATTCTTTTTTCCATGCAAAATGACTGACCTAAAGATTGAAAATTTAAAAGCATGACAACATAGCCACAATGCAAAATTTTGCTTCCTGATCCAGCTGAACCCTACTCCTAGCCAACTTGTCTCCATTAGCACCATCCTCTTGGAACTAAAAAAAATCTTAATGAATTTCTAAAGCATGCCTCATTGTGATAATAATGGTGATGAAATTGATAGATGAATTTAGTAAAGTTCTACCAAAGATAAGTCCTCCTAGAAGCCTAAAAGGGCCAATTTTTGTCATTCTGAAGATAATATGCATCCTCCGAAAGAGTTTAGGAAAGATTTAAAACATCCAAAGGTGATTTTGGGGAGCCTTTAAGGTTTTGGAAGAAATTTTGGAATATTTAGGAAATAATTTCCCATTCTGGGACAATATGCTCAACAACGAGTTTTCTAGGTGCAGGGATCAAACACTCTAATGGTGAAACCTAACTTCTTCAGATGATTCCAAAAGCTTGTAAGGATTTAGGAGGCAATAAAATAAGCATTGAAAAGCTATGGGAATTATATACAATGTGGAAATGTTAATTTTTCTCTATGGATTGAATATTTAGACACAAAATCATGCACTTGGATACATTTCTAGGTCCATAAACACATACTTGCATTCATATGATTCATAAGCTAGAAAACTAGTGATTGATAGCTATCTTTGGCCTCTTTGCTTTGTTTCTTGTCTTCTTTTTGGTATTTTACACCCTACAGCTCAGTCGGTACTTTATTGCTTTATATTTTATGATTCTGGACACCAGCACCTAGGCACCCCTGACCTCTTTCTATCTTACTCGCCTCTTTTGGGCCTCTTTTATCTTTTGGGCATATTGTTTTCTTATGGGTCAGCCTTTTAGTTTCCAATTATGAAATTCAAACAAGGGAATCATATAAATTTAAAACTAAGTAACAAAAATAAATGACCAAGCTCTAAATATTTATTATCATCACCTAAGGTTGCATCCAAAGGCATCTAAAAGCATCAAAGGCATCCATCTAGCACTCATACAAGGGACAAGGGACTACATTTTCTGCATACATGCATAGGAGGGGAAGTTTTTTTTTCATCCACACATCTATTTACATTGATACATCTAGCTATCTCCCACTATCACATACACGTATACAAGGACTTCCTAGGGAATTATTTTATCACACACACACACACACAAGAACTACATGGAGTCTGAAATGTAGTGCAACGCTTGATTATAAGTTCACTATGTTGGGTGATCACCAAGATCAGTTCAACTCCTCATATTGCATCTTTTATTTTTGGGATTTTATTTAGTTTGAGGGTTTTACAGGTCTTCTTCTTCTTACAGGTTACAGGCGAATTCGGTGATCATCCAACAAAATATAGGAAACTAAAAAAGAAGGTTAGAAAAACTTGTGTGACATAGCAAAAACCATTTTTTGAGCTCTCGTACAGTCACAAGCACCTAGGAGCCCTAGTCCTGGCTCATCTAATAGTTCTAGGATTTTTTGTGCTCAGTTATGACATTTTGCTCCTCTTGTTCAATAGTTTTTTTGGCCCATATCACCTTCGGGAAAAGTGCAAATCAGCTAAGTCTTTTTCCCTCTCTCTTGCACTTATGGTTTTACATTTATTTAGCTTATTTCTTGTTTCATATCTATAATTTAGAATTTATTTATCATATATGACTTTGCAATTAGGATTTTACAAATTCCATATTTTTTAAATCATTTGGTGAACCCATCACTTAACTCCAACCTTCTTTCTAGGGTTTTCTTCTTATGCCTGTTACCCGTAGTGGTCGTTTTGGGTATTTTGAGCATATAGAGCTCCCTCCATCTACCCGTAGGGTTTCTAAATCAATGGTTGAATCTGATAACCCATTTTCTAACTCTCAAAATGTTCCTATCAAATAAATTGAAGCATCTTATAGTGATCAATCTTATGATGAGGACACTAATGTTGATCAAGAACAACTAGAAAATCTTACCAATTTTTTTCAAGATTTATGTGACAACCCTACACATCTTTCGCATATTCTCAAATCTTTAATGACTACTAAAAAATATCTAGATCTTGCTTCTGTACCCCTTTTGGTTCTTCCTCATCTGTCATGTCCTCCACTCAACCCCTTCATATCCCCACTTCCATTCCCACTACTACCGCATCAATCATTCAACCTAATGCTTATGTTGCACAACTTGGAAAACACCTTTAATTTAACTTCTTTATATTAGGATCTACAAACGCAAATTAGGTAACTTCAAATAGCTACTTCTCATTCATCTATATCTCTTGACTCAAATTTACTCCTTCATGCTCCTTTTGTACCTGTCATTCCAGCATATACACTCCCTCCAAAAAATTTCACCCCTAAGCTCCCCACCTTCAATGTCCATGGTGATCCTCAAGAGCATCTTAGATATTTTCATGTGGCATGTCTCGATTATGTGGATGATCATAATTTACTATCAAATCTCTTTCCTAGAAGCCTCCAATATTACTTGATGTGTTAGTTCTATGATCTACCTGTCCATTCGGTAACATCATTTACACATTTAGCCAATGATTTTCTGACTCATTTTTCAACCAATATCAATTCTAAGATATCCTATACTCAACTTGCAAATACTAAACAAGGATATAATGAGCATCTAGTGGATTATGTTTTATGATATAAGAACAACCTAGCTAGGATGACCAATGTGCTCGTTTGACTTGGAACTTCAAGATATGTTTGTCCAAAGTCTCTTACCACCTCTACAAGAGAGTGTCTTTTTTGTAAAATCTCCTTCATTTGATCAATTATTTCATACTCTTAAACTACATGAAGAAAAACTTATCGAGCTATGGAAAACTCAAGTATCATGATCAACCTTCATTGTCTTCAAATTAGTTTCAAATAAAATCAACTTTCAAGCCGTCTCCAAAGCCCACTGAAGCAAAATATATTGTTATGTTGTCTCCACTCCTGAAAATATTTAATGGCATCCTCTAAAGCATACATTCACAAAATTTCCATATGCCTTGCATATTTTATTACCAATACTTATTAAGAGAAATATTATTATGTTTCATCCACTCAATTTAGGCCCATCCTATGCTAAAGGACGTAATTATAATGAAAATACTAGATGTGACTATCATCAATCCATTGGGCATTCTATCGATTGATGTTTAAAACTCTAACATATCATCCTAGATCTTATTAAAATTAATGAAATTGAGCTCCCTAAGCCTTCGACATCTATGTTGGTTAATGAAAAAAAAAATCTCAAAATATTTAATGATCCTCTCTCTAAGTATGACAAGTAAGTTGTTGACTCTTCAACTAATCATACATATCGTGTAGTGCCTCCTCATTCATTGGGGGATCTTGGTTTTCTAGTTGTTAGTGTTGATGCATCTCCACCATTCATTACATTATCTTATCATGATTATCATGTTACATTCTCTTCTGATACATTACATATTAATGCTTCTATCGTACTTCATGTTATCAATAATATAATGATCGATCCATCAATTCATATGGGTGTGTGTTCTATTACACTTCTCATTGCTATCAACTATCCACTCTCTCATATTTCATAACCAGTTCTCAAATATTATGGTTATGTAAAGCTTCCAGTTATAGTTAGGCCTCTCACCATTTTTTTTTCATTCATTATGACACCTTCTATTAAAGGTTGTGACATGCTCTTAGGTCTTCCTTGGCTCTATGTTGTTCAAGCTATTGTTTCCATGAATCAATTGTGTCTCAAAGTTCATTCACAACAAGCAATTCGTCACCATAAAAGGTGTTCCTCCATGCACATCATGGCCTCATCCTCCTCTTGAGGTTTCCATTACACTCATTATGGCATCTAGGTCCCTTAGACCTCTCAAATCTCAGGCATTTTTTACACCTATTTCTCTGATTCGTACACAACCTATTTGTACTCATCAGTCTACTAGTCCATCTTCTCGGCCTAAGTCCCTTACTCAGGCATCCCTTTCACATAGGTGTTCCTCACCTCTTAGGTATCATTTATATAAGTGTTCATCACCTCCTATGTCTCCTGCACATAGGTTTTCATCACCTTCTAGGTATCCTGCACATAGGTCTCGTTCACCAACACATTATCAGTCTCATACATCATCGATCTCATATCATGGTCACATGCCTTTATCTCCTCAGGAATCAGGTGGAGGATCCTTTCCTTTTAATTTTTTTGGATAACTTACTCATTGTCACACACTTGAGGGCATCATACTTACTTCCCCCCTCCTAGTATTAGCAGGTGTCTCTCATTTCTACTATCACACTTTTTGCTTCACATCTAGTATTTCTCATGCATCTTACATACATTGATACACCTCCTTTATCATCATTACCCTATGATGCACTCTCATGCTAAGGTTCACACTTGAATGTTGAGGGCATACTACATCCATGAACCTCACACACTACACATTTCACGCTCTACGCTTCACAATACATCTTTCTAGAATTTCATTCGCACAAATCATACTACCCTATGACACACTCTAGTTTCATGGTTCATAATCGACTAGTGAGGGTATAAATCTGAAATGAACCTCACCAAATTCACACTATTTACAATCTATGGTGTATTGATCTTTCTCTCTAGCAGACATGTTCAAATCATTTCTTGATGACGCACTCTTATTATATGGCTCATTCTTGACTGTCAAGGGGTATTTTATAAATGAACCTCATCTCATACATACTTATCCACACCTACTCGAGGGGCACACTACTCTTATCACATCCACTTTGCATACCATTCCATTTAACTCATTCATAGATTATTTCATATCTTGGTTACACATGATCTTTCTTTCTCATACTAGTTACATGTACACTTCGGTTCCATGCTAGATGGATACTTAGTATGTTATTTTCTTTCTCTATAGACACATGCGCATTCACTAGTTCTTTAGTTGTGAATGCAGAATTTTTTATAGATCCTTACACGCAGAAATTATGCTTAGCAATGTACCTCTTACCAGTCCCACCGAGGCTCCTGGGGGCATCTCTGTTTACTTCCTCATACATTACAGGTGTTATTGTTTCATTTTATACTACTTCTTATTATTCCTAGCACACTACTTTCTATTGATCTATATACACTTTAACATACTCTTTATCTTTCTAACATGCTAATGTGTGCTTCATGTGCACCATTTACCTTGAAGGAACTATTTTCCACCATGGTTGTATGATACTTTGTTTGATATTGTTTTCCATTTTTTCCCATTGCATGTCATTGTTTGCATGATTTTCCCTATGTCTTTCTTGATCATTTCTTGTATGCTTTTCTTCGCTTTGGCCCTAATTGTCTTGTGACATTATGAGTGATGTCCCATATTTGAAACCCACTTTTTTCATCTAATTTTTCTACAATATTACTTGTTTACATTTTCTTTTATAGCATGATTGTTAGTTTGTCTACTAACACATGTTTCTAGCAATTTTGTTTACATGTGACTTGGTTTCTATCATGCACATTTCCTCCCCCTACAGGATATCAGTTTTAGATCAGTTTCATGTCCTCTCTTTGGGCCACACACTCCTAGCAACGTCACATGCACCCCAAATGAGGGGGGAATACATTGGGTGAATTAGTCACCCCATACAGTAGCTCAAAGCTTCAGTATAGGAATAGAACAGAGTTATAGTTATAGAAATGACCCAAATTATGACTTGGGTCCTCATTTCAGCATAGACATGAGTGCCCATATATAGAAACTAGCGTTTGGGCACTCCTGGCCTTTCCTAGGTGCATATGACTAGGGGTAGTTACACTTACTTTCTCATATCAGCACATTTATCAGTAGTTTTCACAGTATAGGAACAATCCTCCATCAATCAGAATGCATTTTATCTCCTTTTTCTTCTTGGATCAAACTTGGAACAAAGCAAGATCACATCATCTATAGTAGTGTATAAATTCGGGAAGCATTCATGGATGGAAAGTAAAATCAGATCTCTCTCCCTAACACTCTTCTTTTGTGGCATGAGATCACCCAAAAAAATTGCACTTAGCATGAGATCATCCAAAAAACTCACTCTTGGCATGAGATCACCCAAAAAGACTTGCTCTTCTACAACAGTTCAGGAATTTTTCTATCCTTTTCACTCTTCACGGATTAAGTACAAACTTTCCTTTTACTACTTTTTTGTATTTACATACTTCTACATGATTTTATAGAGTTTTCATAACACATGACTTTGACTACTCTTTCTCTCTTATTTTGTATGTCTTTCCCTAATACGCAACAAAAATCAACCCCGTATCAAGTTACAACAACAATAGGTACAACATAGTACAACTCATATACTTCACTCCTAAGGTCACTTCCTCTTTCTTAGATTCCATGCTTCATTTTTATCACTCCATGCTTTCACTTGTCTCTTTAGCATGTTATCACCATCACACTCTACATGGTTATCAAGTACACATCTCTTTTCTACTTTGCATTATCGAGTATTCACTTAACAACATAAATTGGGGGAAAATATAGACACAAAATCATTTAATTGGATACATTTCTACATCCATAAACACATGCTTGCATTCATATGATTCTTAATAGAGAAAAATCATAATTGACAGCTATCTTTAGCCTCTTTTCTTTGTTTCTTGTCTTCTTTCTGGTCTTTTACACCCTACAGCCCAATCGTTAATTTATTACTTTATCTTATATAACTCTAGACATCAGCGCCCAGGTGCCCCCATCCCCTCCGAGTGCCCCTGACATCTTACTATCTTACTCACCTCTTTTGGGCCTTTTTTATCTTTTGGGCATCTTGTTTTCTTATGGGTCGGCCTTTTAGTTTCCAATTACGAAATTCAAACAAGGGAATCATACAAATACAAAGTTACGTGACCAAAATAAAGTAACAAGCTCTATTCATATATTATCATCACCTATGGTTGCATCGAAAGGCATCTAAGAGCATCAAAGGCATCCATATAGCACTCATACAAGGGATAAGGGACTACATTTTCTACATACACGCATAGGAGAGGAAGTTCATTTTTCCATCCACACATATATTTACATTGGTACATCTAGCTATTGTCTGTTATCACGTGCACTTACACAAGGGATTCCTTGGGAAAGATTCTATCACACAATAACAATAACTACATGGAGTTTGATATGTATTGCAGCATTTGGTTGTAAGTTCACTTTGTTAGGTGACCGTCGGGGTCAGTCTAACTCCCCATATTATGTTTTTTCTTTTTGGGATTTGATGTAGTTTGAGTTTTTTTAAAGGAATGATAACTAGATCATACCAAGCCAAGAAATCAAATGCTAATCAAACATCACGATCAATAATGTGAAAGTAATTTGCTAGGATAACTTTACCAAAACCTTTGTAAACAAATGAGTATCAATAGCATATATTATTATGGAACTCGATGAAATACAATGAGAATGGGCCTTGCTTATATAAGAAAGGAATAACAATCTAAGAACCAGTCCAGATCATAGATTAAGCCATAAATCAAGGAAAAAATTAGTCATCAAAGAACTAATCAAGTACATAGATTTAGGAAAGAACTAGACATCAAGGATCTAGTCAATACCATAGATCAAGGAAGGAACTATACCTAACAACTAGATAATATCTCCTAATATATAAATAAGATAAAATAAATATCCACACACATAAGTGGATGAGGATAAATACAATAAAGGTAAATAAAGAACCTAAGTGAACATGAGCTAATGTAAATACCTACTCTAACCATTTTTATAGGTCATCTTCGTCTTGCAGGTTACAAGCTAATTCAATGATCATCCAATGATATATAGGTGACCAAAATCAAAGGTTAGCAACATTTGTGTGACACAAAAAAAACCATTTTCTAAGCTCCTGCATAGTCACAAGCACCTAGTAGAGGTCCCTGGCGCATAAGTTCCCTAGTCATGTTCCAGGAGCCCTAGTCCCAACTCATCTAGCAATTTTAGGATTTTCTATGCTCAGTTACGACATTCTCCTCCTCCTGTTCAACATTTGTTCTAACTAAGATCACCTTCAGGAAAAGTGCAAATCAACTAAGTCTTTTTCCCTCTCTCTTGCACTTAGGGTTTTACATTTATTTATCATATGTTAATTTGTAATTAGGATTTTACAAATTTAATATTTTTTAAATCAAAATATTTCATGAATCATTTCAAAATAGTGCAGTTGCCCCTCTCAGTTCCAGACAAAAATATGCCTAAAATTTTCATTTCAGGTATATTAAAGTCTTTAATGTTGTTCCATTGATCTTACAATGTGTTTTTGAGTCAAAATAATATAATATTTGACCCTAAAACATCATCCTAAGACTTTGAGGTGAAAAATGCAATATCTATAGCTATTTTTGGACATCCTAAGCAAATTTGGCTTTCCAGTTATAGCCTAGTCACACTTTTTACACCCTTGTGTCCCCTCTGTCCACTTTGGAATAAGGGGGACATTATGGAGTCAAAATTTTTACCTCATCCTCCTTCCCAGGTCACACTTTGGACACCTAGGTGTCCCAAGTTTTCCCACTATCCCTTTCGTCCCCACAGTGCAAAGGGACAAAAGGGGCAAAAAAGTGTGACCTCGCTCCCTCTCCTAGGTCAAAATTTTGTTTCCCTTATATCCCCTCTATCCAAAATTTTATAATGGGGACAATAAAGTATGACCCATGCAAATATGAATTCCATGAACCCCCATGTGACCTCATACAACTCCGCAGGTGCATTTTCCCAACCCCCATACTTCATTCTCAATCCCTCATCTCATTCACATCACTCCACATATTGTCAATTGTCATGATATTTCTCCAAATCACCATTTTCTATCCATGGTTTCCCTTTTTTCCCTCTTACACCATTTACAAACTCCATTTTAACTCAGGTTCAATGTACACTTAGCAAGTTGAATTAAAATCCTTTTAAAAATCGTTTAAACTCATTGCTCACCACACAATTAGCCATTTTTATGAATTTTTTATTGCAACACCCTCAATAAATTCATTTTTTTGTATAGGTACTTCCAAAATTATTCCAAACATCCATGGCCACCAAATATGAAGGTTTACACATAACGTTTCAATCGTGAGTCTGATCTTTTAGTATAGGATATTCATTTTCCTTCTATTTGTTTATTTACTTGAGATTTTCCTACACTCATGGGATATGTTTGCTTAGATGTAATAGTTGTGTTGATTTATCTTACTGGTTGTCTTGAATTATCTTACTATTTTTGATGAGTCAACTCTACTATAAGTATCAGTTAGTGAGAGTTATTCACCACTAATCTAGGTGGTAGTTGCACTTTCCTCCTCCTATATGTACATCACTTACATCATTATGATACGGAGGATTGAGTTGATTTGGATCCATTCATTCCTTTAATAATTTTATCTCATTATTATTTATAACTTGGAGATTTGTATGTGTTTGTTTATTCTTACCTTTTTGCAATTCACATCTCACATTTCTCACCGATGCACTCTTTAATTCAGCAGATCCTTGGCATTCCTGATATGATCACTGTGAATTTTTTCTAGAATATCCCTCTCCAAAACACCTTTTAGAGGATTGTGATGGAAAATTTAGTGATTCCCCAGCTTTTTTTATAGCAGAAAACTGAGATTTCAAACCCTAAAACCTAGTTTTTCAATTTCCCAAAGATCTAGTGGGAAAACAATGATGAAATTCGAAGCAAAAGATCTTGGTGTAAAACAGAATATTTTGACAATGGTTTCAATGCAACCCAGCATGCGTAAGTTTAGTTTCTATAAATTCTAGGTGCTCTGAATAGTAGGATTCTAAAAATAGTAAGTTTCCCAAAGTGATGAATTATCAATATTTGAAATATCCTATAAAGTAAGAAACATCAAAAAAGGGTAATTTGGGAAACTTTCTAAAAATAAAAATATATGGGAAAAGGAACATATAAAAATATATAAGTTTAAATAATTGGTAAACCTTCATCAATTTCAATAATCCAAATGATCCATAGACATTAGGAGACAAGAACAACGATAACTTGTTAAACATAGCAGTCCTGGATATGACCTGCTAAAAATAGTAAGTCTTGGAATTAAGCCCAAAAATTTGTGGCAGCTCATGTTATTCTTATATTTTTTATTTTTTCCATCATCACAAGGCTAAGAAGTTGTTTCTTGGCCCAACAGGATGAGTTCTGAAGTGATCTCTATAAAGCACAACTTGATGCGAGGAGCTGGAACAATGAGAAAAGACTACTATGAGTGATGTTAGTTGTCATATTAGGATCACAAACAATACATACCTCTTGAGATTTTTTCTTAACACTTGATCACTTCTCGGTGATGAGCTCAATGAAATTTGGAGGTCAAAAACATGTAATTCATCTTCAAGTTTCAATTTCACGGGGATCAAATTGATCAAAAGGGTGTTCAAATGTTGTAAGCATGTTTCCAGTCAGGTGACATCTTGGTTAAGTGAATTGTGAAGTGAAAAAATGTTTCATCATGTTCAAAAGTAAAATGTGAATCTCATAGAGTAATTCGAGAGTCATCGTATCATGTATTTTTCATCATCTCTCCGAGAAGCAAGTCAAAGTGATCTAATCAATCTATCAATGTAATCAAATCCATCATATGTGAAGGACCAAGAAATCATCTTCTTCTTTATTTCCTTCATTATATTTTTCTTTATGTATTTTTTTCCTTAAAAATTAGTAGTAGATGTAGGTGGCACATTAGGTAAATATTTGAGTGTATTCAATGTTAATAATTTGATTTATATTTCCTTAAGTGTGTGACATAGCTCATCAAAAGATAAAAACTTATCAAACAGGATATATTATTACAAAGGTGTGAGAATTATATATGTAAATAAATCATGAATATCCTTACTTTCAACTAAATTAGTCATCTTAGTAAGCATAGTCTTCTATGACAACACATCGTCACTAATTGGTTCATTTGATCCTTGATGGATTTTCACCATTTTTGCATAAGATACCTTTTCACTAATATTGATTGAAAATTGTGTGAGGAATTGATCGTATAAATTATTTAATTCCATTATATATTGGATAGGTATATCATATAGCCAATGCAATGCATACTCCTTGATACTAAAAGGAAATAACTTAGTAAGGAGATTATCATTGAAAGCATAATCTAAAAAAGTTATGTGGAATGTGTGAAGATGGTGTTCGAGATCCCTTTTACCTTCATATATTGTAATTTTAGAAGACATAAAACTATATTAAAAGGATAAGATTTCACCTTGGGTGCTAATGGATTTTGAAGTAATAGATGTGAATTTGTGGCATAAGAAAATCTAGACACACCATTCTCTACATGTAACACCTTGATATGCAAACAAAAATGGTTTTCTCTAGGGAATGTGTAGTAGAGAGGTTATGTAATGTATCATTTGTATGTAAAAAATATGGTTTAGTAAAATCATGATTTAGAATAGGAATTGAAACTTGCAAGGGGACATTAGGTCCCCCCATATTAGTTGTTGGTATAGTGGATGTAGGAATGATAATGCAAAAGGGAGTGTCCCCCTTAGATTAACATGGTTGATCTTGAAAAGTATCCTTAGAGGAAATAAGTACTTGAATAAATTTATCAATATATATAGGGTGTATTAAATCCTTTGTGAAATTTAGATATAAAATGAATTGATCAGGGTCAACATCATTCATCTCATCAGGATAGATTCTACTGAAGTTTCTAGATTCATTGAGATCAATTTTTATATCTTGATCAAAATAAGTGATGAAGGCATCATCACTTAAATAAATATCTATAATTATTGTATCATCGAGATTAGGATAATTTTTTATCCATTGGATTTATGTGTTTCTTAGATGTGAAGGGAAGTTTATTTTGTTTAACTAGTTTACCATTGATCCACTATGCAAAAAAGGCATATAATAAGATCATAAAAATATATATACTTGAAAAAATAGAAACCCTAAGTGAGAAAATGGTTTGTAATTTTTATTTCTATGAATAGTAGGTTCACCAAATGATTTATCCTAATCTCGATAATGAAACCATAATATCTAGAGTTTTTATCCAATTATATTTTAATCTAGAAATTATGCACGTTTGCATTAATAAATCCACATTAGACATTCATATTTGAATATGCAGTAAATGATTAAGAAGTGGAATTTCTTATATGCTACATTATAAATATAGAAATTGATAATAATATGAGTGAAATTATCTTTTTGCATGATTTTTGAACTCATCTAGGAGTGATCTAGGGTGGAAGATGTTGAAAACTATATAAACTTGTTTCATCTCTAAAATTGGAGTTGAAACTAGCCTTTGAAAAAAAAGGACCTACAGAACTTGTCTAGAGTTGTATTGACTTTTCCATCTCAAGAAAATAGGTCTGAAAATTTGTGACCACTTAAAACTATTGATATATATTCCCTGAGTGTAATTTGGTATCCAAAATATACACAATTTTTTGAAACTAGTATTCTCTTAAAACCCTATCCCCCTTAAAATACATTAAAAATTTGATAAATGGTTAAGTTGTGGCACCCATACACCACCTATGTAGCACTACTCAAATGAGGTGTTAAATACACGTAGTTATCTACCTATTTCAAGTACAATTGTGAGGATGCAACTAGAACGTTTCCCTTGATAGTTGATAAATATTTCTTTAATTTGTCTTGATATGCTTTTAACTTGTCTTTGTCTACTCATAACCTAGTTTAGAGTGGTTCAAACTTGTATAGGGGATACTCCTAATGTCTTCTCTTGAATTAGGATAGATTAGAAAAACTTTTCTTAATATTTGACAGATATTTCTATAGGAGCTCTTTATATATGTTAAGTGTTATCTAAGTGATTAAATGAGTGGTTTGATTTATATTTAAACGAATTTATGGGTAATATTTCACACTAAACCAAAGATAGGATTGGGAATAAAGATATAAATTTTAAAAACTAACCATTATGAGGGCTCTGGATAGGGTCGACCAGGAAGGATAGGATCAACTCATCGATCATATCCTTATTGGATGGTTTTGTCTATTGAGATAGAAAATCTCACTGAAGGTTTTGAGAATTTGGTACATGAGTTATAAAGATGTTTTTGACTGGAATTAAATGTTTTTATATGTTTCTAAGTAATAGAATGAGATATTTCAAATTTTATGATATTGTGTTTTATCTATGTTTTCACACAAAATTCGTGTGTAAGGAGTGCAAGCCAAAACTAACATCATCAAATACAAAAATTCCAAAATGTGGTTGTCTAAAGCGAGTGAGATACAAACGAAAGTGCTAGGATTTGAAGATATGAAGGAGATCTTTGCATAAGATGGATATTCTGGATAAGCATGTATATCATGTGCAAAACCATCGAGTGTTGACTGAATGTGGTGATTATATTATTTTTTGAAAGAAGGATTGTTTCCCAAGAAAGCACAATTATGAATTCTATAAGGATCAATGAGGGAGAAATTGATTCAAGAGAAGCACTATAGAAGATTATCATGTCACTTTGGAATAGATGAGACCTTGGCACAAATAATGAGAGATATTATTACCCATATATGGTTATAGATGTGTGTAGATTTGTGCAAAGATACAAAGTTTTCCAATTAGCAAAAGGAAACAATTAGAACATAGGGTTATACCAACCACTATCAATACCTAAGAAACCTTGGGATAAATTAAGTAGGGACATTTTTTAGGGTACCTAGAATGCATAAGGGTAGAATGTAGAAGGTTTGAGATTCTATATTTACACACATATATGTTACATTGTATCTTAACTTTAGATACAAACTATATGTTACATATGGTCATGGTCCATAGATGCTTTGTGGGTTTATTTGACCACACCCTAGGGAAAACCTTTATACATTAGGGGCATGCTTACTTTGCGTGCATCTTATACATGTTATAAGTTTCATCCTTTTACACTATTATACCGATCATATTGGGCTACTAAAATTATTTATATACGTCTTAATCTTGATTATATATACTTAGAGTGCTTACACCAAATAAATTATTTTTTCATACGTGATGATGAATTTCTTTCTTACATGTAATTATATTGATTGTTACATTATTCTACTTGTGTATATTTATATTGATGTATTTAAACATTTACTCATGATTGATTGTGTGTCATGTCATATATCCTTGTGTTAGAGGATATTCTAGTTAGTCACTATGTCAATTGTTCTAGTCATGTGGTGTCTTGTAATCTTCTTTATCATAATGTTTGTTTTCATGATTCCACTATGTTCACATACTACGCTACTACTTATGTGTAATTTCTTAAACCATTTTTTATTATATATTTCATGTCATTCTTCATATTACACATATTGTTATTATTTGCTACTACTAGTGCTCACATTTTTGCGATACATAACATGCATCTATTGTGGAACCTACTATTGTGAGTACTTTTTTTTTTTACACAGATCTATATCACTAGGTATTTTCATGATTTCATCTTATATGCTACTAAAAATAACTTATGCTCATGTCTTGGATCACAAGTTACATTTTTTCTCACATGATCACATTTTTCTATGTTGGCATATCCTACTATGCTCATATGTGTTCTTTACATGTTTATCTTAGCACTTGTTTTACTAATATATACACTTTACACATGGTGTGTGTATCTCTTTCTTATGATATGGGTGATACACAAGCACAATATCTCATATCATGATTCATAAGGAGGTATACAGTCAAATTATTTTATAGATTCAAAAAAATTCAGTCATAGCATAGACTTTTACACAATTTCAAAAGGTGCAGAGAGGTCACATTCAATTTTAGAGACACTTTTACATTTATTGTTTCTATATATAGAGACATTGTATATGGTTTTAAAAATATCATATTAAGTATTAAGACAATATATTCATATTTTGGGTCAGCATTTCACATATTTTCAATAATAGTAGAATGATATTTTAAAATTTTGGGGTTATTTCATCTACAGTGGAGCGCATATAATTTTCTTCCTGACGGGTCTCTTTCTATACCCCATGTAATGGTGTATTAGTTTCAATATGTGTTTTTATTTAGATCTCATTTTTTGTCTCCTTATTGAAGAGGTAGATGTATATAGTTTTAAATATATCATATTTAGTATTGAGACAGTATATTCACATTTTGGATCAATAATTCACATATATTCAATAATAGTGGAATGATATTTTCAAATTTTGGGGTTGTTTCATCTACATTGGAGCACATATTATTTTCTTCGTGGTGGGTCACTTTCTAAACCCCTTGCAATTTAGTATTAGTTTCAAGACTTGTTTTATTTGGATCTCATTTAGTCATCTCTCTAGCTAAGAGATAGATGTTGCAGTTTTGTATTAGAGATCGCATTTGTTTACTTCTTTGCATAATAATTAGACAACACAATTGCATATTTGAGTTTACATCTCCATACATCTGGGTTCATTGAAACCCATGGAATTTACCTCCATGGTTCAATAGTATTTATTGGTTTCCCTCTCTCCATTTTGGGCACTTATGGTCCAAAAATTATATCATTTTTATGCATGAATACCTCATGACTCTAAATTTTTGGTTTAATAATCTCCCTACCTCCATTCAAGTAGCTCTAATTTTAACATATACATCTTCCAAGGCATTGATTTTACTTTTTTGAGAAGTGAATCTCACCCTTTTTAAGTTAAAAATATTTTAAGTGACATACATAAAAAGGATGAATACCGTTGCAGGTTGATGGGCAAGTGCATGGAGATGGGGGACCAAAAGCGGCCAAATTTTTTATTTGAAGCCAAATGCAAGCACATTTTGGAAAGCACGGTTGTATTATGAATTACTAGGATTGGTGATTACCAAGCCTAAAATGCATGCACATTATAACATGCTCGTGTTCCTATTTGCAATGTAGTATATGTGATTTTAGGAGGGATATATTTACTAAAATAAATTTAGTAAATATAATAAATTAGAGTCACTTTACACCTTATGGAACTAGTCTCACAGCTCCATCAATCATGGTTTAGAAGATAGTTTTTTATATTCTAATTTTTTTAGTGTATAGGTATTTTTTAGGATTTCAGCATTCAGCCTAAAGGTTTTAGTGTTTAAATTCTACAATTGATGTCTATTTTGTGAAATAATATAGTAATTGTTTAGGTTTTGGGGTCTTCTTGACTGGTTATTGACATTTGTAGGAGTTTTAGATGAGTCAAAACTATTTTATAAACCTCACAACTCTCAAAGGTAGAAAAAATTGCTCAAATATATGGAGTCGTGCAATTCCCTATAACACATAATAAATCAAAACACATATGTAAGTTTTTAGCGATTAAAATAATCAAGGGAATGATAATCATGAAGTCTGTCAAGGATCTAAAACATCATGAGGACAATGGGTGCAATCTGGAAAATCATGAGGTTTGTGAAGGATCTGAAACATCAAGAGCTTCATCGAGATTCAAATCATCAAGGGAATGGTTATCATGGGCATGATAAGATAATTTCACCATGAGTGATGTTGGAAATCATCTCAAGATCACAAATAATGCATATTTTATGAGAGTGTTTCTAAGCACGTAATCAATGTTTGGTAATGAACTCACATCTTCCAAGTTATTGATGTGGAATTTGTAGTGTTTTAGTACAATATGGAGTTCAAGAATATATAATTAATTCTCAGACATTCCTACAAGTTTCATTCAAGGATAAATCCTTATATCAGGAGGAGGAAACCTATCTCCATGAGGATCAATTGATAAAGAGGATGTACAAACATCATAAGCATACTTCCACTCAGGTGACATCTTGGTCAGGGAGGTGAATTATAAGATTAAGAAGAGATCATAATGTTCAAAAGTGAAATGTGATGCTCAAGGAGTGAATTGATGATCATCATATCCTGAATCTACCTTTGTGTTTAAATCTCTTTAAGAAACAAATCAAAATGAGTTATTTAGGATACAGAGGCATCTAGGACCATCATGTGTGAAGGATCAATAAGTTACATATTCTCATGAGAGGGTGATCCATAGGGATCCAAAATGACTCTAATTCATCAGATCAACCAACTACAAAGAAGGAAAATGAAGAAACAGAGGTTCTATCTATATGTTAATAGAACCAATACTCTGTGTAGATAAGTGGTTACAGAACCGCTACCCAACCAGGGCAGTGGTCCTGTAGTCACCGCCCAGCCATGGCGATGGTCTTGTGACCGCCGGTATGTATAGGGCGGCGATCCTATCACTTTCAGACAGAAAATAAAATTTGAAAATGAACAGTCCCATAATTGGGAAGGATTTCTGTGTCTCTTCTCCTCCATGACCTTTCCCATCCTCCAGTGCACATGAGGACATGAAAAAGGCTATAAATACATGTAGGAAGGAGATTTTTTTATTATCGAAATTAAGAGACTTCATGGGAGTAAGTGTAAGATTTCTAAAGTGTTGGAATTGAGTTTGTAGAAGAAATATTTTGAGAATAGAGCAGACAAGTAGTTGGGAGGAAGTGTGAGACATTGTCAATTTCCTTCTCACATATTGTAAATTCTGTATCTCTTATATTTTGAATTGGCCAATAAAGCAAAAAGGGAAGAAATGTTTTCCCTTCCCAACTAGTTTTCCTCCTCTGGAGGTTTCCAGGATAAAAATCCTTGGTGTATGTGTGTGTTTTAATTCATTTCTCTTTCAAATTTCAGTTTTAAGGCATAAACAAATCAATCACTAGCTCAACTGTAATTTTCTATTTAAAATTAGAATAACAGTATAATTGTGGTTTTGTGAACGAATTCCAGACTAGATAGTTTACAGATCATTTTGCTATCATAGCTAACAATTATCCAAGACTGTGGCATTCATTCTTGTATTTGTATGACAGTGACGAGATCTAAAGGAAAAGAGGCTTTACCTTGTGATCTAGATATTTCTATAATGAAGTGGAAATAGATAATTCGGGGACAAATGGGGGAAGAAAACTTGGTTCGTAGAATCAAGATGTTGGAGACCATGATGGATAGGATATTTAGAAGACAAGAAGAGCTTGCAGATTTGCAGAAGACGGATTTTATTAAGCAAGACTCCATGGAATCAGTCATTCGAGGCATAGCCAAAAATTTTGGCATAGGGAGGAGCTGCCATGAGGAATAATATGGCAAAGAGCATGAAGAAGAGACTTCAAATACAAGAGAGAAAGTAAAATATGATCATGCTCCCTTTAAAGTTGTGATGAAAGTTGAAATTAAAAGATTTGAAGGAAAATTAGATGCATGGTTTCTTGATAAATGGTTTAAAAAATTAGAAGTCAACTTTAGTGTCCATAATGTTACTGAGGCACAGAAGATCACCTTTTCACATCTCAAGATGGAGGGACATGCTCTGGTTTGGTGGGAAACCCATCTAGCCATTTTTGAAAAGAAGAAATGCCCTACTATGAAATATTGGAAAGAATTTAAAGAATTACTTAGATCTAACTTCTATCGTATTGGCCACAAGACTTACCAAATGATTAAATGGTAGTATTTTAGACAAGTCAGTGGTCAAAGTGTGCAAGGCTATACTACAAAGTTTCATAGGTAGGCCATGTTGTTGAATATAGACTCGGAGGATGAGGATATTCTGACTAAGTACTTGGGAGGACTTCACACTCACCTTCGAAGACAATTCATCCACACGAAGCCCAAAGATCTCAACGAGACATGTGTACAAGCATACTATATAGATGATAAAAGGAAGCAAGGAGAAGTAGAGCCAAGGGAAAAGTAGTCGACAAATCAGCAGAAGAAAGAACATGGGAAAACAAGTAAAAAAGGTAAGTGGAAATGGAAAGGTAAACAAGTTTCCACTACTTTAAATACTTGTAAAGATCCCAAGAATTTTTGCAAGAACTATGATATCAATGGTCATATTGACGTTACATGTTGGAAGTTACATTTGGAGTTACATCCGAAGAACTAAACCAAGGACTCAAAGAATTCCATGACAGTTGTAAAGACATAAGGGGAGGTGTAAATCGAATATGAATTTGATGTAGATGAAATTCTTGGATGTATGGCCACCAACATGGATAGCCAAGAAGAGGAGATGAGTAGATTATTCCAGATCAAGATAACTAAGGTAAATGCTTTGGTTGATATCGGTTCTCAATCTAACTTGATTTCTGAAGCACCTGTAAAGAAACTTGATCTTGAGACTTATGAACATCCACACCCTTATCCTTTGGGTTGGGTGAAGAAGGGTGTTGAAATTCATGTAACTAAAAGATGTAAGTTCAAGTTTAGGATAAATTCCCAGTATATTGATGTATTGGAAGCTGATGTTATTCCACTTGATGATGTTGATGTTGTTTTCGGGAGTCCTTACTTGTATATTAGGGATGCTATATTTATGAGAAGGTAAAACTGATACAGATGAGTCAAGGATGGGACCAGCTACAACATCTGCACACACCAGCATAAGACATGGGTTACTATGGTGAGTGCTAACCAAGTAGAACGACTTATTTAGGAAAATCATAATCAATTTTGTTTACTTTTGTTAAAGGGTAAACAATATCAGGTAGAAGTTTCATAGATTTCTAATTAGGGAAAATAGGATTTGGATAGTATTATTCAGTGTCTTTAGGAAGTTTTTCAGGCTTCCAGTGGGTTACCACCAAAACAGGAAGTAGAGCCTGAGATTCGGTAGTTTCCAGAGTCCCCTCTACCGAACATCGGGTTGTATAGGCAATCCTTGTTGGAGAGTACTAAAGTAAAGAAACAACTCTAGGAACTACTAGACCAGGGTGTGATACGTCTAAGTACCTCACCATGTGGTTCACCTATTGTGATGGTTCTGAAGAAGGATGGTTCTTGGAGAATGTGCATCGACTACCACACTTTGAAAAAGATCACCATAAATAATAGATATCCACTCCCCCACATAGATGATATCTTGGATTAGTTTCAACATGCCAAATTCTTCACGAAGTTGGACCTCAAGTCGGGTTATCACCAAGTTAGAATGAAGGAGGAGGATATATGGAAGTCTTCCTTCAAGACAAAATAGGGTTTGTATGAGTGGTTAGTACTTTCATTTGGTTTGTGTAATGTACCCACTACATTTATGAGATTAATGAATGATGTATTGTGGTATTTCATAGATTCATGTGTCATTATTTATCTGGATGATATCTTGATTTTTAGTGCCACATGGGAGGAACATCTAACTCATTTGCAGCAAGTCTTGCAAGTCCTCAAAGAAAAACAACTGCTATGCAATATGAAGAAATGTGAGTTTTCCAAACAATCACTTGTCTATCTTGGGCACGTGGCGGGAGGAGGAGATCTATGAGTGGATCCAAAGAAGGTGGAAGCCATCACCAACTGACCAAAACCAATAGGAGCCACAGAGACTAGGATTTTTTGGGAACAGTATAATACATGTGGAATTTCATCCCATGCTTCTCCACGATTGCAGCACCTCTACACACAGTGGCCTCAAAGAGTAAGGATTTTGACTGGGGTAAGGAATAAGACAATTCCTTTAAGTTATTGAAATACAAGATTAGTCATTCTCCAATACTTGCTCTTCCTAATTTACAGTAGCCATTTGAAGTAGAGATAGATGTCAGTGATTATGCTATGGGCGCATTGTTACTTTAGGGAGGTAAACTCCTATGATATCATTCTAAAACTTTTACTTCGGCAGTTAAAGGATATTTAGTATATGATAAGGAAATGTATGTGTTAGTTCAGGAAATTAAAAATGGAATCATTATTTTTTGGGTAAAGAAACTATTGTGCACACTAACCACAAACCTCTCCAGCATTTGCAAGCATAGTCTAAATTGTAGCAAACAAGGCACTACAAATAGATGGGGTTCCTTTAGCAGTTCCATCTGGTGATCAAATACAAGAAGGGTAGTACAAACTTGGTGACATACATGTTATCTATGCCACCTATACATAAGAAAATATCCTGCTTTGTCACTATCTCTCATATTGATCCCTTCACGAAGGAAGTTTACGAAGAGGCATATGACTAGGACAGAGAACTTGGGATGATATTTCAGCAGTTGTAGTCCCAAGGGGATGAAAGGACAGGGATTGAAGATTGCTATCTCAAGTACGGGTTGCTCTACCTATGGGGGAAGTTTTGTGTGCCAAAAGAAGAGATAATTCTATTGATGAGAGAAGCACATACCTCGAAAGTAGTGGGACATTTTGGTGTTGGTAAGACCCTTTCCCACTTGCAAAGGTATGTGTATTGGCCCATTATGCAAGAAGATGTATCAAAATTTATACATGGATGTAAACTTTGTTTTACCAGCAAGCCTAAGACTCAGAAGGAGGGTTGGTATATGCCTTTACCAGTACCTACTCATCCCTGGGAGGACATTTCTATGGACTTTGTAGGAAGTTTATCTATGTCTAAACATAGCCATGAATATATCTATGTTGTTGTTGATATATTTAGTAAGATGTGTATTCTTATGGCATGTAAAAAGATAGTAAAAGCACATGAGGCAATAGATCTTTTCTTTACTAATGTATGTGTGCATTTTGGCGTGCCAAAGTCTATTGTTTCTGACAAGGATTACAGGTTTTTGGGGACGTTTTGGACTACTTTTTGGGACAAGATGGACACCAAGTTACAAAGGATCATGGCTTTCCATCCATAGATAGGACTTTGGTACAGTTGATCAGAGGGTATAATAGTAAATACCCAAGGACTTGGGATGAGTCCTTAGCCTACATTCATCATTCCTATAACCAGGCTATACACATATCCACTATGAAGTTACCGTTTGAAGAATGTTTGGGATATCTACCTACAAATCCACTGGACATAGGATTTGGGTAGAAGGATGAGGAGGAGACATGAAACACAGAGGTGACTAGAGCAAACAAATTCATTGAGAGGATCCAGAAAATCCATCTCAAAGTTAAAGAACAGTTAGAGAAATCTCAAGCCAAGTACAAGGCTAGACACGATTAGCACAGAAGGGAGCATAAGCTTCATGTTAGAGACATATTTTGGCTTTACTTGAGTAAGGAGCGACCACAAGGTCAAGCACAAAAGCTCAATCCACTATGATATGGACCCTTCACCGTATTGGAGCAGGGTAGTGAAAATGCCTTTCGACTTGATTTACCACCATTTATGAGGATGTACTCAGTAGTAAACTGTGAAAAATTTCACCTTGAATATGAAGTATTATAGTTTCTACCTTCCATTGAGGATTTCATCCTGGACTCATGAGGCGAATTAGAAGAGGATGTGGTGTTGCAGCAGAAGGTCAGAGAGACTAGGAAAGGCCTGTAAGAGTCTTGGTAGGTTGGACTGAAAGGAAAAACACCAAGGTATGCCCTATGGTACTCAAAGGATAAAGTGAGGGAATTATTTCCTCATCTACTCCCCCACTAATATTTTGTGGGACCAAAAGCCTCCTAAGTAGGGGAGGTGTGATCCATATGGATCCAAAATGACTCTACTTCATCAGATCAGCTAGCAACAAAGAAGGAAAATAAAGAATGGAGGTTATGTCTATATGTTAACAGAACTACTACCATGTGCAGAGTAGTGGTTACAGAACTACCACCCAACTAGGGCGGTGGTCCTGTGACCTTCAGTCTATGTTGGGTGGCGATCCTGTCACTTTTAGACAGAAAAATAAAATTCGAAACAAACAGTCCCAAAATTGGAAAGGATGTCTGTGTCTATTCTCCTCCATGACCTTTCCCATTCTCCAGTGCATGGTAGGACATGAGAAAGGCTATAAATACATGTAGGAAGGAGAGTTTTTTATTATCAGAAGTAAGAGTTCTAAAGTGCTAGAATTGAGTTTGTAGAAGAAAGAGTTTGAGAACAGAGCAGTCAAGTGGTTTGGAGGAAGTGTGAGACATTATCAATTTCCTTTCTCACTTATTGTAAATTTTTTATCTCTTATATTTTGAATTGGCCAATAAAGCAAAAAGGGAAGAAAGAGTTATTTTCCCTTCCCAACTAGTATTCCTCCTTTGGAGGTTTCCATGATAAAAATCCTTGGCATATGTGTGTGTGTTAATTAATTTCTCTTGCTAATTTCATATCTAAGGCATAAAAAATTCAATCATTAGCTCAACTGTCATTTTCTATTTGAAAGTAGAACAACAGTATAATTGTGGTTTTGTGAATGAATTCCAAAGTAGATAGTTTACATATCATAGGGATATGAGAAAGAAGTGTATGAGAATCATAAATATAATTTCATTCAAGGAGGATTTTGAAGCCTGGAAGGTTAAGATGATGATCTTCATATGGATATGTTTTCATGTTAATTGACCAACAAAAATGCAAAACTTAAACCATGAAAACCAAGCCACAATGTGATTATTACTCCCAAATCTTCTTGAATCCCTCTCAAAGCCAACCATACCTCCTATTTCATGATCACCTTATGTTAAAACTCTAGGCCTAATACATTGGGTTGAACATAAGCTATAAGTTTGTAAAAAGGTTTTAAAAGGTCCATTATTTCATTCATTGAAGTGCAGTAAAAGACTAATTCTTTAGCAAGCCTAGAAAGGTCAATTTTGGCCATTTCAGAGCTTGTGTACATCCTTCGAGAGGGTTATGAAAAATTATTAATTATCCAAAGGTTGTATCTGAAATCCTTGAACTTTTTGGAAGTATTTTAGGAATATTTATGAAATTTTTGATCATTTAGGGTTAGTCTATTGAACAACGGGTCTTTAGGTGCATGGAATGAGCAGTCAAATTGTGAGACTTGACTTATCTGGCTGATTTTGGGAGCTCTGTAAGGAGTTAGGAAGAAAAAAAGTATGCACTAAAAATCTTGAATAATCATTTACATTGTGGGAGCATCCATTTTGTTCCAAGGCCACCAAAGGTCATCCTGTCAATCATCTCATATTATCAAGTAATGTATACCTCCCAAGAGTATTTCTAAACACTAAATTAGTGCTTGGTAATGAGTTCAATACATTATAGAGGTCAATAACATGTTATTAACCTTCAAGTAATAATTCCATGTGGATAAAATTTATCAAAAGGGTTTTCTCATCAATGGTATCAGAGTCTTTGATCCATATGAATCCAAAAGGACTTTCCTTCATTAGATCAGTCAACATGAAGAAGGAAAATAAATACACTTAGGTTCTATCTTTATAGTAGTAGGACTGCCACTCTCTGTAGAGTGGTCAATAGAACCACTACCCAACCAAGGTGGAGGTCCTGTAACTGCCACCTAGCCAGGGTGGCAGTCCTGAGACCACTGGTCTACATTGGGCGGCGGTCCTGGATCTTTCGGACATAAAATAAAAATATGAAATGAACAGCCTCATAATTTGAAAGGTTTTCTGTGTCTCTTCTCCTCCATGACCTTTCCCATTCTCCAGTGCATGGGAGGACATGAGAAAGGCTATAAATACATGTTTGTAGAAGAGAATAAGATCATCGAAGCATGAAAGCAAGTGAGCAAGAAGTTCTTAGTGCTAGAATTGTGTTTTGTAGAAGAAAGGAGTGTTGAGATAGAGCAAGCAAGTAATTGGGAGGAAGTGTGAGATATTATCTACTTCTCTTTCATACTTATTGTAAATTATGTACTTATTGTTTGAATTGGCCAATAAAAGTGGGAAGAAAGAGAAATTTCCCTTCCCGACTGGTTTTTCCTCCTCTAGAGGTTTCCAGGATAAAACTTGTTGGTGTTTATGAGTTTATATTCTTTCCTTTCCTGCAATTGTGGATTCTAAGCATAAGAAAAATTCATTCACTAGCTATCTCTATCATTTTCTAATAAAAAGTAGAACATCAACGTAAATTTGTGATTCTGTGAATAATTCCAAAGTTGAAGAGTTTACAGATCATTTTGGTATCAAATCTAACAAGTATCCAAGGACTGTGGTATTCGTTCTTGGATTTGTATGACAGTGAAGAGATCTAAAGGTGAAGAGGCTTTACCTTGCGATCCAGAAATTTCTACAAAGAAGTGGAAACAGAGAATTCGGGGAAAAATGGAGGAAGAGAACTTGGTCCGTAGAATCGAGATGTTGGAGACCATGATGGATAGGATGTTTAGAAGGAAAGAAGAACTTGCAGATTTGCAGAAGACAACTTCTGTCAAGCAAGACTCCATGGACTCAGTGGTTTGAGGCTTAGCTGAAAATTTTGGCATAGGGAAGAGCCACCATGAGGAAGATTATGGGGAAGAGCATGAAGAAGAGACTTCAAATGCAAGAGAAAAGGTAAAATCTGATCATACTCCTTTTAAAGTTGAGACGAAAGTTGAGATTAAAATATTTGAAGGACAAGTAGATGAGAGTTGCTTGATAAATGGTTAAAACAGTTAGAAGTCTACTTTAGCATCCATAATGTCACTGAGGCACAAAGGATCACCTTTGCACATCTCAAAATGGAGGGACACACTTTGGTTTGGTGGGAAACCCATCTAACCACTTGTGAAAAGAAGAAGCATCCTATTGTGAAATCTTGGCAAGAATTTAAAGAATTACTTAGAGCTAACTTCTATCCTATTGGCCACAAGACTGACCAAATGATTAAATGGAAGTATTTTAGACAAGGCAGTGGTCAAAGTGTGCAGGACTATACTACAAAGTTTCAGAAGGCAGGCCATGTTGCTAAACATGGACTTGGAGGATGAGGATATTCTAACTAAGTACTTGGGAGGACTTCACACTCACCTTCGAAGAAAATTCATCTCCACAAAGCCCAAAGATCTCAACGAGGCATGTGTGCAGGCATACTACATAGATGATGAAAAGAAGCAAGGAGAAGCAGAGCCAAGGGAAAAGCAATCGACAAATCAGCAGAAAAAAGAGTATGGGAAAACAAGTAACAAGGGTAAGTGGAAAGGGAAAGGTAAACAAGCTGCCACTACTTTAAATACTTGTAAAGATCCCAAGAATTTTTGTAAGAACTGTGATATCAATGGTCATACTGACGCTACATGTTGGAAGTTGCATCCAGAGTTACATCCAAAGAACCAAACCAAGGACTCAAATAAGTCCATGACAAGCTTTAAAAATAGAAGGGGAGGTGTAAATCAAAGATGACTCTGATGTAGATGAAAGGCTTGGATGCATGACCACCAACATAGACACCAAGGAAGAGGAGATGAGTAGACTATTCCAGATCAAAATCCAGATCAAGAGAACTAAGGTAAATGCTTTGGTTGATACCGGTTCTCAGTCTAACTTGATTTCTGAAGTAGTTGTAAAGAAGCTTGGTCTTGAGACTTACGAGCATCCACACCCTTATCCTTTGGGTTGGGTGAAGAAGGGTGTTGAAATTCAGGTAACAAGAAGATGTAAGGTCAAGTTTGGGATAAATTCCCAGTATATTGATGTTTTGGAAGTTGATCATTATTCCACTTGATGTTTTTCATGTTGTATTTGGGAGTCCTTACTTGTATATTAGGGATGCTATATTTATGAGAAGGGAAAACCGGAACAGATGGGTCAAGGATGGGATCAGCTACAACATCCAAGCACACCAGCGTAAGACATGGGTTACTATGGTGAGTGCTAACCAAGAAAAATGACTTATTCAGGAAAATCATAATCAGTTTTGTTTACTTTTGTTAAAGGATAAACAAGATGGGGTAGAAAGTTTTAGATATTTCTAACCAAGGAAAGCATGATTTGGATAGTATTATTCAGTATTTTCAGGAAGTATTTCAGGCTCCCAGTGGGTTACCACCAAAATAGGAAGTAGAGCATGAGATTCAGCTATTTCAGAGTCCCCTCTACCAAACATCGGGTTGTATAGGAAATCCTTGCTTGAGAGTACTAAAGTAAAGAAACAACTCCAGGAACTACTAGACCAAGGGGTGATACGTCTGAGCACCTCACCATGTGGTTCACCTATTGTGATGGTGCCAAAGAAGGATGGTTCTTGGAGAATGTGCATCGACTACCGTGCTTTGAAAAAGATCACCATAAAGAATAGATATCCACTTCCCCGCATAGATGATCTCTTGGACCAACTTCAACATGCCAAATTCTTCACGAAGTTGGATCTCAAGTCAGGTTATCACCAAGTCAGAATGAAGGAGGAGGATATATGGAAGACTTCCTTCAAAACAAAACAGGGTTTGTATGAATGGTTAGTACTTCCTTTTGGGTTATGCAATGCACCCGCTACATTTATGAGATTGATGAATGATGTATTGTGGGATTTCATAGATTCATGTGTCATTGTATATCTAGATGATATCTTGATTTTTAGTGCCACATGGGAAGAACATCTAACTCATTTACAGCAAGTCTTGCAAGTTCTCAGGGAGAAACAACTACTTTGTAATATGAAGAAATGTGAATTTTCCAAACAGTCACTTGTCTATCTTGGGCACATGGTTGGAGGAGGAGAGATACAAGTGGATCCAAAGAAGGTGGAAGCCATCACTAATTGGACAACACCAACAGGAGCCATAAAGACTAGGAGTTTTGTGGGAGTAATACAGTACATGCGGAAGTTCATTCCAGGATTCTCCATGATTGCAACACCTCTACACATAGTGGCCGTAAAGAGTAAGGGTTTTGACTGGGGTAAGGAACAAGACAAATCCTTTGAGTTATTGAAATACAAGATTAGTCATGCTCCAGTACTTGCTCTTCCTAATTTGTAGAAGCCTTTTGAAGTAGAGACAGATGCCAGTGATTACGCTATGGGTGCAGTGTTTCTTCAAGGAGGTAAACCCGTATGCTATCATTTTGAAACTTTCACTTCAGTAGTTAAAGGATATTCAGTATATGATAAGGAAATGTATGCACTAGTTCAGGAAATTAAAAAATGGAAGCATTATTTGTTGGGTAAAGAAACTATTGTGCACATTGACCACAAACCTCTCCAGTATTTGCAAGCACATTCTAAATTACAGTAGGTGAGGCACTAAAGAAATGGGAATTCCTGCCAAAGTAATCCTTGTATTTCTTGTGATCACGTGGTTAAGAAGGAAGACAAATTGGATCCAGACATGTGGTCTAGATCACTACATTGAAAACCAGCAGGAGCCATATACTATGAGCCTTTGTGAAGGAGCCAAAGAGGCATATGGAAGTTCATTATGGGATTCTTCATGATTGCAGCACCTCTACACACAGTGGCCGTAAAGAGTAAGGGTTTTGACTGGGGTAAGGAACAAGAAAAATCCTTTGAGTTATTGAAATACAAGAATAGTTTTTCTCCAATAATTGCTCTTCCTAATTTCCAGCAACCTTTTGAAGTAGAGACAAATGTCAGTGATTACGCTATGGGTGCAGTGTTTCTTCAAGGAGGTAAACATGTATGCTATCATTATGAAACTTCACTTCAGGGTTAAATGATATTCACTATATTTATAGAGGAAATGTATGCACTAGTTCAAGAATTTAAAAATGGATTCATGTATTTTCTGGCTAAATGAAATTATTGTTAGCCACATTGACCAAAACCTCTCCAACTATTTGCAAGCAAGTCTTGCAAGTTCTCAGGGAGAGACACTTTGTAAGAATCATGTGAATTTACCAAATAGTCACTTGTCTTTCTTGGGCACGTGGTTGGATGAGGAGAGCTACAAGTGGTTCCAAAGAAGGTGGAAGCCATCAATAATTGGCCCACACCAACAAGAGCCAAAGAGACTAGGAAGCGGGTTGTGGGAGCACTAGGAGTACATGCGGAAGTTCATTCTGGGCTTCTTTGCAATTGCAGTACCTCTACACACAGTAGCCACAAAGATTAAAAGGTTTTGACTAGGGTAAGGAACAAGAAAAATCCTTGGAGTTATTGAAATACAAGATTAGTTTATCTCCAGTACTTGCTCTTCCTAATTTGCAGCATCCTTTTGCAGTAGAGATAGATGCCATTGATTACACAATGAGTACAGTGTTGCTTCAAGGAGGTAAACTTGTATGTTATCATTTAGAAACTTTCACTTCAACAGTTAAAGGATATTCAGTATATGATAAGGAAATGTATGCACTAGTTCAGGAAATTAAAAAATGGAATCATTATTTGTTGGGTAAAGAAACTATTGTGCACACTGACCACAAACCTCTCCAGTATTTGCAAGCACAATTTAAATTGTAGCAGGCAAGGCACTACAAATGGATGGGGTTCCTTCAGTAGTTCCATTTAGTGATCAAATACAAGAAGGGTAGTATAAATTTTGTGGCAGACATGTTTTCTAGGCCACCCACATAGAATAAGTTTTCATGTTTGGCCACTATCTCTCAGATCTATCCCTTCATGAAGGAAGCTTACAGAGAGGCATATGCCCAAGACAGAGACTTTGGGGTGGCATTTCAGCAGTTGCAATCCCAAGGGACTAAAAGGACCGGGATTGAATATTTTTATCTCAAGGATGGGATGCTTTACAGATGGGGGAAGCTTTGTGTGCCAAAAGAAGAAAGACTTCTATTGATGAGGGAAGCACATACCTCGAAAGTAGCAGGACATTTTGGTGTTGGTAAGACCCTAGCCCACTTGCAAAGGTATGTGTATTGGCCCAATATGCAAGAAGAAGTATCAAAATTTATACTTGGATGTAAACTTTGTTATACCATCAAGCCTAATACTAGGAAGAAGAGTTTGTATATTCCTTTTCCAGTACCTACTCATCCATGGGAGGACATTTCTATGGATTTTGTAGGAGGATTACCTATGTCTAAACATGGCCATGACTATCTCTATGTTGTTGTTGATAGATTCAGTAAGATGTGTATTCTTATGGCATGTAAAAAGACAATAAAATCACATGAGGCAAAAAATATTTTCTTTGCTAATGTATGGGTGCATTTTGGTTTGCCAAAGTCTATTGTTTCTGACAGGGATTCCAGGTTCTTGGGGAAGTTTTGGACTAATTTGTGGGACAAGATGGATACCAAGTTACAGAGGAGCACAACTTTCCATCCACAGATAGATGGACTGACAGAGGTGGTGAAAAGTACTTTGGTACAATTGATTAGAGGGTATAACAGCAAATACCCAAGGACTTGGATGAGTCCTTAGCCTACATTCAACATTCCTATAACTAGGGTAGTACACACATCCACTATGAAGTCATCTGTTTGAAGCATGCTTGGGATATCTACCTACAAATCCATTGGACATAGTAGTTTGGGCAGTAGGATGAGGAGGAGACATGAGACACAAAGGTGACTAGAGAAAACAAATTCATTGAGAGGATCTGACAAATCCATCTCAAAGTCAAAGAACAGCTAGAGAAATCTCAAGCCAAGTACAAAGCTAGGCATGATCAGCATAGGAGGGAACATAAGCTTCATGTTGGAGATAGAGTTTGGATTTACTTGAGCAAGGAGAGACTACAAGGTCAAGCACAGGAAGCTCAAGCCACTACGATATGGGCCCTTCACCATATTGGAGCAGGTTGGAGAAAATACCTTTTGACTTGATTTACCATCATTTATGATGATGTACTATGTAGTAAACTATGAGAACTTGCACCTATATGAGCCATCCATGCTAGATGAAGATGAAGGACTATGATTGCTACCTTCCATTGAGGATTGCGTCTTGGACTCACAAGGTGAATTGGAGGAGGATGTAGTGTTACAGAAGAAGGTCAGAGAGACTAGGAGAGGTCTACAGGAGTCTTCCCAGATTGGATTGAATGGAAATACACCAAGGCATGCCTGGTGGTACTCGAAGGAGAAAGTGATGGAATTATTTCCTCATCTACTCCCCTACTAATATTTTGTGGGACCAAAAGCCTCCTAAGTAGGGGAGGTGTGATCCATAGGGATCCAAAAGGACTTTACTTCATTAGATCATTCAACACGAAGAAGGAAAATAAATACACTGAGGTTCTGTATTTATAGTAGTAGGATCGCCACTTTGTGCAGAGTGGCGGTTATAGAACCACTGCCCAACCAGGGCAGTAGTCCTATAACCGCCACCCAGCTAGGGCAGCAGTCCTGAGAATGTCGGTCTGCATTGGGCAGCGGTGCTAGCTCTTTCAGACAAAAAATAAAAACATGAAATGAATAGCCTCAGAATTTGAAAGGTCTCCTCTATGACTTTTCCCATTTTCTAGTGCATGGGAAGACATGAGAAAGGCTATAAATACATGTTTGTAGAAGAGAATAAGATCATCAAAGCATGAAATAAAGTGAGCAAGAAGTTCTTAGTGCTGGAATTGTGTTTTGTAGAAGAAATGAGTATTGAGACAAAGCAAGCAAGTAATTGGGAGGAAGTGTGAGATATTATCTACTTCTCGTTCATACTTATTGTAAATTTTGTACTTATTGTTTGAATTGGCCAATAAAAGTGGGAAGAAAGAGCAATTTCCCTTCCCAACTGGTTTTTCCTCCTCTTGAGGTTTCCATGATAAAACTTGTTGGTGTTTGTGAGTTTATATTCTTTCCTTTCCTATAATTTTTTATTCTAAGCACAAGCAAAATTCATTCACTAGCTATCTCTGTCATTTTCTAATAGAAAGTATAACAACAACATTAAATTTGTGATTTTGTGGATAATTCCAAAGTTGAAGAGTTTACAGATCAGTCTTCTCCATAATGGTGTGACTCAAGAAGACTCCTAAGTTTTATAACCGAATTCTTATTGGCTGAGATATTAATATTTTCTTGTTGAAACCCCAAAATAGGGTTTTAGATATCCTGGTAGGGAGAAAATTCATATTTCTTATCATACACACCTTCTTGACTCATTTAAATATTGAATAAGCTTTAGGGAGATTAAATTCAAGTTTCTTATTTTATAACCCAGGTCTTTGGATGCATTATATGCTCCCAACATTAAGCTTTAGGTGAGAAAAACCATGAGAATTAACAAAACATAGTCAAGGTTGGAAGTAAATGCTAGATGTCATGAATTATCACTGTACATTTGTAATGAAATTACTTAGATTTGAATATATGCAGTAATAGAGCACCAATAACACCAAAATGTAGATAAATGATCACAATATGTAATTATAAGTTATAGGACTAAGGGTGTGGCAATAATCAATCCCTTCCTCTTGATAGACATCAATATGTGCATCCTTCCAGTCATTGTGCATCCTTCCTCTAACCAATATGCCTTCAATTCAACCTTCACCTTGGCTCAGATGAAATTCATAACAAGGTTTCAAAAAAAAAATAGTGTGCAAGGATGATTACCCAAGGTAATAAATTAGTCCAATAAGATTTAGTGAAAGATAAATTCCTTTGGAGACCTAAAAAGGCCATTTTACAGTTAGTAAAAAAACTTCAAAAATGTTTAGGGAAATTATAAAGCATTTGAGGGTGAGTTTGGAGAGAATTGAAGGTTTTTTGAAGTAATTTAGGAAATTTAAGAAAGAAAATATCATTTAGGATCCATCTGTTCAATAACATGTATTCAAGGTGTAGGGAATGAGAGCTTCAACGGTGAATGTTGTCTTCTATGGAATATTTTGGGAGTTCCCGAATGAGTTAATAGTAAAAACAATATGCATCGACATGTGAAATAGACAATCACTTGGAAAACGGGTGCAATCAGGAGAATTATGAGGTCTGTGAAGGATCTGAAACATCAAGAACCTCATTAAAATTAAAGTCATCAAGGGAATGATCATCATGAGCATGATGAGAAAGGATCACAATGAGTGGTGATGGTATTCATCTTGAGCTATAAAATGGTGCATATCTCTTTAGATTATTTCTAAACACTTAATCAATACTTGGCGATGTACTCACATCTTGCAATTCAGGGAGTGGATTTCACAATGCTTTAATGTAGTTATAGTTAATGAAGATGGAGCTCACCCTCAAACATTCCTTCAATTCTTATTCAGGTATCAATCCTTCCATATAGAAGATAAAACCTATTTCTATGAGGATAAATTGAGTGAAGATGTGTCTAGATACTATAAGCATGTTTCCACTCATGTGGCATCTTGGTCAGGGAGGTGAATTGTGAAGTTAAAAAGGGTGTCATCATGTCCAAAGTTGAAATGGGAAGCTAATGGATTAATTTGAGGATCATCATATCTTGACTATTCCATCATGTTCAAACCTCTTCAAGTAAAAAGACAATATGAGTTATTAAAGCTACCGAAGCATTCAGGACCATCATGTGTGAAGGATCAAGACATCATTTATCTCCATGAGAGGCATTTTAGAAAATAGGTCTATAAGTATCTTGAATTTGATTCCATCTGAGAATAATTCTTGAACCAGGATGGTTAAGAGGATGATCTTCATATAGAGAACCATGTATTTAAGAATGATAAATCATCTTAGTTTCACTTGATTTCACTCACTTGGTAGTGTTCTTAAACACTCATTCGAACCTTGTAGTGTGATCACACTTCAAAGGAGGAATGACATTGCAACCACCTCATTTCATTCCAATAGGTGGCCACATGACAAGAATCTCATTCAATGAGAAATACTTCCATCTACATGGTGAATACCTATTTCAATAAGTGATAGATAATCAAAAAATGGTTTGAGCATCATGGATTTTATTTTTGATCACTAGGGTTAATTTTGGAGGCCTAGAAAAGTAAAAGAGTGATCCTCAATCTTGTCATATAATTATAAGAGAACATCATATTCCCATCACAATGCATATCTCATAACATTGTTTCTAAACACTTAAGTCATCACTTGAGGTTTTAGAAACATGCTTTCAACTCATGGTAACTCATTTTACACCACTTTTTCATGTTAGAAGTTTCGTCACTCAAAAACATAACCTAGGATCTTAGGAAGGTGTTTTCAACTCAGAAATTTGGATGCATCCTCATGAGATCCTCACACATGTTAAAAAATATTCTATTTATGACAGCACTAATTCCAAGATGTACTTATCAAAATTTACAAATCTTCACCCATCACTATGTGGTGACCATCTCTCTAGAGCTTGCAAATTTAGGGCCATTTTTGTTTGGAACCGAAAGGGGTAGCTGCCTAGTTTTTAAATTCTTTATGAAACCTTAAAGTATTATATAAAAATGGATATTACCAACCTGTATAGGATTCACATATCTTTCCATTTCCTATTTTTTTCCTCCTAACTCCTTATGGAGCTCCCAAAATCATCCAGAGAAGTCAAATTTCACCATTAGATTGTTTTTTCCTTGCACCTAGAAAACCCGTTGTTGAGAATATTGTCCTTGAATGAGAAAAAATTTCCTAAATATTCCTAAATTTCCTCCAACACTTCCAATATTCCCCAACATCACCTCCGGATGCTTAATATATTTCTTGAACTCTTTCATAGGGTGTTTTATTAGCTCATGTATATGTTAAAAAGATTAGTTAGTGAATATAAGAAAACAAACAAATTTGTTCTCCTATGATAATCTTCTCAACAATACCTTAGATAGAGTAATGGATTGAAAGGGGGATAGAAATTATACTTGCACTTACCTATAATATTGAAAAATTCCTCCTTTGACATTTTGTATTTTCTCTTTATTGATGTTGGTTGCTTCAAATGTTGGTGGAGACAAAAGATCAGCACCTCCCCTTGATTGCCTTTGGATTGCTTGATGAAGATTAATTGATAGATGATAGATTGGATTGGAGGAATGGATCGATTGATTGGATGGGAAGATAAAATGGATGATTGATGAAACAAAATGGCAGAGGTTTTTTATGGCTTCTATGAATTCATATGCACTAGCTTCCATGGAGGAGGATATCTTAATTTACAGTTGAGGGGTGGAGGATCAATGGTTATGATGAAAAAAAGTTGGATTTAGATAAAGATTGGATAATGCGTGAGAAAAATGGAGAATTGTAGAATTTGAAAGAATATTCAATGGAGAGTGGAAGGTTTATTTGAAATTATCAATGGAGGGAAGTTTAGATAGGCTTCTAGAAATAGAAACCTCTAGATTTAGAGGTAGATCATGTGATTAGTTTTAGGATTAGATTAGGTTAAGGTGAGATTACATGGAAAGGATAGCTGTAGGGGTGTGTAGGGTAGGTGGGTAGGTAGATTTAGGAATATTAAATTCATATAAAATGTTAATATGGATTAATTGTGGTATAATAGGATATAATAATGATATAAAATGGATTAAGGATGAAATGGGATATAAGATGAATGATAAAAGGGTAAATGCTATAAAAGGGATCGATAATAATAATTAATTTTGCGATTAATTATTATATGGATGATTTTTGGATATTTACGGGACATATTAATTGTAATTAATCGTGTCAACATTTTAGATGTCTACAGCTCATAATGGCCTTTTTTTAGGCCTCCGGAAGAAGCTATCTTCCATCATGTCACACTAAACTCATCAATCATCCTATTCAATCATTCATGTACATAGAAATAAACTTAAAACCTTGTTAAGAATTTATTCTAAGCCAGGTTGAGAGTGGGACTAAGGCAATCTGGCCATAGGAAGGACGTACCAATGACCGAGAAGCAAAAGATTCAATTGTGGGAATAGTTTTCATGCTTAAAGTTTCAATTTTTCATTCCATAGATTTTGTATGACAACACCGTCTTACCACTTTCACAAAATTCATTTTTTACAATGCTTGAAATTATTTCATTGGTTTCTTATCCATATATGAAATTATTTCAAGAGTTTCTTGGCAACAACACAAAAGGATATCTAAAAATCATTTCTCTTAATGTTGATGTAGATTTGAATGTTTATGAAGTATGTGGCACTTAAATCAACCTTCCTACTCCTACACTAGTGTGAGAATGTAACTAATTTACCTAACATAAATCTTGATGAAAGCCTTGAGTTTGTTTCTCCATAGAAAGGATATGAATGTGTGGAAGATTTTACACATTTTCACCTACACCTACCCTATAGTTTGTTTTGTGTTATAAATATATTGATGTGATGCACTCTTTTAGCTTCTAACTCTTCAAGTTACGTCTTATTATTTTATCAAACAAATGAAGATATTATGGGGTCCTTAGATAGATCATCGTGTTGTGCACACCTTACTATTATTAATCTATATTATAAGGATCAAATGATTATATACATGTCAACATGGGAACTGAGGTCACACCCTTGCATTGTTGATTGTGAGGATCGCTTGAGTGGTCCTCTTAAAGATGCATTCCTTAATCTTGTAAAGTAGGTACTCATCCATAGTATGATTCTACCATATTCTAAGACCAAATTAGGTATTCAACTTCGTGTCATGGTAAAATTCATGAGTCCATATATTTGATCAATTATCACTACCTTTGGGAGTTGTGAGGTTTGTAAATTTTGATTTTGACACAAATAACACTACTACAAATGTCAGTAAACAATCCAAAAGGCCCCAAAACCTAAACAATGACTATATTATTTGATGCAAGGTTTATACTTGAATTTTGGCCTTATCTATTTTACTTTGAAGGTTTACTATTCACAATTCTTGTTTCTCCTTATCAAGAGCTTAAAATTGCTCAAATGGCCAACCCCTACCTGAGGATCATCTTCCTTGGGTCCTTTGCACCTTTTCTAGGATCTAAACACCTTGAGTTACATTTCTCCCTTATACTTGCTCATAGTAATGCTCATAGCTATACGAAATACACTTAAAGAGAAGAGTTCACTTGATAACAACTGATCATAGGTGATCACTTTGTGATCACTGATCCAATGTATTCTAAAGGTGCATGAATATACATGCAAGACTATTTTATGCTACAAATTCCATTCATGAGCTCTCTAGCATACATACCCCTTGATCTCCCTCTTAGTTACACCTTACCTCAAATGGAGTTATAATTCAATGGAGTCATGAGACCATTCACATTTGGTTTAACATGTTCAATACATCAAACTAAAGCTTCAGAATCCCTTATGAATGTTCAAGCAATGCTCTTCAAATATGCATTCTTACAACTCTTCCCTAGGATTTCTTGGCTCAATTCAAGACCACATATGCAATTGGTAGGTTCTCATACCCTACATCCATGTTCTATAGCAATCTTAAAATAGAATTTAGGTGTCCATAACCTTTCATTTACTAGTTCTTAGCTATTTTCCCAATTCACAACTTCTAGTAACCCCTTTTAGTGGCTTATTTCATTCTTGCCAGCTCATATAGTCATGTTATACTCAAATGAAGAAAAATTCATGACCCTAGAATTACTCAAACAAATAAATCATACTTGGATAGGTGTCCTTTGATCATGCATGCATTGGGTTTTCATCACATTATGCTCAACTCCCTTTATTGGTCTCCAAAATGGCTTGATACAGTCCTAGAAATATTTGTACAGTCTGATTTATATTGAATCGATGGAATTTTATTTATCACTGAACCCTTAAGATAATTTAACCACCTCAATTATACCTTATTCTTCCTTGATACTTATTGGTTGTCAAATAAGGACTTTAATGAAAGCAACAATCAGGGGACAAAAGTCCCTCCTCTTTAATGGGAGAGGTTCCCTTATTTAAAGGAAAAAACCTATTTACAAATGTACAAAGTTTAGTTTTAAAGAGGAACTCTGATATCATGGAAGTTTTTTTATATAACCAAATATCAATGCAAAAATATAGAAGAACTAGGAAGTGGGAAAAGGAAGAGTGGCATTCTCAGGAAATATAAATAGCAAAATAATTCCTTATAAATGCTAACTTATGATCATATAGAACAAAATCATTTGTGTTAAATCATAAGATGTTATTCCATAGACAAAAAGTTCCAAAAATGACATCCACGAGAATACAAAGCTTATTTATGTAGAAATAGATAAATGATTTAATAATTTAACAGATAGGAAAGGAGGAATAACCACAGATAGAACAGAAAGAGAAGTCTTCTTGTATTGATAGCTTTTTAAACTCTTTTACACTTTCAAAAATAGTCAGAATTTCAGCCCTTTAGAACGGTGTGGAGAGCTCATTATATAGCTTAAAAATTAGTTACACTTGGTAACTGTTTCTTTTAACTAAAAGATTAATTAAGGAAATGCTCAATATAATATCATTAATTAAATTACAAAGAGTTCAGCACGTAAAAATAGAAGGAGAAAAATAGAAGCCAAAAGAAGAAACATCCTATTATGGCTGAGGTGGGCCCACTAATTTGAGGATATGATATATGAATTTCTTCAATGCTTCAGCTATCTCCATACCTCGTGGGATTGATGTGTTGGTAGTGGCATGAGACCAAGTGCCTAGATATTTATCCATATCTTTATTGAACTCGGTATGCCCTAGGTATTCTTTATTTACCTCAGCAATTGTAGATTGAAGGAAGCAAATTTCCTTTATCTTCTCTTTGGTAATTAATTCTTCTTTGAACAATTCTTCCTTGACAAATGTTCTGAATTGAGATTTGATCTCTTGAAGAGAGCAAGGAACACCTGAGGTTTCATCATGAAGATGGCAATGAATATCTTTAAAGGAAGAAGAAACACAAGTCTTGAAAGATTCTCCTTTCTGTCATACGTTATTTAGCTCACCCAGTGCTTCTTCCAACACCTTCATCTTCCATTCCACACCAAAAACCCATGCCTTTGACAAGTTATTCTTGGCGTCATCAAAAATACCATCAACTAATAGGATATTTTCATCAATTTGGCCCATAAGATGAAGATCTGTAATACAACAAACCTAGAGCTTAATCTCTTTATCCATAGCCCTTATTGAGGAAGTGAGTTTCTGCTGAATATTAATCACCTTCTCATTGGCATTGAAGGCTTCCTCAATGAAATTCAATCCAACTATAATCATATCATCAACCATGGTTTCCAAGGCCTTTCCATAAGTAAAATACTTATGTATATCTTTGATGCTCTAAACTTCATCTTGGTTGAGAATCGTGGGGGGGGGGGAAGAGCAGCTAGTGGGGTAGGGTCTAAAACCTTATCTTTGATCAATAGTGACTTGATGAAGTTGGAAAGAACTTTATTTTGTTCTTCCAATTGTTATATAGTTTGCTTGCCCTTCTCTACTCGTTCAATAACCTTTGTCACTATTGCTTGAAGGTTATGAACATCACTCTCAGGAGTGGATTCCCCCATTGGGATTCTTGAAAGCTCTAAATCCAAGACCAAGATATCCTGCTCTACCTTATCAACCTTGGGCTTTGTAACCTCCAAGAACTATTGGCCTTGAGCATCAATTACTATCCTTGAAGTTGTCTTGGCTCTCTTAGTTGGAGGAGAAGGAGTAGTTCCTAACAAGGCTGCCACAGCATCAAAATTAGGCCCTGTTATCTGAGAATAAGCTCTCTTCTTCCTGTTTTCAACCATGGGTTGCACCCAAGAAAAAGTAGAAGAAGAAGAGGAAGGAACAAGGGGCCCAAGAGAAAGTGAACTCAAGGCACTTAGATTATTGACCATTGTTTCCTCTAGCAGAGAAGTGGTGGGAGTATCAAGAGCTTTCTTTGTAGAGGAGTCTGCGGTACTACGAGGCTCTGCACTAGACATTTCCTTTTCTTTTTCAATTTTTACTTCAGGAGTTCCTGCAGGATTTGGTATTTCACCATCATCACTCTCACTAATAACAATAATTTTCTCTGGTCCTGAAGGTAGCTCTAGATGCTCAAGAAGAGGCTCTTCATCAATTGGTTCCTATTCAACTTCTCTGATCTTCTTTTGGTATGCTTGGGTAGAAGAAGGAGTAGATGACTCGGGATATTTCATGGAGGAGGAATGAGGGGTTTGCTCAAGAACCTCAGTGTTGGTTGTATGTGCTTCCTTCCCTGGTGTAGAGGTGTCTCTGGAAGAAGATCCACCCTGACTCTTCTTGAACTCATGAATCTTCCTATCCAGCCAAACTTTAGTTCTTACAAGAACATGGGCCATAATTTCAACCAAATCATCCCTCTCTTTCTTGTACAAATCTATATCCTCCAAAGGAGTGTGTTTGATTGTTGTCTCATATTCAAAGGACTGTAAGTCCTCCTCATCCTCCTTAAGTCCTTCAGGAACCTAGTAAAGATTGAGATCTCTGATGTGTTTTAGAGAGAGTCTACCATAGTGCCTTTTCCTGGCCTCAAAATCATCTACATAGTCATCCCAGTAATCCTCAGTATCTAGCTTGTGATGATAGTTTATCCTAAGGTTTTGTTCAATAAAATTCTTCAGATCAAAGCAAGATCTGGGTCTGAAGAAATAAATAGTGATAGAAGTAATAGCCCTTTCTACAGTTTGGGCATCCAAGGTTGTCTTACATGTATAGTTTCCCAAAGAGATAGGGAAATGTAGGTCAGTTATCTTCTTGTCCTTGCATGTCCTATGTAGCTTATCAAGTTGTTTACATATTTCAACCAAGGCCATCTTATCACCGTAGAACATAGGGAGTTTAAGGGGTGTGCTTTCATAACCAACCAACCTAATGTATGAAAACCTCCTGAATTGGATAAAGAAAGTCCCATACTTGGCTATCAGGTTCATACATTCATCAGAACATCTCCTTACAGTGTTTCCCTCTAAGAGTATTACTATGTACATGGTGAAAGCGTCATTGACTCTTCTGAAATTGTGATTGCTAGTTTCTAGGGTAAACTGAGGGCAGGGCTCATTCTTCTAGCCTTCTATGTAAGTGAAACCGAACCCCTGTCGGGATGCAACCAGGGCATACATGAGATAAGAATTCATATAGAACTTCTTAGTCTATTGAACACTAGCTAACTGCTCGGTCAAATAAAAGGAATGATAACTAGATCGTACCAATCCAAGAACACAGATGCTAATCAAACATCTTGATCAATAAAATGAAAGCAATTCACCAGAATAACTTTACACAAAACCTTTGCAAACAAATGAGCAGCAATATCATATATTATTATGGAACTCAATGAAATACAATGAGAAATAAGGGCCTTGCTTATATAGGCAAGGAATAACAATCTAAGAACCAGTCAAGGTCGTAGATCAAGCCATAAATCATGGAAAGAACTAGTCATTAAAGAACTAGTCAAGTACATAGATTTATGAGAGAACTAGACATCAAAGATCTAGTCAATACCATAGATCTAGGAAAGAACTAGTCAGTACCATAGATAAAGGAAAGAACTATACCTAACAACTAGATAATATCTCCTAATATCTAAATAAATAAAAAGAAATATCCACACACATAAGTGGGTGAGGATAAATACAATAAAGGTAAATAATGTACCTAGGTGAACATGAGCTAAGGTAAATACCTACTCTAACACCCCCCCTCAAGTGAAGCTAGGGTCCAAAATAGAAGTGGCATGTCCACAGTATGAGTCCTAGAAACTAGGCTTGATGAGGTACTCATGTACAATATATCCATGAAGAAATCTCAAACCAAAAGAAGGAAAGAATCTTCCTATAAGGAAAGAGAAGAAGAAGAAGGAAGATGTTCTCACGAACACGCCCCAAGAACAACTTCCGAAACCCCAAGCATTCCACACGTAAATTAAGGTAGCGAGGGTGATGCAAAAGGCTTCGTAAAGATGTCTGCAACGTACTGCTGAGTCGGAATGTACTCCAAACAAAGAACTCCATCCTAAATGTGCTGACGAATGAAATGGATGTGTATCTCGATATGATTGGTCCACTAGTGCTCAACTGAGGTTGCGAGAAATGTGAATTGCACTTTGGTTGTCACACCAAAGTACATTTAGTGAATCCTATGGGAATCCAAACTTTTTCAATAGCTGATGAAGCCAAAGAATCTGTTGACTCACTATAACTACTGCCCTGTATTCTACCTCTGAATATGAAAGTGCAATAGAATGTTGCTTTTTGCACTTCCCAAGCAACTAGATAAGAACAAAGATAGAAAAGATAGCCAGAAGTGGAACGCTTATCATCAATAGAACCTACCCAATTTGAATATTTATACCCAACCAACTGAGTATAGCCCCTAGTGTAGTGTAGGCCAAAGTGGGAAGTGCCATGAAAATAGCACAAAATCCTTTTAGCAACCTTCCAGTGACTACTATGAGGAGAATTTACAAACCGAGATACAAGCCCTACTACAAATGAAATATTAGGGTGAGTATGGGTCAAGTACATGAGACTCCCAACCAACTACCTATAAAATGTAGGATCACAAAGTGGTGTGGTACATGTGGATGTAAGAGTAACCCAGACTGAAAAGGAGATGGACTTGGCTTGCAATCAGCCATATCAAAGTGCCGAAGAAGATCATGGGTGTACTTTTGCTGACTCAAATGAATCCTTGAATCTATCTAAGAAATCTACAAACCAAGGAAATAATGCAATAACCCAAGATCTATCATGTCAAACTGTGTAGAAAGAGCCCTCTGAATACTCTGAATGTGGGAAGAAGAGCTTCCAGTAAGTAATAGATCATCAACATACAAGAAAAGTATCACAATATCCTCACCAACATGTTGGAGATACACTGTATGATCAGAGTGGAAATGAACAAAACCAATAGATAGAAGAAAAGAATCCATCTTCTCATACCAAGCCTGAGGGGCTTGTTTGAGACCGTAGAGAGACCTTCGGAGCTTACAAACAAGAGAAGAATCCTAAAAAAATCTAGCCAGGCTGCTCCATATATATTTCTTCTTGTATATCTTCCATGTAAGAAGGCACTCTTCATGTCCATTTGGTATACGGGCCACCCCTGTGATGCAGCAATAGCAAGTACAAGGTGTACAAATCCATCTTGGCAACGGGTGCAAAAGTCTCAGAGTAATCAATACCTTCGACTTGTGAAAAACCCTTTGCAACAAGACGAGCCTTATACTTGTCAATGGACCCATCAGCTATGTATTTGGTTCAGTATACCCACTTACACCTAACCATCTTTCTTCCTTTATGAAGAGATACCAAATCCCAAGTATGATTCTTCATCAAAGAAGAATACTCAGCTGCCATCGCATCATCCCACTCCTGTATCCCATGAGCCTTTGAAAAATACTGTGGATCCTCAAGAAATTGCCTGACACAAAATTCTAGAACCTGTAGAATGTGTGTGATGATGCCTAGTGGGTGGAAGATCCTCTATGAAAGGTGTTGCCTCAGAAACTGTAGTACGAGCCCACTTATGCATAGTGACAACATTAGTGGGAATAGGATCCTCAATGGCATCTATAACCTCCTCATCAATCTCCTCAAAGAAAGGATCCTCAAGATGAGATGAAGAAGAAGACGGAATGGAAGAAGATGAAGAATCATGAGGAGTGAAACGCTCATCAAACAAACTAAACATGTGTTCGAAAAATAACATCATGTGTATCAGGATCTAAAAGATGATAAGCTCTCATGTCCTCACAATACCCTATAAAGATCAAGGGTTTACTCTTCTTATCCAAAGCTTTCCTTTTCTTCTTTGGCACAAAGGCCCAAGCATGGCTCCCAAAGAACTCGAAAAAATGAGACATCTGGCTTAGTGTTGGACCAAGCTTCCTCTGGAGTCAAATGCTCAAGTGTTCTATGTGGTGTGTGATTCTGAATATAGTTAGCACAATTAACTACTTCTACCCAATAGATAGGAGGTATATCTCTAGAATGCATCATACAGTTAGCCATTTCCTTCAAAGTTCTATTCTTCCTTTCTGCTAATCCATTCTGTTGTGGAGTATGAGGAATAAAATGCTGGTGAATAATGCCTTGAGTTGCCAAAAATTCAGAAAACTCATTGCTAAAGTACTCCCCCCCATTATTAGTACGAAGGTTCTTTATGCTACTAGAAGATTGTTTCTCGACCAAAGCCTTGAAGACTTTGAAGTGTGAAAAAACATCACTTTTGTACTTGAGAAAATAAACCCAAGTACGCCTCGAGAAATTATCAATAAATGTAAGTGCATACTTAGCTCCATTGAAAGATGGGGTAGGAAAAACCATCAAGTCACTATGCATAAGCTCAAGTGGTGAAGAAGCTCTCTTAGAAAAATTCTTAGGAAAATGATCTTGGTGTTGTTTCCCTAATGCACAACCATGACAAACTCCCTCAAGACAAGAAACTCTAGGAAGACCATCTACCATACCATGAGTGCTCAACTCCTTCAAATATCTGTAATTGAGATGTCCAAATCTTTCATGCCAAAGCTTACTCTATGAATCTGCATGAGAAACCAATCTTGTCCCTATAGAATAAGTGTCATCAAAACCCTTAAAGTGATATAGTCTAGAACTATGATTAACAATACCTTAAGAAACAAGTGAATAAGGCTCCAACAAATTTCCTACTTCTACCCGATTTAGTGTAAAAGTCATTGTTTTCCCTTAACCAGAATGACAAATTTGATATACAAAAAGAAAATTTGTAGTGATGTTAGGAACATATAGTGAATCTTGGATACTGCCACCATCAAGTTGTATATCACCTTTTCCTTTAACAGAAAGAAAGGATGAATCTATAACCTTAATTTTGGAAGTAGAACTCAAACCTATAGAATCAAAAGACTCCTTGGAAGAATTCATGTGATGGGAAACACCAGAATCTATAACCCAATTGTTTTCAAGTGGTGACTGAGATCTCCCAAAAACATTAATTAATTTTTCATGTTGATTAGAAGGAGGTGGAAAAGAAATTTTTTTTTTCTTGATTGCATCCTCTAAGGCTTGCATTCGCTTATAACACCTATGTTCTTCATGACCACTACCCCCACAAAAAGAGCATGAAAGGCTAGACTTATTCTTGGATTTAGAAGACTCCTTATGTTAAGAGTTGTTTTCTTTGGGTTTATGGGTACTTTGAGATGGAGAAGGGGTGGATTTGGTTTTACTTTTTTTTTTTCCCTTTCCCTTAGGATTAGATCCAATTAATGCCTTGTGAGAGATGGATGACTCAAGGTGAGACAATTTGGATTCTTCCCTAGTAATTATTTCACAAAATGTTTCTAATGTGTCACCTAAGGCATCCATGCTAGAGAAAAAGGTAGAAGCAAATTTGTAATGGTCCTCTAAACTTTGATAGAATCAAGTAAACACACTCTTCATCTTTCTTATCTCTTCCACTCCCCTTCCACTGTGTCAAAAAATGCTTGAACTTGGTAAGATAGTCTATAATTGTTGAAAATCTTCAGGATTAAGAGAAGTGATATAAATTTCAAGTTACATGGCTCTCATATGATCCACCTTACTAAATAAATCCTCCAATTTTTCCCATATTTTAAAAGGAGAGTCACATTTTTCCAAATGAAACAAAAGACTATCACTTACATAAGTTCTTATCAAACCCATACACTCATCAAACTTGCATTGGTAATGAAATTTCTCTATTCTCTAGTGAAAATTGGTTGTTTTGAAGAATTTAAACCACATAATCCTTTCTGCTTAATTATTGTTTCCATTCTTGGTTTCCATGTATGGTAATTATGTGTTGTTAATGGCTCAACATGATCTAATGTAGAAGTAGACGCCATTCTCAAATATTCACCAAAATAAATGTAAGAACCAAGTAATGCAACAGGACCCCCAAGTAATGCAAAAAGAGCCGCCCCAGATTTTGGCACTTTATAATGAGTGTGTGTTACTCAAATCCAAGTTTCTGATCAAAAGATACAAGTTTATGCTTAGTTATTTATTTTAGTTTCCACTAAAACACAATAAAATGCTCTTATCTTCACCACACAAATAAAATGAAAGGGGGCTAGAGTTAAGCACCAATCAAAATCTTGAAGCTCTCATACGACCATACCATATGACCAAGGGCTAAAGATTTTAATTTGTCTGAGATATCACTTTATATGACAGGTGTTGGAGGATGGGTAGCTGAAGTTGGAGAAAATTCATACAAATGAGAACTCTGTAGATATGCTAATGAAGTCGTTGGCAAACAATAAGTTAGAGATTCACTCCACTTTTTTTGGCTTCACGTTTGAGACTTGAAGAGGAAGAAATGGGCTAAGGAAAAGGATCCAAGAATGGAGTTGTATGGTACAGTGCAACAATTTATATCCAAGTGGGAGATTGTTGAGTTGTGGAGCCTAATTACTTCACATTAACATGTTTTATTAAACTTGCTAGAATACACAGTAACTGGCATCAGTCATCTGGGGACCAGTATCAGTCAGGCAAGGAGGAACCGACATCAGTTAGGGTAATCAGTATCAATTGTATGTGCGTGATTATTTTTATTCAAGCCACGGTAATTATATCTAACCTTTGATATAAATTTGATTAATTATTATAATTACATAGATAAAGTTCCCTAAGATTGTATAAGCTTATATAAGCTAGGAAAGTAGGGTTAGAAGTGAGATTGATCATAATTGTATGAAGGAATTCTTGGTTAGAGTTGAGAGAAGCTTGTGAGAGGAAAATTATTGTCCATCGTGTACGGTGTGGAAGATTGCAGGATCTTGAGCATGTGTATATCCTCTGGAATAATATAGTGGTCATTTCTTGGTGGACATAGCCCACGCTTGGTGATACCATGTTATATCTGAGTGTTATCTTTCTCTTGTTTTTTATCTTCTGGTTAAATTTTATGTTTATTACTTGTATGCTTTAATTGATTATAGATTTGTACAACATTGGTATATGGTTTGACCCCAATAGATGTTGGATTTCAAATTTTAAAGATGTAATCACGGATTCTATAGTATGAAATTTAGCTTGAAATAGAGATTGTAAAACTTGAATAGATTTGTAAATAGATTTATTAGAATTAGAACCAAGAGAGTCATCAAAAATATGGTCAAAGATAGCACTAACATGAGTAGGAGGTGTATCTAGAGGGAGAAAAATATTGTGCATGGATCTTTAGAGAGCATCTTTACAAGATGGGTGGATTTGAAGCAATTGAATCAAGGGGACTTGAAGAGCTTTAGAAGCCATGAAAGAAGATGAAATAGAATGAGTGAAAGAAAGATCCAAAAGTGTTTTAATGTTAATTTCACCAAATGATCTTTTTGAAGTGAAATGTCGATAATATTCCTAATTTGATTGTTATTGTAGCAGTAAATTAATATACAATTAGGTACATAAATTAACCCAAGAAAACTAAGAAATAAAATTTAAAACACTAGTTGCAAAAAGGGTAAGAAGAGCCTTAGTTGATTCACACTGAAATATAGACTGTGCCAAAGTGTTGACCAGATGAATAGAGAGCTAGAAGTCTTGCATAGGGACCTTGGAAAATGCAGATCTAAACGAGAAGGCTAGACAAGGGCACCTAGAAAGGGGCATGGGCACCTTTGAGCGCCAAAAACTAGTAGTAGGCGCATGTGACTACAAAAATTCTCAAAAACTCATCTTTTTTAAGTCACAATTTGTTCATTTTCCTTCACCTTTAGTTGATATGAGGTCGCACAATGATCTTCGAGCTCGCTAGAAACTTGCAATAAAGTATTGACCTGTAAAACCCTCAAAGAGACATCAAATCCTAAAAAAGAAAGATGTAAAATGAGGGCTCAAATTGTCCTTAGTTGTCAAACACATGATCTTACAACTGATCATTGCACTACATCTCGTACCCAATGTAGTTCTATGTGTGTGTGTGTGGAATCATGCCCTAGGTGGCTCTTGTGTGTGTCACACTTGATAGTGAGCAAAGTAGCTAGATGTAAAACAATGTAATAGATGTGTGCATGGAATATAATAGGCTCCCCTCTTATGAAGTGTATGCATAATACTGTAGTCCCTTGCCCTTGAATGAATGCTAGAACAAATTCTTTGATGCTCTTGAATAGCCTTTGGATGCAACCTTAGGTGGAGATAGCTAATGTTTAGTGTTTGGTACTTTATTATGATCACATAACTTTATATTTATATGATTGCCTTACTTGAATTTCATAATTAACCCTGAAAAGGCTTACTACTAAAAAATAAGATGTTTAAATGACTAGAAAGCACCCAAAAAATGTGAGTAAAGTACAAAGAGGTCAGGGGTGCCCAGAGGGGATGGGGGCACCTGGTGCCGATGTCTTGGCTGGGTGATAAACTGTCTAGACTTAGAGAAACTAAAGATTCGGAGGTTAGACTAAGAAATAAGGTGTGCAAGAAAAAAAGTGGCAATAGAAAGAAATAAAATATGGCCAAAGACATGGGTTGATTAGTACTTTTCTTACTTAGGAATCATATAAATAGTAGTATGTAATCAAGACTAGATAATTAACCAAAGTGTGTGATTTTGTGTCTACAATTGGTCTTGTGATAGATCTAAGTGCTTTGAGATGGTGTGAAATTGTCTATCCCCAAATGGTATTGTTTCCATTATTTTTTACACAATAAGATGATGTAATTCATACATTGATGGTGGCTCTTCCAAATGAGGTATTGTGTTCTTATCCTTTTTATGATTATATTACCACTATTGTATGTCCAAAGTTATATCATTCAATATCATAGTATTCTCATCGGATATAGGTGTCATAACGTTTGATACCCATTGATATGTTTGAAACTTGGGATGATTGCATATTAGAATGTTTTGTATCAAAATAAGTAATCTCTTCCATTCAAGTTATTAGATTCTTCGTTATAGAGCATATCAATCATTGTCATGATGTTTTTCAATTCGATGTTAATTACAAAATGGTTTACCTCTGATTTTTATAAGCCTATAATGGGGATATTAATGGGTAGGTAACAAAGTGATAAAGTGATTATTGAGTAACTCATATATAATATCATGTTGTCTAGAATTTATTTCAAATCGAAGAGATGCTTGTTGTTGTGGTTTTCTTAGTATTCAATATTGATCTTGTGGAACATATGCATTGGTGCCTCTATGTAAGAATTTCACTTCACTTGTATGAGTACATGTATCATGCATAATGTGTGTATCACATTGTTTCTCAGTGGGCTTCGAGATAAATTGATCATGATGTGTAAGGACATTATGGACATGTAGATTAGAATAATCCTTTATATGTGTTATTTCATGTTTAAGAGATGTGATATCAGTATTCATAACTTTAAATTGAACTTTAAAAGCATGAACTAAAGCTTGAATAGAATATTAGATAACCATATGAGAGGTGTCATTATTAATAATAGAAGGATTTGAAATGTCTCAAAATTGAATCTATATGAGAAGATGTCATATTAATAGGGAGCATTGTTTCTTGTACTAGTTTTGTGAGAGTCTTTTTACATGCTCAATGATATTGAAGAAAATAATACAAAGAGACTTGAGAATTTTTAGTCATGGCCATGATGATAAAAAATGATATAAGAAACTCTAATTAGGTAAATAATAAGAACCAACACATGGAGGGCTGAAAATGGAGAGATCATAAGTTCCAAAAGTGATGTTGAGAAAAAAATGATCGTTGTCAAATTAATAAAACCACCATTTATGAAAATAAAAAATTAATTCGATAAAACTGAGACTTATTTTTTAATTTGATTATTTGGAAGAAAAACATCCAAGGGATTTTACTCAAAAGCCTTATCATCCCGTAACCCCATTGTATTTACATAATAGAGGAAATAAAGTAATTAAAATGAATATTGGTATGGAAAAGGAAAATCACATTGTTATGTAACGTACAGAGAGACAGATGTGCATTTCTGATTATGTTGTAATTACTAGAAATAATAATTTTAAGTTTATGAAAAGTGTACTAAAAATTAGGGGAAACAAAAAAAGGTTTTCATTAAATATATAAAAATTAATAGGAACCTAACGAATAATTTCAAAATATAATTAGGCAATTAGGATCCCTAAAAAGAGACCCAAAAGTAGAACCGACCATGAGACCCTAGGGTAAATTTTGGAAACTAGATTTATGATAGGTGATATGTGAAGAACATGTTTGAAATGAATATACAATGTGGATATATAACCCTAGGGAAACTAAAGTTTGAATGAAAGTGTAAAATATAGTGTTGGATTCACCAAAATGTTTCACCCTTATTAAATTATATGAAATATCTATTAGTGAATTAAGTAAACTAAAGGATATATGGGGAGCTACAATGAGTTATTTTATTAATTAAATTTTAAAATTAATTATCCAATATCATAACAACACATTAATACTCGCAACTAATGTATGAAACAAGATCTGATCTTGAAAACACAAGGGGATGAGTGCACTTAGTTGATTCTATGTGGATCTGGAAGAGTCTGGGTAGTCTAATTATAGGAACTATCTACTGTAGTGTAATCAAACTTGACAATTGTGTTTTGATAATTCTTCACTTGAGTTTCACACTTGCTCAAATAATTAGGAAGGGTCACTTTTCTTGCTTATATCATGAAGATGGAGAATCCTAGATTTGGAAGGAGACTTCATACTAGTATAGGGTGTTTCCCTAATGGATGTGCATGAGTTATTTCATATTTTAGGGATCTTTTAGTACCTTTAGTGCTTTCTTTTACATGAGGATTTCATAAAATGTCATATTATCGAATGAGGTATGATTTATTTCCTTATAAATGATTTTGAAGGTTATTATGTCATGAAATGCCATTGAAGGGGGTATATTTATTCATAATAATGTTATAGAATTGAAATAATTAACTCAAAACATTACGGTCAAAAACCATACAATAGGGTCAAGATATCATTCTACATCCCGACCGAAACCAACATTTTTAGACCAAAGGAAGAAAAGTGTGTTTTGACTTCATGGGCCTAAGAATGGATTTTTTAGATGTATTTTATGCTTTAAACTTTAAAGACTATTGAAAGAGAGGTGTGCAAAGATAAGAAAGTATATTAAGTGGTATTAGTGTGTGCTAAGAAACAGTGAGGAGAGTGCATCTGTCCATGCAAGTGTGCAATGTCAACGTGAGCAGTGTCAAAGTATATATTTCTAAATTTGAGTGTCTATATTTCCCCCCTTTAAGTAAGAAATTACAAATTACATACTTAAACGGAAAACATACCTGAGTGTGTAGGCACACTTTTTGTTTCCTCACAATAAATTTTTTTTGTAGTATCTCGTTGTGTTAGTGTTGGCATGCTCCAAAATGAAACCTACAACACAAAGTGTAGTCAATGCCCAAGTTAGGAAATTCAATTTTAACTTAAAGTACCGTAAAGAAATGTACAACAATAAATGCCAAAATATATGTAAGACATGAAATGAATACACCTTTTTTATATAGGGAATGCGCTCGCATTCTTGTGCCTTCTAGATTCTATATTTGTTAAAAGCTGATGAAGAATTGGGGTGATCAGTTTCCAATTTGTGTTGATGAGAGGTCAATATGCTAGGTGTAGCAACCCAACAAAAAAATTCCAAAGAGACGAACTAAAAATATGAGGAGCAGAAGCACCCTACCAAAGAAGAAGATAGTGTATCAAATTCATTTAGCAAGTTTGATATATTTCCCTCAAGTATAAGAGGATAGGTTAGTCTACCTATGAAGAACTTATCCACTTCAATACCTTCCACAACCCCATGGACCATACCATTTCAGACAAATATAAGCCCACTTTTTTTAATTAGGACACATAGTAGAACAAAGAAATAATTTCCCCCATACTCTTACAATGTGTTGCACAATTGAGTAGAAATTGAGTAGAGAAGATTGCATGCTGAAATTTGAGTGGAGAGAGGAGACTCATGCCCCTAATGTACTAAAAATTGGAAATGAAATAGAGTATTGTGGAGAAAGAGAGGATGAAATACTTCATGCCCCCTGAACCTGTGCCAAAATCAGTCAAATTGAGGATAAAACCATATAAAAAATTTGTAACAGTGATGAAAAACATGATACTGTTGAAATATATGGATAAGATTCCCCTCTGTAAAATTGTATAGTAGGGTCAAAAATGTCTGTACAATCCTAACCAAGATGTACATTTTTGAACCTATGAAAAAAAAATTGAATACTTGTGTCTAAGTCTAATTTTGAGGTATTTTTTTCTACTTTTGCATATGTTTATTCTCATAAAAATTCATGTGTCTACTATAAATGTAGAATAAACCCCTCCTATTTCCCCCTCTTTTGAGATGCGGGAAATGAAGAATTTGAGCGTGCAGCTCAAAAGAAAAGATGTATACCCATGTCTAAGAATTTGATAACCTATGTATAACTTCTAAAAAACTAATGTGGTGGCAACCAAGAATAAATTGTATCTGCAGGGGGATGCACATGGTAGAAATCATGGCACAAAACAAAATTAGCAACAACAAGAAGCATGATAACAATAATAGTGTTAATGAAAAAAATAGTAATAACAGTGATAGAAAACCATGTGTTCGTAGAAAACAATTGCATACAATATAGATACAAGTGTAAACATGTCAAACAGTTACACACAAAAGGATAGATGCCTACAAACGTGGGACACCTATGGTGTCAAAAGACAATCAAGGCCCTTGATCCTGCAAACAAGAGATACACAACCACACATAAGGCATGATGTCACAAACATAGGACACTCATGGTGTCACAAGATAAATAAGTCCCTTATTCCAAAATCAAAGTAGAAAACAAGCATACACGTGCACACACGCACGGCTATAAATCATGTATGACATGCAAATGTATCTAAATATGATGAAAATAAAATGACATATGATAGAAAAGAGTTGGTGAAGCAATAACTATAAGCATTGCACAAGACACATGTGTTAGTCCTATTAGTCCAAAAAATAGCAAATACAATATATATATATAACCAAGCATAATGAGGAAATAAATGAACTATAATAGAAATATAGCACCTTGATATATTATGTAAAAGTAGATTCCCCCTAGAAGTTAGCATTCTAGGTAAAGGGAAGGCCAACACCTTTCATCTTGTATCGCTCTACATATGCCATGCATCATGCTTAATATACCACATGAACACATGTGTGTAAAGATGAAATTTATCAAACCAAAGGAATAAACAACATGTATAATATAAAGTGCAAATAATATATTCCATATAAAAATGTCTTGATTTTGTATTTTTGGAATTATTTGAATGTTTTTGTATTTTGAAAATATTTCAATGTTTGATAGAGAGTATGAAACTAAATATTGGATTCAAGGTTTCCTCCCATTATGTGTGTGCAAAGTGAGGTTCGGATGTGGAACCTCTCCCTCAATATTTAAGTTGAACCTATAAATTTGTGCATCGTCAAGAAACGAGGGGGTACCGCAAGAGATACCATAGGACAATGTGAAAAAAGTGAGGGGAGAACCCTATAAAGTCCAAGATCCCAAATGCATAAGTATTAAGTGTAATTATATAGACAATAAAAGTGTGTTCATTAGGAACAACTAGAATAGGTGGAATATTGGGATCGTTGGAAATAATGGCAATAGTAAGTGAAAACATAAGGATTAATGTGTGATTCAAGAGGTGTGCAACATATGTAGTGCTAGGATGTTCGTCAATATCAACCTCAAGTAGCAAAGGAAAACAGAGTGGGAAAAACATAACCAACAAGAGATGGAAAAAACTCTCTAACAATCTAAGAAATATTCCTCAAATGGGTCCTATAAAGTGAGGAGCTTGATAAGGTACCCATGTACAAAAAGGTAATGTCTCTGGAAGAAGAATTGTTATCCAAATGTGTCCCCTGCTCATTTTGTGGCTAACTCCCTTTCATTCTTTCCTTCTATTGTGCCTCAGTCATAAATTTTTACTTTTTAGGCACTCAAAACCTGTTTTGTGAGAATGGCACCATTGGATAGAGCTCTCTCTCAGCTGTTCCAGAAAGGTAAAGTTTTCCTCGTAATCATTTGTCATATTTATTGCAAGTGGTATGGCTCGGCGGAGTTTTTGTGGGAAATTTATCATAACCTTGGAAGCCCGTAGCCAATAGGAGAGCTATCCATGTGTCCCAAGAGGTTGCGGAGCATGGGGATTTGTGAAAAAAAATTCCAAATGCAAAAAAGAGGTAAAATTCGAAAATTTTTCAACGCCAGTTATCCGTCTTTGTGTACATGGATTTATGTTGTTAATATAGTGCGAGCCTTGAGATTTTCCTTTGTATGTTATATGCCCTATGAGGACTTATGTGATTTCCACGTTCTGTTATGATCAATGATGATTTTGCTGGTAAAATTATCTACATTAGTAGGATGGTAAATTCTTGAATTAAGATTGGTTGATTTTTGAGGAGAGAAAATAAATCTTATCCTCTTCTGGAATACGCGCCTCTTATGGATTATTGAACTGACGTTATCAACAATTCAATTTTAATGCAAAATGGGTCGCATTCTAGACATCCAGCATGGGTCAAAAATGTCAGGGGATGGGTCTTATCACGTCACCCATTAGAGATGAATATGTTGTAAAATGCATCGTTTATTAAATGAGGAATGGCTCCCACGTTTTGCTCAAATTTTCTCTCTCCTGGGTTCGTACCCGTGCACTGATGAAGAATGTGAAAACACAAAGCACGAGGATCATGTGGGATAACGTGAACATCCACCGAGTTGCACTTTGGTAGCGTGATGAGGTTACATGGGGAGTGATCATCAACCATGAAGTGCATGCAAACATTCAAAAGGGGAAAATCTCATATGCCTCTCTCTCATAGATCTGAAAAAGGTAAGGGGTACAAATACAATGGGTGTCTGTGTAACACCCAGTATCCTGTAATCATACCTCCTCAAGTGGAGAAGGGGAGTTACATTCCATAAATGGAAACTAGCTCCTATATGATGCACTAATGTTTTATGTTACTAATTTCGTAAGGAATCTAATGATGACCCTATCATAACCCCTGTGATACATAGACCTATGACCTCACCTAAGTGAGATGCACTTATCCATGTGATGTGCAAAAATGAAATCACACTAAACCCCCCTTTCATTGTAACTTAGGATGAGGTGGAAATTCATAACTGAGAAATCGGTCCCAAAAACTAATCCTAATGAGGCACCCATGGACAACAAGGATCTCGAGAAGCTTGAGAAAAACTCGGAGGGAAAAAAATCCATGACATGTTGATGAAAAAACTCTCTCATCTAAGAAAGATTTCACAAATGGGTCCCAACAATTGAGGATCCAGATAAGGTACCCATGTAAAAAAGGAAATATAACTAAAAGTAGAAGAAGAGGGGAGAAGAAGGAGAAAAAAAAATGTAGGAGATTCCATGCATGGATCTAAACTCTGCAACTCTAGGAAGTATCTAAGAAGAGCGTCAATGACATGGTCCTCTTCCTCTGGACTGAAGAAGAACCACCCACACAAACTGTGTGCCTGCCCTTAGGAAGGATAGAAATGGAGTACTATGAATTCTTCCCACTCCACGAAGGAATCCAAATGCAAGTAGTATAAAGAACTATGAATCTGGTCCATTGAAATGTGGTATAGGTCTAGCAAATGAATGCACACAAACCGAAGGTAATGCCACGAGTGTAGAACTGTCAGAGTGTAAGAGAGGAACATCTTCTGAAAGGATTCCCAAGTGAAGTGAAGGAAATGCAACAACCCCCACAACAGAAAGAGGATCCACAAGCAAGGGTAGATCAATGATGATCTCTTAAAAAGTGGAAGTGATAAGAGTCCCAGAAGGGGCACTCCCAAAAAAGGAGATGAAGGAATCCTCTGAAACACCTATAGAAGGATGAGGAACTCCCTATACTGCATCATAAGTAGGCACTATGAAAAGATGACCAAGGTATGGCAGATACTTGGCCTAAGAAGGGGCTCAACAAACAGAAGAGTGATTTCGGGCAGGTATGAATCATCCATGCATGAAGGAAGAGGAGTGGAAAGAGCCTCACACATTGGAAGTGGAAAGGAGGAAGATGCAATGATGGTATGAGGCTTAGAATGGGATTACTCGATGTCTGAGGGAAGGGAGGAGTGTCAACATACTCTGGAAAGGTGAGAGAAGGAGGAGAGGAGTCCTCAGTAGCACTCTTGTCATTAGAACTAGAATCATAATCCTCATCAATAGAGATGGAAACAAGTGATTTTGTGTTAGTGAAACTTATCATCACATAAGAAGAAGAGGAGACAATTAAATCAGTAACAACAATAAATGACAATATGTGAAGGGTCTCCAAACAAGGACTAAAAGATGCTCCAGATGGTGTGGGGAGGATCTAAGTCTGCCACATGAAGGTGAAGAGGTCTGGAGACATGCAACATCAAGTGACCAACAACATGGTCGCATGTGTCAAGATAGTCCTCAAGACAACTGGAATCAGTGGGTGCAGGAACTGGCCCATGTAGAAAGTGTGAAATACCCTCATAGGAAAAGTAGTGTTCCATAGAAACATGCCATGATGTGTAGTTCTCTCTCCCAAGAAGAAGTGGCAAAGGTTGTAAAGTGATCCTACGATGCTCAAGTCTGGAAATATCATCCTCCATGATGCAGAAGTAAGAAGTGCAAGATGCATGAGAAGAGGGTGCATAGATACGAGTAAGGTGGCAAGATGTCAGACTCAGCCGAGAATGCGTCTGCATGTAATACAACACCTGAGAAAATAGATAACCCCTTGTTTGGCACTTTATAAGTAGTGTGTGATTACAATAAGGTGTGTTCATGCGACGTGGGACAGTTGAACACTCATCTTGCAGGAGGTGACGAATCGTGCAAGAGTGGAGGCCATAATTAGTCATAGTGAGAAGCACAGGAATGACACACAACCACACACAAAAGGGTGTAAGTAAAAACAAGGGTACAACACTGCTCAGTGTGAGAGAAGGCATCTCACATCACAAAAAATAAGGATCTCTTTCCACAAGGTATGGTGGTGACGCATTCTCACTAGCCATAGGCAAAGAAGAGCACTACAATCAAGCGAGCCAAAAAAAGTGGCCAAAAAATCCCAATAATCCTATATAAGGAGCCCAGAAAAAATCCCCCCCTTACAATGATGAATTTTTATTATGTTTTCCCCTTAATTACATTTAAATAATGCGGAAAATGGGGGAAAAGTAAAAAAATCCAAAAGGAGGGGTCAGAAGGGAGTTTAGAGGCTCAAGAGGTGAGCAAGAGGGGTAACTTGGTGAAGCTCAGAAGGAGCTCAGTTGGCTTAACGAGTTGATGGTCAACTCAATGGTGAGCTAGCAGAGGAGCATGATGGCAATTGAGTGGTGACCTTAGTCGAGTTGGCTATGTGAGAAAATTGAGTTTTGAGTTGGTGGTGCATTGCTTCAGGGGGTTACGACAAGTGAGCTCCAGTGAGTGGAGGTCACGTTTAAAGTCAAGCCGAGGCATTGGACATGTTTGACAAAGGATGTCAAGGAGGTCCACGTCATCAGATGGGCGGAGAGGGTCCACATCTAGGCGAGGTGACAGGGATTGTGCTGAACAGAGACCATGTGGAGGGGTCGGCCAGAAGCCACATGTCCAAGTGTGTAGGGAGCGTTGAGGGGATCAGGTGACAGACACGGTGTGAAGTGCATGGAGTTGGTTGATGAGATTCGCGCTGATCGAAAGGTTCAAAGAATGGATCCCGACATAGTGTGAGGGAAAGCAACGACATGATGGCAAATCAAACATACGAGATCAAAAAGATGCAGTCATTCTACAATCATACATGGATTCAGATATGGAGTAATATCAAAGCAGAATGGAAAGGGATAACACAGCAATGCAGGGGCTGGAGGGAGAAATGCAAATGGAAGGAAGATTGGTCAACAAAAAGCAAACAAGCATGAGACTAGGGTGATCCAAACAAGAGCAGAACCAAGAGGTCAGTGAGCATGCAAGCCAATACAAAGACGATGAGAATGGTAGGAGGGTTGCAGAGCAAGGATGCAAAGTCGAGCAATGGGAAGGAGCAACAAATTCGAAGATCAAAGTGCCAACGGGGTGAGGTGCAAGCAAAATGAGATTCAAAGATCCTAATGTAAAACCCCAATGCAGAGTTGAAGACATTGCAAAACCATAGGATGCAAGTACATGGAGAGAAGTGAACAAGCAATGATGCAAATAGTTTAGAGTGATGATTCGGTGAGTTGGGGAGCTCGGTTCCCATCTCGGTGAGTTGGGGCTGAGTTGGGCCCTAAAAATCAATCTTTGCCACCTTAAAAACTCACAAACCAACACTTAAAAACTTGATCTGGCAAACCTATCAACCTGCAACCTGAAAACATAAAAAACCACCTCCAGAACAACATGCAAGGTCATAAAACCATGAACACAAACAAGCACCCCAAATGATATTGAAAACCCAAATTAATGCAGGTAGAGCACAAATGGAATATCCATTACGATGCTTGCACATGAAACCTAAAAATCACGAACAGATAGCAAGAGAGCAATAATAAAAGGTGAGTATCACAGATCCCAACAACATTGACTCTAATACCATGATGAAGAATGCGAAAACATGAAACATGAGGATCATGCAGGATAACGCAAACATCAACCAAGTTGCACTCTGACAGCGTGACGAGGTTGAATGGGGAGAGAGCATCAACCATGTAGTGCATGAAGAGATTTGAAAGGGGAAAATCTCATATGCCTCTATCTCATAGATCTAAAAAAGGTAAGGGGTACAAATAGGGGGTGTTGTGTAACCCCCAGTGCCTGTAATCATACCTCCTCAAGTGGAGAAGGAGAGTTACATTCCTAAAATGGAAATAACTCCCATATGATGTAATGACGCACTGACGTGTAAGGAATCTAATGACAACCCTATTATAACCCTTGTGACACCTAGACCTATGACCTCACCTAAATAAGATGACTTGCCACGTGATGTAGAAAATGACTCACACCAACAACTTGTATGAGCATGTATAGTATACATAAAATGTGTATTATATTGTACATATTTGGACTTAGAAATATCATGATACATAGAATGAGAACTAATATGTACATTGGAAGTATCCTAGAGATATTGTATCTCATCCTTGAGAGATGTAATAGTAGTATTCATAGCTTGAAATTTATCCTGAAAAGCATGGTGTAAAGCTTGAATAGACTCTATGATAGCCATGTGGAATGTGTCATCATTACTAATGGATGGAGATGAAATACGACTCAAGATTGAATTCACAAGGGAAGGTGTCGTATTGTCGGGGGGCTTTATTTTGTGCACTATTTTTATGAGAGTGTCTCTACACGTTGGGTGTCATCTAATTAAATGATACAAGGAGACTTCAAAAATGGTGGCATCGGCCATGATTAATAAAAGAGATTGAAAACCACAACCAAAGAATGAAACCCTAAGGCCACTAGGGTTAGGGATACGATGTTTGATTAGAGAAGGTCAGGTTCACCAAATGATTTCACTTTTTTAAGAGGTGAATATCACCCTTTCTAAATTAAGAATGTTTTAATTAACATACATAAAAAGGATGAATAATGTTAGAGGTGGATATTCTAATTTAATTGACTTCCAACATTAATTGCACAAATCATAATAATGTTTTCCAAAGTGATGATCGATATAACTATCAAAACAAAGGGGAAAGAGTGCACTTAGTTGATTCGGTGTGGATCTAGAAGAGCCTGGGTGGTCTAATTGCAAGAATAGGAAGATCTGGAACTGGAAATGCTTCATTGTTGAAACTGTATCCTGAAACTAATCCTAGTCAAAACCATACAACTCAGTCCAAAGCGTCTATATATACGGTCCTGGCCCTCTTGTACGATCTTGGACCTGTTTAGAATCTAGGTCTCCAACTTCTGGGGTGCTTCACCTGCCTGGAAATGTATGTCATTTTGTGTCGATATTCTTCAACCACGTTCAAAATGGATATGTAAACTCTGCTCAAACCCTAAAACCCTTGTAGTGCTAGGAATTCCTACAAAACAAATTGAGGTGGGTTGTGGGAACCCTTGTGCACTGCCAACATCATCACTACTCCGAAAAGGGTTCAAACCACACGTCGTTCTCAAGTAGCATGTGATATTTATTGTAGTGCAATCAGACTTGATAACTTGATAATCGTGCTTTGATAATGCTTCACTTGAGTTTCACACTTGCTTAAATATTTGGGAAGGGTCACTTTGCTTGCTTGTAGGATGAAGATGGATGTTCCTAGACCTAAGGAGACTTCAGACCAATAGAGGGAGTTGCCCTAATGGATACGCATGAGTTATTTTGCAGTTCAGGGAGATTTGAGTGTCTTTAGTGTTTTCTTTTACATGTGTTCATAAAGTGTCACGTTACCAAATGAGCTATGATTTATTTTCTTATATATGCTTCCAAAGGTTATTATGTAATGAAAGGTCGACCAAGGGGGTATATTTGTTCATAAGAATATTATAGAATGGAAAGAATGATCTCAAAACATGTCGTTCTAAAATCGTATAATAGGGTCAAGATATAATTCTATATCCCAACCAAAACCAACATTTTGTTAACGGAGGGTGAAAAGTTTGTTTTGACTTTGTGGGCCTAAGAATTGATGTTTCTAGATGTATTTTATGATATTAAACTTTAGATATTGTCAATGGAGAGTTGTGCAGAGATAACCAAGTGTATGAAGTGTTATTAGGGTGTACTAAGCAAGAGTGGGGAGAGTGCATTTGTCCATGCAAGTGTGTAATGTCAAGATTAGCAGTGTCAAAGGATAAATTGCCAAATTTGAGTGTCTACAGGCATGTACACCTCATATCATTGTCCAACAAGGTCAACAATGACAACTTAGCTTGTATACCACCAAGTGTATTTTTTCCTTTGTTTTTTCAAGTTTTTCAAATTATCAAATGACTTGAATTTTTTCACTTAGATTATTATCAATTTGTTCATCTATTTACATTTCCAGTTACAACCTTTCACATCCTCACCAATGATCATAAGTATACATTTTATTTTATCCCTTCAACCCAGTATCTTTTATTGTATTTAAACACTATATTAAAGGGAGTGTATGTAGTAACCTAAATTTTGTTCGAGACCTTTAGCAACGTTAGTTTTGGCATCTTTTAGGACATTTGGACTAGTGGCACATATTTGGCTCTTCTGACATGCAATTCCCCCTTCTAATTACCTCCACATTGTCTTGGTCACCTCTATCTACCAAATTTACACTCTCTATAATGTCCAAATTTTTTAGTGTGATACTTACACCTTTGCAGACAATTCTCCTTTTCACTATTCCTCCAGTTTTGACTCCTCAGACAAGAGCAATACATATCTCGTCTACCCTGCCCACTTTTTAATTTGGTCACTTTCCTTAGGTCTATCAAATCTTGATTTTTGGGTCGTCTTGCGTGGAAATTAAAGAAGACTCATATATATACAAATGACCCATAAGGTCATTATCATTTGGGATCACCTACACACATAATACACACCTTCGAGATCACTTCACAAGGTTTATACACTTCATAAATCTCTCAAGAGAAGTCCAAGAACACTCTTCTAAATCTGAAGCACCCAAAAAATTGATGTTGCATGTTTTCCAAGTGTCTTGTGCCCAATGAAGGATCTAAGTGCATTCATATAGTTGCATGTTTTTATTCAAGATTAGGAGTGAAGCACCTTCCACTTTACTCGGATTGGGATAACTACATCAACCCTACTTCCCCCTAGGTTTTTAGATATGTGCTCACATATGACAAGTGTGTGTTGAGCTTGGTCACAACTTATCTAGGGCCACTAACTATTGTGTTTAAGTGAGTTTGTTAATGTTTGACAAAGGAGGAGCCAATTTTCTATCATCATACATTAGCACAAACTTCTAGAGTCATATTCCAACAAACCAAAGATGGGAAAATATGTTGCAAAAAATTCAAGAGAAACTAGATAGTGTATGACATGAATAGTAGCCCTAGACGTGAATGATATTGGTTCTAGCTTAACATGTCAATTTTGTCCTAGGGAGCATTTCATATAGCCAAACTTACAAGATCATTTAGCCACACCTTTTTGAATTGATTTTTAATCCTTATGTCATGTGCAGTCACCCCTCAAGAATAATCGGGCTAGGTCACTCCTTTACTCACACTCTACATTCTCTCTCTAAATTGTCTTATTTTACCCTAATTTCAGGATCTGACTATTGTACTTTACTGTCATATTTCCATTATGTAAATTAGGTAAATTTTCAATTGTTTTAGACCATTGTATTTAAAATAATTATAACGTGAGGATGTGCATCATATGTAAACATATTTATAACTAAAAACTTGACTTTAATGATCTTAACCGCATGACAAAGTCCATTAAAATATGGATAAATGTTGAAAGTCGCTTTCTCTTTGATAATTGAGGGTGGAATATTAATAAATATGATTTGAAGCTCACTATATGGTTATTGATAAGTCATTCTAATTGCCAAGGTTATACAACTAGGCACATAGTCATTAATTGTTTCATTTTTTGCTTATTTTATTTGATCTTTGATTGATAAATGGGCTAAGAATCATCCACTAATGTTAGGAAAGAATGAACATAACAACATGGCAAAGCATAAAATCAATCAAGTCAATAATCCTTCAAACTCCTTGAAAAAAATTTAAGCAATAATTTATCATTATGAACATATTCAAAGCAAGAAGCATAAAAAGATCTAATATGGTGAGAAAGGTCCACTTTTCGATTAAATAAAGTAATTTTATGTGCAATGAAGTCACTTGGAAAGATTTAAGTCAATAACATCACATGACAAATGGTTTAAGAGTTTATCATGAGGAGTTGCCATATCATTTGGGTTTTGGGACCCTTGAGGAAGCATTTGAACTTGTCTTTGTACATCATGGTAGTCATTTCACAATTTTAAGCAAGTACAAAAGAAGAAGTACACTAAAATGGAATAGAAGAGGTCAAAGAAGGATTTATGACATTGTAAGAAATTTTAAAAACTCCACATTGTTGAGCTTGAGGAATTTAGGAATTTTGTTGAGTAGGTAAATCTAGAGGAGGCGCGTGATCATTTTGAACATTTACACAAATCATGCGATGGGAAGGAAAAGCAATAGAAGCATTATGATTTTATGGCAACCTAATATTTTAAGGAGGAATAGTAGAAACATGAGTAGGAATATTTTAGCAAGCAATTTCTTTCAATATATTAATAATTTTAGAGATATTAAAAGGATTTTTCATTGCATGCTTCTTAATATTACCAATGGACTCATCTCTAATTTGTTATTCTAACTCAATTTTATAGTCATAATCATCATCTCAATCATACATTACTTTCACATTATCATTATTCAAGGAATACATTTTTCAGTAACACATCTCTATGATCCCTCTATGCAAGCTTGAAATGAAATGACTTCTAAGCCAATTTACAATCAATCTAAGCATTATGATAAGACAATTATAACATAAAGCAAACACAACACACTAGTGTTTGAATCTTGTGTACAATGATTAGGGCTATAGGGATCTAAACATGAGAGAACACAAACCCTAGAACAAACAAGTTCTAGCCCTAGAGGTTTACAACGCAATGTGGATTCACCCCAAAGGTGAAACCCCGATTTTGGGTTCAATAAAATGTAGGTTAACCAAAATGTAAACATTAAAAATTGCTTTTACATAACCACATACATTGCAATTCAAATCTAAACATGTGTATATCAACAAATTAGACCTAATTGCATTAAAAAAAACTCTTAAGAGGGAATAATTTATTAGTATAGCTATCTTAAATATAGCTATCTAGAAAACATTGAGGTACGTTAAGCTCGTTTCTTGGACTTTTAGCATAATACTAATATTTATAAATTTATTACCTTTTTTTTAATCCCACTAAGTAGTGACAAATGGTGTCAATCTAGTAAACACTATCATAAGGCTTGAAAAAATATTTTTGTAGAAAAAAGACTCCAAACTCCAATCTCTGGCCAAGATATTACAATTTTTCAAGTTAGTTTAAAAAAAAAAATGTTTAGTAATTGTCAAATTCATATTAAAGTGAACACACTCACAAACATCACAACCCATCAACACCGTCAATTGCTATTGTAGAACACCTCTTGATGTAACAAGGGAATTTCAAAAGAATATTTGATTCGTCGCAATTCTCAAATCAATTGTAAAAAACAAATAATACAATGCAAGTCCAAAGAGCAAGGCAAATAAGATGCTAAAAATCAACACAAGCAAAGCATCAGAAACTATATAGTTGCCTACAACCATAGGGTTCATTTTTGACAATTGTCATATTTGGGGAATCTAATTTGTTGTTCTACATAGCTCAAAAACCTCACTTTTCCATAATTTCGAGCAAGTCTCTAGGTAACTAGTATTCTTTCTTAGAAGCCTAATACAACAAACCTTTACAAAAACACACTAAAAGCAAGAGTTGTTTTTAAGGGTATTTAATCCTTCAATATTATCATATCTTTTGAAAGAACCAATGTTTTGAAAATAACATACCAAGTATAATGTATTGTCAAACCATCCAATGTAATGCAAATACCCAACCCTTACCACTTTTAATAAGACATCAATGCCACATCAAATGCATAATGGTCTTTCAAATTCCTAAAATGCCTTAATGCTGCCATAAATACTTGTAATTGTTTTTGGCATAGAGATTGCACATGCCACACTTTTATCACTTGTAATGGCCTTTTCGATAAAACTAATGCTAATTGCTCTTTCAAATTTCTTAAACACTTAAGCAGTGTCATAAATGCTTGCATGTTTTTTGGTGTAAGGATACCTTCATTTTATTAAAATTAAAAATTCAATACTAGCCCCACCAATGCACCTACATATTATAAACTTCTTGAGTTCAAATTAAGACTCTATTGACACACAATCCAACATACAACAAATAGGAAAAGCAACACAAAAGGACCACATGACATGTGTGCTACTAGATGGCCGGATATAACCAAAGCTACTAGAAACATAAATTATAGGTTCTCACGTGACCAAACCCATATGTTGTGATATGGCATTACCAAAACCGTACATCACAATTCCAACTAAAAACGTAAAAAATCATGAGGGAAAAACTAATGAAAGAAAATAAGCGAACAGAGAAATAGAGAATAGTGAGGAACATGTCAAAAGGCAACCACAAACAGGAAATATGTGCCAATAAAAACCAAACTTCAACAAATAATAGAAATATACAAATGCAATAGAACAATACAAAATCATAACAAATAACTAATCCCGATTCAAGAAATAAACAAGAAACCAAATAAGAAAACAGTAAGGAAACCAAATAAACAAGAAATGTGCACGTCACGATTCAAGACCGATTCACACAACCTTAGGTATGAAACAAGGGTATAGACGACCCTAAAATGGACTAGGAAGTGGCATTGAATGTAAAGCAAAGGTGGTGGAAACAGAAAAGGTGCGTTTTTTTCAAATGACCATGTCATTGTCATCACCAAATGAGTCAACACCTCAGATGTTACATTTATGTAGCAACTCTATGAAGAGTTAAAAAATAAAGAAGGTAGGGCAATTTCTGCTCGAAGTCAATAGCAAGGACTCGCACCTCAAAAAAGGGCTTGCATGTTCAAGTTTTTTCTCTTACTTCTGTTCGTTTCTAGCTTCATAAAGCATGTGTACAAATGCCGACATGAACGGATGCGAGTTGTAACAATTGTGGTCCTAGAGACTCTTTACACCAAAATAAGTTTGGCCAGGACTCAATATCACAAATAACAACCAAAGAATTTGATATACATCTCAATTCACAAGATAACACTCATTTATCAGTTTACACTACAAAGGTCATTTTAGATCCTTACTAGAAATGGCATGTATGTGCACAAGTACAGTCATAATGTTCGTGTTAAAGGAAGGCACTTAGTTAAAAGCCAACATAATCTTTTGTGAGATTAGAAAGTACCCACTTGCAAAGGGTGAAAGACTTTTTTCCAAATATTACAGTTCTACACCCCCTTTTTGCCATCAAAATCACCCTCCATCTCACACAACATATACCACCATCATCAAAAAAGTTGTTCATCCTTTAAATACTTCGATTACACCTAGCACAGACCCCTTATACACTTTCAACATGAATCATATTTGAACACATTTATTTTGTGATGTATAAGACTGAATTACAGCACTGTACTGTGCCTAAAATCAGAAACAGGATTCATTGCCCAAACCTTTGATAGCATAGTTATTAAGTTCAATTACATATCATAATCTACAACCTACAAGTCAACACTCAAACAGAATTGCTTGCATACGCAATCCTATTTTAGAACTCTTAATAATCACAATATTCAATGCACTAGAGAAAACAAGTGAACTAGTGCTCACGAAACAATATTTCAATCCTTGAAACTATATATGCTGGCCGAGCATTTAATTTGTTGATAATTCTCTTCTCGTGAAATGGCTTGCAAATGGTTTGTACATTTGCTAACAAACTATTTATTGTACATCACTTTAAGAAGGGTTTAAGCCAACAACAAAATATTGCCATTACATTTGTTGGCAAATACAAAAAGCATAGAATTTTGGGCATAAATTCTCATTTTTATGACCGGAGATTATTAATTATGACAATGTTACACGACACACACCCAAGACGTTGCTCAATAGCATACACATACTCCGCGTAGAGGTCTCTGAGGGATATAATAATATAACAAACAATTACAAGACTTGGAGAGCGAACTTATGAATCACACACAAAACATACTGATTACACACTCATAGGACTCAAATTTCCCCACCAAACATCTTCCCTAACATGAAAATAAATTGCAAATACTCACCAATAACCCATACCACACCCGCAAGGAAAAAAAATACACTTATAGTCACGTGCTATTGTACACACTTCCCTACAAAATAAATAAATAAAACAATTACACAAATACATCCCTTGGATGAAAGAAAGCCCCTGACATTTACTCCTCAGCTGTGTTCTCAGTCACCCCTTTTGTGGGTGTACCCTTCGCAAGCTGGCTGAAGTTACCTTTCTCCCTAAAGAGCTGATAATGGTGGTGCTTGCAGTAAAGCCTGCCTTCATGTGCAACATAATTTGAGGGGCTGATGACACAACCACCATGGCTGCACTTAAAACAAGGTTTGTGGTATGCAGTGCCATCAACTCCAACCTGAAAAACAAAAGCATTAGCAGGTAAAAAAGTAACAGTATCACAAAGTGAATCACTGCATCCTACGACTTCCAAGTACATGTAAAAATGCAATGATTAACTGAAATTACCTTTTCAAGGGGATACACTGTCTTTCCACAGGCAACACATTTGTCTTGAGTGCCAGAAAACATTGCAGAGATCCTAGTGGGTGTTTTGCTCTGTCCAATCACAAAAACAAGAATAAGATAAACATTTGAACAAATGTAGAAGAATTCAGTTCTTTGCATTTCAACCAAACTGGAAAACAAAGCATCTCTAATCACAACAGAATCACAAGAGAAATAATTAACTAAACAATTTTCTCCTGTGTTACAATAAATTTGCTAATTATCCACGTAATTTGCATGCATTCAAAGCCCACTAATCAACAACTCACTATCTGTATCTGTGCATACATGTGCAAGAGTGTCTGTGAAACCAATTACAATTCAAAATCCAAAGCAACAACAACAGTGTTGGTATCTTCAATGGCTAATTATCATTTAAAACGTTTGTTACTAAGCAAGTTCTACTAAAGCTACACATACAACATTTAGTTATATATACCAATAGGAAATTTAAAATTCAATATTTTATAATCTAGGAGACTAGGATAGTACCTCATTCTCAATGGACTTGTCATTTCTCAGTGGTTTAGGGGTCCCTGAAAAGAAGAGAATGCCAGAAAGAGATAAACATTCCCTTTAATTAGTGTTCGCACTGTGATGAACATCATCACTTCAAGAGAATCTACAGAACTTAGGATAAACTCAAAAGGAATGAGTACATGAAAACTTACCTTCAAAACTTTTCTCCAAACTCCCTGTTCTCTTAAAAAGCTGATCAAAGTGAGGCTTGCAATAGAGAACTCCTTCAAATGACGAGTAGTTACTAAGCTGCAAGCAGGATTGACGATTAAGACATCAGCTGGTTCATAGATATCAATAGGACCTATGTAGAACAGGCTAAACTGAATAAGTGTAAACTGCTATTAAAAAAGTATAAACAAAGTGGTCTTCCAAATGAATTGTCACTGTTTGTCATTAGAACAGGATTCGACTTCACAAATTACATAAACACAATAATCAAAAATATCATGGCAAATAATAACTTCGAAAACATTACAGCTATAACAAATAAGGCTTATAGCCTTATTTCTTCAATATTCATCATATTAATTGTGTCTCATCAAAACCAGGTTATCACACACAGGTTAAAGATAAAACAATTCTGTTTAGGGTTTAGAGAACTCAAATGCCTCACTAGCGTAAAAACGGTAATATTGTCACATTAATTTAACAGTGCCAAAATAGAGATTGGTTTAAGTGGAAATATACTTATAACCCTACAGCTTTCTTGTTTAATATTTCTAAAGGCTCACATCCCCATATCTATGGCAAATCAGAATACCAAAAGACATACATGCTACATCCCAGTTGTAAAAGCCATGGATACATTCTATATCAAGCTTCAACCAAGCTTCATGGTAAAAATTGGCATTGAAGTGAGCTGCACACAGTAACACCATAATAATAAACCACGTTTCATTCTATTTAGTATTGGCACATTGTTGATAGAGAAATAATGTAAATTCGTGTGGGAAGCAAGAAGAGAATACACCTCCATTGCCTGTGTACAGAGGTCCAAACAGTTAATCGAACCACTAGATATGTCACTTTTAACAGAAAAAAGTTTTGCTTTATGTGGAACCTTCAATCCAAGGTCTATGACTACAACTAGAGGTTAGAATAGGACCATACCAAAGAAGTCTCTCTGCTTAATAAACTGGATAACCCAAATATATGTAGCACAACAAGATATTTCAAGCTGCATTTTTCAGATCAAATCGAATCAAAGCAAAAGTCAGTGGTTCCCACAGTGTTTAGTTACAAAATTAAAAAAAAAATCTAAAGCCATTATTCTCATGACAAGGACAACATTAACAGAAATTTAAAATCACTTTCCAGCTACAACCAACAATTGCAGAAACATTAGCACAAATCAAAGCCAGCCAAAGAAATTCCCGAAAGCATAGTAAAATCTAAAGACTAAAAGTCGATGTGCAAAAACTACCCATGGAAAACCACAGTACCACCGGCCAATTCCCATGGAAAGATTTAAAAAAAAAAAAATACAAAAATTTAGAACCCTCGGCGGTAAACTCGAAGACAGCAAACATAGCAATCTGGGGAGATGCACGCAGTAGTCTTTATCTATAATGCAAAAATGCATCCCCGATCTGGCAATCATTAACAATTTGATAACCCCAACAAATAACACAAACCAAAATGTAATTTCCAGCTTTAATAAAACTGCCAACAAAAATAGCTACAAAAATCACATCGTTACTCACAACACCATCAGGAAAAAGTTCTATGAAAGTAATCATCATAGGATTTCAAGACCCAACATCTAAAACTGGTGATTCCACGATCATCAGAATTGCCTCTACTCCCAAACAGAAAATTAAAATAAAAAAACCTTTGCCTCAAAATTAAGCTCAAACATAAAGTGCACACGATATGCTTCCGCTAAAAAATCACAAGAACCATCTAAAACTGATAAATGAATTTCAAAACCAATCCGCCAAAACAAATCCCCATAAAATTTACACAGCATGGCAAACAAAGTAAACTAGGAAAAAGAAGTTAATTTGCATAGACCCGGCAGGACTCGATCCTAAAACCTCCAATTAGCATGCCAGCACACTCTACCATTGAGATAGCAGCCCCTTCGCAGTCCAGACGGACCACTGTTCTTCCAATAATTAGCACATCAGAGGGAAAATCCACCCAGTAATTGTACAGCACCAATAGTTGGCATCAACCAAAGAATAAATCCTGAACCTATTATGCGAAATGAATCTTTTGGCAAAGAAACCCTTAACTTTATCTCTTATTTTCCGTAATTTCCATTTGGTATCTTAGGTTGAAAGTTGCTGTGTTGATTGGTGTCCAACTATCAGTGGTCTTCCCCTAGCTCAAGCTAAAACACTGAATGTCCATTAATGCCGATTAGTTTATAACCCCAGGCATTAACTACCTATCAAAAGGAGAAAACCTAAAATCTTGGTAAAGACCTTAAATCGATCATTAAACTGATCCAAAATTGAGTATAATAAAAAACAGTCGTGCATAAATTTATAATTTTTTGAGGACAGGAAGCTATTTTCCGAAGTGGGTATAAGAAAACATCTAAAATGCATAAAACCTACCAAAAATCTGATACTCTGATGCCTACCTACATCACCCCCAAGGCAGCAAAAATCCCCAGGAGAAAACCCTAAACTCAACATATCCTGATTCTCATAAAACGGTGTCATGATAGAAACTACCCATTACAAAATACTGTCCAAGGCTGAATACCCACAGAAAACCCAACTCCAAATTAAAGGGAAAAAAAAATCATAGAAACCCTAACAGTAGCCCTAAACCCAGCTTGAAAATATTTAACGCAATAACAGCATGACATAAATACCTTCAATGTGCCCTTGCAGTGATGACAGCGAAAGCATGCCTTGTGATAGACAGCATTATCCGCTGTCAATTGATCGACCATGTAGACAGTCTTATCACAGGCCTTACACTTCTGTGTTGTACCAACAAATGCCATGCCTGGCAATGAGAATGAATCGCCTCTGATAACTTTTTTAAAAAACAAACCCAATAAAGAGAGGACTCTTTGGCAATCTAATAAACCCAATTCCACAAAAATATTAGTGGGTTTTACTTTTTTTAAGAATCCCTGCAGACTGTAGTATTAGTATCTGCTCTGACAGCTGATAGTAATGTGTGTATTGACCGGATTTCAAATGTGGATATAATTTCTTATATGGCCTATTTTAATGTCTGTTAATTGAATTTATTTTTTCTTCTTTAGGAAAGCTTTGCTTTGCTTTTACTTTTTATGTCATTTGCCATTTTTCAAATAGATTTATACGTGGATGTGTCTTCTTTTGAGTTGGCATACACTTGGTTTTTGAAAATAATAATTGTCTGCCAAAAAATTATTAAAAATTCATGGATTTTATGGGCTCCGAAGCATTGCCTATAGTTTTGTTGGGCCCCCACCTTTTATGTCTTTAATGCTTGGATCTTTGGGTGGATGTTTGGACAAGTTCTTCCTTAAGTTTCACCTCATGACTCTTTTATTTTCACAACATTAATAGAGCATCTAGATTTAAGTGCATAAGTTTGTCAACTCAAGTAAATAAATTGTTTTGCAAGACATTTAATTGAAACAGTACTCGTTGTACAATGAAAGCGTTGGTCGCTTGTCGAAGATGGGGAACACTATTGGTTTGTTGTTGTTGCTATTGTATTTGTTGTAGTATTGTGTGAATGCATGGTTGTTATTGCTCGTTGTGCAATGAATGCCATGCGATTGTATGAATTGGAAAGGACAAGTTGTAATTATGCAGGATCGAAATTTAGGGAACTACATCGATGTTGCAGAAACATGTTCGAAAATGAGGGTGCTCGTAATGTAGTGCAATTGGGCAGGGTGTGTTCTGGGGCAAGGCTGTTTCTCTTTTGTTGAAGATTGGAGATGTCTTTGGCGAAGTATTGTGTGATTGCATGGTTGCTAGTACTCGTTGTACAATGGAAGCGCTGGTTGTTGGTCGAAGATGGCAAACACTATTGGCGAAGCATTATTCGATAATGCGGCTGTAATTTGTTGCAAGGATGAGTTGGAAAGGACAAGTGGCAAGTATGTTGGATTCAAATTTAGGGTACTAGATCAATGTTGCAGAAACATGTTTGAAAATGACGGTCGTTGTAGAGTATAAGGATTAATAAAAGATGTTGATAAATGTTGGTTTTAGTTGTTATAAGGTGCGTACTTAGAAGTAATATGTTGTGCAAGATTGGTTTTAGGATTTGTAAAACAATAAAGAGATAGCTTTGTTTACACAATTTTAAATGATTCAAGGGTTTTGAATAGAGATGTATTAAGTCTAAATATGGTATTTGTGATACATATTATTTTTGAAAGTAGTATAATATTTTGAAAACAATTAATATATAAAGGGATTGTGTGATAAATTTGGCAAAAATGAATTAGATGTGGATTTGATTATATAGGTCGTATTTATATTTGTTTGAAAGTTACGTAAGAAGAAGATTATTATTGTTTTAATTGCAATATGGATTTTGGGTGATATTTCAGAAGGCTGCGATGGATTAGGTAGATATTAAGGCGGGAGTAATAGTCACATGCTTGTATTGTAATGGGATTTATTGTCATTCGCAGAAGGCGGAATGGTGATGACAGGTGTTGGGAGAGGCTAGATACGTGTTATTTTGTGCCTTGTTTTTGGCTGTGCTTTGGAAAACTTGTTTTTTGGTATTATGGCGTGGCAATGGCGGAATTGTGGAGTTGTGTTTGCAGGGGATGGAAAGAGTATAATCGTAGAGATGAGTTTTTATCTGTCTCTGTGCTTTACCATTGTCTGAATTTAGAGTCAGTAAATAGAAGACATTGAAATTATTTTGTTGTGCAGTTGTATTGTGTTTTTCGCGACTTAGATTGAGTTTGCAGAGAGCATTTAGTTGAAAACGAGGTTAGACTTAATTTCGTATCAATCGCTGGGTAAATTGAAGAAGTTTTGTATTTGTAGTTTGGTTCGTGTTATATATAATTTGTCATGGGCGATGCAGGTAGACGGAGAATACGGTCTTCTGGTTTAGAGATGGATGTGCGGTCAAAAAAGAGTAAGGTGTAAGTAACATTATCCAGTAGCTGAGATGAATAACATTGTTAGTTGATACAGAAATAAGCAATATCAGAATTTTGGAATACCCATTTTTCAGAGAAAGCTTAAAATTCAATTTTTTTCAGTCGTTTTTAGATGTCGTTGCAAGTGTTATCGTAAGGGAAAAGAGATTAGTAAATTTGTTGGTTGTGTTTGTAAGGCATTGATCTTTTTTAGCCTTTACTATTTGCATTTAATTGTGAGCATTAAAATTTTACTTGCATTGTAGGAGATGGGAATGTTTGTAAAGCAATATGTTGCAGTTTTAATGGAATACATGATAGGTTATGTATCTTAATCAGTTGCATGTAATGGTTTGGTAGTCTTTGCAATTAATTTATGCGGATTGTGTGTGCTTAGCTCTGTGAGTATTTGGAGGCGAAGATATGTTTTGTTTAAAATGACAAAGGACGAGGATGATTTTGGGGTTGCGGGTTTAGGATTCGTGTGTATTAGATGAAGAGCTGTATTATCTAAGAATCTATTGAAATAATTGAAATGTAATTATATCCAAATACAAGTAATTTGTGTATTGTTATTCAGGGTTGCAGTATATGGCAGCAGGTGTGTTAATCTGTGTGTTGAGTGCGGGGACGGTGTGGTTTGGACAGTGCCCAGATACCATATTTTTCCACAGTTACACTTGAACATGTAAGTGGGCTGTATCGTATACAACTGGATACGGTATGTGGGGCATCTGTAGCCGTATCTGTTTTAAAATTAAAATAATTTATTTGCAAAAATAAGCCTTGAAAACGCTAAAAGCATATCAGAATAGCAGTAGCATTTTGTGAAATTAGGCCTACAGTGACGGAGAAGGACATTGATGTGAATGAGTGTTGATCTACTCATTTTCCTTCAAAATTTGGCATTTGCTTTGCGCTGCACAATTGCCTTTAAACTTGCCATCCGAAAGAAGTTGGCAATCTATCCAATGCGAACTCAAAGAACTTGTGAATATATCTGATGTCAACTGATTGCCACTTAAAGCGATTCTTTATAAGCAATGTTTGTAGCACTGTTCTCTCAGCAGGCAATGGATGTTGCTTTGTTTTACCTACTCTTTATCTTGTATTTCGATTAGTTATTGTATGCATTAACATTGTGAAAGTTCCACACAAAGAAAGAGTCAAAGAGACAAAACTACAATAACTAGTCAGAGCAAAAGATAAAGAGCAGGAAAAAACAAAGTGGTGGCCAGCATCTATTGCAAGAATGGTGCTGCACACATTGCAGTGTGCATAGCACAGGTGCTTAGACGCAGAGTAGACAAAAGCAATACTAAAATTGGATACTGGAAATGCCTTCTCCATGCTCTAGTTTCAAAAAAGTCATTCATGGAAAGCATGGTTAGACAAAAAAAAAACTGACTAGGTTTATAATTAAATACAAATAGCACGCTACTATGACAAAGCCTTTTTAGTCACCATGAAAGACATGTGCGAAAAGATGTAGCTTTGAACATATTTATGAAATATTTGAACCATGTCTGAATGAATACGCTGCCTGAGATGTCCTTTTCAATGAAACAAAGTATCAGCAATCACCATCATTTTTTGCTTCGCGGCGCTGTCGTGAACAGTGTGCTTGTTGGGTTTTCCATAGATGCGGGATTTGTAACCTGTTACTCGGTATGTGCATTGGACATTTTATACAGTGTATTCATTCACACATGGTTCACAAACACTGCCTAGACAAGCTTTGCCACACTAGTACGCTACTTGTATTTGATTGTACAACTGGTCAGTTTGTTTTTGTCTTAATGTGCTTTCTGTTGATGACTTCTTTCAAACAGCTGAGTTGTTTCAAACTTAAGGTATTGCAAGGCCAAACAATAGTGGCTGCACTAATGCGATACTTGTATTTAATTATAAAGCCGGTGGCTTTTTTTTCTTGTCTTACCATGCTTTTGTTCAATGGATTTTTTGAAAGTAGAGCATGGAAAAGGCATTTGCAGTGTGCAGTTTTAGTATTGATTTTGTCTATTCTGTTTCTGAGCAGCAGTGGTATGCACACTGCAATTTGTGCAGCATCATTATTGCAGGAGACGGTGGCCAGCACTTTGTTTTTTTGCTGTTCTTTATGTTTTAGTTGGAGTCTTTGAGCAAGGTTTGTTTCTTAGACTGTTTGTCTGTGTGGAACTTTCACACTGTTAATTAATACAATAACTAGTAAAAATAAAAGATAAAGAGGAGTGAAAAGAAAGTGGTAGGCACTGTGTAGTGCCAGAATAGGGTTGCAAAGATTGCAGTGTACATAGTGCAGGTGCTCTGAAAAAGAATAAACAAAATCAATAGTAGAACTGAATATGGAACATGCCTTTGCCATGATCTAGGCTGAAAGAAGGTATTAATCGAAAGCATACTGTAATTGACATGTAGCAAGAGATGCGCCTTGAAACATATATATGAAGTTTGTGAAAGATATTTAAGGAAATGCAATTGGCATGTTTAAAGGCAAGCTGCATGAGATTTGTGAGCATCTTGGCAGCGTCTGGCAAAACAGGAAGTTTGGAACAGAGCTTTGACCATGGCCGTCAATAAACAAAACTCAGGAGAATAACAGTTGTTATGTGTTGTTTATCTTTTAGTTTGAGTGGTTATTGTATTGATTGACACTGTGAAAGTTTGACGCAAGGAAACAGTCAAAGAGACAAATCTTGCTCGGAGACAATAACTACCCCAAGTAAAAGATAAACAATAGTTCCTGAAAATTTCAAGTTCGTAGTTAATCTATTCGCCAGAACTATAATAATGCAAATCTGTGTTTGCTGTCACCTATGAGAAGTTCCCCAGTGATAAAATTTGCTACGGATTTCATACTTAAGTTGTTCCAATGCTTACAAGAGCAAGTTTTGTGGTCGCCTACGACACTCAATCCTACATTTCCGTATTCTTATCATCAATAAAAATCAGGCGCATTATTAAATTTGATTAAAAGAAAGGGAATGAATAGCAACCCTGAGTCCCGCCATGGTTGTTCCATATTTCTTGTACAGTTCTGTACAAAACTCTGTGACTTTGTTCCTGTCAACTCCAAGTATGGTCTCATTTGTTGTCAATGTAAATAATTTTTTTTACAACTACTGGCATGGAGTTTAAAGAGATTGAGTTCTAGGAAAATATACATTACATTTCACATTTGTTTTGAATCGATTTTACTTGAAAAATTTCAAGGCCTTTCAGCATATTCATTTCATACATGTCTTGCAATTACTACAGTCTATGACAACACATTTACTATCTTATAGAATATTTTCTTCAGAAACCAAACAAAAGGATTACAAAAATGATATCAATATTAAACCCCATAGTTGTAACATATTCAATTATTTGAAACTTCAATTTTACACTTTTGAATGTTGCATATATATATTGATTTAAACAGAAACAACATATGTTGGTAGAGTATTCATGTTTTGGTAGCGTGACAAGGCATAGTTGTTGTAACTGGTTACATAATCTGTTTCAAAGCGAGGTAGTGAACAGTTCATAGTAGACATAGAACAAATTTGTAAGATATAGCAAATAGCTGTAGGCGATATAGTAAAAAATAGGTGACAAGAATTAATGTCTTGATATAAAAAGAAGAAAGTCAGAGATATTAGATGTTTGTATCCAAATCTTGTGAAAAACGTGGTATGCTACAGTGAAGTAATAGTTGGATATGTAAGCAAATGGCAGGAAAGTAAAGAGTAATGAAAATAGACAAAAAGAGTTGTATTAATTGTCTGATAGTATTGTAATTACAAAAATGCTAAAACAAAAGCAAAGCCTATAATATGTAACAAGTAGACTAGGCAACTGTTTGTTGGTATTGTCAAAAGCATAGACAGTAATAGTTGATTGTTGCCGGTTATACGGGGAGCCTGTTATCAAATTTGTTTGTGTATGTGAGTGGCTTGCAAAAATGTTCCAGAAATCTGAAAGAAGAAAACGAGTATGTTAGACTGGAAACAAAGAATTAAACTGATGTGTAATTCATAGAAATGGAAAATGCAGATACTTACCAAAGATAAGAGGAAGCTATGTTTCTTTGATTGTGGATATTGAGTTGTCAACTGTCAAAGTGAATGTACCTTTGATTTGGAATTGACGGAGAAGAAATACAGTCTTTGAGATGTCTTGTTGATATTCTTCATACTGTGTTTGACAAAGGAGAGGGAAGGCTTTTTGCAGTAATGGCTCTCGCAATGTGCAGTGCAAGGAGTCATCTATTGTTTGCAAGGAGCAATGGAGAAAGTGCTTATATTTGTATGGTTTTGATGTATTGCAAGTTGCACAAAGTGAGATTTGTTTCAGGTCATTTGGATCAGGTTCTGTGAGACGGTCACATTCTACACAGAATGCTTGGAAAGGAGGAAGGTATATGTTCTTTGTGCGCAGTATACATGCAATCTGTAGAAGGAAGATGAAGTTGACATAATTGATAGACTTGAATTTGTCAATGGAAGATAATTTAAAAAAGAGAAATTGCAGTGTACTTGCCTCTGTGTTTGTGTTTATGAGAGACTGTAAAAATGTTTTTGTAGATTCATCATTTAATGGGTCAATGAAGGATGAATGGCCTGCACGTACAATACGCGAACCCTGTATTCCTTGTCTGATAAAGTTTTTGAAGAGCAATAGTGGTATGTTGCCTGCTGCAATGGCATCTCTTATTGTATGACACAATGGAACATGAAAGTTTCCCAAATGTACCTGCAATGACAAAGCATGGTGCGTAGTTAAAATTGAAGGGAATAATGCAGTGCAATGTATATAAAAATGAAAGAAGGGAGTGTGTCAATACTGTTGCTTTTCCATTTTCAGTGTCAGAGTCTTTAACGTAGAGGGTGAAAAGGTCGTTGATGTGGTGGATTCCTGTTACAATTGCGGCAAATGACCCAACAGAGAATGTTGCATTTGAATGTAGAAGCTCTTCTATTGTCATGTCAGGTGTAAGTTTTCGTGTTTTGCAAACTGTGGGTATGTTTTCCATGGTGGTTGTTGCATTTGCGGACAAAGAACAATTTGCATCTCCTCATTCGTACTTTGTTTTCTCTTTGACGGTGAAACCAGTAACACGCAGGCCGCAGCCAGCGACCACAGTGGATGCAAATTTGTGCACGAAGGTGTTGCTCATGTTCAAAGTGATTGTCATTTGACCATTTTTGTCAACTAAATCAGCATGGAGGATTTCGGCTTTTGAGGGGGAGATGTTGGTTGCATGTGCTGGACCATAGACAACGAGTATATCACCTTCAAATACAGTTGCAACTTTGCCTGCACAAATGTCAAGTATGGAGGATGGCTGCTGTGTTGCTGGTTTTGGACTGCATTTACAATGGTGTTAGGATGCTTTTATTGAAAGAATAAGTCTCATAATAAATGAATAATGAAAAGAAAGTAAAGAAACATTAGAAAAAGATTACCGTTTAGAGGATTCTTGCAAAATATCGTTGCTGTCAATGTCCTTGTTCTTGGAGGTGTGTTCCATGTCTTTGTGGTTGTAACTATCTGCAAAGTATTCAAATATGTAAATGGTTGTTGTAGAGCGCAAACAAAAAGGAAAGAAAAGAATGAAGAAACTAGATATTTGTTTTCCTGATTCAATAGAACAGTGTGTATGCACTTACAATTGTGCAGTGCTATTGTTGGTGTTTTTGAAGAGAGCAAAAATTGCTGGGTGGTCAGTCCAATAAGCAAATCTTTCGAATGTATTACAGGTTTCAAGGATTGTGTTTGACCATATATGGTCGATCATGTTTTTAGTGAAGACACTTGAATGCTGTATATGGAAACTGAAACTGTTTTTTTGCATAAATGCTAAAAGCATTGTTGTTTTCCTATTTTTGTTTTGCATGTCGATGTTGAAGTCTCCAAAAATGTAGGTGGGAATGCTTAAATCAAGGGATCGGAACACATTGTCGAGAACAATGAAAATGTTTTCCAGATTTGCATTTGGCGCAACGTAGACATTGACAATAGATATGCACTGGTGTTGCAGTAATATCTTTGTCAGTAGTGACTCTACATGTGCGTCGTGAAAGCAATGTTTTTCTACAAAAGGTATATTGTTTGCAATAAAAATTGCTAGACCATGGACATGGTGTGCAGATAAGCATTGGTATCCGTCTAGGTAGTCAATTGCAATGGGGGAAGCAATGTGAGTTTCTTGTAAACAGAGAATGTGAGATTGCATTAATTCATGGTCATGTAGAATGGCCTCTCTGTGAGCATGAAGACTTCGGGTATTTAGCGAAGCAATCATAATAGATGAAGAAATATCAGCTGTGGACAATTCATGCTGAATATTCCATTTAGCTTCATTTCGGAGTCGTTCCATTTCTGTGCTGATGGTCTGTTTGACGCTGAATTTTTTTTTCGTAAGCGGGGACAGCAAGTAAAGACTGGAAATGGTTCTGACTCGCGATAGAGCAGTATATGCCAATCCATGGGACGACACGCCAAGGGGACTGAAAGCAAGTCGTTCAAGTGTGAGGCCTTGTGCTCTGTGGATTGTGCGTGCTGAACAAAGCTGTACAGGGAATTGCTTTCTTATTGTGACTGGTGTCTTCAATGATGTTCTATGCAAGGGTCTAGCAACTCGAACAATAGGAGTCCAATCTAGTTCTGTTGCCATTGTTGTCAATTGCGGATGTTTTGATCTTTGTTGTTTTCCAATACAAGGATCATTGAATTTTATCCATACTGCATCAAAGCCATTTGTTGTTGTATATGTTTTGAAAACTCCGTCAGAACCATTGACCAATCCGTCTTGGATGTCGTAGTTCCCTGCGAAAAGTTCAATTAGCATGTTGACTTTCAGTTCTATATGTTGTGGCAATTCCACAGTTTTAGAGTAGCTTTCCATTTGTTCTAGTGTTGTATCTTGTTCATCGATAGAGTCAATGACAATTTTGCAGCCTGGAGCAAGTGCAAGCATTTTTTTATTGTGTTGGAGAACATCTATGTTTTTGTAGAAAAGGAATGGAAGTGTTGGATCAACTGGGATTGGCCGAATACAAGTATGGTTGAGGTATGCAAGGTCAGAGTCTAAATGTTGTCCAATGCGAATTCTGTTCAGGACAGAGACAAAGGCAACATCTTTCTGACGCATTGTTTCAGTCAATTCATATATTTTGACATGTGTATTCCAGAAGTCATAGGCAATCAATTCTCTGGAAATTTTGGGGTTTTTAAACACAAGACAGTCATTGACTGGTTGTGCTTGGTAGAAGTCTCCGCAGAAGATCATGTCAATCCCTCCAAACCAAGTTGTGGGCATGTGTTTTATTTGACGCAGTCGCTGGTCTGTGAAGTATAGAAGTTGACCTCCGACCAAGGATATTTCATCTATTAGAGCAAGTTGTAATTGTTGGTAGTGCTTTGCCAAGCAATCCAATCGTTCATTGCTTAGTGGGCGTAGTTCAGATCGATTGAAAGGCAAGAGGAAAGCAGAATGGAGTGTTATTCCACTGGCATTGTAAGCAGCTTTTCCCGTGAATGCCAAGATCAAGCCTTTGATTTTCAAGGGGTCGCTATGCATGGAGCTATCGTAAATACGAGCCAATGTTTCAAATATCAATTTTGCAACAAATGTTTTACCTGTTCCAGCACCTCCTGTGAGAAAAAGGTAGATAGGAATTGATGGGTCTTTATTTTTCTTAAAGCAGATGTCTTTCAAAATGGTTTGTTGTTTCTTATTGAGAAGTTGCATTTGTTTGAAATATGTTCTGTTGTCTTGGATGGTAGGGTGTTTTGCTAGTTGAAATTGTTTCTTTGCAATGTCTGAATGTTGATGTCGATTGTGAAAAGGTAAATCATGTTGTATGTCATAGTCTTCAAAGGGGGGTTGTTTATGTGTAGTTATGTTTGTCATTTTCTCAGAGGATTCAAGAGACAATTGCACATCGTGAATTGCTGTGTCCATGTCACCCCATTTGCTGTTAGTAGTGTAGCGGTATTTGGATTCATTGGAATGGATAGTGTGTTTGTGAAATGCATATGCATCTTTCCAAGTTGCAAATTTGTTTTTTAGGCTGTGTTCATTTTCTGTAAAAGGGATGTAAAGCAAAAGCTTTTCACGGCAATAGTTGTCTACGTCAAGATATTTGCTATAGTTGACAGATCTGATGATGAGTGGCTTGGTTCGAGGTTTTTTATTTTTGCTGCCATTGTGAATGGAAACAAAGTCAGCTAAGCAAATGGAATGCAAAGAATGAGGTCGTGCTATGTAGTGGTCTATGATAGAGCGGCACATGATGTTTGTTGATTCATCTGGTTCTTGCTGAAGTACAGTTGGAGGTTTTAGAATGAAAGTGCGCTCTTCGGGATTTGAAGTGTTTATGAAAACACATTTTCGTGATGTATTGTTTAAAGGGATAGAAAGAACTATGTGGACTGCTTGTTGTGCAGACATTTGGTGGGTATTTAGCATTGCATTGCCTAGGCTTCGTATCATTTGAATAGCATCTAGGTGCATCTTTTGGTGCTCAGCACGAATTCTGGCGAATGCTTTTGTCATTGTTCGATCAATTTTAGTCATGTAGGAGCAGCAATATGTTGCTGCTGCATAAGCGTTCAGCACATACTGAGCATCGGTATTTGCTTGCCAAACCATTGGCATTTTCTTAGAGAAGCTATTATTCCATGCTTGAGCTGGTTTTCTTTTGAGCAGCAATGTTGGTTGTTTGAGTGTTGATTGTATTGCTTGTATGTATGTTATTTCGTCAAGACCTAGTTCATGGAGGAACATTTCATGTGTTATGCAAGTATCGTATCGTTTGCTCTCGAGAACAAAGAAAATCGAATGTGCAATTGCAATAGCAGATTCTGTTGGTTGCTCTACAGGTTCAAGTATTTTTGTACAAGCCATTGGAGGCTGGGGGAAATTGTATCTGCACTTGGATTGTTTTTTTCTGCAGCTTTGTGTGTGGTGATGGCATTGCAATTGAGCGATATGTTGAGGGAACGAGCTAGTGTCACATGTAATGTATTGGTCAACGTACGACTCTATAATGTCGTTGGCATCGTTTCCAAAGACCGGTGCATTTTTTGTCCAAATCAGCCAATGGCTATGAGCATTTCCCCTATTTTGGAATTCCGTGACCCAAAAGAAATCTTCTATATGGCCAAAGAAGGATTTGTCTTTGCAAAGTAATTGTCTTAATGCATAGAGTCTATGTTTATAGTAACGAGTGCATGTAACGGGATCGTTTTTAACAAGAAAGTTAGAGTTGTTGCAATCTGAACGTGTTGGCTTTTGTAAAGGGACATTGTTCTGATATTGGGTGTATAAATTATTGAGGGCCTCGGTTAGTGGCTGCCAACAATGCTCAGCACTTGAGAATGTTGCAAAGAAAGTAGGCGGGCCGAGTTGTCGAATCATTGCAAAAAGGTTTTTTCTTGTTTGTTGCATGTAGTCTGGGGAAATGCGTATTTTTTTGAAATCGATGTATCCAATGTCAGATCTTAAGATGTTTTCTAGGTTCGGTTTGTATTTAACGTCTTTGGCAAATAGTGTTCGACCTTTTAATTGGCCCTTTCTGATTCTAAGCCATATCGAACGATTGACTTGGTCAATTAGTATTTTTATCGCTTTGAAAAATATATTTGTTATGTGATAAGAAAATCTACGATCTGAGTGCATTAACTCCCATTGCGCTATTTTTTGATATGCGATTGTTTTTGTTGTTGTTTCATTTCGAGGTTGGAAATTCATCTCTTCTGAGAAAAAATACCCAATGGTGTAAAGTTGGGAAATTTATGATCTTGTCTTTAAGGTAGTGGATAGTGGAGGAGTCAGTGAAACCAAATTAGTGTGTCATGTTGTCTTGATGTCATCATCAGATGAGCTGGTGTAAAGCTTTTCTGAGAGGAGATATGCTTCATGTTAAAGCTTCAGGAGCAACATTTATGATCTTGTCTTTAAGGTAGTGGATAGTGGAGGAGTCAGTGAAACCATGAATTAGTGTGTCATGTGCATTGTCATTATCGATGTCATCATCAGATGAGCTGTTTTCGGAGGAGATATGTTCATGTTCTTCATTGTTAATTGTTTCAAAGTTGAGTGTTGTAGACAGTGTTTGATCCCAGTCATGGTTTAGTTTGATTTTATGCATAAGATATAATGTTGTTGCACATAATTGTTTAAGAGCTGCCATAATGATTATGGGGCGCACATTACCTGAATGATATGCTTTTGTGTATTCAAGGCGTCGTTTAAGTGCAACAGCAATTGTTTTTGTTTCTTCTGGGTATCTTGGCAATGCTTGTTGGATTATGTCAATATTTGTTGGAACATTTATTATTGCTCCCTTTAACGTGTATTGGGGACGTTTATGGCTTTGGCATCGTATCTGACCAAATGCAAGTCGCAGAGACACGAGTCTCTCTTCAAGTTCAGAAAGCATTGCCACAGCTGGAAGCATTGGAATCAGTTCAATTCGCTGAGGGCATGTCAATCTTGGCAACTTGGCATTCAACAAGCTTGTTGAACATGGTCGACAAATTGTATTGGATTTTGGCATTGTTTTTGTTGATGTCAATTGAGCATATGTTTTTTTAGTTGAATTTGTAAAATATGTCAGATTGTGCTTGAAGTGGAGTTGGTTACAAATACCGCATGTATGGATTGGTGTGTCATTTGTTCGGGCATGAAAACGGGCAATGAATTGTGCAGAGTTGCTTGTTTGTTGTGTATGTTTACGCATAATTGTTTTTAGCTTTCGCAGGGACAATTCCGGTATTGCCGAGCTGCATTGTTTTATGGCAGATGGCATTTGCAGTTGCGAAGAGTCTTTTGCTTTTCGCTTGACTGTTTCAGCGGAGACAATGTCATCTGTTGCAGTCTTAAGCGATGTGGACGTAAGAGCTGTTTTGGCATTGAAGAAATTGGCACATGAATCACCTTTGAGTAGCAGGGAATGTATAACATTGGGATCTGGTACAGCTTTGTTATGTGTCTGCTTGCGTATATCTCTTTTTATCGAGCGAAGCGAAAATTTTTGACGGTTTCTCGTTCCGGTTGTGCATAGCGGTTTGCGCATTTGTGTGCGAAGTTATGCTTTGAGTTTCTGTATGCATGTGGACAGTCGTATATTCCGATGTATAAATGGCACCAAGTATTGGAACATAGCAAGGGTTTGTAGCCAATAGTTCGTAGTGGAAATGTGGTTCGGGAAGCGAAAATCGGATGAGATTATATGCTTTTCCAAGTCGTGCATTGCCAGAATAAATGTTACAAACTTGGAAAGGATGCGAGTCCCACAATTGAATATTTATTTTAAAAAGTAGGCATAACCAATGAATAATGAAGTCGTCTGTGTGTATATTGTTGTGGTCATGGAAAGTGGCTATGTTTATCACAAGGCCTTGCCATGTGCCAATGTGCGGTATGTTTGTTATGGGGTTCTGATGAAGCCAGGTATGGAGGAAGTGAAGAGTTGTATGATCTTGTCGAAGAATAGAACTACAAAAAGCCTGAGCAGCATATCTGCGCAGGCAGCGAGGGTCAAATTCATTGTTGCGAATGCGGCAAAAACAACTGAAAAGGCTATCACCATTGATATTGTCATTTGTCTCTAGCCTAACAAGGCATAGTTGCTGTAGTTGATTAGATAAACTGCTCCAAAGCATTTCTACAGAATTTTGACGGGACATTAGATGAGCATTGTTTGTTGGTTCAGGGCAAGGCGCATTTTTTTTCCAGAATAAGGGTTCATAATGGCCACTAAGAGGGTTGGAATCATGAAAAAGAATACAATATGGTAGTATCTGGCTATTTGGGATGAATTGGAGATAATTTCTGCCTCTTGTTGCAGACCAAACCCATATTGGCAAGTTCAGCCATTTGGAAAGCCATTTTATGCAGAAGATGTCGCCCCATAGGCCTTGTTCAGTAGCTTCGGGCGAGTACACTGCAGATAGTTTCATGCGATGTAAGTATGTTTCCCAGCTATGAACACCGTGCATAAGAAAAAGGCTTTCAGGATCTAGTTCTAGTTGTAGAGAAGCCAATGCTACAGGATTGGAGGTAGAGAGCAAAGTCTGGAAGTGTTCAATGGCACCGCTTCTAAGTTCAAGTGATGTGTATCGGAAATGAAGCAGTACTGCAAAGGAATCAAACAAGCAGTCACCGACACCGTACTTGAAAGCATAGTCTCGGAAAAGGTTGAACCTATGCAAGACATTGTCTATGCTTTGTACGATGTTGTTTGACAATGTATATTGCTCAACATCAACTATCGTGGTAGGCATGGATGTTCTTTTGCATTCGGTTTGTTCTATTTCTATTTAAAAAAAAACTTTTCTGAGCAGAATATAGAAAAGAAGAGTAATGTTTATACCTTTTGCAATGGAGCAGGAGCAATTCAAGCAAATAGCAATGAAATGTCTTTGGTTCTGTGATTTTGCTTTTGTCACGAATCTGAAATGCACACAACACATGTTATGCATTTAGTGAATGTTGCAAACCAAAGTAGAGACGAAAAGAATCTTTGTACATACAATGAAGCAAGTTGCGCAATGAAATACACAAGAAAAAGCAGCCATTTATAGCAGGAGCCATGTAGAATCAACTAAATCTATATTGTGCTCCATGCAAATACACAAGCAATGCAGGGAAAACATGTATTTCAATAAACTTAGTAGAGCGTTGAAAATAGGAAGAAGAAATTAGAATAGTTATAACAGCATATTCGAATGCTGAAAGCAAAGGACCCAGAAGCTTTCATTTAAAAATGTTGTAAGCCATGTGCTTTGAAGCATAGCATGAAATTAGTTAAGCAGAAACATTTTTTTGCAGATGCCCATTTTTGGAAAACTGATCTTAGAGCATGAAACAGATCTGTCTACTCATCCAGTCAAGGCTAAATGCAACAATGGCCTTAGCACAAGCTAAGAAAGTTGCACAAACGCTAAAATGTTTCAAAGGCATTTTGACAAGCAATTGGAGTCAGCCACAAACATTCACAATGCAAATTAATCGATTATGCAATGCAACAAGAATGTTTAAGCAATTGTTCATTTGTTTGGCCAGTGTTATTTTAGATACTTATAAGAGACTTTTTGACTCTTAGAAGGTTTCAAATGAGTATGCGTAGATTGTATTTTGGTGAGGAGAGAAAGTGAAATAAGAAACTGTAATAATCTTGAAAAGTAACTTCTATCTTGCAACGAGGTAGAAGAAAATTGAATTTTATCAAATGTAGAGTGCATAAAGAGCAAAAAACACTGTTGTAGTGGTGTCCAAATGAATAGAATGCAAATGTTAAGTAATAGAAGTTGCAAAAATTCATGGTTGCCTTCTATCATATAGATCCAATGTAGAAGATGCTCATCAATGTTGCGTTCTTTGGCTTCAAACGTGGCAATTGCATGTCCTTAAATGTGTTTCGCAAATTCCATAAATATGTTTGAAGGCGTATCTCTTGGTATGTGTCAGGCTTACCATGATTTTGATTAGTGACTTCTTTGAAACCAGAGCATGGAGAAGACATCTTCACTATTCAGTTTCAATTGATTTTGTTTATTCTGATTCAGAGCACCTATGCTATGTACACTGCAATGTTTGCAGCATCGTTCTTGCTGCAGACAATGGCTGTTACTTTGTTTTACCTGCTCTTTGTCTTTTATTTTGAGTAGTTATTGTATTCATTAACATTGCGAAAGTTCCACACAGAGAAAGAGTGAAATAGACAAATCTTGCTCAGAGACAAAAGCAGAATAGCAGGAAAAGCAATTCTGACATTGTTAATCAATACAAGAACTACTCAAAATAAAAGATAAAGAGCAGAAAAAACAAAGTGGTAGCCATGATGTACAAAATCAATACTAAAACTGTATACCGAAGATGGCTTTTCCATGGTCTAGTTTGAAAGAAGTCATCAATGGAAAGCATAACAAGACAAAAATAAACTGAGCAGTTGTACAATCAAATATGAGTAGCGTACTAGTGTAGCGAAGCTTGTCTAGGCAGCGTTTGTGAACCATGTGTGAATGAATATGTTGTATAAGATCGGCTTCTTAATTAAATAATTTATCACAGGGTTTTATGCGTAGACAGAGTAAAAGAAACAAATTTTGTGCGAAAGAGACAAAATATAGCCTGTGAAATGGAAATGGTTGTAGGTTTAATGGTCTTTACAATGTCATTTTCGAAGATACCATATGTCTAGTGCATATATCAAGCAATAGGTTACAAATCCTGCATGTATGGAAAACCGATTAAGCACAGTGTTGAGGAGAGCACCACGAAGCAAAAATCGATGGTAATTGCCAATACTTTATTTAATTGAAAAGGACATCTCAGACAACGTATTCATTCAAACATGGTTCAAATATTTCGTAAATATGTTTGAAGCTACATCTTTTGGCACATGTCTTTGGTGTTGACTAAAGAGTTATGTTTGAAGCTACATCTTTTAGCACATGTCTTTGGTGCTGACTAAAGAGGCTTTGTCATAGCAGCATGCTACTTGTATTTAATTATAAACCTGGTCAGTTTATTTTTTGTCTAACCATGCTTTCCATGAATGACTTTTTTGAAACTAGAGCATGGGGAAGGCATTTCCAGTATCCAGTTTTAGTATTGATTTTGTCTATTCTGCGTCAAAGCACCTGCGCTATGCACACTGCAATGTGTGCAGTACCATTCTTGCAATAGATGGTGGCCACCACTTTGTTTTTTCCTGCTCTTTATCTTTTACTCCGAGTAGTTATTGTCTCTGACCAAGTTTTGTCTCTTTGACTCTTTCTTTGTGTGGAACTCTTACAATGTTAATGAATACAATAGCTAGTCAAAATAAAAGATAAAGAGTGGGTAAAACAAAGTGACAGCCATTGTCTACTGCGAGAACAGTGTTGTAAACATTGCAGTGTACATAGCACAAGTGCTCTGCATGAAAATAAACAAAATCAATACTGGAAGTGGATAGTGAAGATGTCTTTTTCATGGTCTAGTCTAAAAGAAGCCATTAATTAAAACCATGGCAAGACTGACACATACGAAGAGATGTGCCTTCAAACATACTTATGAAATTTGTGAAACACATTTAAGGAGATGCAATTGGCAAGTTTAAAGGCAAATAGCACAACAATTATGAGCATCTTATGCATTGCATCTATATGGTAGACGACAACCATGAATTTTATCAATACTTGTTGGCTTAGTTGTTCACTATCCAGATCCAGTTTTGATTTTGTTTGTTCTTTTTATGTCGAGTAGTTATTCTATTGATGAACAGTGCCAAAGTTCGATGCAGAGAAAAAGTGAAATAGACAAATCTTGGTCAGAGACAAAAAGTGGTACAGCAGCAAAAGCAGCTTTGACAGTGTTAATCAATACAAGAACTACTCGAAATGAAAGGTAAAGAACAGGAAAAATAAAGCAGTAGCCATGATGTACAAAAGCGATATTGAAACTAGATACTGAAGATGCCTTCTTCATGGTCTACTTTCGTAGAAGTCACTAATGGAAGTCATTGTAAGACAAAAATAAAGTGACCAGGTTTACAATCAAATTCAAGGAGGGCACAAGTGGAGCGAAGCTTGTCTAGGCAGCATTTGTGAAACATGTCTGAATGACCATGGTTGTAAAGGCAAGCTGAAAGCAGGCTTGTTGAAGCAACTCAAATAGATTTAAGCAAATCAAGAATTTTGTGGTTCATATGTGTGCCAAATGTGCAAACAGTGAAGGTGCGTGAACTATTTGATAAAATGTCAATATATCCATATGTCAACTGCAAAGAACTTTCCGCTTAAAGCATTCTTTAACACTATCGTTTGCATCTCGATGAGCACAAGTTTTGAGGATACAGAAAGCAAAGTATCTCAGGTTGAAGAAATGTTTCTTTATAAGCTTAAGGACATCTTGATAGAAAGTAGCTCAAATCTGATATGTTTTCAGAACTCATTTTGTTAAAGAATCACTTTAAGCAGCAAATCATTTTCAGTTCGCGTGTCAATATATTCACATTTTGAAACAGGTCACGTACCTTCACTATGCTTGCTGACATTGATAACTTGTTGCGCAGAGTTTTCCCTTGCTTGTTGTTTTCATTCACTCTAGTATATATTTATTTATAATGCATTCACTATAAGCTTAAGATGATTGAACGAATGAATACTAAAACTGTTACACATTTCCAGCAGATGCCAATTTTAGGTTAAAAGCCAAACAACACAAAGCATTTACAAGCATCTTGTGCATTGCATCTATGTGTACAAGAGACCATGATTTGTATCAATACTTGGTGGCTTAGCACTTCAGTTTTTTCCTAGCCTTTATTTTTTTTGTTCTATTTTATGTCGAGTTTTATTCTATTGATCAACAATGTCAAAGTTGGAATGCAAAGAAAGATTGAAAAAGACAAAACTTGTTCAGAGATAAAAGATAACAGCAGTAAAAGCAGTCTGACAGTGTTAATCAATACAAGAACATACTGCAAAATTGCAGATAAAGAGCACAAAAACCCAAATGGTAGCCATGATGTGCAAAATCAATATTGGAAGTGCAAACTGAAGATGTCTTTTTCATGGTCTAGTCTAATGAAGCCATAAATGGAAAACATGGTAAGACAAAAAAATAAAGACAATCAAATTCAAGCAGGGCACTACTGCGGCGAAGCTTCTCTATGCAACATTTGTGAACGGCATGTTTGAATGAATATATTGTCTAAATTATGAGGATCTTATGCATTAAATAAATTATCAGAGGGCTTCGATGCACAGAAAGAGAGAAAGAAACATTTTGAGTTTGTGAAAGACACAGAATATAGTCTCCTCAAATGCAAATGATTACAGGTTTAATGATCTTTACACTTTCATGTGCATCACAATGGTTCAAAGGCAAGGTGAAAGCGTGTTTGCCGAAGCAACTAGGAACACATTTAAGCAAATAGAGTTTTGCGTTGCTCATATGTGTGCCATATGTCGAAGCATAGTCAACGTGCGTAAACTATTCGATAAAATGTAAATATATCCAGTGTCAAGTGCAAATAACTTGCTGCTTAAAGTGTTTTTTTAACAATATTGTATGCACATGTTGTGCACAAGTTTTTTGATAGAGAAAGCAAAGTATCTAAGGTGAAGAAATGTTTCTTTACAAGCTTAAGATTGACAGAATGTAGCTCAAATATGATATGTTTTTAGAACTCATTTTGTTAAAGAATCACTTTAAGCAGCAAATCATTTTCAGTTTGCGCTCGATATGCTTACATTTTATCAACTAGGCAACGTACCTTCACTATGCTTCCACACACGGTATACACAAGAAGCAGGGAATTCTTATACATGACATTCAAAAATGTTATTTTTACGCCTTTAAACCTGCCAATTGCATTTCCTCAAATGTGTTTCAGGTTGCTTGAGAAAATGCAGTTTGACCTTGTCTTGGAATTGTGGCAATGAAAACGACATCGTCAACTTGATGCGCACAATTTTTCCTTGTTTGTTGTTGTTGATTCGCTTCAGTTTATATTTATTTATAGGGCATTCACTATAAGCCTAAGATCGATTGAACAAATGAATATAAAACTGTTACAACATTTTAGATACTTGTAAAACTCTTTGTGACTGTGACAAATGTATTCATTCAGACATGGTTCAAAAATTTCATAAATATGCTAGAAGGTACATCTCTTGGCATATGTCTCTGATGCTGACTAAAGACACTTCGTTACACTAGTATCCTACTTGTATTTAATTATAAATCTGGGCAGTTTATTTTTTTTGTCCAACCATGCTTTCCATTAATGGCTTTTTTGAAAATAGACCATGGAAAAGGCATGTTCAGTATGCAGTTATAGTATCGATTTTGTCTATTCTGCTTCTGAGCACCTCCGCTACGCACACTGCAACATGTGCAAAAACCATTCTTGCAATAGACGATGGCCACGATTTCATTTTTGCCTGCCATTTATCTTTTACTTGGAGTAGTTATTGTCTCCGAGCAAGATTTGTCTCTTTGACTGTTTCCTTGCGCCGAACTTTCACAGTGTTAATCAATACAATAACTACTCGAAGTAAAAGATAAACAGCAGGCAAAAACAAAGTTTCTGTATTTTCATTTTGTTCAGAGGGCTTTCATTGAATCTATTGGTTGCAAAAGATATTATCGATGTCATATGCTATTCTGGAGCTGTGTTTTGATGGAAAAACCATATATATATATATATATATATCTACTTTATTTACATACACAACTGCTATGAGCTGTTGCGCCCGCGACTTTATTTTGCTAAAGTCTGAGAACTCTTTTTTGTCTGATCCAAGATAAAATGATGAACATTAATACTAGTCTTCGTCTGTTATATCTCAGTCAATCAGTTCTGAACCTAACACTGGTTTTCATTTATGCTCTGAATATCGGCAAGGAACAGGAATAAAATTTTCTGCGAAAGAGCACCAACATTTGTGTTTTTTCCCATATATTTGTGTGTAGACGTTTGTTGCAATCTGAAAAGATCCCTGACTATAGATCATTAGTAGATGATCTCAGAGATACCCAAGTATATATTTTTCCCTCATGTGGGGCTTACCAGTTACTGGCTGTTGTCAATTTTGATTTTGTGTACAGAGAAAAATGCACTTGGCCATTTAGACCAACTTCAAATAACAACAAACATAAACACAGACCAATTAAAATGTTACCTTGCCAGAATAAAAAAATGAATCAAAAGAAACAAACATGTAAAACTATAGTGACCAATGCATTAATGTTTCATTTAAATGCACACATGCCACCTAAAACTATAGTCCATCATTTAAATACACATGTCACAATACGATCGAAAGCAAGTGTTTAATCGGTAAAGTGAAGACAATTTCCATGCCTTCGGCAGCATAGTAAACCACCCAAAAAATTGTATCGCATGAACAACTTTCAATTGAAGTTTGAATTAATAAGCAAAAACATGGTTAAAGCACATGTGCTTTGCCCTCTGAAATTGTCCAGGTATTACCCGCTGCAGATCTATTTAAAGGCACTGCATATGTTTTCCATTACAACTACTCCTCGATCTGCCAACCAATATTTTTATTTTGGGTTATAATCGCATTGCTCTTGGTGGATTTATTGTTGTTCTGTATTTTAACAATGGAGCTGGACAAGAAATGCGTGGTAGACAAGAGGCGTTGTTATGACTGTTTTCTCTTCGGTGGGTATAAGAAAAATACAATCTTTGTTTTGGAAAACCAATACCGACTTTGAAGTGTGTTTTGTAGCCATTTTTCTAGACAATTTCTGATTTGGTTCGTGTTTTCTTTAAAGATCTTGATGATACATTATACCCACTAAGTTCACGACTCACTGTAGCATGCACCAAGAATATTGCAGCTAATGCCGGGGCTGAAAAATTCATTGGTAACTGCATTTTATGATATACGTTTCGTAATTTATTATTCCTCTTCAGAAGTTGTGATGATTTCTTGCTCTATTTTTTTGGTTTGGTTTCAATGAAATGATGAAGTCTGAATTGTGCGTATGACAAATTATGCGGTTAAGAGACTTGGAGTTGATAGGAACAAAGTCACAGAGTTTTGTAGAGAACGGTACAAGAAATATGGAACAAGCATGCTGGGACTGAGGCCTGGTATTCATTCCCTTTCTTTTAATGAAATTTAATAATGCACCTGATTTTTATTGATGATAAGAATACAGAAATGTAGGATTGAGTGTCATAGACGACCAAAAAACTTGCTCTTGTAAGCATTGGAACAACTCAAGTATGAAATCCACAGCAAATTTTAGCACTGGGGAACTTCTCATAGGTGACAGGAGACACAGATTTGCATTATTATAGTTCTAGCGAATAGATTAACTCTGAACTTGAAATTTTCAGGAACTATTGTTTATCTTTTACTTGGAGTAGTTATTGTCTCCGAGCAAGATTTTTCTCTTTGACTGGTTCCTTGCGTTGAACTTTCACAGTGTCAATCAATACAATAACTACTCAAAGTAAAAGATAAACAACAGGCAAAAACATGAAAACATAGAGCTTAAATCACCTTGCCATGAAAACTTACCTTGCTCTTCAGAGTCCTTCACCTCCTGGCAGGCAGATGAAAATGAGAAATTACACAACGTCTAAGAAACAAACATGCGTTTCCCTTGAGCCACTCAAAACTGTCAAAAGCGACTTAATCTGTACATGACAGTCAATGCATTAATGTTTCATAACTGCTACGTTTTTTCACTTAACAGTGCACATAAAGCCAACGACCAATAAAATGTTGCCAGAATAAAAAAATCAAAAGCTAAAACTATAGTCCAGGCTCATTTAAATACACATGCGACAATACGATTGAAAACAATGCAAATGTTTAATTGGTAAAGTGAAGACAATATCCATGCCTTCGACAAGACAATAAAGTGTAATATAAGATAATGAAGATGCCTTCTGCATCGTCTACTTTCGTAGAAGTCACTAATGGAAGTCATTGTAAGACAAAAATAAAGCGACCAGGTTTACAATCAAATTCAACGAGGGCACAAGTGGAGCGAAGCTTGTCTAGGCAGCATTTGCGAAACATGTCTGAATGACCATGGTTAAAAGGCAAGCTCAAAGTGGGCTTGTTGAAGCAACTCAAAACAAATTTAAGAAAATCAAGAATTTTGTGGTTCATATGTGTGCCAAATGTGCAAGCACAATGAAAGTGCGCAAACTATTTGATAAAATGTCAATACATCCAATGTCGACTGCAAAGAACTTGCCGCTTAAACCGATTCTTTAACACTATCGTTTGCATCGCACGAGCACAAGTTTCTTGATACAGAAAGCGAAGTTTCTTAGCTAAAGAAATGTTTCTTTATAAGCTTAGATTGATAGAAAGTAGCTCAAATCTGATATGTTTTCAGAACTCGTCTTGTTAAAGAATCACTTTAACCAGGAAATAATTTTCAATTTGCAATCAATATATTTACATTTTATGAAACATGTCACGTACCTTCACTATGCTTACCGACATTAATAACTTGTTGCGCAGAGTTTTTCCTTGCTTGTTGTTCTTCATTCACTCTAGTATATATTTATTTATAATGCATTCACTATAAGCTTAAGACTGATTGAACGAATGAATATAAAACCGTTACACATTTAAGCAGATGCAATTGGCAGGTTAAAAGCCAAACAACACAACATTTACAAGCATCTTGTGCATTGCATCTATACGATACAAGAGAACCATGATTTGTATCAATACTTGTTGGCTTAGCTATTCAGTATCCAGATGTAGCCTTGATTTTGTTTGTTCTGTTTTATGTCGAGTAGTTATTCTATTGATCAACAATGTCAAAGTTCAATGCAAAGAAAGAGTGAAAAAGACAAATCTTGTTCAAAGACAAAAGTAGAACAACAGTAAAAGCAGCTCTGACAGTGTTAATCAATATAAGAACTACTGAAAAATAAAAGATAAAGACCAACAAAAACAAAGTGTTAGCCACGATGTGCAAAAGCAATATTAAAACTACAAATTGAAGATGTCTTTTTCATGGTCTAGTTTCATAGAAGCCATAAATGCAAAGGATGGTAACACAAAAAAATAGTGACCAGGTTTACAATCAAATTCAAGCAGGGCAGTACTGCGGTGAAGCTTCTCTATGCAGCATTTGTGAACAATGTCTGAATGAATACGTTGTCTAAGATGTAGTTCTTAATTAAATAAATTATCAGAGAGTTCAATGCACAGAAAGAGTGAAAGAAACAAATTTTTTGTGAAAGACACAGAATATGGGCTCCTCAAATGCAAATGATTGCAGGTTTAATGATCTTTACACTTTCATGTGCATCACAATGGTTCAAAGGCAAGGTGAAAGCGTGTTTGCTGAAGCAACTAGGAACACATTTAAGCAAATACAATTTTGCGTTGCTCATATGTGTGCCACATGTTGAAGCATAGTCAACGTGTGTAAACTATTAGATAAAATGTAAATATATCCAGTGTCAAGTACAAATAGCTTGCTGCTTAAAGCATTTTTTTAACAATATTGTATGCACATGATGTGCAAAAGTTTTTTGATAGAGAAATCAAAGTATCTAAGGTGAAGAAATGTTTCTTTACAAGCTTAAGATTGATAGAATGTAACTCAAATATGATATGTTTTCAGAACTCATTTTGTTAAAGAATCACTTTAAGCAGCAAATCATTTTCAGTTCGCGCTCGATATGCTTACATTTTATCAACTAGACAACGTACCTTCACTATGCTTCTACACGCGGTATACATAAGAAGCAGGGAATTCTTATACATGACATCCAAAAAATGTTATTTTTCCGCCTTTAAACCTGCCAATTGCATTTCCTCAAATGTGTTTCAGGTTGCTTGAGCAAATGCAGTTTGACCTTGTCTTCGAATTGTGGCAATGAAAATGACATCATCAACTTGATGCGCACAGTTTTTCCTTGTTTGTTGTTGTTGATTCACTTCAGTTTATATTTATTTATAGGGCATTCACTATAAGCCTAAGATCGATTCAACAAATGAATATAGAACTGTTACAACATTTTAGATACTTGTAAAAGTCTTTATGACTGTGACAAATGTATTCATTTAGACATGGTTCAAAATTTTCATAAATATGCTAAAAGGTACATCTCTTTGCATATGTCTCTAGTGCTGACTAAAGACGCTTCGTTACACTAGTATCCTACTTGTATTTAATTACAAAATCTGGGCAGTTTATTTTTTGTCCAACCATGCTTTCCATTGAATATAAAACTGTTACAACATTTTAGATACTTTTAAAAGTCTTTGTGACTATGAAAAATTTATTCATTCAGACATGGTTCAAAAATTTCATAAATATGCTAGAAGGTACATCTCTTGGCATATGTCTCTGGGCTGACTAAAGACGCTTCGTTACATTAGTATCCTACTTGTATTTAATTATAAATCTGGGCAGTTTATTTTTTGTCCAACCATGCTTTCCATTAATGGCTTTTTTGAAAATAGACCATGGACAAGGCATCTTCACTATGCAGTTATAGTATCGATTTTGTCTATTCTACTTCTGAGCATCTCCGCTACGCACACTGCAACATGTGCAGCACCATTCTTGCAGTAGACGGTGGCCACCATTTTGTTTTTACCTCCTGTTTATCTTTCACTTGGAGTAGTTATTGTCTCCGAGCAAGATTTGTCTCTTTGACTGTTTCCTTGCGTCAAACTTTCACAGTGTTAATCACTACAATAACTATTCGAAGTAAAAGATAAGCAGTAGGCAAAAACGAAATTTTTTGTATTTCCATTTTGTTCAGAGGGCTTTCATTGAATCTATTGGTTTCAAAATATATTATCGATGTCATATGCTATTCCGGAGCTGTGTTTTAGATGGAAAAACCATATATATATATATATATCTACTCTATCCACATACACAATTGCTATGGGTTGTTACACCCGCGACTTTATTTTTCTAGACAACGTGGGCCGCCCCGCGACTTCACTATGCTTCTAAGTCTGAGAACTCTTATTTGTCTGATCCAAGATACTGTATTTTAACAATGGAGCTTCAGTTTATATGAGAGATACGTGGTAGGCAAGAGGCCTCGTTATGACTGTCTTCTCTTCGGTGCGTATAAGAAAAATACAATCTTTGTTTTGGAAAACCAATACCCACTTTGAAGTGTGTTTTGTAGCCATTTTTCTAGACAATTTTTGACTTGGTTCGTGTTTTCTTTAAAGATCTTGATGATACATTACACCCATTAAGTTCATGACTCACTGTAGCATGCACCAAGAATATTGGAGCTAATGTCGGCGCTGAAAAACTCATTGGTAATTGCATTTTATGATATACGTTTCATAATTTATTATTCCTCTTCAGAAGTTGTGATGATTTCTTGCTCTATTTTTTTGCTTTCTTTTCAATGAAATGATGAAGTCTGAATTGTGGGTATGACAGATTATGCGGTTAAGAGACTTGGAGTTGACAGGAACAAATTCACAGAGTTTTGTAGAGAACTGTACAAGAAATATGGAACAACCATGGCGGGACTCAGGGTTGGTATTCATTCCCTTTCTTTTAATCAAATTTAATAATGCACTTGATTTTCATTGATGATAAAAATACGGAAATGTAGGATTGAGTGTCATAGATGACCACAAAACTTGCTCTTGTAAGCATTGGAACAATTTAAATATGAAATCCGCAGCAAATTTTAGCACTGGGGAACTTCTCATAAGTGACAGGAGACACAGATTTGCATTGTTATAGTTCTAGCAAATAGATTAACTACGAACTTGAAATTTTTATGAACTATTGTTTATCTTTTACTTGGAGTACTTATTGTCTCCGACCAAGATTTGTCTCTTTGATTGTTTCCTTGCGTCGAACTTTCACAGTGTCAATCAATACAATAACCACTCGAACTAAAAGATAAACAGCAGGCAAAAACATGAGAACAGAGAGCTTAAATCTGCCTTGCCATGAAAACTCACCTTGCTCTTCAGAGTCCTTTCATTAAATCCTGGCGGGCAGATGAAAATGAGAAATTACACAGCGTGTCATATGAAATTCCAGAACTATGCGTTTTCCTCGATGCCACTCAAAACTGTCAAAAGCGACCTATATCTATACATGACAGTCATATGCATATATATGTTTCATAACTGCTACGTTTTTTCAATACACAGTGCACTATAAAGCTGTTGCGACCAACTAAAATGTTGCCACAATAAAAAAATCAAAAGACTAAAACTATTTTGCCTGAGCCTCATTTAAATACACATGTCACAATACGATTGAATACAACTGTCAAATGTTATAATTGGTAAAGTGAAGATCAATATCCATGCCTTCGGCAGGATAATAAAAGCAAAGGGTGGGTTTCGGTCATGGAGGCTTTGAAGTTTATCTACCCTTGCCCGTCAAAAATTACTCCTCGATTTGCTCAACTAATTTTTTTATTTTGTACTATAATCACATTGCTTTTGGTTGATTTATTGATGTTCTGTATTTTAGCAATGGAGCTCGACGAGAGATACGTGGTAGGAAAGAGGCCTCATTAATTGACTGTCTTCTCTTCGGTGGGTATAAGAAAAATACAATCTTTGTTTTGGAATTCTCTGCCTTCAAGATACACCAACTTCAAGTAGAAGCTCATTCATTCTTGATTGCCAGTGCCAATTTAGCTAGTAGTTTCTGGAAGTTCAGCATATTTGAAGACAACCATCCAAGTTCATTCTTTCAGAGAGAAGGCTCACATTGCATGATAATATTCAAGTTGGCATCATGTTCACGATCATCAGCTTTTCTGGCAGCACTGCACCATGGAAAATTGGGCAGTCTTAAGGCATGTTCTTGTTCTTCTTGTTGTTATTGTTTCTTATATTGTAATTGATAACAATGTGAAAACATATATTTAAGGAGTGTGACAAAAAAAAGTTTGGAATGGAATTTATTGATTGCACAGTGAAAAGTGATCCCATTTTTATGTGTTTCTGTTGCTTTTATTGTAGTATGTCCTGTATGGGCCCTTGATAGCCAAAGTAATCCACACCAACTTCTATGGAGGAAAAGAAGCAGACAATTGGTGCTTCCACATCTTACTGGTCTCTTTTCTCAGATATGTCATCTGTCAACTATGGACCTCTTATAGCAGACATGTATTGCTTGTCTAACAGAGACAAAGATCCGCAAAGAAGATGTCAAGTTCGTAGAGAACTGGACAAGAAATATGGTATCTTTTGTTTCTTCCTTTTTGTGCTTATAGCCACAAGTTCCAGGGTTGCAATCTAATATTACCCAAAATAAGAATGTATCACTTTGTGACACTGTGATGTTGAAAATACTGCACCAAGTTTTTTATATGTTTTTCTTGTTCTTCATGAATTTAACAGATATGGATACTTCTTAATCCTTAAAACTATCTACCCTCTTAAATAGACGACCACAAAACTTGCTCTTGTAAGCATTGGAACAATTTAAATATGAAATCCGCAGCAAATTTTAGCACTGGGGAACTTCTCATAAATGACAGAAGACACAGATTTGCATTGTTATAGTTCTAGCAAATAGATTAACTACTGAACTTGAAATTTTCAGGAACTATTGTTTATCTTTTACTTGGAGTACTTATTGTCTCTGAGACCAAGATTTGTCTCTTTGACTGTTTCCTTGCGTCGAACTTTCACAGTGTCAATCAATACAATAACCACTCGAACTAAAAGATAAACAACAGGCAAAAACATGAGAACACAGAGCTTAAATCGCCTTGCCATGAAAACTCACCTTGCTCTTCAGAGTCCTTCACCTCCTGGTGGGCAGATGAAAATGAGAAATTACACAGCGTGTAAGAAACAAACATGCATTTTCCTCGAGCCACTCAAAACTGTCAAAAGCGACCTAATCTGTACATGACAGTCAATGCATTAATGTTTCATAACTGCTACGTTTTTTCAATCAACAGTGTACATAAAGCCAACGACCAATAAAATGTTGCCAGAATAAAAAAATCAAAAGCTAAAACTATAGTCCAGCCTCATTTAAATACACATGTCACAATACGATTGAAAACAATGCAAATGTTTAATTGGTAAAGTGAAGACAATATCCATGCCTTCGGCAGGATAATAAAAAGTTTTACATTAAAATTATCATATAGTCAATACTTTAATTGAGTATATGTAGAGTATTCAAAATATTCAACTTTCACCTTCTGACACTTTTATTTTCACAAGTGCACCAGCATCTAGATTTAAGTGCATAAGTTTGTCAACTTAGATACATTTGTGTATAAGTTCGTCAGCTTAGATAATTTGTGCATAAGTTTGTTAGCTCAAATAAATTGTTTTGCAAAACATTTAATTGAAGTAAAATTTTTATGTTAAAGTTATCATATAGTTAATACCTCGATTGAATATATGTAAAGTACTCAAAATATTCAACTTTCACCTTATGACTATTTTATTGTCACAAGTACACCAGCTAAATTATGTCATGTCTAGTGTCTCATGATATATGTGGTTGACTTGTGGCATGTATAACCTCTAACTTAGTTTTTTTAATGATTTGTATAGTTCATATTAATAATAGTTGGCCTGACATAATGAAGTCTCTATAACCTAATTATAATATATGTGTATATGACGTAATGTTTGAGTATTGGCTCATCATATAACAAATTTAATTTTTATTGTAAGGATTGTGGAGGTAGCCCCTTGAAATGGTTGTTGGCATAAACTATACACAATTGTTAGTTTTATGTTTTTAATATTAGAGTTGGCGTACATAAGGGTGGATGTGATCTATTAAACATAAATAGTTAACATAAACACACAATGAATTTTGAAGTACATATATGAATTCGGCATATGCAATATAACAGTAATTACAAAGAATAACATAGAGACACGGAATTTCCCTACTCTAACTTCAATTCATATATCTTAATAATCAAATACACTATTTAGATTATCAATACTGCCAAATTCTCTCTCATTCCACCTTATACTCTACTTCTACTCCACCACACACACACTACAGTACACTCTCTACTCACGCTAACACACTTGTGTAGTCCAAACTTGTATATATTATATTTTCTCTCATATTTGCAAGAATTATATCTATTACAGTGAGTCGCAATTGTTATTCACATCTATTAAGAGTCTTTGTCCCAAATTGTGAAGCATTGTCCAATGTTCCTTGGGTTTGTTTAGTACTGCACAAATTTCCTCAACCCTCAATATATTGGAAATCTTCCACGGTCAATATCTTTAGATTGATCCCGATGAAGAATCATGCCAACATCATCCCCAAACTTAAACCTTGTCTCATCCTCGAGACAACATCAAATGAAGAACCTGTTGATTCACCGAGAAAATAAAATAAGTGTGGGGAAGGGAAAGAATTCCATATTTAATTTCCAAATTAGGGTTAGAAACATGATGTGTATTCATATTTATTGATTAAACATTATCATTCATATTAGAATATGCATATATGGGAATTTTAAGATAAATCTATTAGAATATGTGTAAAATAGAGTAAGACATGAGAAGATGAGTGCACTAAGTTATTTCACTAGTCTAGAAGTTGACTTGGGTGTGACAAATAGATAAACATATTGGAAATGTCTTGCATATGTTTTCATCTTTCTTCTTGTAAGTGCACAGTCCAATAGGACTAAATTATTATTTAGGAACCAAACCATTTACTGGTTTTGTCCCTATTTAGTGGTTCCATATATGATGATAATGAAGTTTTAGAACTTTTTGTGCCTATATAAGTGGCCGAAATATACTTTGGTATAATATGTTACGTTTCATAAGTGTGTAAAAACCTTTATAATCAACAAAAATGACCCAAAACCCTAATCATGGGTAAAACCACTACAAAAATGGTTAGTGTTTGGTTTGAAGTACAATCCATACACCTATGTTGGAATTGCTCTAAAGAGGTCACAAACCACTAGTAGTGTTCCATCTAGAGATATAATAATGTAATGATGCAACTATATTTGATAACATGATCACTTGACAACACTTTACAATGGCTTGAATTTTGTGTGTTTGACTTGGATTTCAGGACCTTTTATCTTTGGAAGCTTGACTTTATAACCTTGTTTGGAGTGTTTCAGACCTTATAGGGGTTTCTCCTAATGTTGGTTGCTACTTTAGGGATGTTTGGGAGATCTTTGTATGCCTTTTGAGTGATATTTACTTGAGAGATTTAGGTGATTTCTAGCTGATTAAATAGGTTCATTTGACTTTCTTATATAAGGTTTCATGGGAATAATTTTTCATTTAGATTGACTCACAGGGAAATTACAAACCTATAAAAGATATCAAATTGAAACAGAGAGTTGGGTGCCCCTAGATGAAACCATTACTATCATACCAAATTTTTTAGTTGTTTGGTCCCATTTGGATGGTTTGGTCTAGGAGGGAAGTACAATAATTTAAAGTTACATGCATGATAATGATAAGCAATGGAGTGCCTATGATTGTTATAATAATTTCTATCAGTGACCAAGTAGTAAAATGAGAGAGAAAGTCTTGCAATATTACTAATGATATTATAATTAGGCTCAAAATAGGTGCACAAGTCATTATTCAGGTACTAAGCCAATTAAGTGATAAATTGACAAAACGGGGTGTCTACATCTCCCCCAAGCTAGGAACTGAAATTTAGTTGCTTAAAGGAAAATATACTTGAGTGTGTAAACACACTTTGTCTTTTCTCAATTATTTGTTTACTTAAGATGTTTGGGGGGTTTCAAGATCGTGCTGTGAAAACCTATAACATAGAGTGCAGTGAATGTCCTTATAGAATGAATTAAACTTTAACCTTGCATTGAAATTAAAATTAAAATATAAAATTTTAAAATAGAACACAACATGAAAGGAATACACCTATTTTATTTCTTCGAGGATGAGCTTATTTTTTGAAGAACTTGGGGAGAGGGATTATAATTACATCACTAGAGGATTGGGGGTGATCAGTCCCCAATTTGGAGAAGTGGTTGAAACCATAAAGGGAATTGGGTTCACCACTGCACAAAAGAAGGGTGTCACACAATGTCTAGCCAACCCAAAAACCTTCAATAGAGAGGGAGGAAGAGTGTTCCAAGGTGTTTATCCACCTGAAAAACCTTCCAAAGAGAGTGAAAGGAAGGGTGTAATAAGGCATCTAGCCACTCCAAAAACATTCCACCCACAGAGCCACACCATCATAGATGGATCTACATCCCAAAGGTGTAAATTTGTGTAAGTTCAAAAGGGAATGAAATACACTCATGCCCCCATCATGCATTGTATGAGTGTCAATGTTACAAATGTGGAAAATTGAAAGGGGGTGAAATAAACTTGTGCCCCCATCATATAGTGTGATTTGACCCTAAAAATAGACAAGTAGTGATAAAGTGTGTGAATGGGTTTTTATGTATTTAAGGGTGTATGCATGTGAAAGAAATATACAAAATTAAGCTAAGGATCTAACACCAAGTAAATCCTAATCTATTTCAATAAGAAAATACATCTTTATAAAGCATTTGAAAGGAAATTAACTAACTTGCACAAATATTAACAACATCAATGCAAACATCCCTTCATTGTGTGGATGTGCTTTGAAATTTAGGTATTTCTTACGATCCAATGGACCCATGTGAATTTGTATTGTTTATTTATTAAATCCTATATTATAACTAAGCATTATTTATGAATTATTTTATTCAAGGTCTACCATTATTTGGAAGGGTGAGAATTTTTTTTGGGAAGGATATGCACAGAGGAAAAGCATAGAAGAAACACACAAGGAAGGAGGTAAGTGCACAGAAAATAAAACAAGGGACATGCATGTAAATATGGAAATGAAGATCGCGTGATAAAGTCAAGAAAGAAAGGGAAACACCGAAAAGGGATAAAAGAGCATGAAGAAGGAAAATTTTGAATAAGGGAATGTAGGGTAAAGAAGAACAAATATAGACAAAGCCACAAATAGATTACCAGTTATGAATTGGGACACTTACATGTATTCAGAAGAAGAATGGATAAAATTGGAACTTGACTAATTTTTGTAGACACCCTAAAAATACATACTTGTTCCTAACCATCCCTATCACATGCACAATGTTCCAAATCAACTATAGAATGCATTCTAGACCATTATGCTCCCACCTTCCATTATAATTCACCCACATCCCATTAAAATTAATTTAATTAATTCTATCATGCATTAACTATACACTTACACTCCTTATCTAATTTAATTAGCTATTTAAATTAAATAAAATCTATTTATCCACTCACCTCCCACTCAACTCCACTTCACTATCTCGCTCCACTCAAGCTCTAGAACCCTATAAAGGTGGAAGAAACATTACATGTACAATTGAATAATTCAAGATCCAACTACTCAAAGTCATTACCCCTTAAATTCTTATTCAAATCAACCAACTGCACAGACCAAATCAACTTGATAAATGAGGAAAATGCATTCATTCACCTGCAACTTATTCAAAGCTTGATCCACAATCCATGGCCTCTCCTTCATATATAAATAAGATTCTCCTTCCTTCACCATTCATTTATTGGAAGCTTCAAGCATTTACATCATTACTCTGTAAATTTTCCATCACAATTTGCATGTCGTGATGCTACCCATTTGATTATCCATTGCTCATAGCACATCCTTCTTCCATTTGGAGACAAGTTTGGAACATCCACAACCAAATCATTCAAATAGATCCAACAAGTGTGGTACTCCATTTGACACTTCATCTATCTCATATGAGGTTGTGTAATGACCCTCTCATCTCCACGTTTTTGACTCCACTAGCGGGAGCTCGAGCTTGAATGTCATTCAACGAAAAAGCTCATAACCAATTGTCATCCCATTGTCTTTTGTTGCTTCATACTTAAAACACAAGGAATTGGACCATAAATAATAATAAATTAACATTAAAATAATTAAAACCAAAATGTGCCATTGCTAATTAAGAAATTATAATTTTGTTACCACCTGATGGAGTTTGGAACCTTTTAGATTGATGAAATGGTCATTTGTTTGTTTAGGGTTCTTGTCTCTCTCTTCTTCTGCTATGAGAAGGAAACATAGAACTTTGATGGAGGGTTATTCTTCATACATTCACAAGAAGGTGTTTAGAGCTATTATTTAGGCTTGTATATAGGAGGAGAGCTCACTAGGCACTACCTCAGGGTCGAGTTGGGAGTTTTGAGGAATGTCACTTTCTGTAATGGGATCTCAGTGGAGTCAAGCCAAACACCAACAAAATACTTTAAGGAGTCCAATAAAAAAATGATCTAAGCTATGAAATCCTACTACAAGGTAGACCTTGAATGCACACATCAATATGTAGAGTTAGTAAATGTTTTTATCATAGGGTAACAATGTCCACATTGGTGCAAAAGACAAAGGAATCCTCACACATTGTTTCTGGTGTTTCGTTGTATCAAAAAGTTGGTTCCCATCTGACCTATTTACTCTTTCCAATGTAATGATAGTTTGTGCCAATATGGGAGCCTTGGACATAGTGTGGAAAATAATCAAATCATAAATAAATAGAGGAATCTTGGTAGTGTTGTAGTTGGTAATGCTCTGGTAGGAATGTGTACACACCTAAATTTTTACACTTTCCATTTTCATACATGTTACTAATAATTTCTCTTTTCAGATTAGAGGTCACTAATGCTTATATATTTGGAATGAGAGCCTTAAGGGGCTCATTCAAGGATAGGGGTATGGTTATTCACGTAACCCAGCAATGATACATGGAGAGAGAAAAACTTTTTGTCTGATTTATATGTTTCTTTTCCTTTTATCATTTTATTTTCCCTCACATTCTCCCGACATCTTTCTTGTTCATGACCCCATTTCTTTCATTATCCTTGATTCCCATGACACTTTGCTCATATCCCTTTGTGTTTTCCCCCTTGTCGATGTTATCGCAAGTGGGAAATTACTTTATTGTAAATTCAAAAACCTTGTTGATGTCTTCGCCCGCAAGTGATGACATTTGTATAAATATCCCAAATCTCATCTACACATTAGATGATGACATAAACTCTGACAATTACACAAAGGAACTCATCATTACCTTTTCTCTCTTGTGTTAACTTGCACCTGCTCGCTTAAATTTTGGATTTCTTACATTTTGACTCTTCGCTTGGAGATTATTCTTTCTTGGATTGGTTTGTTTGCACTTTTGGGTCATCTATAGTGAGCTAGGACTGGATTGTTTCCCCTTCTCCATCTGAAAGGTGTTCTCTCTTTGTGTATGGTCCTTTGAGAGATATATTCACATCAATGACTGTCCCCCAACATGTAAGTGCTCTAACTCACTTTGTAATTTTGTATAGAATAGTTCCTTACATTCAATATATATTGTAGGTTAGCTTAGTGTTTTATGGACATGCTAGGTTAGCATATTGTATTTCAGCTGTTTAATTTATGTTGCATGTTTTCCTTAGGCTAACATAGGCTTTGCATGCTTACTTTATTTATCATTACCTCCCATAGTTCTGATACCACCATAGGGTTCTTTCCTCTTCTTCAACCTAAGGCCTTGGAAACCTTAGTTTTTCCTAGTGTAAGGACTACTTCCATTGGGGTATGCGATCATAGCGGTCCCTATACCCTCTTTAACTTTACATGTTTATGTGCTTGTCTTGGTGTGTCCCTCACTTGTTGCCTCAAATATCTTGGTTAAACAGATGATTAAATTGCATGGTGCCTAGACACATTTCTTCCCGCCATACATCCTTGGTGAACCCAACATGAACTGTCGTTTATCCCTTTTGATCGAGCACAGTTTGTTAAAAGCATCCAAACTCATTTTTTTCTTTTTTTAGTATTTAAAATTTTCAAAAATACCTAAAAATCAATTTTCCTAGATGCCTTCAGCCCCTGTGTCAATTTCTATGCACAAGCGATCTTATCTATCTTGGCTAAACTTCCTCATAGACACCTTCGGCCCCTGTGAAACACTTTTAGCTGGGTCAATTTTTTCAGTAGCCCATTCTTTTGAGCTTCTTCTGAGTTAGATCAACACTCCATCATGGAGTACCTTGGCCTGAGGCTTTCTAGCTCTAGTGAAAAGTCATTTTCAAAATTTAATCGCTCGGAACCCAGATTTCCTTTCTACTCGGACTGTTGTGTAATAGGAGCTAATATGAAAATTAAAAACACTCGCAACAGTGGCATATTAGGTGATGAAGAGGAAGAGATTCAAATTGAGGACACCTCTTATCTTCCACTTGAGATCCAAAAGTTCCTTGCTAAATTCCCTCAATACAAGGGGGAACCTAAGTTTGTAATCCAAAAACACCTTCTTGACTTTATATCTGAGCAACTTGCTAATAAAGTGGATAGTGGGAAGGGTACTATGACATGTTCATCTAAAAATACCTCTAGCTTCGATCCCACTAATCTTATCATTCGGCTCATAGATAATATGATTCAACAACAAAATGCCACTACAGCCCAACTCCTTCAAATGCAAGCCAATATGGTCCAAGTGGTTAACCATCCTAACACGGGCTTTGGGGGTGTAATTCCCTCACCCTTACCCAATGGTCCTAATGGGGCATATATTTCCTAACCTCCCATTCACAAGAAATTCTTGAGGGAATTCCAACAAGAGCCACTAACACCTTACAATGCTAGTATGGATATTGGAGGCATCGCTCCTTATATCTCATATGATGGGTCAATCGATCCTACTTTACACATTAAGGAATTTTGTAACCTTTATAAGGAGTGGATCAAATTAAATTATTATACCACCACTAAACTCCTAGCTAAGGCTCTTATTGGAGATGCCTTGGACATGTATCGTGTGTTAGCCCCCAACTCCATAGTGGAGCTAGAATCTCTAGTAACAACCTTAGTTAATGAGTTTCAATATCATGATTTACCTGAAAACAACATCAATGATTTCATTAACTACAAAGACCATGAGAATGAATTAGCCCAATCATTCATTAAGCATTGTAAAACTTTATCTAGTAAAGAAAAACAAAATATGTCAAATGATTGTCTTTTCCACCTCTTCCTTCGAGCCTTAGAACCCTGCCTTCAATATAAGGTTGGGTATTTTTCCCCTACTTCCCTCGATGAATCTTTTGAACAAGATAAAAGACAACATTACCTCATGAGGGAGTTTGATAAGGATCCTCCTAAGAATCAAGTAACTAAACATATACAAATCCTTCAAAAATCAAGGAACAAGAATGCCATGGATGATGGGGTCTCAAATACCCCTCCTCTTATGGCTTCTGTAAATAGAAATGTCTTTGCTATCGATAAAAAAACTAATAATAATAAGAATCAACCAACTCATTATCAACCATTAACTAAGGATGATTTTAGAAAGAGTGTGCCTAAACCATTTAGTCAGATCCTCGATCCTTCTCGACCTAGCCCATAATGGTATGATAAAAAAAATCAGTTGGTGGCACACTGATTAGGGCTATTCTCACGAGAAATGTAGTGCCCTTTGCATGGATTCCATCACTTTCTTAGGCCCTCAATTCAACCATGAGGCCATCTCTAGAGAGCACTTGACTGAAGTAGTCAAAGGTCATGACACTCAAAGAAAAATGACCGTCATAATGCCCTTAATAAATCCAATAAAGAACGTAAAGTTTTCTCTAAACCTCGGCCAAGCCATAGTTTAGGCGAATGCTCCAAGAAGCCATAAAATGCCACAAAAAACATGGTTGATCTTATCCCCCTGAAAAGATAGTAGCTATAAATGACGTGATGCATGTAATAACATACATAGAGCTAGAATACCCTCTATCAGTTCATCCTAAGAATCATAGAATCATTTACCCTTATGTATTCCAAAATCAATCTCTTAAAGTTAAAACCCCATCTTCCACATACGCCATTGGCCCCTGTAACAAAACTACTACAAGGCCAAAGGCATCTGAAACTATTTTTATAACCATATACGCCTTCGTCTGGGATGATAGTGTCGAGCATAAGCAAACAACTATTGTTGAAGTATACCCAATCACTCCTCCCCTTTCTGAACCTATTTATGAGGACTCCAAGCACTCTCAACTTAATGCTCAGCTCAACTATGACGAGCAGGATCCTTTGGAAGCATTGTCTCAAATTCTTGGTCTAATTCCCTTTTTAGATCTCATGTGCATGTCACCTCACCATCATGAGCATCTTATGACTGCGTTGTTTGATATGAACATACCCTTCCCTCCTACTTTGGGGTAGTCTCCTAGGTTGCACGATTCAGAAGAAAGTATTTGTCGTTAGTGCGAGGAACTCTCCATTTGTATGGACCATACCACTAATGTTTAAACTTGCATTCGTTTTCCTATAATGACCATGATTCCATATGAACTCTTAATACAGGAGGAAGACCCTCCACTCTTTATTTCTGTATAGATTGGTTAAAACATAGTCAAGCATGCCCTTATTGACAAGGATGTTGGAAATTGTGTGGCCTCTCTAGATTTCATTAAAGCCCTAAGATACTCAATAGACAATCTCAAGGCCGTGTGTACTACTTTTAAAGGGTATCATCATAGGTGAATTCCACCCATGGGTTGTATTTGGCTTTCTATCACTATTCCTTTTAGGATAGTGTGTGTGAAGGTTATGGTCTTCAACTTTCCCTTATCTTACAACATTCTCCTTGGTCGACCTTGGAGCCACCGGATGCATGCGGTTGCCTCTTCTATGTATCGATGTATTAAGTTTGCACTCTAGAGAAAATCTATAAAATCTAAGGTGACCCAAATCCTTGGAATTATGATACTCTAAAAAAAAGGAGACATATAAATTCCCAACCCTCTAAGAATTATCACCTATCCCATTCCGCAAATATCAATGTTTTAACTATCTAGTTGAGTCTCTTCGCAGCTATGCAAGTCATCTAGAATTGGTCAGGTGCACACCTCCCAATCCCTTAAATTATGATGATGATGAACCTGATGAGATTACCATTAGAATCAACACTTCTGACCTACAGGATCTTGTCATCTCACAACTTCCTCCTAACTTGCGATCTCGTAAGAAGGAGCCTTTTATCCTTATTACCTTTTCATGAACACATCAACCTATACCCGAACAAAAGGTTCAACTTGAAACCACAATTGATTATTACACAATAAATATTATTACCCCAGACTATGATGTTGGTTATTCCCTGGATGATACACATTTGGCTAGTTACGCCTGAATTTAGAACAAAGAGGTCTGACATTACCAAATCTCCCTCCAAAGCGCATTCACTCGTGATGCGAATATCATTCTTGTACAAGAAGACCCTTCACATTTTTGAGCCTCCTACAAGGAAACTAGTTCATGAGCCTTAGAAATCTCCAACAGCCTCACATTCTCATCCTAACTCCATCACTAGATTACTAGGTGTAATTCTTCATCTGAATGAAGGGGAATGTATACGTAGCTTTGATTATGAAAATGATGATCTCATCGATGAAGAAGTGTAAAACTCACCCACATCATCTATGCAGACCTATATCAGTCACTCATATCATCCCTTGTCCCTTGCCATTATGGTTCCTCCGCCTTCTAGGGTAGAGCCATATTTCACATGGCATGAGGCTTCAGGGTATGATGTGTCTGATTGTAGATCCTATAGGAAGCATATGAAAAATATTTAATATGAGGTTAGATGAGATCAAGCTCAAAAGGATACATAACCTTCTACATCAACCCCACTATATTGTTCACATAATGGTTATTACTCACATACCAACATAGACTACAGGGTCATGCGCAGAAAGCACCCAGTTCCTGAGTCCTCTTCACGTGGAAAAAACATATATTAGACTCCTCTCAGATCCATCCTCCTTCGCCTAGGCCATCTAGACCATAACCTACATATGGGCCTCCACCTCGCCCTGCATCTCACCCCACTCTCAATGATATTTAGCGTTATTTCCTCACTCGTTTGGAGGATAATATATATGATACCTTATTTACCACATGATTTGAATTCCATCACAATGTAGCCATTACCCAACATACTATTGAGGATATCATGACTCATGCACGCAGTCACATCTTAAACCAAGTAGATGATATCATTACTGATACTCTACATTCATTCACCCCTTGTGGCTAATCATCTTCCTTAAAAATTCCTTTACTGTATCTTTCTTTGACATGAGCTCTCACATTTGCTTGGGCTCTTCGCCCCGCTTGGGTTTATCATTAATATCTTTTTACCTGACATCTCTTACCATTGGAGTGTTGCGGTCTTAATTCCGTCTCTTTTGGCTTCGATTTTCCATGGTTTTCATTAAATGGACCATTGTGGTTTTGTGCATCCTTGCTTAGGTCTTTGACCTCGCTTAGATTTATCTCTCATCTAGTCATCTTTCTTGCCTAATCATCATTATCAATCTTCCTAAGTATCATGAGTATTACCACATACATGCATGAGAAAGAAAGGAAAGCGATAAGTAAATCATCATTCATCATTCATCATTTATCAACACCATAAGCATTAAAAAAATCATATGTATCGAATCATTTTTATATAAATTGAAAAAATACATCAAGATATATCATACAACATCATCACTATCTAAGTGGCTCAAACATCCTCACCCCCTTAGAGTGGTCTTTGGATGCTTTGTGAAGAAGGTATTGCATTAGATGTTCAGGTTGTGCGAGCTAGTGACTTCACCCTAGATCGGGCTTCGGAGGCCTCTCCATGTGCTCTAGCCAGCTATGCATCTAGCCTCGTGATCCTCTATGTAGTGCTCTTAGCATCTAAAAGGCATGTTTCCTACTCATGAACTAAGGAACCTTGTGCCTATAATAAGATCTGCAACATCACATCTATGTTACCCATGTCTGATAGTGCATGTGTATCTCTCCATCTTTACAATGTTCTAGTATCCTCTCCAACTAGCCAAAATTCTCCTACTGACTCACTAGCCAATGACATTATGGGGTCAGTTATGACTGAGGTATTCTGCACATCCAATACTAGATCTAAGATCTCATGGAGTGTACTCTTAATCAACGAGGTCCACTCCTCTGTCATTCACTTTGCGAAAACCCAAAATTCACTCATCAATGCCAATCTAAGTCATCAAATGTAATCCATAATTAAATCATCACATTCATACCTAGCTTCCCAACTCACTTGAAAATGGTCTAATTTTCTCTGTGGTCGTCTAATACCACCTCCGCCTCGTCATATCGCAAAGCTATCTATCCAACATCATGTCTCTTCTGCAACAAATCTTAGGTCTATCTCATCTTTGTAGGGCCATATGCATCCCCAATGGTGTCAGGTAACCACCCACTGACTGTCGTAGCATGTACTTTCAGCCATGGCCTTGACTATTTCTTCTCTCTGGTGTTAGGACTAGCTGTAGCTACATCACCCACATGTGGGTCTGGGCTAACGAGTCCTCTATCAGATCCCTCATCTAAGCTCTCTACTGCAATAATCTCTTGAGGGTCCTAAGCTACCCCACCTCTCTGTATCTACCTTTGTCTTTGTTTTTCTATGGCCCATACCCTCCGAGGCCACAATGTTAGTACTTTATCCACTGCATTCACTTCATCCCTCGTATGACGCTATCTATAGGCTGGTAATGGTGGTATCACTGCAGGCTCATGCCTCCCAAACTATTTGGGTACCTTGTCCATGGGATGGGTCTATACCCAATGCAAATAATGGCATGTCACCTTTGCAATTACCTCTAAATCCTCCACTTGTGGCTGATTGGGCCACTAATCCACATTCCATATATAGGGATCCCATACAACCTTGTCTAGATGTACCTGTCATAGTTTTTGGTATGTTTGAAGTGCTCTCACTATTGGCCCATGTGCATGTTATCAAATTTTTACCCCTGAGACAAAAATTGGACAATGTGGGTCAATCATACCCTAAGAGCAGGAAACCCTTTCAGGAAACATTTTGGGACATTATAGGAAAAATTCGGTGTTAAAGGCACATCTGCGGTGTTACGAGAAATATAAGATAATTTCATAGTGTTATCCTATTTTGGGTCTTAGAGGTTAATGGGTTTTCTCTTAATGCTAAGGTTGGCCTTTGTGGGCCCACTTTCCACCAATGAGTGTGATAAATCCATTAAAATTGTGAAATCATGTTTTAAATATCCTATTGTGCTCCCATTACCTCCTTAATTTCAATAAAACATAATGAAGTTATAAGCAGAGAAAAGTCCAATCTAGTGAGCTAGGGAGATATCGGGCTTAATACAGATCGTTGAGTAACTCAGCAAGTCAACCTAATAAGTGTCGAGTCAGTATTGAAAGTTAGAAAGCTCAATGCAAATCTTAGATGATCTACGAGATGAAAGTTGAGGTGAGTCAATTGGTATGAGGGAGATAAGTGAGTTTCATTGTGTCCTTAGATGAATCAACTCAGGCAGCAAGAGGAACTTGGTGGTCGAGCTCTGCGAGCTCCTGAATGGGGTAGCTCAACGTAGCTAAGGATAGTGGGAGTTCAGGGAATTTTTAGTTTATTTCCCGGTTTCGTGGGCAAAATGGCACTGACATCCCTTACTTTGGTCATTGACGTGGAAAATTTGGAAGAGTGGAGATTGAGAGCCAATTTGTTGAATCAATATGTGGGAAAAATGGTGTCCAAAGTCGAGAGTCCCCATTTCGAATAGGAATGTTTCTGAGTTGAGCGGGTATGTCACTCAAATTAAGTGCCGAACTGAGTCACTGAATAAGTTTTGCATGCATACGAACTAGGTGATATGGAGTTGAGTGAAGGATGATTGCACGACAAATGCAACGGTTCAAATTGAGCTAAGAAGATATGTAAAATTATGATGAAGGCTTAGTCATAGTGCTCGAGGTGATCACTTATGGTCTTGGAAGTGAGGCTCATTAAGCTCATCTCAGTTGTTGAGGTTAGGGAGACAATGTGTAGAAGTTTCAAGGCTCCCGATGGAAAGCTCAAGAGAATGAATGGCCCTAGTGATGCAAAACTGAGTCAACACAAAACATGTGGATTAGCTCGATGATGAGCGTATTGGTGAACAATGAATGATATTGGCGAGTGAATCTTTGAAGTGAAGTAACTTGGTGCTTAATCATAGGTAGAAAGAGATGATGAACGATATCTAGCTAATCAAGGGTGTCAAATTTGAGAGATGGCTCAACTTGTGGCTCGCGTGAGTCGTCATAGGATCAGCTTGATGAGCTCTTGTCCCATAGGGATACATATACAATTGGTGTAGGTTGAGCTCATTCCAATGATCTCATGGTCGAAACGGTTGGTGAAATCTTGTGAATAGGTTTAATGGAAGTTTAGCTCGACATGGTTTTCATAGGAGTCATTTTGGTGAAGATCTCGGTCGAGGAGGTGAGTTTCTTGGAGAGAAAGACTCAGGTTCATGAAGGAGCTCTGACAACAAGCTAAGTCATTGGTTCGAGGAGATTGCTCGTAGAAATAATTAGATGAATTCACCATGGCACAAATGGAGAATGATTTATATTGAGTAAGAAGTCAATTGTAAGAGAGTTTGAATGAACCATAACCATAGCTCGAATCACAGGACGAGAAGCCAACTCGACTTAATGGCTCAATGATTGAGTTACTCGCTTGGTAAGCTACTCGCGAAGAGGAAAGATTCTTGGCAAGGTCAAGTCAAAGCTCAATTTCAAGTTGGTGTTTGGTGGACATGAATCAGTGGATAATAGGTCAAGTGACATAGTTTGATTGGATTTTCTAGCCTGGGGAAGACACTCGATCTCAATGGAGCTAGTTTAGTTTCAAGCTTGGATTGGAATCATGCTTAATGATTAGGTCGCTCAAACGAGGAGCTAAGTTATGAGTAATCTCACTAGGACATGGGGTGTCAATCGAGCCATTGAAATCTCATCACATGGGCTCGGAGGCATGACTCAGTGGTTACATAGTGAAGACGAGTTTGTTCTTAGTGTATTATGAAAAACTTAGCTCTGAGGGGGTAACAAGGTAGCTCGAGGGGAGTTCACAATGAAGATCCAACTTGGATTGGGTTTGGCACCAACATGCTCAGTTGTGAGCTTGAGTTCCCTGAGGAACCATTCCAACAATGTGTGACACACATGGAAAAGTAGGCATTAGGAACCAATTTTCCAAGGCAGCATATGGGAAAAATGGCTTCTCAAGTTTGAGATTCCCACTCCTATCTTGTAGACTTTCCTAATAAAAATGACATGTCGAGCTTGGAAAAATGACGTTTGGACTCCCGAGCGAAGAAAGATGTGGCAGAAACGACATGTATTCTGAGTGAAGCGGGGCAGGTTGCATATGCATGGTCGAGTTATTGACAAGTGGTCGTGTTGGAGTAAAGTGCAGGAGCGTGCTCTTAAAATTAAGCCTGAGTATTTTGGCTGAGAAATCGGGAGAACTGGTCGAGGTGTTAAGCCCTCAATGCAATGCATGATGGGAAGGTTAGAGGTTATATTATGGAGAGATTGACATGATGGATAAGGAGACCCGATCAAAGTAGGTTATCATTACACGAAAACCAAACTACGTGTCAACTCAACTCGATGGGTCGAGCTAGTGGTGGAGACCGAGTTAACATATGACATGTGAGAGACCAGCCTAATGGCTTGATGGAGGATACAAGGGGTCCCACCGAATGTAAATTATATTTTTATTAAAATATATTAAAAATATTATTATTTTAAATATATTTTATTAAAAATATTATTTAAATTAAATAAGGATAATTTCAATTTTTGATTTTATTGTGAATAGTGGGTAAATGCAATTAGTGATGTAATTAAACATGGTGGCCATCATGTGCCATTATTGATGCCCTATAATTTAGGCTTTCTCCATCCTTTCTCTTCAGCTAGATTTTCTATAAATGTAAATTGGAAGCTCATTCCAAAGGGTTGGACATTTTTTAGTCTCCTTCTCTCTCTTCTGCAAGCTAGTCTATTGTGGATTGTGGGGACTTTCAAGCCTCTTTTCCAACATTTTAATGGAAAATTTTTCCTCTTCCTCATCTAATGATGCATTATGCACATGATTGAAGTAATAAAATTGTGTGTTGTGACTAATTATTGGTCCTTTCATCATTCTAGCTACTTCTTTGTGCCTTTCTTGTGTATGCAGGTATATTGTGCAACTTCAAGATTCCATTGCAAGATTTGGGAGTTATGTGCTTATTTTGGGTGAAGCTTTATATGTTGTTAAGTTTTGGTGCTTTTTCATCCTTCTCATTTTCATCTTCCTTCATTGGAAAACTGAAAACTTGTCTAGTAACACACTTTATTGGTGCATCACCACTTCTAGTATAGGTTTTATTTCTTACAAATCTCTCACCCTTAACCCCATGAAAATGTTAGCATAGGTCTAGTTAGTTATTTTATTGGATTAGAAGTAGTGTTGTGTTTAGTTTAGGAAGAGAAATCTGACCTTCTCTGGAGGTTCATCTAAGCCCAAGTCCCACAGATTGAGAGGTGATCCCATGTTACCTAATCACACTGAATGTCATGTTCACATTCTGGGCATTCGGGGGGTGTAGTGATTTAGCGGTAACAGTTTTTGGCAAGTGTCGGTGGGATAGATTTGGTACTTCTTTTCATATTTTCATGAATCAAAGTACCCAACAACTCCATATCTCTAGATTTCTCATCTCAGTGTCTTAACATATGCGAAGAATTCAGATAAGAGATTCTGCAAGGTAAGAAGGAAATTATTAGCATATCGATTTATCCTTGTCTCCTCCAAGGAGAAGGAGAAGAGGCATTTCAACATCACCAGTTCCAGCATCACCTCATAGGGGTCATTCAACTCCTCCTTACGAAATGTTTCCTTAACCCAGGAACAATCAACCTCTCGTTGGTATAGCAGCCCCTACAAGGAACCAAGTTTTTCCTCCTTTCAATGCAAGCAATCCTCTTCAATTGGCTCAACATGATCCTATACCTACTATGACACTCAAAATTTTACCCTTCTACACAGGGGAAAATCACATTACTCTAGTGGAACATATTCTTGATGTAGCCAACATTTATGCAGTACACAATATCACAGAGGACAATGTTGTGGTTAGGCTCCTTGTTACTTCTTTCAAGGGAAATTCACTTTCAATGGTTTCGAGGGTTAGGTGATGGTACTATAACCACTTGGGATGATTTATAAGAAAAGATTTGTAAATAGTTTGAAGACAAGAATGATCCCCTGTCACTTTTGGAACAACTCAATACTATAAAGAGAGCTCCCCAAGAATACATGAGTGATTTCAATTTCCAATTCCAAAGGACTTGGAATAGGATTCTAGCACTCATAAAGCCTTCTCCAAATAATGCATTCTTGTACTATTTGCGAGCCTTGAATAATGATGTAGCAGTTATGATCCAGTCCATGGGATGGACTACACTACTTGATGCTTACGAGGTTACCATAAGAGTGGAGAATTCCTTGATTCGTGCTAGAAACAGAGCTCCATGACCGCTAATGCCATTGTCTCCGGATCTTACAAACACCCATGCTACAATTGCTCCTATTCAAACAGCTTCCAAGAAACCAGTTCAGTATACCCCCACCCTATCAAATGATCTATTTGAAGTAAATTCACTGCTGTAAAATTTTGGGAACGAGCTCGTTGCACTCAAGAGGTAAGAATTTAAATATAAATGTCCATACCAGCCAAAAAATCAGCAGTATCAAGCTAATTGGCATCCTTTTCAAGGGAACAATCAGCCTCACAATCAAACTGTAATTCAAGCTATGAATGTAAGGCCTTTGAACTTTCAGAACCCTCTTGTTGCTAGCTCATTTACAGCCATAGTACCTTTCCAAAATAATCTAGTTCAAGACTACAATTTGTGTTATTCTTGTGCTCAATCTCACAACAAAAACCTTTACCCTAATGGAGTTCTTAGCCAGGAACTTATGGTTTAAAGTATATCTTCCCCTCCAAAGCTAAAAGAAAATTCATCTATGTAGGAAATAACAGATCAACCGCAGGCACTTGAAGAAGCCACCTTATTAAATTGGCAATCTAAATATTTTTGTGGGTTAAATACTAATTCCTCATCAGTGTCATAGAATACTCCTTCTTAAAAGAGAGGAAATGGAATTTCAACATTCCAAAGCCAATAAAGCATCCTTCGTAGCCTATGTTAAAAGTGATGTTTGAAAAAGATGCGGGAAAGAAACTGCCATAAATGCAGCCTACTCAAGCCATAAGAAAAGAACGTATTTCAGGCATAATGGTGCCTAACAAAAATTTTCCAAAAGAGGATCCCAATGTGCAGAAAAATGTTAGAAAATTAGGTGGCATTCCCTTCAACATCGTTGAACAAATGAAGAAAACCAATCTAAATGTCACCATGTGGGACACACTCTCAATTCCTTCTCAAAGAAACTTGTTCCAAGAGGCTCTGAAAATTTTTGGTACAACCTGTAGACACCTGTAGTTTGATCAAAGAACTATTATCTCTAATATTGCACTAACTATTCTCTTCCTTGCCAATTGACAACACATCATCAGTTAGATCTATCTAACTCCCCTTTTATGACACTCTTCTGGTCTTATTCCTTTTATAATTCAATTAAATAGGCTATTTTAGCCTCTTCTTGGCTAGAATCCTCTTCTTTACCGCCTCTATTAGCTTCCTAGATTATTAATCCATTTCATTGGATTAATTGGGCCTTTCAGAATCCTTCCATAACCCTAATTTCTCTCTAAACAAGATTAATTAGTCTAACCTAGGTTAATTACCCTAAAACATGATCAACTTCTTCTAAACTTAGTCAAATCTTGCTTTGACTTGCTAATTAACATGTTGACTCCCTTTTAGTCCCACATGCACCAAAAATCCTTCTATTTCCCAAATGAGAAAACTATAAATAGCCCACTCCCCCCCTCTCACTTTTCAAGAACATTTCTTCCCTCTAACATAAACTATAGTGTTATTGCTAGGATTAAGAGCTTTATTTTCTTCTTATTGAGCTATCTTGCTTTGTCTTTTGCATTTCACCACATAAAGATGGAGTAAATGGGAAGAACCATTAGCCTTGAATCCATTAATGGTGAGATCGCATTCTCTTAAAGCATAAACTTATTGCTTAGATCCTTATTAGGCTCATTTGATTAAGCTTTCAAGAATAGAGGTTAATTACATTTGCTAAGTTTGCTTGTTTGTTTGTTTTCTTTAAACTAATGCATGCAAAGTAGGAATCCTTGTTTATTTCTTAACTGATGGTCCATTGATCAGTTTTACACAAATATTTGGGGTTATTGAGTGTTCTTGCCCCATTCCATAGCTTTGAAAACTTTTATTTGAACACATTTGGCATGCCCGATGGGACACTTATGTCCATCCTCCATTAATGGAGGTCTTTTAAGTTTTTCAAAGTTCACTTATAGGTATTTTAGAGAAAACATCTTGTTATTTTCTTATTTCCATTTCTAAAGCTAGTTAAACCACCCTTGTTTGCATATATTTTTTGGGTTTGAACTAAAAATAAGCTTCTTTGACTAACAACTAACCTGTTTGTTTTTAAAATTTTCAAAATATGTGAATTTTAAAGGTTTTTTAAGGGGTATGTGCAAGTTTCTTGATTGGGTGTGTCTCCTTCAAAACCCTATCGCTGGCATTGAGTTGGTTGCACACATGTCTGAGCATATTACACAGTTGATAGTTTATTTTAGAACGGTTCATGTCTCTGTCAAGAGGTGGGCATCTCCATTTGTTGGTAAGCATACCTGTCATGCTAGATGCATTGGTGTGTATGGTCTTATTGTGTAAAATATGTCATTTTTGACCTAGTCGTGTCTCCATTGAAATGTCGGTGTCTCCGTCGACTTTTGAGCGTCTCTGTGTCTCTGGACACGTTGGTGTCTGCTGCCATACTATGTTTTTCTGACATTTTTTTTGCTTCCAGGCGTACCCGTTGAATAGAGAGTCGCATAAGCATCAAAATCCTAGCATACCTATCTGACAGGCCCGCATAGGTGTTATATCTCTCTGTTATTTTTTCCTGCCACGCGTCTGCATCGGTTAGGGCGTGTATCCATCGGCTAGGGCACACTGGTGTCATTTTGGATGTGCACATGCATCTGTGTTAAAATTTGAAAATATTTCTCCAAGCTGTAAACTCATTTTGCTAAGCATGTTTCTAATATTTTTTAAGATTAACCAAGTAGATGCAAGGTTTTGTTTTGTCATTTCAATTTTCATAGCTCAAGTGTTTTCATTTCTTGGCTTGCACAAATTTTGTAAAGTGTGTATGCTCTCTCCTCACGCCTTCTAGGTGATCTTGGAGATCAAAAGCACTTGTACAAATTTATGTAACATTTTAAAAACACTTGTTCTATGATTCTAAAGAGTAAAATAATTTCCATATGATTTTTCTTAGTAAAATTTTCAAATTGTGTATGCTCTTCCTTCGCGCCATTTGGCGATATTAGGAATCAAAAGCAAGGTGTCGATTCTCTTTCTTGATATCAATTTGTGAAATGGAAAAATTACTAAACTTGTTGTCTACATGACCTAATGCTTGCTAAAAGAAAGGCATAAAAAAACACAAAAAATTCTAATACATATGTTTACATGCATATTGCCAAATGGTGTGCTACTTAAAACCACATTTAAGTTAAAAAGATAAAAAAACACACCATTCCCCTTCTCACTATATTTCAGTTTTCAGAAAAGGGTACGTCCCTATCCGCTCAATTGGAACATAACCCCTTTGGCATAATGCCTTAAGCTACAACAATGGGGGTGGTTCCAGGAACCCTAAAGTAATCCAGTGTTGAGTAACCTCGTGGATGAAACAGGAAGTGCTCCGCTTACCCACTTGACTAGTTTTTCATTGTGAGTTAGAGTCACAAGTTGTCTGTATTGCAACCCTAGTAAGAGTACACGATGGATGCATTTATTTCCCACTATAATTAAAGGAGGAAAATCTGAGATACTCCAAGAATTATTCAGTGTGACTTTTCTTAGTAAATCGTGCCCGCTCTTAGACAAACTTGTGACACCTAGTTGAGAGAACTTATTAAGGAGGCCATTCTATCTTAGAGCCCACTTTGCTAGTCCATTATCGTGTCAAGCCATCATGAAGTGACGACTCACTTGGAATCTGAACCTTGTTCCTCGAACAAGGCAAAGAGCCCACATAAGTTTGAGCTAAGTGTCTTTTATCACAAAAATTAGATGACATCTCACTTAGCTTAGCTTCTTTCTCGTCTTTGGATGAGGCGAAGCTCTACCCAAGTGGTGTTTAGTTTATTTTTCATCCTTTTGATCTATACCCATGCATTCTCACTTTCCACTTTTGGGGTGAGAATGGAGCATACCTCGTGTGTTTTTATCAGAGATAGTACTCACCACTTTTTTGTCCGTTTATGCCCATCCATGTTTACGAATGGGTTGTTAAACATCTAAAGTGCATAGGTACATTTTTTGTATCTTTAATAAAGTCCTTCAATCTTGATTTCAATATCATCTTCACTGTTGCAAGTTTGGTTCATCATTTTCCTCTTCTTGAGTTGATAGTTTTTCTCTCATTCTAGTCGCACAATCTTGGTACTTACATCGTGTTTTCATTTCTTTTGAGAATGTGATATAAGTCCCTTTATTTCACGGTTACGCTGCTCACACAATTAAAAACTCCTTTTCATACTTATTACTTGGTTTTAGTTTTGACGTCATCTGAGTCTTTTAAAAAGTGTCGATATCACCTTATATATATCACAATGATGTTGTCTTGATACTAACACCTTTCTTGCTCGGTTAATGTATCAGGATAGCGTTGTTATGTTATATCTAGTCATGACTTCCATTTTTCAGAATACTTAGCTTTCATTAGCATTCAAACTAATTTTAAGTATACCTCATCAGGAGACTGCGTCAATACCGCTTTGATATTTAGGTCTTGTTAGAATTCTAACTTTACCTACGCATTGATACGATATTGTCACTATTCGTTTTAGGGTATAGGATTGGTAGTAACAAAATTGAGTGATCATTACATTTAGGTGTGCATATGAGTGTTTTTTGATAAAAATAATTGTATAGCATTGTATCTAGGACACACGGTGACATTTTTCAAACATCACCTTGAACGAATTACAAAATCACCCACTTGGGAGCCACGCTATCTTCATACAAATTTCTTCTAGTAATGCCTAAAATCACCAATATGGAAACCAAATCAAACAAGCATGACTTAGGAGAAAACCCTTTCAAAACCTTATCATTTAGCGGTAACAACTTAGTGCCTCTCTTTTCTCAAGTCAAAGATGCAGAGCCATTAATTGACCATAGTGGATAAGAGTCAGACTCTTCAGGATAGCAACAAATATTAGACCTAGGCATATTTGATGAACTCCTATATTATAATAGAGATCAAGTACTCGCAAGAGTCTTATAATTAGGAGATAAACTTCCACACGAATGTGAAGTAGAAACCAAGGTCATTAATCACAAAATAGGAGAATGAGTATCGCTCTTAGACATAGATAACCCCTTTGAGACAGGGTACACTTCTACTTCTAGGAAACATCATGCCACCGTCAAAGGAGACTCATCATGACGGCCTCACTACAAATCTTCATGTAAAGTGACGATTGAGCGTAAAGATTCCCCTCCTCCCAAATTTGATGAAGAAGAGGACCCTCTAGTTGAAGAGGAGATCCTTCAAAAACAAATCTTGAAATTGAGCCAGAAATTAGCAAACCTAGGCTCTTCAAGAAGAAACATATACAAAGACAAAGACAAAATGAAATCTAGCGAGTATCACTTTGATCCATACACTGACACTACCTTTAAGGTGGATCAGACACAAAGACCAATGTCACCTACTAAAGAAAAACTCATTCAGAAAGAATTACAATCAATGAAAGATGTGTTTGCTACGCTACAGGAAGGAAACGTAGGCCATAGTAGGAAATATTCGTATGAAGAACTATGCCCCTATCCTTTCGATAAGGACATGCTACTACAACCATTCCCAAAACACTTTACCATTCCCAAGTTTGATAAGTATAAGTGCAAGAGTGATCCTCATGATCATATAAAAGACTTTTACATGGCTTGCCAAGAGGTCGCATATAGTGATAACTTCTTAATACGACTTTTTCCTCGCAGCCTAGGAGCATTAGGATTGGAATGGTTCTATAGTATTCCCAAGGGCTCCATTACAACGTGGCCCAAATTAGAAGAAAAATTCGTACAACATTGTTCCTATAACATGGAAAATGATATCACAATGAATGATCTATGTAATATGAAACAAAAACCCAATAAGACCTTTGCCGGATTTTTACAATGATGGTGAGGGTTAGCAAGTCGTTTCCCTTGTGCATTACCAAAAAAATAGCTAGTGAGCATATTTGTTCCTAACTTAAACCCAGAAATAGCCTTCCATTTACAAATGCACTATGGCTCAAACTTTGAAGAGGTCATAGAGAAAGGTGGTCAAATCAAGAAAGACCTCATTGCAAAGGGGATGCTTAAGTCTGTCATTAAAGACAAACATGAAGCCAAATCCGTAGACAAACCAAAAAATTTCAATAAAAACAAACATATTGTTGGTGATGGCATTACAGACTCTAAGAGAGTACAAGTCATGCAGACGGGCCCACTTTTAAAGCTTTCACAAGGACCTCATCCCAAGGCACCCACTAAACATACATTCACTCCATTAATGGAATCCCTATCTGCCATACTAAAGTAGTTAGATAATGTAAAAATGGCGGAGTATCCAACTGCGACAGTACCATACCTAGAAGATGCTCTAAAACCTAGTTGGTTCAAAGACCATGAGTATTGTGACTTCCACCGTGTTAAAGGACACATGACAGATAGGTGTTTAAGATTGAGTCACTACATACAAGACCTCATTGAAGAGGGTGAGATCGCCATAGATTCTCCCCCTGACTCAGGAAAAGGTCCAAACGAGAAAATGGGTATCTACAAAGAGCCTTTTCCTAATCATGCATATAAAACGAAAAGGAAGCAAGATCACAAACAAACCTCCAACGATTATAGGACTATTGCTTATATATACCCCACTAATGACAGTCCCTTTGATTCTCTCATAGGATGTATTCGCTCATTTGATGAACAAGTCAACACTATCTAGATCTTAGAAAAGAGTTGCATAGTAGGGACGAGACGTGCTTGTTTAATCATACCAGATCTCATGCCTATCCCTCAGGAAGGTCAGTATAATTTGATAGATCAGTTAGAGAAAACACTTGCTAGGATATCCATTCTCGATCTCCTCAAAATATCTACTGCCCATAAGAACATACTGTATAAAACATTGCAAAGTTTCAGGAGTCTCTACGGATGTAGATCCCATGTGCCTCCAAGCCATGATTGCACACCTCGACTCCAATGATCATATTACTTTTGATCACACCGCAATTCCACATAACAACCCAGAACACAACTTACCCTTATACCTAGAAGTGGTGGTTACCCGTCACAAAATCAAGAGGGTACTTGTGGATGGAGGATCTGGTCTAAATATTTGCACTTTGAAGCTAGTTAAGAAGCTAGGCCATTTAGAAACAGATCTAGGTGCCAAGACTATTACGATCACAAGCTATGACAATGAAGAATGAGAATCAATGGGTACTATAGTAGTTCCCATGGAAGTAGGCCCAACTTTTCATGACACAACATTTCTTGTCCTTGACTTAGACCTTCCATATAAGATGATCTTGGGGAACCCATGGATCCATGCCATGTAAGTCATTCCATCAAATTTTCATCAGTGTATCAAAATGTGTCATAAGGGACAAGTGTTTACCATTCTGGGTGACCCGGAACCATTCATACATTATAGGGCATTGCACAATTTTTATTGTGCGAGAGTGTCCTTCAGCGGGTGTTGTTATCCCCCTACAAGCGGAAGCTATTAAGAAACAGGTAGATTCAGATTCACTCACGCCTTATAATCAAGATTTTCCTTCATTAGTCAACCCGTTCTCTTCATGGGAGGCGACGTCGGAAAAATATGGCCCAGGTGAGCCATTCACTCTTGAATAGGATTTGTTAATATCAGATTTATCAGTATCTCCCAGAACACGAGGTAAGCCTTATTTTCAGTTCAAGAGCACTTGGGAGCAGTGTCCTAAACCATTGGAAAATTTTGTCCATAGCAGTCTCCTATCTGAGGAGAAGATGTTAGAATATCCTACTAGTAGAGTGCTAGAAGGTACCATGGCTTCATGCCATCAAGCACCCCAGTACATCAAAGGTCACTGCATGATGTTTGTCATGGGTTACAATGGGTTTGGATGTGGAATCAATGCACAAGGCTGGCTAGAGCCTATTCCCATCCCCCATTTCAAGTTAGATAAGCATGGCCTGGGGATAAGGCCTCATAACACTCTACCCTCTGAAATTGATGCCACCTCTTTTGAACATGAGGACATTTCATCTCATTCTGATAACAACACAGATTCCCAGTGTAGCCTCTATGAGGATCTTGCTTCCACTAACCTATTCCCAGATTCAGCTGTCCTTACCTTATCTGAATCCAACCCCCTAACCAATTATCAAATAGCCCTTGTGTATCCTAAACTTATAGATTGGGATCAACAACTTCACGTGCCACTAGACTTCTTTGAAAATGATGAGGCATTTTTAGAGTTCATGGGACTCAGGGATTCTATTCCAGCTGGGGATCACAAGAAAGGATTTTCAATTCAACTAGACACTTGTGCATACTTCAGAGAAGAGGCAGAGATGTGTGGACATTTGAATAAGAAGGTGTAAAACAAGAGTACAAATATTTCAGAGAAACCTTGCACAAGAGATAAACGGAAGTCTCACAGTGACAAACTCTTTGAAACACTTGTAGATAAACAAAACGAAGAGTCTAAGGATGAATTGGTTTATCCATTTAAATATGACGATGAGCTACTACAGGAAGTTAATATTACTCTTCCCCCTAATCCTACATTGATGGAAGATGCTTCTAAAATTCTTGTTGAGGAAGCAATTAATGTCAACATTGGCTTATAAGAGCAACCTAGATTAATAAAGTTGGGAGCTTCACTCTCAACTTAGGAACATAAGGTCTTTGTAGAGATCTTAAGAGAATACGTGGATATATATACATGGACATACATAGATATGCCTTGTTTGGACCTAGATTTAGTTGTGCACAACCTCGTTGTGCACCCAGACATAAAAACCCATCAAGCAAAACTTGAGAAAGATGTACCCTAAGGTGGCGCTCCTTGTCAAAGAATAATTGGAAAAACTGTTAATTGCTGATTTTATTAAACCCATTTACTATTCAGAGTGGATCTCTAACATAGTCCTTGTACAGAAGAAGCCTATTAGCATAATAATTTTCACTGATTTCTGTGACATCAATAAAGCATGCCCTAAGGATGACTTCCCTTTGCCTAACATTGACATGATAGTTGATTCCACCGCTGGTTATGAAATGTTGTCTTTAATGGATGGGTTTTCAGGTTATAATCAGATACGGATTGCAAAAGAAGATCAACATAAGACAACCTTCATTACCCCTTGGGGAACATTTTTCTACAAGGTCATGCCTTTTGGACTCAAGAATGCTAGGGCCACTTATCAGCAGGCCATGACTATTATCTTCCATGATATGATGAATGACATCATGGAAGATTATGTTGATGACATCCTAGCTAAATCCAAGAGTAGAGGAGAGCACCCTGAAGTGCTAAGACGTATTTTTTAGCGTCAATAGGATTATAAGGTTCACTTGAACCCCAAGAAATGTGTCTTTGGTGTTTTATTAGGAAAGCTCCTAGGGTTCATTGTTTCACAAAGAGGGATTGAAGTGGACCCTGCAAAGGTTACGACTATCACAGAAATGCCACCACCTACCACTCTCAAAAAATTGAGGAGTCTACAAGGGAAAATTCAGGCAATCCGTCACTTTATTTCACAACTTACGGATAAGTGCCACCCCTTTACCCATTTACTGAAGAAGGATGTTGCATTCAACTGGGGACTAGATTGCCAAAAGGCCTTTGCACTACTAAAATAGTACTTGGTCAACCCACCTGTACTCATGCCGCCTACCCCAGGTGAACCTCTCCTCTTGTACATTTCCGCTACCCAGTTTGCTATTGGTGCATTGCTTGCCCAATATGACCTAGACCATAAAGAAAGGGTAGTTTACTATCTCAGTCACACCTTGATTGCTTACGAGTTGAATTACCCACAGATTGAAAAAGCATGCTTGATAGTTGTCTTTACCTTCCAAAAGCTTCGCCATTATCTCCTAAACAATAAAACCAAACTCATATCTAAATTTGACCCTCTCAAGTACCTTTTATCCAAACCCACCCTCACAGGCCGAATGGCTAATTGGATCATTCTCCTGAGTGAATTTGATATTGAGTTCATGAATCAAAAATCCTTGAAAGGATAGGTATTGGCTGATCAATTGGAAGAAGCTCCTCTACCATGAATGGAACCTTTGTGCCTGGATCTACCAGATGCATCTATGATGTACATTGAAGAGTCTGTAGAATGGCATGTCCATTTTGATGGATCTTTCACCTTCCACAGATCCGGATCAGGAGTGGTGCTCATCACTCCCACAAGGGGAGGTCATACCAAGAGCATTCTGGTTGGGATTTTCATGCACTATTAACATTGCAGAGTATGAGGCACTCATCACTGGCCTCAAGCTAGCTATTACTTGGAATATTAGATAGCTACGAGTCATTGGAGACTCCCAGCTTATCATTAAACAAGTTAATGATGAGTATAAAGTTAAAGATGAGAAGCTCATTCCATATAAGAAAATGGTTGAAACCTTGAAGGAGTACTTTACATAGATCATATTTGAGCAAAAACCAAGGTCACATAATAGATCCGCAGATGCTATGGCTACAATTGGGTCTTTGTTACGCATTCCACCTCAGGAAAGTAAGATGCCTTTCTTTGTAGAGCATTTACAAGTGCCCGCATATGATATGTCAGAGTCATGTTTGGCATGTGAAGTTGTTGGTCCATTGTCCCCCTAGTATGACCCTATCTTTCAATACCTACAAGATGGCACTTTTCCACCAAACATCAGCCATTTTGAAAAGAAGGCCCTTATCCACTGTATAACCCATTATACCCTCCTAGGAGGAATCCTTTATTGTTGTGGCTACGATGGGAATATGCTTCACTGTTTGGATGTTATCGACTTAATCAACGCTATTAAGGATGTACACGGTGGTATTTGTGGAGCGCACACTAGCAGCATGGTCTTATCTAAAAAACTATTAAGAGTAGGCTATTATTGGCCTACCATGGAATCAGACTGCTGTAATTTTGTAAAGAAATGTGAACTATGTCAGAAGTATGGAAACTTAATACATGTGCCAACCTAGGCTTTGCAGCCTATCGCAATGCCTTGGCCATTTTCTAAATGGGGTCTAGATCTCATAGGGAAGCTCCATCCTTCTTCTTTAGATGGCCACACCCACATCATCACTACCACTGAGTATTTTACCAAATGGGTAGAGGTTATGCCTCTTACTTATGTCACCGGTGCACAAATTTCTAAATTCATTATGAACCATCTCATCTACCGTTATGGTATCCCCTCCGCCATTGTCACTGATAATGGTAAGTCCTTCTAAAATAAAATGGTTAAGACATTGTGTCAAAGTTTCCATATTTACCTTAAGTGGTCTACCCCCTATTACCCCCAAGGTAATGGACAAGTAGAGGCTGCTAATAAAACCCTTGTACGTATTATGGAGAAAATGGTAAGTAAGACTAACCGTAATTGGCACTTACAGATACATCCTACCCTCTTGGATTATCAAACCTCCATCTGCACTCCTACTATTACAACCCCATATTCACTTATCTATGGCACTGAAGCCATCATACCTCTGGAAGTGGAGCTTCCTTCCCTGAGAATATCTCTCAGGGACTATCTTGATAAAGATGAGGACTACAGAGTTGCTCGACTGATAGAGTTGGAACTATTATATGAAAAGCATATCAGAGCACTCAATCACCTAAAAGTCTATCAGAACTAAGTGTCCAAGGGATACAACAAACACATAATTCATCATGAATTTTATGTAGGTGATATATTCCTAAAAGAAAATTGGAAGAACACTGTCAAAGACAGAGAAAAGAAACGTAAGTTTGAAGCTAACTGGCTAGGCCCTTATGTGGTGGTTGCTAAATATGGATCAGAAGCCTATAAGCTTGCATACTCAGATGGTTAAGAGCTTCTAGAACCTATGAATTCCATGTACCTCAAGTGGTTCTATGCTTAAGCATAGTGAGAATGTCAGATAAGAACTAAAAAAAAGAAAAAAAAAGAAAAAAAAAGAAAAAACAAGCAAAAAAATAGAAAATTGAGAAAACAGTAAAGAAAAAGTAGGTTGTCCATGTGTGAAAACCATGCAATGGTGGCACAGTGGGCAGGTCTTTGAGTGAAAATTTGTCTCCAGTGCTCAAAGAAAATTTTGTCGGTCATAAGTCACTCTTACAACAAGATGGGTAACTCTCACTACTTTCAAGATATAATTTCCTTTGCTAGGTCTAGGAACCCTATCGAATCCATCTTCGTTGAACCATGATCTGGCTTATTTTCTCTTATATCTGCATGAAGGATGTTGGCTTTGTATATTCCCATATAATGCTGAGGGTACCTTCACATTCCACTTTCTCATACATACACGCATGGCATTCTACCTTTTGTATATCCCCACATCATGTTGGGGGCATCCACGCTTCTTTGTCCTTGTACATTTCTTTCGGAACATGACCTTAGCAAATACAAAAACATTCCGAAAAGATACACAAGAAACCTAAACATTTAGAAACTCTCCCTTCTAGGGACAAAGCTACACCAACTGCATAATGTTGTCTTGGAGAAACCTTAAAACAATGTGAACAATATCCTTGAAAACTTATCTTTCTAGATAAACCCAAAAACATTAAAAATATATATTAATGTTGTCCCACAAAAACAAGGTAATAATTTAATTAATTTTAGTTGTTGGTTTGTATAGTTTTGATTGAGAATACTTTTTCGTGTGATGTGGTGACTCATTTTCTTATCATGGGTTGGATCTTGTTTAAATTAATTGTTTATGACATTAGGTTCATTCGTAGCTTATATGCATCTATTAGGATTTATTTTACTTAGATTAAATGTCAATTTGATCTCTTTGGTATGTTTAGTAAATTCATGTAGTTTACATCTTGGTTATGTTGTGTTGTATATGTATAGTTATCTAGCTTTGTTAACTTTTGCTTGTGTGTTTGTCTCTTGCACAGTTGTTTGTTATCACATCTATCATCTACCATTCATCACATATAAACATCATCTACTACATCATATATACAAAAATGCTAAGTATTACATCATGCATGTATGCTAAGCTAATCATCACATATCGTATCATCAATGGGGGTAAGAGGGGTTACGTATAATAAAAAATCTATCCCCCCACACCAATATCATATAGTATCATTCCAAGTGCTAGAATAAGAACTCATAAACATTCCATAAATCCAAAACATGTGATACTATCTACAGATATATCATCAATATAAAAACATGGAACATACACATCTCTAAATCTAAAGTATGTCACATACATAGAGGAAAGGGAAATCATACATCATGATACAATAATTGCAAAGTAATAACCACAAATCGTAAAAGGCATAATCACAAGTATGACATGAAAAAATCATCATCAAATGTCCATATGATACATGTATAAATGTCCATCTCAAAACTCAAATATACATCATCGATACAATATGCCATCTAAAAGGGGCATGCATCAAAAAACTGAGCCTTCATCAAGAGGCGTCACCAAAATAATGGTACATGAATCTATACATCAAAATTAACCTTCATAAGAGGCATGTATACAATACATCTGTACAAAAGGAAAAATGAGGAACGTCAACACAGCTCAGTGCCCTCGCCAGGGCTCCAAGGTCCATGACCTAGGGGAAAGAAGAGTGGTGGCTGTGATGGACCGGCACTAGGGGTATCACCCTGTTGTTTGACTGGCTATTGTCCAACCGACTACTTTGTAACAGGCTGTCAGACTAATCTAACTGAATGTCCTGACTTTCGTGACCTGGAACTTGTTGTGCTCACACCTATTTTCTCAAAAGGTGCTACCCACTGCCCTATCGGGACTGCTCTAAAATAGGTGGTCCTATAGTATAAGGCCTCACTGTCGACCCTCATAATATCCCGTATCAAATCGACATCTCCAAAAGTAGTAGTTTCCTGCATGGTGGCATCTCACTCACCTATCAATCTGCCCCTGTCAACATGAGCCTGTCTAGTGGTAGCGGCCTCTCGGTCTCTATCTGCAGTAATAGTCTGCACCTGGGCTCATGCCTGATCTCTCTGGATGATATAACCCTGTGATTGTGCCTAGGCATGGTCTCTCTGTGTGACAACCATCTGCACCTAGGTCTAGGACTAATGTAAAAGGCTTAGTATCTGAGCCCCCTGTGTGGCCATCTCACTAATTTGGCTCTACCATGAGGTACTATCCCCGCCCTGAGTGGCTTGTACTCTAGCTTGATCCCTCTCCCACTGTCAAAATCTATACACCTAAGTGTTATACCTGTGTCCCACTCTGCTGTATTATAAGGGCTTCATACCTCTGCCCTAGCCATATATCTCTCTCTAGCCACCTGTAACTAAACAAAAATCACCACCTATAACTGTTGCTGAAGAGTAGCCAACTGCCCACCATCGCCACCACCCCCTGGAGCATGAGATGGCGAGCCCTGCTCTAGAAATACCTGCTGCAAGAGGGGCATATATCCCCACTGGAATGCCTATTGGGAGGCAACTCTATGCCTTGTGCCCTGGGTGCCTATCTCTGCCTGATTCGGGGGTCCCTATCTCTAGGAGCTTGCTGTAATGGAGGACCCTGTCCCCTACCCCTAACATAACGCTGTGCAGTCAGGACCACCACCATTACTATCATCATCATCGCTATCATCACCACCGCTGGCTCCACCTTCGTCACATCTGGGAGGCCCTACTAGAGGAGCTCTCACGCTGGCATTATAAGCCGCCCTAGAAATAGTGAAACAACATGGAAGCACACCATGGTACCATGGCACATACTCGGGTGTGGTGCCATGATCTATGATATGTCTCAATGACACCCACATAGCAGGTACCACCTATCGGAAGCTGGCCAGTGCTTTATTATGGGCAATCTATGGACACATATCACTGTACTCTCGGGCCCTGTGAGCATACCATATATCTAGCCCAAGAACATCTTAGGTAATGCCAAACTGTCTTTGGCACCGATCTACTCTGTACATCTCCCGCATATAGCTATAGCTGCCCCAACATGAAAGTGCTCAACTCTGGTAGTACTGAGCTCTAAACTGTCCTCAGGCCACTGGAAATATCTATAAGGCCTCTATACTATGGCGGCATGATGTAGCTCATTAAAATCGCAGCTGTAATGATACACATCTCCCATGTATGGCCGCACATCGTCCCCGATCGGGACCCAGCCTATAGTAAAAGGCTCCTTTGGAGCCCGCACTCTCAAAACACCTAGGGGTGACCAATAGCAATGTGGTCCCATGCCCAAATCTATAATAGTCTAGCTGGTCCTACCATCTTCTGACGGTAGTAGGTAATCAAATGTAAGTCCCAGTATAAGTGTCCTAGAATGAACTGACCACAATAGTAGGTCTCTCCATTTATCAACCTGTGTATCACTCCAAGGAGGCCAAGCGGAAATGAAGCACCGGTCTTGTTAGGGAGTAGAACTCCACTGACAAAGGCCATCATGTAAACCACCACTCGGTCTAGCTCTGGATCCTCAATACACCGCGATAACTTAATAGTCATCCCATGCCGCGGTATCATTGGGACACCAAATAACTCTGAGATGCAACGCTAAATATCAGGCTAGTGACTCGTATACTAGATGAGCTGACCCTAAATCGGGACCCGCATAATGTGCCACACACCCTTGAGAGTAATAGAGATCTCCCCGGTCGGAAGACAGAAGCACTAACTCTCGTTGTGCCATCTCTCCGCTACAGCTATTAGAAGGCCGTGATCCAATGTGATCTGAGGCATATCAGCCACGTAAGCCAATCCCGTGATGTATAAGAGGCTATCCAATATCACCCTATCATCCTCGTCAAACTATGCCTCTATTTCCGCTAGCCAACCATATCGCTCGCGTGTGTGTAGAATGGGTAATATACGCTGCAAACAAAGAAACACACATGTATTAGGCACATTTATATCTACTTCTATCTAATTTGTTGGTAAAATCCTTGATTCTTCCATCTCATTTCCTAAAATTTCACTTTCTTCTAGTCTACTTTCTTTTCTCCTTGGCTATTTGGCCAGAAGGGTGTTCTACTCCCCCTTCCCCGATGCATATGTGCCTTCCCCGACACATACGTACCTTCCCTGACACATACGTTCCTTTCCCAACATAGGCATGCCTATTTCAATGCATATGCACCCCCTGTATTTTAATACTTTTTTCCTCATACACATAGGATGCATACGCACCCAGTGTGACGCCTACGTGCCTATTTTAATGCATGCATGTATGCGTCCCCATTTACCCTACTCAGGACGTATGCACGTCCTCTTCGACACACACATATGTGTGTCTGTGTCTTTTCCCTCTGGCGGATATGCGTACACGTACCTGCCAAATTTGATGCATGCGCATACGTGTATACATCAATCCGACACATGCGCGTACGTGCATATGTCAAAATATCCCTAATCTAGCCTAAAATTCCCTAAAAATGACATTAAATGTGTAATTCATAAGGAACGATAGACCACTCACGTAAGGTTCATCTGTTGGGTCCCGCATGAACTCTCAGATCTGATCTACTCGCCTCCCCCTGCTCAGTAGCCTTGTCATCTCACTCCAGGGCTATGTTTTCTCCGCCGTGATCATTCTAGTGCTTCTTCTATCCACCGAGGTAATTATTTTTCTATTAAAATATTTATTTTTGCTCCTTTTCACCCATTGGGGCAGTCAGTGCCACCATGCGGTCACTTCTTCATTGCACTGGAATAGTTTACACATATTCTAGGCACCTTTTCCTATCATTTTCTTCTATTTTTCCTCTCTTTCACCTATCGTGATGATTATTTTTATTAAATAATTTTTTTTGGCTTTTAATTCTTCTCGCCGGGGCATTTTTATGTGCTGACTGACACCTTTGCATTCACCTTTAGGCAGTTACATATGTGTTTAGGAGATCTTTGATCTCTTAAACAAATTTTTCTGACCAATCAGAAATTTAAAAATTGTAAAACCATTTAAAAAATCCAAAAGCATTGAAATACTTTGAAAATGAACTAAAAATTGGTAAACAACGCATTTGCAGCTGACATATGTATCTCTCACATGACACTCATCTCGTATCTTGCCGACATTTTCAAAAGTTTTGAAACAACAACTCACAGATCATCTGAATCTTTAGTCATCTGCAAAAGCTACGTTGCTTACTTTGTCTGTACTCTGGGGCACTATCAGTTTCCTAGTACTATTTTTCGTCATGCACGTTGTTTTTTCATTGGACCAAGTGTCCTCCATCTTTTCCCTTGCATATACAGATTTCTTGGGGCATCATTTTTAACCCTTTTCGTTTATCATAAAATTTGGGACTACATCTCGATAACAAAATATTTGTGTAACTAGCTTGAACGTTGTTAGTTTGAGTGTGTGTGATTTTACTCATTTCCCTATTAGAAGAGCTTGTTTACTTCTCGTATTGCATGGAGTTGTTATTTTAGCAATGGAATTTTTTTTGTATCATGGAGTTTTCATGTCATTTTACGCTTCTGTCGTATGTTTACATCTTAATAAGGGTCGATGATGAGGATTCTAAGCAAAATGATGATTTTAAGTTGTTAGCACTGGTTTACAGATAACTCAATATCCCCTTTTCTTGTTGTTTTTCTCATCTCCTCTTTACACTTTCTATTCCTTCTGTTCTCTTTTCGATCATCGATCGAGTTCTTCTATCACCCCATCAACACTCGAGGGGGCATCCTTCATCCTATTAATGTTTCTTCTACCCCTTCAAAAAAATTCTACTCGTTTATACTTGTCTACTTTCTTCGAAGTGACGTAGCTTACGTCACCTAAAGAGGGGTAAATGTAGACACATGTAGTTTGATCAAAGCACTATCATCTCTAATATTGCACTAACTATTATCTTCCTTGTAAATTGACGACACATCGTTAGTTAGATCTATCTAACTCCCCTTTTATGACACTCTTCTGGTCTTATTCCTCTTATAAGTCAATTAAATAGGCTATTATAGCCTCTTCTTGGCTAGAATCCTCTTCTTCACCACGTCTATTAGCTTCCTAGACTATCAATCCATTTCATTGGATTGATTAGGCCTTTTAGAACCCTCCCATAACCCTAATTTCTCTCTAAATAAGATTAATTAGTCTAACCTAGGTTAATTACCCTAAAACATGATCAACCTCTTCTAAACTCAGTCAAATCTTGCTTGAATTGCTAATTAACATGTTGACTCCCTTTTAGTCCCACATGCACCAAAAAGCCTTCCATTTCCTAAATGATTTTTTTTCTCGTTTATACTTGTCTACTTTCTTCGAAGTGACGTAGCTTATGTCACCCCAAAGAGGGGAAAATGTAGACACTTGTAGTTTGATCAAAGCACTATCATCTCTAATATTACACTAATGATTCTCTTCCTTGCAAATTGACGACATATCATTAGTTAGATATATCTAACTCCCCTTTTACGAAACTCTTATGGTCTTATTCTCTTATAAGTCAATTAAATAGGCTATTATAGCCTCTTCTTGGCTAGAATCATCTTCTTCACTGCCTCTATTAGCTTTCTGGACTATTAGTCCATTTCATTGGATTGATTAGGCCTTTCAGAACCCTCCCAAATACCTTAATTTCTCTCTAAACAAGATTAATTATTCTAACCTAGGTTAATTACCCTAAAACATGATCAACCCTTCTAAACTTAGTCAAATATTTCTTTGACTTTTTAATTAACATGTTGACTCCCTTTTAGTCCCACATGCACCAAAAAGCCTTCTATTTCCCAAATGAAAAACTATAAATAACCCACTACCCCCCTCCCACTTTTAAGAACACTTCTTCCCTCTAACATAAACTATAGTATTATTGCTAGGATTAGGAGTTTTATTTCATCTTATTGAGCTATCTTGTTTTGTCTTTTGCATTTCACCACATAACATGGAGTAAATGGGAAGAACCATTGGACTTGAAGCCATTAATGGTGAGATCCCAATCTCTTAAAGCATAAACTGATTGCTTAGATCCTTATTTGGTTCATTTAATTAAGTTTTCAAGAATATAGGTTAGTTATATTTGCTTAGTTTACTTATTTGCTTTAAACTAATGCATGTAAAGTAGGAATCCTTGTTTGTTTCTTAACTGATGGTCCATTGATCGGTTTTACACAAAGCTTTGGGGTTCTTGTGTGTTCTTACCCCATTGCATAGCTTTTGCAACCTTTCTTTGAACAGATAATCGACAGATCATTGGGTCGCGGGGTAGCAACTGCTACGATTTTGTGTCAATCGGAAGGGAAAAGTATTCCTACAGAAAAAAAACCACCACCATTTGATATTTTCCTAATAATTGGTGATCATTTGGTACACAATTGCATGATCGATTCTGTTGTCAGTAGCTTAGTTATGCCAAAGTAAATTGCAGACGTGTCAGGTATACAATATACACCAGTGTCTAGAGGAGTTGTTTAGCTAGATGGCACAACTGTTCAAACTGTTTGAATTATCTTAGGACTTTAGCTTACCATCCATGCATGTCCTAGATTTTTGTTTACTTAGACATATCGGTCATCGATCTTCCTCCTCTTTTTTCTATTTTCCTATTACGAGATTTTACTGCCAAGATGGGTGGTTATCTATCAGATGATTGGTCACATATGATTCTAAGGACTCGATATGGAACAAAATTGACTATAAGGGTGGAACCAATTTGTCATAATGATGTGGATCTTAATATCGTTAGTCCTATAAATGTGAATTATACCATCCATGATCGAGAGAAAGAAACTGTTGATCACAAACCAACCACTCTTGTGGAAGAAGTCCTTGATACTATGTTGGATGAGGTAAGTGTAGATCATTAGTATGATCTCTATGCTGAGGAATTCTTAGAAGAAGAATCTGGTTTGTTATTTTTAGAAGAGACAGGATTGGGTACATACTGCATTCATGAAGAAGGTACAATCATACCACAACTTTTCAAAACAATAAGCAATTTTGAAGAATTGTGGAAATTGTTCATTGATGGCTCAAGGAGTAAGAATGGATTCGGTGTTGGTGTCATGCTAATTTCTCCAGAAGGAGATAAATACTTATCATCTTTCTAGTTACAATTTATTTGCACTAACAATGTTGTTTAATACGAGGCCCTTATGCAAGGTGTAGACACCAAAAAAACGTCACCTTTCATCACTTTCCTCCAAAATAACCCAATAACCACATTCTACATGGGCGATTGATTCAACCCTAATTCGGTCACTCACAACCCTTTTCACACATCAAAATGACCCCCATTCACACACCCAGGGATTTAATTAACATCAATTAATTAAATTCCCCCTTTTACCCACTCATCAAGTGACCTAACCTTGCCACTAGACTGGACACCTCACCTAACCACCTCACCATTCCATTACCCCACTTACCCCTCCACCTCACCCTTCCACTACCCCACTTCCCCTCCTTGCCCATACCTAGCCCATACCCTTCTAGAAAGCCCTAATAGTGGCCACCTCACTCATATGACCCCTCTTTGTCCTATTCCCCATTCTAAGGGTGGAGGACGCATGTGCTCCGCCACTCAAAATAAAGTGGGGAAGGCATATTCCCCACTTTTCAAAAAAATAAACCTCCCCGACATAACCGATGCCAGTCATAGTCTGACCAATGTCGGTCAGGTGGGACTGGCGTTGGTCACCTGTAAATGCCCAGTTCAGGCTCTTTCTAAGGGGTTGCTTCACATTTGGTTGGCTGAGATTTTCCACTGTTTGGTTCATTAGTTATTCATTGGTTGGAATTTGATTCAGTGCAAGCATTCACATTCTCCATTTGCAACTCATTGGAACATAACAGAGCTATCAGAACTCCAAGATGAGACCAGTAGTGGATGTATTTGCAAGAACCTTTGTGAGCACAACCATTGAAGGACCTTGAAGCTAGACAGAGTTCAAACAGGAGGTCTCCCACTAACCTACCAACCTTCACCAACATCTATCACTCTTCTTCACCATTTTCTTAGTCTTCTACATGTATTAGACTCTGGGTAAGTGGATCCCTGTATCCTTCACTCATGTTTTTTGTTCTTGTTTCTTTATTTTCCTCCCCCAAGAGCAAAAACATCTCCCCTGCTCCTTAAACCTCACCCATTCAGCCCATATCCACACATAAGACCCTTTTTCACCCCATTCTGATCCCTAGCAACCCTTGGATCAATCACAGAGAGCACCCTAACCCCCACTACCAAAATCTGACCAAATCCCAGTGACCGTCGTCAGCTAACCCTAATTGTGGTTGGTCTACCGTAACTACCGTCGGTCACCCTGCTATCTGCCAGATCTCCACTTTCTATCCAAACACACCCAAAATCACCCCCAAAGACCCCACACTCTAACCCTAAAACCTACCATTCACCTAAACCTCACCCATATCCTCCCAACCCTCGGTTTGTCATCACCAATCCGGAACTATGATAATTCTTCACCGGGAACTCCTCGTGCTATGATTATTTACTAATGCACAGCCTTTAGTTTGGTGGATGTAATCTGGAAACAAAATAACAACATAACACAAGAATACCATCGACTATGATAAGACGGAATGATGACAAATCTGAAATATCAAAGTAAATTATAATATTAACATGAAACTGTTACAATCTCACCCATGAGGTACTTCAAGTGTTATTGACTTCACTTGCCTTTCACCAAGACTATGGGAGAAACTTTACAATTACACCTCTTAATGGCTTCTTCGACACACCTTTAAACTGATGGCTTCCTTCACACACTTCCTACAATATTTCTCACTACTTCCTTCTATGCTAAATGGGGGGGTGGCCTCTCTATTTATAGAAATTCCAGGCTTATCCATCTTATCTCGAAGATAGGATAAGAAATCCACTCTGAAGAATCATATTCCATACCTTAACTCTTATCTGTACATGTAAGCTTATCTTTTAAGATAAGATAAACCTTATCATTTTACATGGGTTCCACATTTTTAGACTTTTTACAAATAAAATATACAAAATATTTATGACCTCACTCCTTGTCCTTATTACCAATATAATATTTCTAATTCCTAATCACGTAGACCCTACTTCTCTAATTACCCAACCTTGACATTTTAACATTACCGGACCACTTACGACAAATATTTACTTTTTACAACATTCCTATTGTACTTTGACTGTTACCATACTCCACATTATTGGCGGCACCGTACTGACGGTGCCGTTATCTTCTATCAGACGCTACTACTAATTATACTTAACAACATCATATTCCTAATACATACATTAATGAAATAGAAATTACGGAGGAAAATTTTAGTGTCAATAGGTTCTGAGACAGAGTGGAACCTAAACATGACCTACTTAGACCTCTGTCACTTCTACAGTGATTGATACCAGTCAACCTTAACCGGCATCGATCTAACCTCGACCAACATCGGTCAGACAGACCTGCGTTGGTCTTTGTGTCTGTTAACATAGTATAGACTAACGACCTACCCTCTTAATCAAACAACCTAAAATACCCTACCCGACCCCAACCAAACCCTGTTTGTGACCTGCAGACCACCTAAACTACCTGTAACCTTACCCAAAGACCCTTTTTATCTACATAGCACTAGATGCTTTCATTTCTATGCTTCAGTCATTTCATATTAATTTATAAATAGTGGATTGACAGCCTGCTAGGAAGTATCACGCTTCCTAGATCTAGCATACGCTAGGAAGTCCACTGCTATATACTGTTTAACTTCCTCTTATGGTATTGTTTTCTTATTACAGGGTAGTCCTTCCTAGCCAAAAAGGAGTTCATACGATCAACCAAGATCAAAAGTCTACATGCGTGCATTCCACCTTCTACCCATCACCAAATAACAAGTAAACCTCCTACACCCTTATCTGTTTTAGTCTCTAATTGTATGCAAAAATGATCGAAACATTTTAGCATGCCTGGTGGGACCCATATGGGGTTCCTTGCATTTTGTTCATTCTTAGGAAAAATTTGTATGTCTGTTTCCCTTTCTAAAAGGCTTTCACATTAATCTCATTCTCTGGACTCTTCTTCTTTTTCTATTGTCTAAAAGTAATCATGTTTTGGTGCTTTAAAACAAATATTTCTTCCCTTTCATTAGTATCGCATTAGTGAAAGAGCATCCCTTCTCCTGTTCACTAGTTGTGACATTGAATAACACATTTTGATTTGGGTTTAAAACAATTGCATTGCATTTCTTGTATGCTGCATTATAGAGCACATTAAAATTGAGGGCAACCTATATGCTAAAATTCATGCCCAGCTGAGGGTTGATGTAAATGAATCGTAGAAAGCACTTTCTCTCTACCAGACTGCACAAAAACTCAAAAACCACATCTTCTTAAACAACATCTTAGCCAGGAACATTTGTCTGCGATCACATGATCAGGTTGGCAGGTACTCCCCAGCTCGTTACCTCTGTCGAGTCACTATCTCAGAGGATGGCCCACCCCCACTATAACATAACCTGAAACCTTACCTTTTAGATCTCCTTCTTCGTATTAAGCCTTCCTCACAAAAAAATTTATTCTACAGTTCATGAGTCAGTCCTTCTAAAATAGTGTAAGCTTAACACATTTTAAATCACTTGTTGGATAACGTATTTGTTAGCATTTGATTGAATTGTGTTTTGAGGTGTGAGAATACATTTCCCTCATTTTTCTTTCTTTTGTCCTTTACACTCCCCAATCACAATTGGAGTATTCCGACTTTTCTGAGAGTGAAGAAGCTTCATTATATTATCCACCAATCTTTGAGTTGATCATTCTGCTGATTCAAATTTACCTTAATCCACATTTCTACAATTTTTCAATCTCCATAGAAATTGACATTGGTTTACTCCTCATTGGCATCAGTTATACCCAACTGGTGTCGATTTTTGTTCTTTTGGATTAACTCGTCCAAAAGACCCTTGTTTCAGTTTCTTTGCTGTAAAAACTTCTGTGAGTCTCTATACACTTTGTGTCCTGCTAAAAAACCATCATAGAGCTTTCTCACCTGATCATTACCACTCTTTTTCCTTAGTTTGATAAATTATCCTTATCTTTCGGTAACCAACAACGGTTAACTCTTAACTGGCATTGGTCATCCCTAACTAGTGTTGGTTAAATTGTGTTGATTCTTTACCGATACTCTTCACCTAAGCTAGTTTTATTCTTCAAAATCTCCCACCTAACCTCTTTGTCGCCTTTCATCCTGACACTTATGGACCTTTATCCTACCATACCCATACCCGTAGGTGACAAGACTTTCGCTAACTTCTTGGATCATAACCGTTAGGCCTTACAACGATACCTCGCCAATTATGCAACACGGATTGCTCTACTATCCCCTACTCCCAAATCCCAAGCACTTACCCACCAAATGACTATCCCATCATGATCACCTCCTTATATGTCCTCATATGTGTAGTATCCAGTTGAATCGACCTCTTATGACCCTTATCAAAATCCAGTCATACCTACCACATATACCCATATGCTGAGTTCCACAGAGATATTTACACAAATTCCTCCCCCCTATACCCTTCCTCACATACAACCCATGGCCTAAACATCATACTCAGCAGGCTATCCCTCCTTCCCTACCTATATACCCCTGCAAGAATTTCTGCAACCAACAACCTTACCCACTACCTCACTCACACTCTTACCTATGACCGAAATTACCTCACCTATGCCCATACCTACGAAAAAACCCTCTTCACCTATACCCATACCTCTTACCTTATCTATTACCTCACCTACACCCTTACCCACGACCGAACACACCTCTCCTACACCTCTATATACAACAGAACCAACCCCGCGAACCCCTCTAATTGTGGGGGAGCCTACCTCATCCACTTCTCTACCCACAGAGAAGGAAACCTTAGCCACTACCTCACCCATGCCCATACCTATGACCAGAATTATCTCACCTATCCCCCTACCTAAAACCAAACCTACCTCATTTGCTTCTCTACCCACAGAGAAGGTGACCTTACCCACTACCTCACTCACACCCATACCTATGACCAAAATTACCTCACCTATCCCCCTGCCTACAACCGAACCTACCTCATCCACTTCTTTACCCATAGAGAAGGTGACCTTACCCACTACCTCACCCACACTCTTACCTACGACCAAAATTACCTCACCTGTCCCCTTACATGTGACCAAAATTACCTCACCTATACCCATACCTATAACCAAACCTATCTCATTCGCTTCTCTACCCACAGAGAAGGCGACTATACCCAATATTTCACCTATCGAGTTATCTACCCCATCTATTCCTCTACCTAAAAAGGATCCCACCTTACTCACTCATTTACCCATACATGAGTCTACCTTAGTTGCCGCTCTACCACCAATATATTTAACCTCACTTGTTCACCCACCTTCGAAAAAACTTACCCTTCCATTATCTCCACCCATAAAATAACATACCCCGTTTACTTGAGCTATTCCTCCACCAGCAGTAGGATCGTTTATTCCCTCACTACCTATTCCACCTAACCCTCCACCCATAAAAGAACCACTTTTCTTTATTCCCCCTAATGACGATTCTCCTCCAAAGGCCGTTGAAAAATCCTCCACTCTTCTTGCCTCTATTTTTCCTCTCACATCAGAGATTGAGACCCTCCCTGTTTCATAAGCATCAAGGAGCACCTTACAATTGTCATCTACTTCCCCTACCTTAGGATGACCCTCAGGTTTGGTTGATCAACCGAAGTATTTCTATTACCCTATCCTCTGGGGGAGGCCTAAAACCACTGTTCCTACCCAAGTGGCATTACCTACTACCTATACCTCAAGGACCGACATATCAATGGGAAAATTTACCAAGATTATCATATCTGAATTACAAGTGTCAACCCCTTCCTCTTCAACAACCCCATCAACCTTACCTTCACCTTACATTTTGCCTACATCTATGATGTCTCCTGTACCTTCCCATTCACCTCCACCTCTATTGCCAATGATTAGCCTGCATCCTCTTGCCATAGCTAAAAATCCTAAAAAGACAATCCAACCATTTTGGTACCTGTTAGTGTGAAATCACAACTCCCTCAAATGAGTTATGGATTTACTTTTCTATAGTAGACTCATTTGGTGTGATTTCATAACATTGAACTTTCCCCATGGTGTGGGAACTTGTAAAAGTGGGAAAGCTCTCTAGAGAAAGCTGGTTCTTGTTCCTAAACTACTTGCCACAAGCTACTCTAGTGCACGCAAACTAAATCTAGCCTAATCTAACCACTCTAAGGAACCAAGAAGAGAGAAAGAGGGAAAAACAGAGCCTACACTAAAGTAGTGATACACTAGCAAAGGAAGTAAGATATTCTGTTAAGGGAGAAAGAAACAGAAAAATGGAGATGAGGGAGGTCAGACAGAAGTGACATGGCCTAAATCTGCAAATCATCCATTAAACTCCATGAAACACAACATCCTGCACCTGCAAATGTGAAATACATGCACAAAAACCAAGAATGAAAAAGAGAGGCACGAAGAAACAACAAAATGATGCAAAGGGTTGAAGAACACCACAAAAACACGTTTTTTATTGCTCTAGAAGGTGCACAGACCATTACATGTCTGGAATAGAGGCACAAATACATTTTTCAGGCATGGGAGAAGGTTCATTGCTAAAAAATGGCATCGAGAAACAAATTTGACAGAGTTTCTCTATGCCTAGAATGTCTCTCTTCTTCAAATGAGAAGTGTTACAATATATGTAGAAGGAAAAGAGAGAGAAGAGGGAAAAGTTGCATCCTACTCCAACCACCATGAGATATGCATTGAATCTTGCCTTGAAAGCTCAACCACTGAATATCAATTCCTTCTGCAAATCCACCCACAATATGTCATTTCTTGTTCCCCAGCGAATCAAATTGAATTAGATCTGGTAGTTGAAGAGATTGGATTCTATGTTAATGGCCTAGAATAATTTTCTTCATTTTACCTACTAGAGCTTGCAAAAAATGAATTTTTAATCCTTCCATGGTGTAGAGGATGTTGAGACACTTACAACGGTGTCAAATTTGCTATATTTTGAGCCCTGAGTCGAAAGATATGCCCCTTTGAAGTTTTGAATCGATTATGTACAAATGGGCGGGAAAATAATTTGAAAAAAGGGTCCCCCTTTTGGATTGGGACACGTGGCGGCCAGATTGGGATAAAAATTGGGTCTGCGGGCTCAGAACTTAACTTTTCTCCTTTTTCGTGAAAAATCACAAAATCTAGAAAACTCCCATGGCCTCAAAGCTCCACATGGGCATGTGACTCCTTTTGGTTGGCTGGGAAATGCACTTCCATCTTTGCTTTTATGCCTTTTGGAGAATAGGAAAACTTTCACTTTTTTCCCCAACTCCCTACCTTGGCTTTGACTCAGGTCTATATGTTGAATTTTTCCTTAAGTCACAAGCCATTTTGTAACTTTTACTCCTTTTGGGGAAAAGGGAAAAAAACTAACTTTTCCCCGATGCCCTACCTTCCCTAGGGACACACGTCAGTCTGGCACTCACTTGGGAACCTTCTCTCTATTTAACCCTTGAATCAGCGCCATTGAGACACTTGGTAGCCTCTACCGACCTGTTTGTGCATTGACTATTCAACTAACTCTGCCCCCTTTGAGGACACATGGAGGCACTGTGTATGTTTACAAATCTGACCAGTTTGTCTTTAGAGGAGTGTCAGGTTGACACTTGTTGGCCTCCGCTACTTTGTGGACTTTTCAACGGTCCTTCTTACCTTTTATACTTTGGGCTATGTGGCGAGCTCGTGCTCACTTGGGTCTTTGCCTTGGGACAAAATCTTGGGGATACGCCACACTGACACTTGGCACTCTACGCTTGCTCATTTAGACTTAGCCAATTTTTTAAGGCTCGCCCTATTTGCCTTTGACTTTGTTTGACCAATTGACCCTGCCTCTATTCTGTCCTATGACACATGGAGAAGTGGCACTTGTTTGAGCCTCTCTATTTGGGTCAATCTTTGGAGAAGCACCACAAGGACATGTGGTCTCTTCTGCTACCTCCTCCATACTTAGTCGATTTTGGACCCTTTCCTGAACTGTTTCGAACCCGAGGAATTTGAATCTTCACCATTCTTGCTTCTTGCTTCTAGCTCCTTTGTAGCATCTTCCCTTCTTGTCTAACTCTGCTATTTTATTTTCTACCTGCTTGTAACTTGGGGAATGGATTTAAGATGTAGAAATGACCTGACAGAGTCATTATATTTTGTACAGGATCCTTTGATCTCTCTTGGCCTCTGTCACTTCATTGTTGAATCTTTTTATGACCAATTTGCAGGATTTGAATGAGTTTTCTCAGGTTCCTTCTATGTAGGGTCATGGTTCGATCCAATATTGAGCTCAGTAGTGAAATATGGATAACAATACTCTATCCTCAGAACATCCATTCCTTCACCTTCACCTCTGCCATATATTTTAGGCCCACACCATTCTTCCCTAATTGATTGATCTATGAGAGAAGACCACATTTTCAAACCTCTTAACTTGCTGTCCCCTACACCTATTCTTTCACATTCACCTTTACCTTCAATTTTAGGCCCCCACCCTTCAACCTTGGCTGATCTACCACACTGCCAAGCCCAATATCGACGACAAAAACCCATAGTTTCTTCTTTACCCTCTACATTCCATTCACATCCACTTTCTCCAACACCTCCTCTCGCACATTATTTTCCCGAGTTACCCCCATTTCCTGGCTTACCATTCACCTCGAATATCACACCTACAAGTTCACCCACAAAGGGAAAAATTCCACCCAAACATAAACCCCAACCTCTCTTACCTGCCATAAAGAAATTCTCAACCACACCACTTCCACTAACATCCCAGCAAAATCCTGGGCCCAAAAATTCACTACCTACCCAAAAGGTATCCCAACTAACCAAACCTCAAACTTTTCCTCCTTTCCTAAATTCACAAGTTCCTTTACCTAAACCTACTATTACCTCCCTCTGTCATCCCTCAAAAAAATCTTACTATGACATTCTTTCCACATTGTTAAATTTTTCTATCATTACACTACCACCTCTCAAGTCTTATGATCCATTTAAACCAAAACCCAAATGGTTTAATGACACTAAAATTTGTGCCTATCATCGCTCACCGGGACATGATGTTAAAGGGTGTAATGCTCTCAAGAAAATTCTTCGGAAACTCCATTCTCCTAATATTTCCCCCAACACAGACGACATTTTACGAGAGGATTCCATTCTCCCCACTAACCAACTCCACCCTTTTTCTATTCATCCACCTATACTTTCATACCTACATCACATACCTATTTCTCACCCAACCTCTGAAACCAGTACTATGTATACAACCATCACATCACAATTAAAACTAGATAACCCTTCTACCTCATCTTCACTTACCCCACCACCTCCCTCTCCAAATCAATTAGCCTATGGAAATGCCTACACAAGGACCATTAAATAAGTAGGATCAAAGCCTACAACTTTCATCCCCTTTGCACTCATTGACCACAGTTGGGGGGACCTTGACTCCTCCTACCACAATAAATACTTAACATAAATTCTCCCACTTGAACCCATCAGATAAACATCCACGGGGTAAGTTGGCTCCAAATTGGCTTAGACCTTATATCGTTACCCATACCTATGGGTCAGGTGCTTATTATTTATCTTCACTTGATGGTAAACCCAAACCTAAGCTCCTTAACATCTTGCATATTCAACCGTTCTATTGTTGAACCAAGTGCTATCACCCATTGACTATTACCGGCTCATCCCATGAGCACCCACTCCTTTTATCACCATCTCACATACCTACGATTACACAAAAAATCATGTGACTTTCCATCACTTGTTCAACCTTGTCTTCAATATGAGTACCATAGTTCTACTCATGGCATGATTCTCATGGATACTTTTCATCCTCTCGTGGACAGAATCCCATGATCATTTAACATTCCGTATACCCCTAAAAAAAATCTAACTCCACCTCCACCTTCACTCCACCTTTTTACCTAAGTTGTTAATATTCCTCTATAGCCCTGTCCATGGCTTAATTGGTAAAAGAAAATTCACCTATCGAATGGGGTCACCCTCCTTGAGTCAAACTTCCAAGCACAAAGATGAATCCCTCAAAAGGAAATCTACCATTTTTATCTAGTCACCATAAATAGACTGCTCCCTCAAAGGACAGCCATACTGCACTAGCCATACTCTACCTAGTAAAAAAAGGGACTAGGCCCATTCCGAAGCTTCCTGCATCGATCATCTTCACAAAGACCTCAAAGAGATTATCTAGTCATCCCACATAGACTTCCCACATCGATCAAAATATCCAAATAAAATAACACACCCTTTTTGCCATGGACTCGCCTATCTGGGTTATCAACCATCTTATAAAAAAGGTGCATATTTCCCCTTCATGTTTCCAACCTTTCACCATATCACCCTTCTACCACATTACCCTACTTTTCCTACCTATAATGGGACGCTGTCACGAATACGATCTGTCATGATCCTGCACATTGCTTCACCTTTGGAATAGTCTAGCTTGTAAGGCCTTTTAGGGTTTTGAGGTTCCTCGCACCTACCCTTGGTTTACGCATTGATGGTCCTTCCCAATCCGGCCACATCATCAATCCTATTACTATTACCTAATTTTCAAATTGTTGACATTCTTCCACAAAAAACAAAGCTTTCAACTTAATTCCACTTACCTCTCACCCACACCTACCTCAACCTATCAATCTCTATTTCACAACACATCTGATCTTCATCACCTTACCAACCCACACCCATACCTCTGACCTAGCATCTTATCCATCTATCCTTACCCACAAACATCACCTATTTACCCCTCTACCTATACCTTTGACCTAATCACCCACACACATCACCTATTTACCCATTTACCCATACCTTGACCCAAGGTCTACCACACCTATACCCTTGACGCAATCATTGACCCTTTTATCTACCCTTACACATGACCCTTACTTATTTTACCTATACCTACATACCCATGACCCTTACCTACTCAACCTTACCATGACCCTGACCTATTTTACCCTTACCTACATACCCATGAACACAACCTACCTAAAACCTACCAACCCTTCTCAATTCCTATTATTTTCCTCCCTAGCTTAAGAGAGAACTATATTGGTCTGAGGCCCCTTTTCAATGGGGCTATGTAGGCAACACTCTAAGGCCATGGGGACCTTGGAGGTTAGCTCAACCATCATGATCACCTTATTCACCTTTTCCTGTCCACAACAGTTCACCTCTTGCCTTTTGGCTACCTAATCTAGTCACATTCTACTCTAGTTAGTTTCCAAGTTATCATCAAATAAGTGAAAATTCATACATTTTTACAACATTCATGCCATCACATTTACCGCTATCATACACTACCTACGATCATACCAACAGGATCCATGTTACCATACATACCACGAATTAAACCACAACATATGCATACATCATCATTTCTTCTTCATCATATCAAATACCTGAGAAATCAATTCAACCATGCCTATAACCTGACTCAACCATGCCTACCAACCTGACTCCACCATGCCTATAACCTGACTCAACCATGCCTAACACACCTATCATTCACCATCTATGCATAACAATAAAATTCTATCAACACAAATACATCATCAACGAATCATCCATCTCATCATATAAATATGTGTATCCATACAATATACACGGATGCCAAATAATAATATACATCTCTAAAAAACTCTCATATACAACCTCACCTTCTTCGGTATGTAGGCCGGTATATATCAAAAAATGAATAACTACATCAAAATGGAGGTGCATACATCAGGCATCATCATCCTCCATGTCTCGCATGTCTCCTACTCCTCGGCTCCTGTACGACAGCCTACTAACATTTCACCACTCATCATGGGTCGTGGTTGGGTCCCTCTTAGTATAACTCCTGGGTCTGGCCTCCATGAACTGGTAGCCTCACCTTGACCCTGTCTCAGGGATTCTTGGCCCCTTGTGCTCTCCATGTTGTGCATACGTGATCGGGTCCTCTCACTCAAGGCCTACTGTGCCATGTACTCTCCGTAGGATAGGAAATCTATTCCTGCCACCATCAGTTGGTCCTGATAATACCTGGCCTCACCTAGTGCATCCCATAATTTGGCTATGGGTATTGTTTGTGGTGGCCCCATCGGCCTCACACCCTGTACCTGTCATGTGGGACTCTGTCCTGACCCTACCTATAAACCAGGACCCTGTCCCAGTGCCTGTGGTGGTGCCATCGGCCTCACACCGTGTGCCTACATCTGGGCATGTAATGCCTCAATCTACACATGTACAGTGGCCAACTGGCACTGTAAACCTGTAACCTGCACTTGTAGGGCAGCCACCTGTACCTCATCACCATCTCCACCCTATGTGGGTGCATGTCCCTGTGTTATTCGAGCCTATAAACTGGGCACCTATGCTTGCAAAGTGGCCACCTCAACCTCTGAACCTACCAACTGCCCTTGCACAATCCCTAACTGTGTAATTAGGGTCACCACCTACCCCTGTAGGGTGTCTCTTTTAACAGTGATAGTAGCTAAATATGGCTATCCTGGCTTGGGTGGTACTGCTCGTAAATGAACAGCCCACCACTGTCTATATCTGTGAGTCACCTTGGCATCATCAATTTTCTAGTCTCTCACCTGCTCCTCCTGCCCTATAGGCACTGTCGACTATGGTAGAGGCAATGACCTCTCTATGTCATCTCTCCTGTACTATGGGAAGGGTGGGGGTATATTATGTGGTAGTCCAAACTGTCATCTGACCCTGTGTACAAGTATCATCTCATGCTCTCTGGCACAATACCCCTCTATCCATATGAGTAGCTGTAAGCCATCTAAATCATCAGCCATCTGTCTGTATGAGGGATAACCCACATATGGTCTCCAAATGATGTCTACACTGGACAACCCCTTCAGGAACCTCCTGTAATAGGAAGCATCATGAGTAGCCCTACCTACTCAACACTCTCTAATAATTGGCACCCATCAGCTATATCCCACTCGAACAAAACCTATCTTGAATTCATTCACCCAGGGCATACCAACTAGACGCACACACACGATGTGCTCATACACCCAACAATGAAGTAAGAATGTGCAACATAAGCTGAACCTCCGTAGTCGTCCATACACCCACAACTCTCTATATAACTGCACCAAGAATGCTATCACCCATGCAAAACAGGTCCTATCCACCACCATATCATGAAGGACCCCCATCAATGATCATGGGAATCTCCCACCCTCTGCATCTAGCAACACAAAACAACAGACTGCCTCTATCAATAACACTACTAGCTTAGTCTCCTTTGGATGGGCCAAGTACATCTCTCCATAGCTCATGCTGGCACTGTGGAGTCTCATCTCCGCCAACCCCACACCAAATACTTTCAGTATCAACTCCTCAGACGCCTCTGAGGTGATTGAATATACCTATGTCCCCAATATCGGTAATCGCAAGATCCTGTAAATATCCTCTAGGGTGATTGTAATCTCCTCCATCGGTAGATGGAACGTGTTGGTCGCTGGATCCTATCTATCGATGAGGACGACTATCAAACTTAGCTGCCGGGATACATGTTGGTAGCATCTGACCTTGATAAGGCCAACATCTACCACATGTCACCACTCCTTGATTTTCACACCCCCTCGAACCGTCAAGAGCAGGGGTGACACCCTATCTCACATCCACAGCTGATCTCTCGCCTGCATCTAACAAAAAATCGCATTAATACGCCTTCATCATACCCACAATCACCCTTGACACCTCACCTATACCTATTACCCTACCTCTTCTTCCCTCCCAACTTACCTTCATATGCCATATTCTATCTACCCACCCCAACCCTAACCCACTATCATTCACCCATACCTATTTCAACCCCTTACCCATGCTATGTTTTTCACCAAAACATCTTCTATTACCACTACCTATCTCACCCACACACCCTATGACTCTTCTGGACCATGTTTCTCCAACTCATGACCGGTACTAGTTTCACTCAACTGACCCTGATCTCCCTCTAACCGGCATCAGTAATATTACCCATGACTAATGCTGGCTCCCCTTCACTGACATCGGCCACCCCCTGACTGACGTCGGTTGCTATCGTGTTGAAATCTCGTGCAACCCAAACCCCTCTCTTCCGAAAAAACTTCCTTTATTTCCCTTATACCCCATCCATTCCTACCTAAATCCCCCGTCCCCCCCTCCCCACCCCTCTTTCACCTGCTCACCCCCCTCCCCTTTCCTCTTTTACCCAATTTTCCCTCCCAAATTCAAATTCCCCTTTTCCCCCCAAAACCCGTTTTCTAAACCTGACCTCTAAGCCAATCTACCTCACAAAACAATGAAAGGGATTGAATCTTACCTCATCACGCTACCATCTCTGTGGTGGCATGTCGGGCCACTACACCGATGGTCCACCCGATCCCTCTCCTACCTCTGCCATCACCAGCCGATCTCCTCACCTCCAATCAACAAAATCGATCAATCTGATCTTGTGGCCCCACCTATCAACTACCAATCACCCGCTCCACGGCTCTTTAACTCAGCACTCCATTCTATCTGGTCTCTTTCACCCTTTCTCTCTCTCACCTATCATTTTCTCCTATTTGGCAAGTGACAAATGATTCCGCAAAAAGTGGAATTTTCCTCTTTTAAACAAAACATGACTTGACTGCCGTCAGTTTTACCTTAACCACCATCGGTCATGTGCCCTGTCTTACCATGGTCGGTTTACCACGACCGTGTTGGTTACCCTTGTTCACCACAATTACCCCCAATTTCACCCTATCAACCTGCCCGCAACCTTTTTTATCTCACCCAAAGCTTACCTTGACCCTTCACCTTATCCTCTAGACCTCATCATTCATCACCCACCCTCCCCATCACTTGGGGAATATTTGTTCCCCTCCCGTGGCCTTACCTATGCCACATCTTTTTACCCACACCTGCCCCCTTTGGGTGACCACCGACCTTACACACTCACTCTACCTTACGTTGCTATTATCACATTGTTTACCTACCAACCTTACCTTGCCTACAGCCGTGACCTTTACCCAAAAAAACCTTGAACTTTTGGATGTACCAGAACCACCCTATGCATTCCTTTATCTTACCTCATTGAGTTCTGGTAACGTATCCTTCACCATGGATACCAGACCTCAACAACCCTTGTTTGGATAACCTGATCAACCCTGGATGATGTAGCATTCACAAGCTCTTTACCATGGTACCGTGTCACAATATCTACGTGTGCGTATGCTTGATTGACACTACCCTACCCATACCACCCTACCCATACCTACCCTACCCACACCTACCTACTTACGCCTCCCTACCTAACCGTTGATTATGTGGATATTCTCATGTCCTCACTTATTACATTTTGTGATGCTGGTACATGTTTTTGCTCAGCATGATGACCTTACATTACCTATGGCCATGACCCTTGTCCAAACAAAACCTTGAACTTTTTACCTTTTAGATGTATTGGAACCACCCTATGCATTCCTGCATCTTACCTCACTGAGTGCCCAAACCATATCCTTTACCCTGGATACTGGACCTCAATAACCCGTGTTTGGATGACCCTTGCATCCTTAGCTTACGTAAATTTATTATTTTGAGAAACCCTTGTACCTCATCACATTTTACAACATGTGTGTATGTTTGAATGCTCTACCTACTCACCCACCCTACCTTTTGCCATCACCATAGCCACGAACCTCATCTCCTTCACACCTACTCTTACCTTATCAAACCATCCACCGCCTCTCTCTATTCTTCATCATCCATGCCTGATTTGAGGGGGGAATCACTCATGCCCCTACTTGGGGCACCCAGCCTTTACCTCCTCACCCTAAATTCACATGGGGTAAAAACCACCTTTCGTTTTTGTCACGCCACCTACCACTACATGCTACCCAACAAAAAGGGGCAAAATGTAGACACCAAAAACACGTCACCTTTCATCACTTTCCTCTAAAATAACCCAATAACCAAATTCTACATGGGTGATTGATTCAACCCACATTTTGTCACTCGTAACCCCTTTCACACATCACAATGACCCCCATTCACACACCCAAAGATTTAATTAACATTAATTAATTAAATCCCCCCTTTTATCCACTCATCAGGTGACATCACCTTGCCACTGGACTGGCCACCTCACTTAACCACCTCACAATTCCATTACCCCACTTACCCCTCCACCTCACCCTTCCGCTACCCCACTTTCCCTCCTTGCCCAAACCTAGCCCATACCCTTCTAGAAAGACCTAATAGTGGCCACCCCACTCATAGGACCCCTCTTTGTCCTATTCCCCATTCTAAGGGTAGAAGACGCATGTGCTCCACCACTCAAAATAAAGTGGGAAGGCATATTCCCCACTTTTCAAAAAAATAAACCTCCCCAACATAATCGGTGCCTATCATAGTCTGATCGATGTTGGTCAGGTGTGACAGGCATCGATCACCTGTAAATGCCCAATTCAGGCTCTTTCCAAGCGGTTGGTTCACATTCGGTTGGCTGAGATTTTCCACTAGTTGGTTCATTGTTTATTCATTGGTTGGTATTTGATTCAGCACGGGATTTTGCATTCTCCATTGGCAACTCATTGAAACATAATAGAACCATCAGAACTCCAAGCTGAGACCAGTAGTGGATGTATTTGTAAGAACCTTTTTGAGCACAACCATTGAAGGACCTTGAAGCCAGACAAAGTTCAAACATGAGCTCTCCAACCAACCTACTAGCTTTCACAAACATCTATCAGTCTTCTTCACCAGCCACTCAGTCTTCTACACGCATTAGACTCCACGTAAGTGGATCCATGTATCCTTCGCTCGTGTTTTGTGTTCTTGTTTCTTTATTTTCCTCCTCCAAGAGTAAAAAACTCTCCCCTACTCCTTAAACCTCACCTATTCAGCCCATATCCACACATAAGACCCTTTTTCATCACATTCTACTCCATAGTAACCCTCAGACCAATCACAAAGAGAACCCTAACCCCCACTACCAAACTCTGACCAAATCCCAGTGACTGTCATCGGCTAACCCTAACCATGGTCAGTCCACCCTGATCGCCATCGGTCACCCTGCTATCTTCCAGCTCTCCACTTTCTATCCAAACACACCCAAAATCACCCCCAAAGACCCCACACTCTGACCCTAAAACTACCATTCACCTAAACCTCACCCATATCCTCCCAACCCTTGGTTCTGAGACAGAGTGGAACCTAAACACCACCTACTTAGACCTCTATCACTTCTACACTGACCGATATCGGTCAACCTTAACCAGCATTGGTCTAACCTCAACCATCATCAGTCAGATAGACCGGCATCACTCTCTATGTCTATTAACACAGTACATACCAATGACCTACCCTATCAACCAAACAACCTAAAATACCCTACCCGACCCCAACCAGACCCTGTATGTGACCTGCAGACCACCTAAACTACCCATAACCTGACCCGAAGACCCTTTTTATCTACATAGCACTAGATTCTTTCATTTCCATGCTTCAGTCATTTCATATTAATTTATAAACAATGGATTGACATCCCTTTAGGAAGTATCACACTTCCTGGATCTAGCATATGCTAGGCAATCCACTGCTATATACTGTTTAACTTCCTCTTGTGATATTGTTTTATTATTATAGGGTAGTCCTTCCCAGCCAAAAAGGAGTTCACACGATCGACTGGGATCAAAAGTCTACATGTGCACATTCCACCTTCTTCCCATCACCAAATAACAGGTAAGCCTCCTACGCCCTTATCTATTTTAGTCTTTGATTGTATGCAAAAAGGATCGAAACACAAGGAATTTAGCTAGCTCAAAAGAAGGGAATCAAATCCCTAACTATTTTTGGGGAAAATGCGTTAGTTGTTCACCAAGTGATGGCACATAGTCCATCCAAAAATTATTTTGTAAGATCAAAAAAGAACCAAATTTGGGATCTGATTGAATATTTTGAGGCTTTCAAGATTCATGTTATTCCTAGAAATCAAATTCAAGATGTCGATAGGCTTGTTACGGTTGGCTTGCAATATGACATATTTGTTGATATCACAAAAGAAGGGTAGTAATCTATCAAAATGGTGGTTCGACCTTCAGTTCCTGATAATGTGAGTAGTTGGTAAGTGTTTGATAGTGACAAACAAATTCTCCTTTTCCTACAAGAAGCGGAAGAGTTTGCTACCAAAAATCAAGAGAAGCTGCAAGAATCATTTGGTGAACAGATTATACAATTGAAAAACAACAAGCTACTAAAAGGCTTGGTTACTTTTGAGTCCATTTATAATTTAGATGATCATGCCAAAAGGCAGATTTCTAACACGGTGATCAAAGAGGATGATTTTAAAGAAGTTGAGGTAGTAAATGAAAAGTTTCTAAAGATTGGCAAAGTGTGTACCCCAGAAGAGCAAAAGGCTTTCATCAAACTTTGTCAAGAATATAATGATGTTTTTACATGGAGTTATAAAGATATGTGTGTTTTTTTATCTAGATTTGGCATAACATATCATCGAACTGGATCCTAATGCCAAGCCAGTTTATCAGAAACAAAGACCAATTAATCCAAAAATTGAGCCAATGATGAGGAAGGAGCTAACAGAAATCATTGAGGCATGTATAATTTTTCCTATTAAGCATTCCTCTTGGGTAGCTAATTTGTTCCCTGTAAGGAAGAAGAATGGAGAAATTCGGCTATGTGTGGACTTCAAGGATTTAAACCATGCCTCGTTGAAAGATCATTATCCTCTTCCATTAATGGAGAAAATCCTTCAAACGGTGGCAGAATCTCAAATATTTTATTTTCTCAATGGATATTTAGGTTACTATTAAATTCTGGTCGAAGAATTCGATCAATTCAAAACGGATTTCACTACCTAGTGGGGCACATATGCTTACAACAAAATGCCATTCGGATTGTCCAATGTCAGGGATACTTTCCAAAGAGCCATGGACATGGAATTTAATGGACATATCAACAACATCATCCTGGTGTACCTTGATGATATACTTGTATACTCTAAGCATGCAAAAGACCACATCATGCATCTAAGGAAGGTTTTTCAAAGATGTAGAGAATTTGGGGTTTCACTTAACCCCAAGAAATTTATTTTTGTAGTGCACGAAGGAAATTTATTGGTTCATGTTGTTTCAGTAGAAGGAATTTCTATTGATCCAGCTAGGATCTGTTCAGTTATGTCCTTATCTCTCCCAAGTCACAAGAAGGTTCTCCGGAGTTTTCTGGGAACCATAAACTTCGTGCGAAGTTTCATTCCTCACTTCATAACATTGGCTAAACCATTGACAACCATGCTAAAGAAGAATATTCCATTCTCGTGGATGAAGGAAGGAAGGGAGAACTTCAAAGCCATCAAAATGGCCATTTCTCAAGCTCCCATGCTGATGAACCCTAGGTTTAATAAAGATTTTATTCTTTATGCTTTTACAGGTCAAGAGAGCATTTTAGGGATCCTCACCCAGGAGAATGGTGATTTGATGGACCAACCAATTGAATTCTTCATTCAATCCCTCAAAGAACATGAGCTCAATTATTCATTTATCGAAAAGAAATTCTTTGCTATCATTTGAGCTCTTAAAAAATTCAAACACATGTTTTCTAACAACAAAATTCATATGCTGGTGTCTCATCTCGACGTCAAGGAATTTTTGTTGAGAAAAGAGATGAATGAGAAGCATGCTAGATGGATCACGAAGGTGACGGAGTATGACATACATATCAAAGTTACCAAAATTTTTTGAGGTAAATGTTTGTGTCAAAAAATTTCCACAGACTTGGAATCAAAAGGTGATGAGGACGTGATGCTCCTAAACAATGATGAAGGTGACGATCATGTTTACTAGTTATCCAAAAGGAAGAGTTTTGTTTTCTCAGGAGAATATCCTTTTGACATGGATAATACTCAAAGATGGACCTTTCACCTTCATTCTATTCCTTATGTTCTATTAGAGGATGTTCTTTTTCGAAGGGATTTGAATGGTGTTCTCCTTCAGTGTGTGGGACCGAAACACGTAAGTAAGATACTTTAAGAGTTTCACAATGGCCTATTTGGAGGACATTATTCTACACGAACAACTTCTACCAAGATCATGTGGTCTGATTAATACTAGCCAAGTTTGTTCAAAGATGCCCATATCTGGGTAAGGAAGTGTAAGGAATGTTCTTTTTTCATCGAAAAATAGAAGTTAGCAACTCTTCCACTGCATCCAATTCAATTGGATCAACCTTTTTTTCAATGGGGGATGGATTTCAATGGAATGATTAATCCTCCATCCAGTGACAGACATAAATGGGTCCTTATTGCAACAAACTATTTTACTTGATGGATAGAGGTGGTAGCATTGAAGGAGAGAAATGAGAAGGTAGTTCTTGATTTCTTAGAAGGTATAATGACAAGTTTCAATGTTCCATTTACAGTCATTTCAGACAATGCAATGGATTTTCTTGGCCTGAAGTTGAGTGAATGGGCTGTTAAGAATGGATTTTATCTCAAAAATTCATCAAATTACTATCCAGAAGGAAACGGATTGGCTGAGTCTAGCAACAAAAACATCACAAGGATTATCAAACACACTATGGAAACAAACATGAGCACTTGGAACACAGAACTTAAGATTGATTTATAGGTAGATCGAATCACACCTAAAAGGGCCATTAGAAATTCTCCTGTCATGCTTGTATATGGAAGAGAAGCAAAAATTCTGCTCTCCTTAGAGTTGCCTTCTTTGGAGTTAACTCATCAGCTTGAGGTTATGGAGGGTGATCCTTTGACAGTTATGTTTATGGAGCCTATTTTCATGTTAGAGTTTGGTACACCATCCATGTGTTACACTTGGATATTTTTACGGCGGTCCCACTTGCCGGTGAGCGGGTCAAGGGGGTTCGGGGGGTGAAGCCCCCGAAGTAAATTTTCATGGGTGGTTTATTAACCCATGGGTAATGGGTAACCATTATGGGCTGGTTTTGGGCCCATGGTTTTTTGGTACCCATTTTTTTGTAAAACCACCTCTTCGGCTACCTATTGATGTACTTATAAATAGATGGACATATAATAGGATTTATATGAGTGTGTTTTGTGAAGGTGAATAGTGTGTGTGAATTCAAGTGCGAATTCGGGATGGTTTGCTAAGCGTAACTCCAAATAAGATCTGATTATTGTAATTGTGAAGACTGTTGGCTTGAAATAAAATTTGAGCAAGTGTTCTTGGTGGATGTAGCCCACATTGGGTGAACCACGTTAAATATTGTCTTCGTGTTGTGCATTTTTTTTTTCATTTTTGTAATTCTATTCATACTTCTTATTATTGCGATTATGAGGAATTATTCCGCATTAGATATTATTAATTCCTAACATTGACAGCTAGGTTTGCTAAGCTCATGGAGTTAGAAGAACTATGGAACAAGGCTATGGAGACTTTGGAGAAACATCAACCTCAGGTTAAGAAATATTTTGACAAGAAGGCATTCGACATGCATTCTCAAGAGGAAGATTTAGTTCTCAAATGGGATGAAGATAGAGCCAAACTAGGAAATCACACCAAGTTTAACGCTCTCTAGAGTAGTCCATACATTATCACAAGTTACAAGGAGGAAAATTCATTCCATCTATCTAGGCTCAATGGATAAGAGCTGCCCATGCATGTGAATGGGATACATCTCAAAGCTTGTTTTTGAGATCATTCCATCCCCTATACAATTTAGTTAGGTGTTTTCCTCCAAGTCTTTTTCAAATTTTTGTGTGTTGCTGTTATTTTTTCTTTCCTTGTTGTGTTTTGTGATGTTCTTACACATTGTATCATCATTGGAGGTTTTCAAGGAGAAAGAAGGTTCAAAGTTTCAAAAGTGTTTCAGGATTTCCCAACTCCTCAAATGCTTCAATCAAAATTCCACAGTGCTCTATAAGTGCCAAGCATTTGTCAGTGTCAATATATTTTTCATGCCTATCATTGTTGGAGAGTTCAAGATCATGTATCATAGAAGATCAAATCATCTTTGGGATTTGAATATTGACTCCATGCCCAATGGATGACTTAAGGCTACTAGAATCATGCTTAGCAGGTAATCATCCCCGAGAGGTCACCAAAATTGTTATCAAATTTTTACCCTTTAGACAAAAAATGGACAACATGGATCAATCATACCCTAAGAACATGAAATCCTTTCATGAAACATTTCGGGACATTATAGGAAAAATTTAGTGTTGAAGGAACATCTGTGGTGTTACAGGAAATATCAGATCATTTCAGAGTGTTCTCCTATTTTGGGTATTAGATTTTAATGGGTTTTCTCGTAGTGTTGAGGTTGGCCTCTATGGGCACACTTTCCACCAAGGAGTGCGATAAATACATTAAAATTGAGAAATCATGTTTTAAATATCCTATTGTGCTCCCATTACCTCTTTAATTTCAATAAAACATAATGAAGTTATAAAGCAGAGAAAAGTCGAATCCAATGAGCTAGGGAGGTATCGAGCTTGAAATAGCTCGCCAAGTAACTCGGTGAGCTACTCAGAGAGTAACTCCGTGAGCTACTCGGTGAGTCAACCTAATAAGTGGTGAGTTAGCGTTGAATGTTAGCAAGCTCAATGCAAATATTGAATGAGCTATGAGATGAAAGTCGAGGCAAGTCAATTAGTATGAGGGAGATAGGTGAGTTTTATTGTGTCCTCAGATGAATCAACTCAGGAAGTAAGAGGAACTCAGTGGTTGAGCTCTACGATCTCCTGAATGGGGTGGCTCAACGTAGCTAAGGATGGTGGGAGTTTGGGGAATTTTTGGTTCATTTCCTAGTCGTATGGGAAAAATGGCATCGACATTGTGTACTTCAATCATTGATGTGGAAAATTTGGAAGAGTGGAGATCGAGAGCCAATTTGTTGAATCAGTATTTGGGAAAAATGGCATCCAAATTACGGAGCCCCTATTTCAGATAGGATAGTTTCCGAGTTGAGCGGGCACGTCACTCAAATTAAGTGTCAAACCAAGTCACTAGATAAGTTCTGAAGGCATACGAACTAGGTGACATGGAGTTGTACGAGAAATTCAATGGCTCGGATAGAGCTAAGAAGATATGCAAAATTATGATGAAGGCTTAGTCGCAGTGCTCGAGGTGATCATTTATGGGATCAGAAGTGAGGCTCATTGAACTCAGCTCAGTTGTTGAGGCCGGGGTGACAGTGAATAGAATTGTCAAGGCTTACATCGGTAAGCTCAGGAGAATGAATGGACCTGGTGATGCAAATCTGATTCAACACAAAACATGGGGATTAGCTCGATGATGAGCTTATCGGTGAATAATGAATGATACTGGCAAGTGACTCTTTGAAGTAAAGTAACTTGGTGCTTGGTCGCAGGAAGAAAGAGATGGTAGGTAAGATTTGGCTAGTCATGGGTGTCAAAGTTGAGGGATGGCTCAACTCATGGCTCGGGTGAGTTGTCACAGGATCAGCTCGATGAGTTCTCATCCCATGGGGATACATGTATAAATGGTATAGGTTGAGCTCATTCCAGTGATCTCATGGTCAAAATGGCTGGTGAAAGTTTGTGAGAAGGTTTAATGGAAGTTCAGCTCGACATGGTTTGCATAGGATTTGTTTTAGTGAAGATATTGGTTGAGGAGGTGAGTTGCTCGAAGAAAAAGACTCAGGTTCATGAAGGAGATCTGATGATGAGCTAAGTCATTGATTTGAGGAGATTTCTTGCAAAAAGAACAAGATGACTTCGCCTTGGCACAAATGGAGAATGATTGATCTCGGGTAAGAAGGCCATTGTAAGAGAGTTTGAACGAACCATAGCCATAGCTTAAATCACAAGATGAGGAGCCAACTCGACTTAATGGCTCGACGATTGAGTTACTCACCTAGTGAAGTACTCGCAAAGAGGAAAATAAGAGTCTCGGAAAAGTCAAGTTAGAGATCAATTTCACATTGGTGTTGGGTAGACATGACTCAGTGGATAATACATCAAGCAACACAGATCGATTGGATCGTACAACCTGGGGAAGATGCTCAAGCTTGATGGAGCTAGTTTCGTTTCAAGTTTGGATTGGAATCATGCTTGACGATTAAGTCACTCAAACTTGGAGCCAAGTTATGAGTAAGCTCACTAGGAAATGGGGTGTCAACCGAGCCGTTGAGATCTTGTCACATGGTCTCATAGGAATGAATCGATGGTTACATGGTGAAGAAATTTTTTTTCTCAGTGTATCGCATAGAACTTAGCTCTGAGCGGGTAACAAGGTAGCTCGAGGGGAGATCACAATGAATAGCCAACTTGGCTTAGGATTGGTGCCAACATGCTTAGTCGTGAGCTTGGGTCCACTGAGGAACCATGTCAAAAATGTGTGACACACGTGGAGAAGTGAACATTAGGAACCAATTTTCCAAGGAAGCATATGGGCAAAATGGGTTCGAAAGTTCAGGATTCCCACTCCTATCTTGTGGAATTTCCTAATAAAAATGCCATGTCAAGCTTGGAAAAATGATGTTCAGGATCCCAAACCAAGAAATCCAATAAGGAGGATGTGGAAAAAATAATGTGTATTTCGAGTGAAGTGGGGCAGGTTGTATATGCATGGTCAAGTTATTGGTTAGTGGTCGTGTTGGAGTAAAGTGCGGGAGTGTGCTCATAAAGTTAAACCTGAGTCTTTTGGCTGAGAAATCGGGAGACCTGGTCAAGGTGTTGAGCCCTCAATGAAATGCACAATGGGAAGGTTAGAGGTTATATCATAGAGAGATCTACATGATGGATAATGAGACCCAATCAAAGTGGGTTATCATTACACGAAAACCAAGTTATGTGTCAACTCAACTCAATGGGTCGAGCTAGTGGTGGAGACTGAGTTAACATATGCCATGTGAGAGACTGACCTAATGGCTTGATGGAGGATACAAGGGGTTCCATCAAATGTAAAATTTATTTTTATTAAAATAGATTAAAAATATTTTATTAAAAATATTATTTTAAATTAAATAAGGATAATTTCAATTTTTGAATTTGTTATGCATAATGGGTAAATGCAATTAGTGATGTAATTAAACATGGTGGCCGTCATGTGCCATTATTGATGCACTATAATTTAGGATTTCTCCATCCTTTCTCTTGAACTATATTTTCTATAAATGTAAATTGGAAGCTCATTCCAAAGGGTTGGACATTTTTCAGTCTCCCTCTCTCTCTTCTGGAAGTTAGTCTATTGTGGATTGTGAGGATTTTTAAGCCTCTTTTCCAACATTGCAATTGAAAAATTTGCCTCTTCCTCAAGTAATGATGCATTTTGCACATGATTGAGGTAATAAAATTGGGTGTATTGACTAATTATTGGTCCATTCATCATTCTAGATACTTATTTGTGCCTTTCTCATGTATGCAGGTATACTGTGTAACTTCAAGTTTCCATTACAAGTTTTGGGAGTTTTGTGATTATCTAGGAGTGAATCTTTGTATCTGGTTGAGTTGTGATGCTTGTTCATCTTTCTCATTTTCATCTTCCTTCACTGGAAAACTTGTTTAGCAACACCCTTTCTTGGTGCATCACCACTTCTAGTATAGGTTTTATTTCTTGCAAATCTCTCTCCCTTAACCCCATGAAAATGTTAGCATATGTCTAGTTAGCTGTTTTATTGCATTAGAAGTAGTCTTGTGTTTAGTTTAGGAAGAGGAAGCAAAAATTCTTCGGAGGTTCACCTCTAACCCAAGTCCCACAGCTTGAGAGGTGATCCCATGTTACCTATTCACACTGAATGTCCTATTCACATTTTGGCCATCCGGGGGGGTGTTGTGATTTGGTGATAACATTTCCCACGGGAGTACTCTCGGGACATCCGCTGCTATAACTAGGGGTGTCCATGTGGGGCTATATATGAGAAATCTCTTGTATATCCTAGCTGTCAATAAGATCACAAGACCTATCGTCTTATGTGTCCTCTATCGGACCCTGTATAAATCATGCACTAGTTGCACCCATATAGTGGTCCCTCGGATAAATAACATATCTTGCTCTATCACATCTTTGTATACAACCACCAAATACAATGGAATAATCCCATCTACCTTGTGACACAGTATGCATGACACAGTAATGTGCATCACCACTTTTCAGATATCTGGAATGTGTGCAGTGTGCACTGTGCTACGCCTAACACTAATCATTCCCTCATCATATGACTCATAGCCTGTGGCCCATACGGCTAGGGATCTCATCTCTATTGTGTCCATGGTGAGATTACAATACATGTGATATCCCTCTATCAACAAGCCCAATATTTCGTGCAAATCCTGAAGTGTCAAAGGCCATCTCCATTGTCTCACTTTCCCACCACCGAAAGGTATTGGCCGTAGGATCCCATCCTGCCAAAAAATTCTGTAAAAAATCTAGACTCAATGGTATCCTGGGCATCTACATGATGACCCAAATCCTCATCTATGCAGCTATGTTATCTCATCATATGTCAATCTAGAAATCATGTCATTCAACCATGCTATGTCAACCAATCACAATAGGTGGATCCTTCGATCCCCATGTAATAAAAAATTAGCAAAAATTAGGCATTAGATTCATTAAAAAATAAATTTTAAATTTTAAAAATTAATAATCTACATGCTTCATAATGTTTCCTATGACATCAAACCTCTGGAAATGCCATCGACCTCTGCCAAAATCTCTACATGATCCCAATGCCATCGGCCCTGTTGTTTCAGGGGGGTCGATGGTGTCTAAATCCATTTGACCATAATTTTTAAAAATTAAAAAGCAAAAATATAAGAAACAACAAAGCTAAAAGAAAATCCCTCCCAAACCCACTTGTATTTTGTCCTACTCTTCCCAATGACACAAGTTTGACTATAAATGGAACCCTATTACCTTCACATTTCATAAAAAATCCAAATTGTTAATAATCTGCCTAACAAAATTAAATGCATTGTCTTATCCGTGGTCATGCTCTACCGCATGCACCTCCTCGTCGATTTAGGCCTCTTCCTCATACTCTTGCCATCTCATCACTCAAATGTCCAAATGTGGAATTCCATAGCTCAATTCTCTTAATTCCAAAAATAATAATAAGTAAATAAACTCAAAAATCCTATATAAACTCAATCTTTCTATTCAATTTCAACATGATGGTCCTCAATCTTTAAATACTCATCATTTTTCATTCCCGATCTCTGAAAAATACGTCGTTTCTTGCATTGGGATCATGGTCTTCTTTCATTCTTTTTGACATATTACACGCCATGTTCCACTTGTTGGCCAAAAATCACACCTTTTTGATGCTTTATCTCCAATTTCCAAATCCATGACATCCATCCCATGGGCCCATAACTAGGTGATTTATGTTTTACTTTACTAATGATCCTCTAGTGTTTCCTTTCACCTTTTCTTCTCCAGGGTTCTAGCAACATGGATTGCACACGTATGTAGCAGGATGACCCTACATTATCAGATACGCACTGGTGGGTATATTTCATTTTAGCTAGTCCTTTTCTTACTTTCAGCGCATACTTTCAAGTTTCGGTCTTATGTATCATTCTTTCTGCTGACTACCCCATATTTTGATATTGCGACATGTGGTAATCAACGGCTGGGGCATATGTATACACCAATTTTTTTATGATTTCTATTTTCATACTTGTTACTAACAATTTCCCTTTTCAGGTTAGAGGTCGCTAATGCATCTATCTCTGGAGAGGATGCCTTAAGGGGCTTGTTTTCGAGATAGGTGTATGGTTATTCACGTAGCCATTGGGTTAGGGATGATACAAGGAGAGAAAGTTTTTTTTGCTCCCATTTATATATTTCTTTTGATTTTATCCTTTTAATTTCCCTCACATTCTCCCAACATATTTCTTATTCATGACCCCATTTCTTTCATTATCCTTACTTCCCATGAAACTTTTCTCATCTCCCTTTACTTTTTCCCCCTTACCAATGCCATCGTTGGTGGGGGATTGCATTTGTGCAAATTAAAAAACACTTCTGACACCTTTGCCCACGAGCGATGGAATCAATATAAATACCCCAAATCTCATTTGCACATTAGATGATGACATAAGCTCTGATAATATCAAAAAGGAACTCACCATTATCTTTTCTCTCTTATGCCAACTTACACTTGCTTGATTAGCTTCTGGATTTCTTACATCTTGAATCTTGTCTTGGATATTCTTCTTGCTTGGATTGGTTCACTTACACTTTTGGGTCATCTATAGTGAGCTAAGACTTGATTGTTTCCCATTATCCACTTGAAACTAGTTCTCTCTTTGTGTATGGTCCTTTGGGAGATAGATGCATCAGCAGCAGCCCCAACAGGTAAGTGCTCCAACTCACTTTTTCATTTTGTATAGAGTAGTTCCTTACTTTCGATACTTACTCTATATTAGCTTAGTGTTTTATGGACACGCTAGGTTAGCATATTGTATTTCAGATATTTACTTTATGTTACATGATTGCCTTAGGTTAACATAGAATTTGCATGCTTACTTTCTTTATCCCCCATAGTTCTGATACCACCATAGAGTTCCTTCCTCTTCTTTAACCTAAGGCCTTAAAAACCTTAGTTTGTCCTAGTGTAAGGGATACTTCCCTTGGGGTATGTGATCACAGTGGTCCCTGTACCCCCTTTAATTTTATCAGTTTGTGTGTCGGTCTTGGTGTGTCCCTCACTTTTTTCCTCGAATACCCTAGTTGAATGGATGATTAGAGTGCACAGTGCCTAGACAAATTTTTAATCTCCATACAACATGTATGAAAAATGGGTTGTGGAAAGGGCATTGGAAGCTTCTAGAAAATGCATTGAATGGTGTAATTCAAGATTCCACATCTTCCTTTATCCTCCATTTCTGCACCAAGATAAGAGCTTTGGAACATGGTCTAGTTATCCATAAATATGTTTGCCAAAGAGCAAAGCCAAAAAAATGGTCCCTTTCTAGCTTCTTCCCAACCTACACAACAATGGGAGATTTAAGACAGAGTGTGGTCATCCATCAAGATGTAAGGATAGAGGAATCTTGTCTAGTGTTGTAGATTCCTTTGCCCTGTTATACACATGAAAATGAGAAAAATTAGACAAGCGACACGAGCTATTTGATAAAAATATTCAAATAAATGTTCTCATTGATAGGTTGTTGTAGGTTGCATGCATAGGGGATTTGTTCAAAAGAAAAAAAACTTAAATAAAACTCAATTGACAAGTGTCAAATTCAAATGCCACTCAACCTTTTCCAGCATCCTCACACCTACGCTAAAGGAAAATGGTCCATGTGGCTTGGGGGATTTGAAATTCACGAAAGGATAATAGCGTAGGATTTTGTCATATTTTGTAGTTGCAAGTGCGTTAATATATGCAGGAAATGTGGAAACATACACAAGGCACATGAACAATTTGAAAAAATGTCTTGAAGAAATATGGCCTTACATGCCTGCAATGTTTACTACGCATTCACAAATTATTTTTTTGTTTAAAAAAAGACCTTTGGATCTTCCAATAAAATGCTCCTTGCAAGCGTAAGACAATCTTCCATGTCCTTGGCCAATATCCTCATACCTACATTCAAATTTGGAGCTTAGTAGATGTAATAGTTGCAAATGCTATGTTATATATTTATGCATATTGCGGAAGCGCACCACTGTTTGACCAAATGTTTGGAAAAAAAGAAAAAGAGAGAGGGAGCACATAAACAAACTTCATCTTTAATTATTTTAGCAGTGTTGGTTATCCCAATGAAAATATAAAATTTGTCATTAGTTTGCAATTCAGAACTTAAATAATTGTGGGTATGTTTTCTTGGTGCTTGGAGAAAGATAGTGGCTAGGTGAGTGTGCTTTCTTTTTGTTTGAAGATCACATAAGAATGTGGAGTCACCATTTTTAGAGAAACTCTTCTTTTGAGTTAAATGAACTTTAGTTTAGCGTTGTTACCCAGGTATAGGTGTATGATAATGGGGGAGCTTAATCAAGAAAGACCTATTTCTCAAAATGCCTATGTTGGTGCAATTAGTTTTTGGAAAACAATGGGTGTATGAGATGGACCAACTAGGTTGGATGAAAGGTTTTTGGAATTCTATAAGAAAATGCAATTGGCACGTGTAGCACCAACTCCTCAACTTTCACTCACTTCGATTATGACAGTCATGGTCATCTTATCCTTCTCTTGCATGATTTTAATGTTTTTAGTTTATCTTATTTAAATGGAATTGAAATTTAAATCATAAAAGAATAATATATCAATGAATTAGATTAGACATAAAATTGTATAACAATTTACCTCTTATTTTTACACAACTTGAATGGCCACTTCAAACATAAACCTAGTTCCCTATGTACATATTTGAGATGTTTGGAAAACTCCACTAATAGTTACCGAAGCCACATGGGTGGCACATTGAATTTGAAACTCAGTAAACACTAAATTTTGGTGACCTTGTGAAATCATAATGAAATCTATTTTTAATGAGATATGAAATACCTATATTAACCTTGAAACAAGAAAATCAAGGTTTGACCTTGTTCCTTGTTAACGTGAGATATCAAATTTTTTTTACAATGTCCATATTTGATTGTTTGATCATTTACCATAGCGCATTAGGAGCCTTATTGACTCTATGTGCAGCTTTGTGAAGCTACTGAAAATTAAAAGTTTGGTTTGGTTTTGACCCATAGTTTAGTGCCCGAGGTGGAGAATTAGTATTTGGCTCCCGCATACCTCTAGTATTTCTCTACGATATCACTACCAACCCTTGGTTCAGATAAAATATTTCCGTAGACCATTTTTCCATTTGGCTTTTGTAGGCCTTTGATTGTTGGGTGAAGAGGCCATTAAGGTGCAATTACAATCGGTAGCTCTAGAAAGATGGCCACCAATTGAACCTAGTTTGCCAATTTTGGGTTCCCTCATCTCCAAGTGTTTCCCTATATATAGGGGATTAGGTAGGGATTCAACTTCTTGTGGGTTTAGGTCTCATATATTGTTTTTGAACATAGATTCTAGAACAACATGACTAAATTTGACGCTTTTGAAAACTTTCAAGTAAATGTTCAAAATTGTCATATGACCTTATCCAAAAAAAATATTAATCTCGAAACTTTGTAAAAACTAACACATGACTGTAAGAAATTTTTTTTGACACTTGTTTTGTAAAGAAATTGATTACGAAAAAGTGATGTTTCTCTCTTTCTCCTCTTTCTCTCTCTCCAGTTTTGAAAATGAAATGGAATTAATATAGCTTACTCTCCCTTGTTTTATGTTATATGTTTTATTATCGTAATGGAAAACTATGTAATCATTAATTGTGCTAGATGGTGGGTATATTCCATGCCAACTTTTTGTTGAACGTGGTCTGGTCGCGTGTACCCTAGATAGAAGGATTTAAAATCATGTTTGATATTTTGTGATGACGATTTGTACTTTCTTAAATGAATACAGTGTAATTGGTAACAGTAGCACTATCTAGTGGAATTTTATAGAATAACAATGTTGTATCAAGAATGAGAAATATTACTGCCCTCTTGACAAAAATGATAATCTTATTTACTTTGGATAAATTATTGGATTGCAATTGGTTGTACTAGATGTTGAAGCTCGTGTTGTGTTATTTGTATGTAATTAATTGTTTACCACTGTAATTTTCATAGTCCCCTCATAAAGATCAAAATCTATGAGAGAAATTCATTTCACTTAAACTAATGAAAGTTATCTAAGTTTCAATCCTTTTATCGTATCTCCTCTCTTACTAGTGCCATGACTAGTTAAAAAACCCCTAATGTATTTGGAGACACGACTTAGAGCTAAAAAGGGTGTCTTCCTTTCAGACACATAGAATTCTTCCAAAATACCATTTCTATAACTTAAGTGTCCTTGCACGAAGTAAAAAATTGACAGAGTAAACATGACTAACATTTTTGGTATCACATGTCTACCCATCTTCCTAGATAAAGTGTCCTTACACGAAGTAACAAATTGGCAGAGTAAATAGGACTAACATTTTTGGTATCATAGGTCTACCCATCTTCCTAGATAAATTAGTGTTCAATGTTCACGTTTGACCTTGGTATCCTAGTGGACAACTAAAATTCTTATGAAGATAGTATGGGTTAAGTTAATTATTGATTGATCCTTCCACAAGGATGGATATGATGTAAGTGGAGTCAATGTACCAATTTTATTATGCATTAAAACCTTGTTAGTGATCCCATTAATTTCTTGTAGATCAAGATGTTACCTTGGCTATGTAGCACCTTGGTATTTTATAGAGGTTTTATGGGGTAAAGATGTTTAAACACTTTAAATTATTTTATAGTTGGGCATAGAGCCCATGAGGGAATTTGGAATTAAACTAAACTCAAACCCATTAAGATATTAATGTAATGAAATTAATTGTATAATTCAGATCATGAGCAGAAATATAACACCAAATAACACAATATTCCAGAATAATGATCTCAATATGCAATTAGAATAGCTTCGCCACTTCGAGGGGGAAACCTCCAAACCATATAATAAGACTCAAATGCTCCAAATGATGATGAACTACTACCTAAAATCCCCTATATATACTATTCATATGTTATGGCCAACACCAAGGCCGACCTACTAAGCATGAGAAAGTATAAATGATATAATAAAATGATATGGTAAGCCACAAGTCAGCTACTCATATCCTAATACAAGCAATAGGTTAAGGGCATAGCATGCCCTTCCCCTTCAAAGCAACATTATCCCCAATGTTGAGAAGCTTTGGGTGCTGCTGCAGGAATGTCATATCTTCCCATGTTGCATCTTCATTGTCCATATTCTTCCACTTGATCAGGTACTTAGTAATAACCCGTGTCCTCAATCTTTTAGTGCATGTTTGAAGGATGCATTTAGGTTCCAAGATGACTCTCCCCTCCTCATCAAGCTCAGGTAACACTATTTGGGATGATACTCTTTGTCCAATTACTTTCTTCAAGAAGAAACATGAAAGACTGGATGCATTTTGGTTGATTGTGGAAGTTCTAATTTGTATGCTACGGTACCAATCTTCTGCAATACTTGATAGGGGCCATAATACTTCAATGAAAATTTACTATCCTTTTGTTGTTGTTGTTTCAAAGAAATTTTCTTATATGGTTGTAACCGCACAAAAACCCAATCACCGACTTCAAAATGCCTTTCTATGTGATGTTGATCAACCTGTTGCTCCATGTGGTTTTGTGCCATGACCAAGTTATCCTTGAGACTAGAGAGGACCTCTTGTTGATACTGAATGTGTTCTTCTACTGCTCTAACCCTTGGTTTTCCTCTCAATGATGATGTGATGGATGGTGGATGGTAACCATAGAGTGCCAAAAAAGGAGACATTTTAGATGAAGTATGGAAGGAAGTGTTATACCACCATTCTGCAAGTGGAAACCATTGGACCCATCTTGCTTGTTTATCTAACGTAAAGCAACGAAGATATCCCTCCAAACACTTATTTACAACTTCTGTTTACCCATCAGACTGGGGTTGATAAGAAGAGCTACGAGCTAACTAAGTACCCAAACATGAGAATAAATCAGTCCAAAAATTACTAGTAAATATAGGGTCTCGATCACTTACTATAATCTTCGGTGTCCCATGAAGCTTCTGAACTGTGTTCATGAAGGCTGTTGCTACCGTGCTTGCAGCAAATGGGTGTGCCAAGGCACAAAAATGAGCATATTTGGTGAGTCTATCCACCACAACCATGATGAAATTTTTTCCTTCAGATTTAGGCAATCCTGTGATAAAGTCCATGGAAACCTCTTCCAACCGCTAGTTAGGTATAGATATAGGTTGTAGAAGACCTGGGGATCAAACTGTTTCACCCTTATTTTGCTGAAAAACCATGCATTCTGCCACAAATTTTTGGACATCCCCTTTGAGACCTTCCCAAAATAAATCTCGTTTGGCTCGATGATAAGTCTTCAAGAATCCAGAGTGCCCCCCTACTGGAGAAGAGTGAAGCTCAGATAGAATCCTATTTTTAAGAGTGTAGTTCTTACATAGGTATAGTCTATCTTTATACCATAAAGCATCCCCTTTCAATACAAATTTTTCAGACATGCTTGGATCATTCTAGAGATGATGAATGATGTTTTGTGTGGTTGGGTCATTTCTCCATTCGGACCTTGCCTCATCTATCCAATCTTCTTGTAATATGGATATGGCACATAACAAGGCTGTAGTTGATTCATCTTTCCGTGATAGAGCATCCACAACTACATTCTCCTTCCATTTCTTATAGATAATCTCAAATTCATATCCCAACATCTTGGAGACCCATTTTTGTTGTTCTTTAGATGATAAATGTTGCTCCAAGAAGTATTTCAGACTATCATGATCTGTCTCCACTTTAAAGTGTCTTCCAATGAGATATGGTCTTCATTGCTTTACTGCATGAAGTATGGCTAACATTTCCTTCTCATAAGTTGGCTTAGAAAGATTCTTACCTTTTAATTGACGGCTCAAAAAGGAAATAGGATGGCCTTCTTGCATGAGAACTACCCCCATACCCACCCCTAATGCATCACATTCAACAATGAATGTTTTGGAAAAATATGGAGTAGCCAAGACTGGAGTGGTGTACATGGCGTCCTTTAGTTGCTCAAATTCTTTGGTTGCATCCTCACTCCAATGGAAGGATTCCTTTAATAAAGCTATGAGAGGTGTAGTTATGCTTCCATAATTCCTTACAAATCTTTGCTAATAACCTGTAAGCCCCAAAAATCCTCATAGATTCTTTAGGGTTTTTGGAACCTTCCACTCCATCATGGCTTTGATCTTATTAGGATCCACTTTGACCCCTTCATGAGAGACAATGTGACCCAAATATTAAAACTCCTTGAGTCTAAAAGAACACTTAGAGGGCTTTGCATAAAGTTGATGTTGCTCAAGGGTTTCCAAAACCTTATTTACATGATGCAAATGTTCCTCCCATGTTTTTCTATAAATTTATATATCATCAAAAAACACTACGACAAACTTCCGCAGGAATGTCTTAAAATAGAATTCATCAAACTTTAAAATGTAGAAGGTGCATTTGTGAGTCCAAAAGGCATTACCAGGAATTCATAATGGCCTTCATGTGTCCAAAAGGCAGTTTTATGAACATCCTCATCCTTGATTTTGATTTGGTGGTATCCCGAACGAAGATCAAGCTTTGTAAAATAAACAACACCATGCAACTCATCAAGCAAATCATCAATTACAGGAATAGGAAACTTATCTTTGATTGTGTACTTATTAAGTTCCCTATAATCATGACACATGTGCCACATGTCATCTTTCTTCCGTACCATCACTACTAGAGAAGAATAAGCACTTTGACTATGATGGATAATTCTTGCTTCCAACATCTCTTGTAGAATATTTTCAATTTCACTCTTTTGCACATATGGGTACCTATAAGGTCTGATGTTAGGCGGTTGACTTCCTAGTAATAACTGAATAGCATGATCATGATCTCTCTTTGGAGGTAAGCCCTTTGGTATATTTTCAAATACAATAGAGTGTGCATCCAATACTACTTGCATATATGATGGTATAATGTCCTTAGAATGATGAGCCTCCAATGAAAATAGTTGTGCCACAAATCCCTCTGCACCCTTTTTTAGCATTTTTTGCATATGATGAGAACTTACTATTTTTGGAGAATTTGCTCTTAAGCCTCTTAGCTCAAAAGTCCTTCCTTCATAGTGAAATCGCATGAACAAGTCTTGGAAGTTCATCTCTGTGGTTCCCAAAGTGGTAAGCCATTGAACCCCTAACACAATGTTTACTCCTCCCATAGAAATGGCATACATGGGACTATTTAGTATGTAATCTCCCATGGCAAGCTTAATGCTATGGCATTTTCCAGAACAAGTAACAGTACCTCCATCAGTAATCATTACTTGACATTCAGAAGCTGGATAAATGAAGTAGTTTAGGCGCACTGCTAACTTATGATTGATAAAGTTGTGAGTACTTCTTGAATCAATCAACACTGTGACCCTCTGGTTTTTTAGGAATGTAACCACCTTTAGAGTTTGGGGGGTGCTAATACCTGAAATTGTATGGCATGAGATTGTTGGCTGAGGATCTCCTAACTCCTCCTCTAGCTTAACCAATATCTTTGACTCTAAATCGTCATCCTTCTCTTCATCTTCACTAGGCCCATCAAAGTAGAAAAACTTATTTTCAACACATTTATGTCTTGGTCCAATTTTACTGGCACAGTTAAAACATAAACCTTTTTCTCTTTTTTCTTCAATTCGTTGAGATGTCAATCTAACTGGTCGAGGGAGTGCTAGGGCCAAGGTGTTGCGATCTATGGTATAAGTGAAATACTGTCTCCTACTTGAAACAAATTTCTCCTCTGCCCTTCTTGCCATAATCATTGAATCAGAAACCTTATGAGGATTAAACATATTTACCTCATGCTCAATGTGATCCTTAAGACACCTGAGAAATAGGTCATTCAAATTCTCTTCAGTAATATTTTCCACCCATAGAGAAAGGTTTTGGAAGTGATGAATGTATTCCTTAACATATCCTATCTGTCTCAATTTTGCTAATTGGCTGAAGTAATTATATGACTCACTAGAACTATAGTGTAATTACAACTCTTCAGTGAACACTGTCCATGTAACATTGAGACCACTCTTCTGCCTTTGAGCACATAACAATCAATACTAGATGAATTGGTCAGGTTCGAGATACAAAGCTGCCATGGTCACCTTTTGTCCTGGTGGAATTTGATGTAGTTCAAAAAAATTATCCATTTGGTTAATCCAATTGAGTGGATCCTTTCCATCAAACTTACACATCTCCACTTTTGGAAACATAGTACTGGCCTGTAGAGTGCTCGTATTTGGATTGTGCACACTCGAAGATCCACTCTGGCTCATGTGTCTATTATGTTGACCTAAGGATCCACCTTGAGTGACATAAGTATGATTACCCATCATATATGTACTGAAGTTTTGCATGAAATCCTCCAATATTTTTCCAATCCTATCCACATCTTCTTTGCTGGCCACCCAAGATTCGAGGTCTCTCAGGTTAAACTCAAGTTGGCTTACTTTGTGGTTTTTCGAAGTAAACCCTAACCCTGAGGAATCTTTAGTTATATCTTTTGTATCCAACTCCTCAACTACTATCTCATCCTTTTCTGGTGTTTTACTCGGAGTGATGGGATTATTTTTTCCTCTTGTGGAAGGCCCCACCATGATGCCCCAAAATAGTAGGATGTAGGGATCACAGTCAAATTTTAGGGTTTCATATTTCAATACGAATTCGGCCAAATATAAAAAAACTTAAAGAAAAAACCCCAAATAATTTTTTTTTGTGATTTCCGAAAATGTAACGAATTTGAAAAAAAATCACAATTTACACCCTAGGGAGTGATTTTATGAAAAACCATAAATTTATAATAACTTTTGCAACATAAATAAATTTTTTTTGAAATTTTCAGGGAACTTTACTTGAATTTTTTTTCAACTCTGGTAAAAATATCTCCCACCAATTTGCTTTGGTTCACAATATATGGCGGAAACAAAAAATTAGGGTTTTTACCCTAATTTTGGCCCATATCGCAGCTCTGATACCACTTGTAATGAAATTACTTGTATAATTCAGATCATGAGCAGAAATATAACACCAAATAACACAATATTCCAGAATAATGATCTCAATATGTAATTAGAATAGCTTCGCCACTTCGAGGGGGCAACCTCCAAACCATACAATAAGACTCAAATGCTCCAAATGATGATGAACTACTACCTAAAATCCCCTATATATAATATTCATATGTTATGGCCAACACCAAGGCTGACCTACAAAGCATGAGAAAGTATAAATGATACGGTAAGCCACAATTCGGCTATTCATATCCTAATACAAGTAATAGGTTAAGGGCGTAACAATTAACTTGTGGGAAAAAAATGTAACTAACTCTTAGCAAACAATTTTTTTTTTGGAAGATGTTGAATTAAGAGAAATGGAGAAACCAAAAAATCAGCCCCTTAACCCATAGCTAAATCCTTTCATGACATGAAGGATAAAAGAAATGTTCCGTATGGGATCTTGAAATACGGAAACATGAGCTCTTACCTTGAACATGAATCACTTGTGATTTATGCATAGTTTAAAATGCTTCCAACCATGTATTTATTCAAGATGTTAAGCAAATAATTTCTTAACTCATTTTGTTGTAAAGAAACACCGATAAGAGACCAAAGCAATAACATAGGTGTAATGAGAACACGAGTAGATGAGATTTTGATTTAGGAATAAAGTTATAGTTGAAGTCCTTATAGCTTAATTAGGCATTTTCACATTGTTCAAAATGAATACAAATGGTTCTTGGTGAGATCAAACATTTGAGTCAACTTAAAATCTTATATAAAAAAGAAAATTTACAATGTGTAAATGTTAAATTAAATCAAACTAACTTTTTAACTACAACAACTATAACAGGAGAATAAATGTGCTTTAATGCAGGGAAATTTATAGAAAGAGGTAAGTTGAACCTTAATCTTCTTTAAATATTAATTTTTCTTCCCCCCGTAGACAAAAATTCACACACATGTTACTATTTTACTATGCCATCAATATGTTATTATATTCATGAATCTTTAGTAATAAAAGTATTCAATGGTGACACTATCTCTCATCCATATATGTATTTGATTGTTTTTTACTAAAATCTCTTCTACATCTGTTATTTCTATATTCATTTCTGGTTAGGTCACATGGATCCCTGTCTATCTGTCTTTTCAATTTTTTCGTCAGATATCTCAGGGCACTAATGCACACTTTAGACACTAGTGCCCGAGTGCTTCTATCATGTTTATTCTTTCTACACATTTTGACATTTGCGGTTGACCTTTTCTCCATTTTTGTCTTTATCCCACACTCATAGTCGGCCTTTTACGTCACTAGTGTCAAAATTCAAAAAAGATATTCATATATATATATATATATATATATACACAACATACATACTATTATTCTAGATGGAAATTCAAAGGGGCAATCACATCTACATATTATCACTACTATCAGAAGGGATTGTATTTTTGGGCTGCATACACTCATAAGAAAGGGAAGTGCTAAATTCCATACTACACATTTGCATCCAATCTATCTATAGACTACTATCTTAGCGTCATTGGCGCAAGGGCAACATAAGGACATTGTTTCACACACAAGCACCCAAAACTACATGGAGTATGAAATGTAGTGCAATGCTTAGTAATAAGTTCACTCTTCGGGTGACCACTAGGGTTAGTATGACTTCACATATTACATATTTTATTTAGATTTAATGTGTTTGTGAGCTTGTGCAGGTATCCAGGGCTTATTTTTTAGGTTAGAGGTGTGATCGAAGCCCTAACAGTGAAGGTAATGTGACAAAGAAGATATTAAATTGAAAGTACTTATACCCATAAAAGAAGCATATCCTAAGTGTTCACACATATGCTAACACCCAGAAATAGACACCAGCACCCGGGGCGCTCCTGCCCCCCTTCAGGCACTCCTCTCCTGCACATAAAAAAGCTACAAAATTCCCATTCAACCATTATTGCATAATTTCTAGCTGGATCTAACATATACACAGTCCCCACTATCTCCAGGTCACAAAAAAAATAGCTAAGTCATCTATCCTTCTTATTGTCTTAGGGTTTTACACTACTTGAGTACTTAGCTTTTGTATATTGGATATATATTATCATTTTTTTCATTAGTTACTCTGAAACATTAGATTTAATTTCATTTACATTAAATAATTTGGCGAACCCCACTCTTTTTCAAACTCCTTTCCCTAGGATTCCAAAACCCTCATGGCTAAAAAGAGGTTCACATCTCCCAAGCACAATACGACCTATATGCACATGTAACCAATATTCAATAATGCCGCAGTCGAATCTGAATTTCGTGACCACACCTACAATCCTCAATATGATTGAAAAGTCCTCCAACAACTCCTTAAATTCCAAAATTCTCTTCTTGTTGGTTTCTAAAACCATGATATTTACATAATTTCTCCTGACTAAAACTTTACTGCATGTTCTCCCTTATTTCCCATAGCCATGCACGATCCTCCATCTTCCTCTTCTTACACTATAGCAAATGATAACATTAATTTAAGTTCTTTGCATGATGATGTTCTTTCTTGTGATAACATGGATGCTAATGACTCTACTCCTGATATTGTAAATGTAAATATGGATAACAATGTATCTCCTTTTAGTCAAGTTGAAAGTGAATCTATTTTTCCTACCATTCTTACTTTTGAAAATGTTCATAATGATTTCCATGATAGATCTAATGCTAGTACTCCCACACTTTCTTTGTATGCTGACAATAATCTTTATGAAATCCTTGCTTGTGAAAATATGACTGATAGTGACTTATATTCTGACAATGATACTCCACATGTTTATGATATTTTTTCTTCCATTAAAATTGTTGAATGTGAATCTACACATCTTTCTTCTACTTCTAAAGTTATTTCTAGTTATGGCCATGTTGACACCAATCCTACTCCTAATATACCTCTCATTGTCTCACAATCCTACACCTAGTACATCTGTAGAGCTTCCACATCCATCTCCTCCTCTCACACCTCCTCCCCCTCCTTCCACATCCACTCCCTTGCTCAAGTTCCCATGATCACTCATAATGGAAAGATTCAATCCATCAATGCGCCTCTGACTTTCTTGGCCATCCCTTCACAAGACATCCTCTCTCTCATGTATGTTGTTGGTACTTTAAAAACCCAAGTTCATACCCTTACCCTCAAAATTCAAGCCTATTAATCTTCCATTAACAATAATTCCCTTCCTAGAAGTCCTATTATTAAGAAGATTCACAATTCTAATTTCCCTAAGGGATTCATCATGCCTACTTTCTCATGTTTCGATGGCACAAGAAATCCCTATTTGCATCTCAAGAATTACCAATTGTCCATGGCTTCCCATTCCAATGATCATTTGTTACTGAAAGTATTTTTTCATAGACTTGTTGATCATGGTTTCCAATGGTATACCCATTTTCCTAATGGATCTATTAGTACTTAATATGATATGGAGGATGGTTTTCTTAGACATTTTATTTCTAACAATGGTCTTAAAGTTACATATGAATGCTTTCCATCTTTGCATCAAGGAAAGAAAGAACCAATCCAAGATTACATTTTACACTTTAATTCTTGCATGCATCAGTTAATGTTTCAAACTATTGATTTAGAAATACAATTCATCTTTTGTCGGGGCTTAATTCCTTCATTAAAAGAATTTATTTTATATTATATATGTGATTCATTTACTCTTTTGTGCTATAAATTTATTGATTTATAAAAAGAATTAATTGTGTATCATGTTATACCACCTTCTACTTCTTATATTCCTCCCTTGCATAATAAGTCTTCTTCTCTCCCATCGATTAACCCTACTTCATGGTCACCATCTCCTCCTTCGCGTAAGCATCCTTCTTCCGCACCACCATGTCAACCTTCACCCTAATACTTCTCTACCTCCCACCCATGACCCATTTCCCTTTTCACATAACGTTAAACCACATGATGTCTTGCGTACTTTACTTGATAAGTGGATAATCCATTTACCTTCCAGCCTACATTATCCACCTCATTGGTAGCATCGCCATTGTGACTGCACTTTTTGTAACTTGCACCGCATCAATGGCCACTGTGACAATGATTGTTATGCTCTCCATGACCTACTACAATAATTAGAATAGAAATGTGTCATTTCTTTCCACTCTATCTCGTGAGTGCTTTACCTCTCCTATTCCACATAAGCGAGCCTCTACCACAATTACCTTGTCTCATTCACCTCCTCTTAAGGTCATTATCTATCCACTTCCTAAGATTATCATCCATCCATGTCCTCCAGCTGACCCGACTATAGTCACATCCTCTCATCCCTCACACATTGCTACTACATATCATTAGCTTCCTAAGCAGTGTGCTTCCACACTTCCCATAGTAACACCTGTTATCATCGGTACCATTTCGTTTGATATCCAATTCATCACCTACCCACATGTTGCCATTTTTCCACATGCTCTTACAACATATCACAAGAATCTTTACCTCTAGTAGATGATATCCATTTCCCTCTCATTACCCGATGAAGCACTCATGTTCCTAAGGTTCATACATCACTAGGGGAAAATCACTCTTCTTCCCCCCTTCATCATAATCACATGTGCTTACAAACATTATTTTACATCTACTCATTATACAATTATCAATACATCATTATTTTACTCTCTTATCTTATATAAATCACATTGCCACTTCCACTTATTTAACACATTACATCACATACATATATCTATAATATGTTATACTATTCATCATTATTATTCACAAAAAATACTTATTTAGTCCATTACTTGGATACCCTTTCCACATCATGAAAAATTCAAATGATCAACAATATATATCAAATAAATTGTTCTAACAATACACATCAAATCTATCAAACTAAAAAATATCTACAATGTACAAATCATAATCATCAAATCATACACATTGAACACCATCCACAAATGTGACATCAACACACATCTATATATATCACATCTAAAATCATAAGTTACAAAATATAATCATTGGGGGGCAAGCCCACATGCATCAATACATCATATACAATACATCATCTATTATCATCGCTATCACTCTCTAGTATCGTGGGATCTTTAGAACTAGAGGCTTCACCGCTCACTTTACGTCATTGATCTCAGATTCTATATCTCTCAAGTTGGTTCCATAACACAACAAGATCCATTTCTTTCTCTGCATATCGACCCTTTAGCTCCACATATCGTGCAAATATAGCCTGAGCTAGGCCTCCTCCTCCTATAACATTTCTTGCTCACTTTGCCTTTATATGGGCCTCATTGCACTTGCTCAACAAAACCATGCACACCAATTCTGCTATATCCACTGGATCTAACAAATGGGCATGATCGCTCGCAATAGCATCAACCAACCCTATCATACCTCCTCCAATGAGCACATCACGGGGCACATTTCGAGTCAACGTGCGTATGGAGGTGTCCACAATCAATGTCCAATAACATTTTCTACATTCTCACAACCAATATTAGCCACTACACATCTTCATGATCATCAACTACATCATTTAATAAACAAATAACAAATTAAAAATGCACAATAATTATGCTCTTCTCGTGTTACTACTACATCATCTACCTTGGGGATAGGTGCTTGGCCCTCGATTCCTGCAGCTGTTGGCTCCCCTGCCATATCCATAACTACTGTAAATAACAACACCCATCAATGTTTTACCCACCAATGGCTTTATGCCCAAGTACAACATGCATCATCAACATGTACAGGCCCTATGGCCACATCTATCTCATTAGGTCTTGGTGGCACTAGTTGTGCTCCTGTTGGGCTTGACCTCAAATTCGGTCATCTTGCCACCCTAATAGATCAACACCACATATATGGCTCTGAAGGCACATCATGGGCCATGCCAAACTATCTACATACTTGTTAACTCTGTAACAACTCAACTACCCCTGGGAAGTGATCCTCTAACCACATGGTGTGTCGTATGCACTGCAACTCCACACTATCCTCCACCTAGCCTACATAGTCTCTATACGACCTCCATATTATTGCCCTAGGACGCATATAATCTAACATCACCATATATGTGGTTGTACCCATCCTCCTACTATGGGAACCCACACACCTTGCTATAAATATATTTATTCGGGACCAGTCAGCACGTGGCCCACTAAGTGGCCTCAATTTAACAATATGCTTATATGCCCATACATACAACAAAGTAGTGTCCCATTGCCCACCACCATGATCCTCTTGTGTAAAACTGTTTAAGTCCTTGTATAAGTGGGCTGACACACATCTTTCCTATGCATACCTAGTACCATACTCCTCTATACTACGAAAAATATCATACATCATGTATAAAGTCACAACTCCACCACCCTCCATTGCCATTGACGATGCTAGAACTACTGCAATAAATTTCCGCAATCGCAAAACCCCATATCTCAAAATAACATCCAAACTAATATATGTCTTGTTCTGTACCAAAGACCTTGAAAAATATCAACGCTCCACCCTTATCTGAATTTGGGCATACAATACAACCATAATCTGCTCTCTCTCTCTCTCTCTCTCTCTCCTACAATGGACAACCACAATATCCTTTATACATCCTCTAATGTCACTATCATCTCACTTGTTGGAAACCAAAATGTATAGGTATCCACACACACCATTTCTCACACAAAGTAGTCAATATAGGCATATTATGGGGTATCTCCCCAAATCTAGTAATGTGCCACATGATGAAACAGTCCAACATATCCCACTCAGTGTCTGACAACCCCAAACCAAGTAGTGTACTAGAGTTACGACATGCCCAAAAGTATTTGGAGTGCATATCTCTCTGCACAACACAACAAAGCACCACAATCAAAATATTAGCATGTAATACATAATTACAAATCAATCATAATAACCTCAAATTCATGATTCTATATCTACCACAAAATAGTTCCAAAACCCTTCTCTAGGACACTAGTGCCCAAATGTAGGTCACTAGTGCACCGACGTAGGTCATTAGCGCCATGAACTAGGCACTAGTGTCCCCAGGGGAAACAATTCTCTGTCTGCTTCCGTCATGGTTAGAAACACCTAGTACTATAAAAGTTAAAATTTTACTAAAACTTCTAAAAAAGAACATTTTTGACAAATTTTTTTTTTCAAAAATAGTCACACATACCAACTCCTCAGTCGTTTGTGAAGCCATGACTACCACCACTCTCTCAAATCTCATCAAACTAGCTTCCCTAACACGTGGCATCCTCATAACTCAGAACTCCAAATCTCAATTACTCCTGCTACAAATGAAATTATTATTCACTTTTCCACTACTACTATATATAGTAATCCAAATTTACCATATGTTAAAGTTACTTTTTGCCATTATTACTACAACTAATACACATTACATAGTTTCGCTCATATCTTGAGCCTCGATACTCCATTTATCTCCTTGTTTGTGCCATACAGATCATGATATCATCTAGCACCATATCATATAATTTTCACCCATCTCATATTCAAATTTGGCATATGTATTACTCCATCTATACACATACTTTGGTGATACAACTACTTCTCCTATACTATCTCTCTTTTACTATTAAAACATTTTATACGACTTGATTTTGGCCCAGTGTTCATTTTTCCACCCTTTCTTTGAAAGGGGGGCATACAATCAATATCATCTCATAATCCCTCTTAGGGTACAATACAATTAATCAACACTCCTAATACATTACTATCAAAATTTTCTCTCGTCTCATTCAAACATGGTTACAATTATTATATACGAAAAATCAAGAATCACTGCTATTTCAAATCTATTCCCCCCAAATGACCTAATCTAGGGGCAAAGAAAAACATCTTAGTGAGTAATTTACTAAAAAAACATCTTATTCAATCAACTATTATCACTCAAATTAATTAATTAATGTAACAATCATAATTATTATCGCTCTCAGATGACCTAACTTGAGAGCTTGATTACAATCACCATCACTTCCAAATGAACTAACTTGAGAGACATCTAACAATATTAAAATTAGAACACCCATTACTGTAGGAGTGGGGGCAATGAGACATCATTTCCTTTCCTATACCGCTCATATGTGGGTTCTTTAATTAGGAAAAAACAAGTTAAAATCGGAACTAAATCAGAACTAATTGGAACTAATCGGAACTAAATTTGGTCTCTATCTATCTGCAGTGTTTGGACCTTTTGGGGAAACAATCATGGAAGGATTGAAAAACCAACCTCTCTCCCCAACACTCTTTCTTTGGTGGCAGGATGCCCAAATCCTCCCATTATCAAAAAATCAGGTTGGGAATTGATCACTCCCTACCCCTCTCTATCACCTTTGACAAACAATCCAACATCTCTAATGATATCACAACTATTTCTCCAAGTTTCTCCTTACAACAGTTTGTTATCTTCTTTTACAACATATGGATTAAAATGTTGATCCATGGTTCACCACACTACAAGTTTCTACATTCTACACGCACTCTGCAATAAGGCTTCTCCAGACTCTATATGGGTATGTTCCTTACTTCCTTTACACTACTTGAGATTCACATATATACACAACATATGTATTATTATTCTAGTGGACAGATCAAAGGGGCAATCACATCTACATGCTATCACTACTATCAAAAGGGACTAAATTTTTGTGCTGCATACACTGAATAGGAAGGGGAAGTGCTAAATTCCATACCACACATTTACATCCAATCTAGCTATATCCTGCTATCTTTGCATCATTGGTGTGAAGGAAACCTAAGGACACTATTTCACACATAAGCACATAGAACTACATGGAGTCTAAAATGTAGTGCAACACTCAATAATAAGTTCACTCTTTGGGTGACTGCCAGGGTTAGTATGAATTCACATATTGCACATTTTATTCAAATTTAATGTGTTTGTGAGCTTATATAGGTAGCTAGGGTTTGTTTTGAAGGTTACAAGTGTAATCAAAACCCTAATGACAAAGGTAGCATGACAAAGAATATATTGAAGCGAAATTCCTTAGACCCAGAAAAGAAGTAGATCCCAAGTATTCACACAAACGTTGGTGCCCAGAAACATACACCAGCTTCCACATGCTCCTGCCCCCTACATGCAATCCTGTCCTACACAAAACATCGTTCCAGAATTCCTAGTCAGTCACTGTTGCATCGTTTCTAGTCGGATCCAATAGATACACAATCCTGACTACTTCCAGGTCACACAAAAACCAACTAAGTATCTATCCTTCTTATTTTCTTAGGGTTTTACACTGCTTGAGTACTTATTTCTTGTATATTGGTTGTATATTATCATTTGTTATATTAGTTACTTTGAAATATTAGATTTAATTTCATTTACATTAAATCACCCCCTTGATTTCAGTTAGTTCCCTTGTATAATGAGGGTAAAATTAAACTCCAACTAATCATATTTTGAGAAAAAAACCTTTAGCATAAGAATGAGTATTAGGAGACTCGTATGTATTTAAAATGGATTTAACTAAAAATGAGTTATGGATAATTAATGACAATTGAGAAAGGAACCAAAGAATGCATTCTCCTTTTAAGATTAATGCTATGTGAAATAAAGTATATGAAGTTTGAGAAAAGGGAATTTACACCCTTACACGTTTAATTTTATGGAAACCTATATGGATATACAATGGGAATCTAAATGTAATAAATATGTAAACCATGAAAATTTTGGAATATGCCTATGTTGAGTCATACTATAGTTGGGTCATTGTTTTGGGTAAACATCATTTGAGAAAGTAAGATATTGATGTGCCTCTTGTGATATCATGTTGTATACATGGGTTCATGTTTATACAAGTGTATCATTTGATGTAAAGTGTTATGAGTAAGCTCATGTGTTGTCTTATAACAATGAATGAAAGTAAAAAAATCTTCGTTTATTTGGTCATAGTTTTTTTGGGTGTTTATTTGTGGGCACTACAGATGGTGTCAAAGTGAAGGTTCATACTCTCGAATCTTTGGGAAAATTGGTTTTATGATGGTTATTCATGATGATGCGGGAGTTATAAGAGTAATGTACTATTTCTTTTGTGATGCGACGACTTGTAATTGTGATCATGTGAATGCACTTGTTGTGCTTACCACTTGGTGTGGATTGCTTATGATGTTGATGTGTTTTGTGATGAGAGTTCTCTCTTTTTATCTCACGCATTCAACGTGAATTTCACGCGTGTTATCACCTTGTTGTGTGAAACTAATGCTTTTTGAACTATGAAAGTGTTGTAGTGTATTTTTATCTCATGATATTGTATATGTGTGCCAACATGTTGTGTGAAAAAGTGCTTTGTAGTGAAATATGTCATATCGTGTAAATTGTCACCATGTTGTGTGATATTTGTATGTACGTCATGATGTTAAATTGATATGTTTATTATTTATATGTATTCATACGTAATGTGATAAATTCATATCACGAATTGGGGGCATATAGAGATTTTATGACCCCTAATGTATTGTACTCACATGTTTGTTGTGTTACATGGGAGTGTGATGTGTGGAAAGTTGTGGAATATTGTTATGTTATACCCCATAACTGTATTAAACGTAAGATGTTATAGTTATTGTTTGTATGCATACTTGTGTTAGTAATGTAGTTTTGTGTTATGTTGTGTACCCTACACTAACCAAACCTAAGGGAAGAAATCGGTAAAAGTCTATGTGTGGAGAGAGAAGGTGTGAACCAGGTTTTCAAAATCTTGAGTCAAGTATGATTTTGGAAGTGGAGTCTCATGTAGACTGAAAATCCACTTCTATCTAGTTGATATACTTTGAGCTTGCTCAGTATATTGTGGATGCGCACCACCTCAGGCTCAACTTATGTAAACTTGAGTCCCTGCTCTCTCCTATGTGGGTTGTCCATCAAACAATCTTATGTGATACCGACTATGTGGATCCTCGTATATGTGATTAGGAGATATATTGATATATTATGATATTGGTTATATGTATTTTGCGAGCTAAGGATCGATATCTGAGTGCTAACAACTCAATGAGTACCTCTTTAGTGGCCATTGAAAGGCCACGCAGTGACCGTAATGTGATTTTTCTATGTTCGTAATTTATTCATAAATTGATTATTTTCTCTTTTCCTTTAAGAACCAACACTTTTATTGATTGACGCATTCTTAAATTTTGGGAATTTAATATGATTTTGTGTTAATAAGAGGCCTTTTCATTACTCTGACTATTTAGCCATTTATTTCACTTATTTTGAAAATTGCTTTTGAGTTTAAAAGTTTTCTAGCCTTTCCCAAGGCTTGGAATTATTTCCACTTGGCATTTGAAACTGCTTTTTATATTGGTTCTAATCTTGTGAGGTGATGGAATAGGGTTATGGGATTCACTATGGTGTGGTTAGACCTATGTAATTTCTTTGTTGTATGGGGGTACTCCCCAAGGGGGCCATGGGAGTGTGTAGATTTAGCACTATAGTTTACTATGCCACTTGGGTGGAGGTGACATGACTCTATTTGCCTAGGGCCATATGGTGAATCAACTTCATTAAATGGAGAAATAAGGTGATGTGGCTCTTTAGTAAGTGATCGAGTTGAGTTTTGGCACTATGATTCTTATATTCAGGTGACAGGGCTCTTTGGTGAGTGACCCAACCTAGTATTGGCACTATGATTCTTATATTCAGGTGATGGGTCTTTTTGGTGAGTGACCCAACCTAGTTTTGGTACTATGATTCTTATATTTAGGTGATGGGGCTATATGATGAGTGACCTGGCTTGGTTTGGGTATTATGATTATTTTTTGTATTGGGAGACATATGAAGTTGTTTTGGGAGGCTATAGAGATTTGGGAGGCATTTAGAGATTATATGTATGATTCACGAGTTACTCTTATGAGTCCTGTTATGTATTGTGATGTTGAGGCTTGATGTTCCTCCTTGTTGACATATGCTATTGGACCTTATATTATTATTGTGTGGTTACAGTCATGGTTTTGAGTCATGTAAAACTTGTTGAATAAATATTCTGTGATGACTTATTGTATATTAGGCACATGTTGTGTATGTTGGATCTATGTCCGGGGCCTATGTGTTAAATTCTATGTTTTGTGGACTACATGTTTCTACCTTTGGTGGGTTTGTTAATTTTAATGTGATGTAGGAATAAAAATGTGTTAAAAAGGTTTTTTTTGTGTACCTTGTGTGTCATTGTGATGTCAAGTGTTTAGGGAAACCTGCTCGAAATTAAAAAAAAATTGAAATTCTTAACAAGTGTCAACATTATATATATTGAAAAAGTAAATGGTGTAATAAGTAAAACTAATAAATTGTGAATACACTTATGAAAAAACACAAGCTAACGGGTTACAAAATGATTATCAAATTAATATTTTAATTCACTATAGATTTTAACTATTGGACAATGAAATATCTTGAGTTTGAAACTAAGAAAAGGTATTAGAGAAATAATTAATTGAATAATAAAATGAGTAATGCCAATCTTCACATAACATTAAGAAATTGATGAAATTTTAAAAAGCGTTTAACTTTATGGTTGTCACGTTTTAAGCGACAGAGCCCTTTTGCCTAAACGGAGTTGTCATTAATTGTCTTTCTTTGTATTCTTATACCTCTTGTTACCCTGGCATTATGTCGCATTAAGGACAATGCTCTTATAAGGGGAGGGAGATGTAGATCCCCTCATATTTACACATTTTCGACTCCACTAGCAAGAGCTTGAGATCAAATGCCGCTCGACGACAAGCTTATACCCAATTGTTGTCCCATTGTTCTTTGTGGCTTCATACTTAGATCACGTGGAATTGGACTGTAAATAATAATAAGTTATCATTAAAATAATTATAAAAATAAAATAATTAAAACATATCGTGTCGTTGTTAATTAAGAAATTGTAATTTTGTTACCACCCGGTGGAGTTTGGAACCTTTTAGACTGGTGAAATGGTCATTTGTTTGTTTAGGGTTCTTGTCTCTCTCTTTTTCCACCACGAGAAGGAAATATGGAACTTTGATGGAGGGTTATTCCTCATATATTCAAAATAAGGTGTTTAGAGATTTATTTAGGTTTGTATATAAGAGAAGAGCTCACTTGTCGCTACCTTAGGGTCAAGTTGGGAGTTTTGGGGAACGTACACATCAAGATGTAGCGTTAATAAATGTTTTTATCACATGGTAAGGATGTCCACACTGCTGCAAAAGACAAAGGCATCCTCACATAAATTTTATACCATTTTGCCATATCAACAAGCTGGTTTACAACCGGTTTGTTTACTCTTTCCAACGTAATGATAGCATGTTCCAATATGGAAGCCTTGGATAGAGTGTGGAGGACGATCAAAATAAAAAAGAAATAGAGGAATCTTGGTAGTGTTGAAGTTGGTAATGCTCTGTTAGGCATGTATGAAAAATGGGTTATGGAAAGGGCGTTGGAAGCTTCCAACAAATGCATTGACAAGAGTGAAGCCAAATTCCACAATGTCTTCCTTTATTCTCCCTTTCTGCGCCAAGATAAGAGCTTTGGAACATGGTCTGGTCATCCATATGGATGGTTGGAAAAGGGCAAAACAAAAAAAAACAAACCCTTTATAGCTTCTTCCCAACCTACACCACAATGGGAGATTTAAGATAGAGTGTGGTCATACATCAAGGCGTGACGAGAGACGAAACTTGTCTAGTGTTGTAGACTTCCTTTGCTCCGTTATACACACATGAAACTAAGAAAGCTGAGACACGGGATAAGAGCTATTTGACATAATTCTTCAAATAAATGTTCTCGTTGACACCTTGCTGCAGGCTGCACGCATAGGGGCTTTGTTCAAAAGGAAAAAATTCAAGCAAACTGAATTGACGAGTGTCAAAGCCAAACGCCACTCAACCTTTTACAGTGTCCTCACACATGTGCTGAAGGAAAACGGTCCATGTCGCTTGGGGGACTTGACATCTACCAAAGGATAATGGCGTAGGATTTTGTCAGATTTTGTAGTTGCAAGTGCATTGGTACATGCAGGAAATGTGGAAGCATACACAAAGCACATGAACTGTTTGACAAAATGCCTTGAATAAATATGGCCTTACAGGCCTGTAGTGTTTACTGTGCATGCAAACATTGTTTTTTTGTTTAAAAAAATAACACCTTTGGATCTTCTAAGCGAATGCTCCTTGCAAGTGTAGGACAATCTTCCATGTCCTTGGCCAACATCCTCATACATGTATTCTAATTTGGATCTTAGCAGATGTAATTGTTGCAAGTGCTCTATTAGATATGTATGCATATTGTATGAGCGCACCACTGTTTGACCAAATTTTTGGAAAAAAAGAAAAAAGAGGTAGCTCATGAACACATTTCATTTTTGATTCTTTTTAGCAGTGCTAGTTATCCTAAGTAAAATCTAAACTTTATCACTAGCTTGTGATTCAGAACTTAAGCAACTGTGTGGGTATGTTTGCTTGGTGCTTGGAGATAGACGGTGGCTGGGTGAGTGTGTTTTCCCGGTGTTTGAAGAGCACATAAGAATGTGCAATCACCATTTTTAGAGCAACTCTTATTTTGAGTTAAATAATCATTGGTTTAGCATGGTTACCTAGGTAGAGGTGTATGCTAATGGGGGAACTCAATCAATGAAAAACTATTTGTCAAAATGCCTCTATTGGTGCATTTATTTTTTGGACAATGATGGTCGCATGAGATGCACCAACTAGGTTGGATGAAAGGTTTTTGGAATTTTGCAAGCTAATGTAAGTGGCACGTGTAGCACCAACTCCTTAACTTTTGCTTGCTTCGGTTATGACATACATGGACTTCTTATCCTTCTCTTGCATAATTTTAACGTTTTTAGTTTATCCTATTTTAATGGAATTAGAATTCAAACCATAAGAATAATATTTTGGTGAATTAGATAAGGCATAAAACTATATAGCATTTTACCTCTTGTTTTTACACAACTAGAAAGGTTACTTTAAACATAAACCCAATTCCATGTTTACCTCTTTTAGATGTTTAGAAAACTTTGCTAATAGTATAGGTTACTGAAGCCACACGAGTGTCACGTCGAACTCGAAACTTGGTAAACCCTACCTCTTGGTGACCTTGTGAAATCATGATAAAACCTATTTTTAATTAAATATAGAATATCTCTACTAACCCCTAAATGATAAAATCAAGGTTTTATCTTGTTCCTTGTTAACATGAGATGTCACAATTTTTTTTACAATGCCCCTATTTTATCATTTGATCCTTTAATCTAGCTCATTATGAGCCATGTTGGCCCTTTTTGCAGTGTTGGGTAGCAACTAAAAGTTAAAATTTTGGTTTGGTTTTGACCCGCAGATAAGGCCCTGAGTGGAGAAAATAGAATTTGGTTACTGCATACCTCTAGTATTTCTCTACAAAAATCACTACCAAACATCAATTCAAATAAAATCATCTCACAGGATAGTTTTCCATAAGGGTTTTGTAGCCCCTGGTTGTTAGACAATGAGGCCATTTGGGTGCAATTACGATCAGTAGCTCCAGAAAGACGAGCGCCAATTGAACCCAATTCACCAGTTTTGGATTATGTCTACTCTGAGTTTTTCCTTGTATATAGGGGATTAGGTAGGGAGTTGAAACCTTGTGTATTTAATTCTCAAAGATCATTTTTGAACATATATTTTTGAGCTACTTATCTAAATTTGACATTTTTGGGAAACTTATAACAAAATGGAGAAAATTGTTGTATGATCTTTTCCAGCAAAATATTGATCAAGAAACCCTATAAACACTAACATATTACTGTAGGAAACTTTCTTTGACGCTTGTTTTGTAAAGAAATTGATTATGGAAAATAGTCTCTCTCTCTCTCTCTCCTCTCTCTCTCTCTCTCTCCAGTTTTGAAAATGAAATGAAATTAATGTCTCTTACTCTCCCTTGTTACATGTTATGTGTTGTTATCATCATGAATGGAAATTCTATAAAATTGTTAATTGTGTTAGATGGTAGAAAGATGCCATGTCAACTTTTTTTTGACCATGTTGTGGTTATAGGTACCATGGATAGGAGGATTCAATATCATACTTAATATGTTGTGATGATAGTTTGTACTTAATTAAATGAATACAATGTAAATTGGTAATAGTAGCACTAATTGGTGTAAATTTACAAAATAAAAAAAAAATTGTATCAAGAAAGAGAAATATTACTGCTTTCGAGATAAAATGATAATCATATTTATTTTGGATAAACTATTGATTTGTAATTTGGTGGTACTGGATGTAGAAGCTCGTGTTTTTTTTCTTGCATGTAAGAAAAAACTGAGCATTGTAATTATTATAGTCCCCTCATAACGATCACAATATATGATAGAAATTCATTACAGTTAAAGTATCGAAAGTTAGCTAAGTTTTAACTCTTATAACATGAATTCTCTCTTAGGTGTGTCATTACTAGTTTGAAACCCCTAACATCTTTGAAGACACGACTTGGAGCTAAAAAGGGTGTCTTCCTTTCATACGTCTCTAATTCCTTCAAAATACCATTCCTATAACTTAAGTTTACTTACATGAAACAATAGATAGGATGAGTGACCTTATCATTCATATGGTAAATAGGACTAACACTTCTTGGTATCATAGGTCTACTCATCTTCATGGATGAGTTAGAGATCAATGTTCGTGTTTGACCTTGTTAACCTAGTGGTCAAACATATTCTTATGAAGATAGTATGGGTTAACTTCATCATTGATTGATGTCTTTGTGGGATCTAGATGATGCAAGTGGAGTTAGTTTACTAATTATATTGCGTATTAAATTATTGTTAATGATCACATTAAATCCTGGCAAATAAAGGTATTACCTTACTAGTAACAACAAAACACCTTAGGATTTTACAGATTTCTTATGGGATAAAGATGTTTGAACAATTTTAATTTTATTATTGTTGAGCATAAATCCCATGAGGGAATTTGGAATTAATCTAAACTTAATCCCATTAAGATGTTAAGTTACAGGAAAAAATTGTAACTAAATCTTAGTAAACAAAATTGTTTTTGGAAGATGTTGACTTAAGAGATGGAGAAATTGAAAACTTGGTCCCTTAATCCCTAGCTAAGTCATGTTTATGACATTAAGGATAAAATAAATTTCCCATGTGGGATCATGAAATATGGAAACATGAGCTCTTACCTTGAACATGAATCACTTTTTATTCATGCATAGTTTAAAAATGCTTCCAATCATGTATTTATTCAATATGTTAAGCAAATATTTTTGTAGCTAATTTTTGTTTTGAAAGAATGCCAGTAAGAGACCAAAGTAAAGACGTAAGTAAAATGAGAACAAGAGAAAATGATATTTTGGTTTAGGAATAAAGTTATACATGAATTCCTTATAACTTAATTAGGCATTTTCATGTTGTTCAAAATGAATACAAATGGTTCTTGGTGAGATCAAACATTTGAGCCAACTTTTCAAATTTGGTCATTTCCCTCCAAAATTCCAATTTGAACCCTTAAAGGTAATTTTGGATCGTAATATTTGTTTTGATGTGTTCTTGGAGCCTTCACACATGTAATGAGATGGTAAAAACCTTAATGAGGTGTAAAGGTCCTAAAAAGGTAAAAAATGTGACCTAGTTCTTAAATCCCAGGGTTTTAGACTAGGTATAGTCATTTATTGATGTAATGTAGGAAAAAATATGAAAATTGAAGGGTCTAAAGGCCCAAGAAGTAGTTACAATATTCATGAATGCATGTTTAAATTTATTCTAAATATTTTCCAATCCATCATTGGGATGGTCATTTATGAGAAGATAATTCCAACAAGTTTTAGAAGTAAAAATCTTGTGTATACACTTTTCTTATTTTGATACTTCAAAGGTTGTACATTGTGACACTCAAGAAAGTTTGTCATGTCAATTGGAATGAATGATTTAATTGTTAAGAGGAATTTTATAAGTGATTGTATTGATGATTATGATTTTTTCATAATTTTGTGTGTGTATCATAGCTTGAATGCATTGAACAAGTATGCTATAATAGTGAAGGGACATTGGGAGATCTACTTGTAGGTCATGATACAAGGTTCTAGCTTGAAAGTTTGTAGATAATATCTGAGAGGAAATAATAAACCTTCATAGATCCTTATTTTCCATTCAAATTCCTATTAAGTGACACTGTGAATACATTGTTGGGGATTCCATTGTTCACAGTTTAGAGTACGCTATCATAGAGGCAGAGCAAGGGAAATTACAAACTTATTCAAAGATGGGAATATTTTTCAACCATTTTTGGTATATTAAGGATGTATGGGAGGTTACAACAAGGCTATGAGAGGAGTATCAAGGTTAAAATCTAAATCTTTTTCCTTTGGAGACAAAACATACTTTTTTAGGTTTAGAGGAAAACCCTCATCTATGGTTTATTAGAGATTCATTGGGTTTTAGTTTCCAAATTGAGTCAACCAATCAAACTGGTAAGATAGCTTTAGAAGTTTATCTAAAAGTTAATATCGAAGTATTTTGTCCTGAGAGGCCCCCAAGGACAAGATGTACGTGGCAATCCTAATTGAAACTTATAGTTATGCATGGGAAGTCAAGGTTAAAACTTGCAAACAACAAGAGAGTCTCAGTGGTAAATAAATTATGGGAAACTTAATGTTAAGATCATTTTCATAGAGCCTAAATTTTAATGGAAAGGAAATTGAAGCCATTAAGGGACATTGATAATAGTTATAACCAAGAAAGAATATCACAATCCTGTAGGACTTAGAGAAGACAAGGAGTTAAGAAGAAAAACAGAGGTTGAGTAAGTTATTCATAGAAAGAGTCTCAAAAACCTATACTTAACACCTAAGAACAAAGGAGAATGATATTAAAGTGATTATAAGGTAAAAAAATCACTAATTGATCAAAAATTATATTAGTCTCCTTGTAAACCATGTAGGTGACAGGGGCAAACTTGGCAAGGAAACGAGATTTGAAGATTTGAAGGCCTTGTACTAGTTTGCAAAGGTTGATATTTTGTAGTAAGCATCTAAATATCTGAAGGAAACACATTTTAAAGTTCATGAGATTTGGAATTCATCAAATTTACCACAGTTATTGGCAGTTGGCTTTTGAGCACTCTAATACAAGTTAAAACCTTATGAAGAAGTTAAAAAGTTGATTTTGAGGAAAATTTCCCAAAGGAAGACATTGTGAAACTTTGCATGTAGATGTAAGAACCTAATGGGTCCTATAGAAAATTTGATGGTTGGTTGATGAATATTGAGTAAGGAATTAAAGGTGAAAACCAATGTTATAAGGGTTACTATAAGCTTAGATAAAGGATTGAGAAGTGTTCGTGGGAGGACCTAAACAAGGAATTGAGAACCTAAAGTTTGTACACACCTCAAAATACCTAAAGCGTATTAGAAAGAAAAGTTAGATTGTTTTGGGTAAGTTTTAATAGTTCTAATCATGAACCTAGCTATGACAAGATACTTAACAAGCCATGTAAGGAAAGTTTTTCAAGAGGTGAGTCAAATAACCATTTTGATTGTTTTAATCCATTATAAAGGTTGAGTTGATAAAGTGAAGGGTATGAAAACATGTTTAAGAGGTTGGTTCAGTGCCATGAGTTTTATAATCAATAATTTCATGATTGAAACTTGATAAGAAATCAATTTGGAAGCCGTAAAGGGCATAATTGGAGTTTTGGTCATTTATAACACAATGAACTAATTGAAATTTCCTTTTCTCTACATCATTTGGTATCAGAGCATGTCTTTTATTCTTTAGAAGGAAAATATATTATTTTGAGAGTGATTGTAGGTAAGGAAATAAAAAATGGTGTAGGTTATAGAGATGAGACACTTAGCTTGGGAAGAGAGGATGGAAAAGATGATGAAAGTTGTGTTGAATAGGTTAGAGTGTATGGAAGAGGCTTAGAAAAATATGAGAACAAAGATGAGTTAAATACAGAGAGATGGAACAAGAAACAAAGTGCCATTTGCAAGTAGATGCTACAAGTGTCAAAGGTATGCAGAACATAAGGCTTATGAGTGTTATGGGATGAATAAATAGAGGAGTAAGTGTGACAGAGCTACTGAGCATTGAAAATCTTGTTTCATTTAAGATAGTAGAGAAAATAGTACTGACACCTACTATACACCCTAACCCCTATCAGGTATCATGGATGAAAAAGGACATCACATTTTGGTTAGGGAACAATGTCAAGTTGAGTTTTAGATTGGAATATACAAGGACAAAGTGTTGTGTGATTTAGTTCCTATGGATTTTTGTCATGTTTTTTTAGGCAGACCATGAAAATATGACATGAAAGTAGTCCACAATGGTAAGAAGAACACCTATACTATCTTAGAAAATGGAGTTATCCATACTCTTCTACCTATCAAAGGTGAGTAAGAAGCACAAAACAGGTTAGTGATGATGATGGTATCTAAGAATTTATTGCCACAGAGACTAAAGAAGCATGTGAAAAGATTACTCTGACGAAGGTTGTTAAGCCTTAGAAGTTAGACTTGAACAAAGGTTTTGAGAAATAGATAGAGTTGTTTTTAGTACAAGAAGAGGTGAATGATTAAAATGAGGGAGAGAAATAGGAAAGAGATGACAAAGAGAGAAGTAAAGCACATGGTATAACACGTATAAACAAATAAATATGTCTAGTGAAAGAGAAATCAATTGATGAAGTTGAGAGAGGTGATCAACAAGGAAAGAAAGATGAAGATAGAGATCATTTTGTGTGAAGAATTCAAGAAAAAAGATGAAGTAGAGCAGGTCATGAAGAGGAAAGATGAGGCATACAAGCCTCTTGCTTTTGAGTCTAAAATTTCTTTTAGCATTGGTTTTATAGGTACAAGTGAAATGAATGAAGATAAGAATCATGTGATGAAAACAAGAAGAAGGTAGAATGGGAAGAGAAACATTTGCAAGATCAAGTGAAGAAAGAATTGGAAAAGAAGAAGACAATGCAGGAAACAATAGGAGTGGAGAATGAACAAGTATAAAAAGAAGAGATGTGATAGAGGATGTGAGCAATAAGGCATGAAGAATCAAGAAATGATTCATGACAATGCGGTAGCTGAGATGAAGGAAGATAAAACAAGGGGAGGTGATCCTGACTTAAAAGACTAGTATTTCATGATATTATAAAGGAAATGATTCAACAAATAAAGTAGGAAGATGAAAATTCCAATATAACAACTATGAAGAGTGAGAATAGCTCATGTATAAACATGGATCAAACATCTATACTCAAATATAGGATGGACAAGGAAATATACAGTCCTAAAAGCACTAGTTTGATAAAAAATTTGAACACTTCAAAAAGGAAACAATTGGTTGAATATAAAGAAAAATTATGATGATGAAACAACGTTGTTATTCAGTTAAGGGACATTTTCAAAGGGTCATCTTCAATTGGAAATAGAGAAAGAAGAAGAAGAACAAGGAAAGTAAGCCCAAGTGTGGGAAAGTTTCTCTTTTCCCCTTGGGAGTATGATGTAGGAACATCAACTTCCTAGCATACATATAGGTTAATATCATCAATTTTGGCTTCCTAGGTGTTTTGTCAAGTCTCTTGAGTATTCTAGAGTTTCTTAGGTATGTTAGGATTGAATAAGACCTTCAATTAAAAATTGATCATTTCCATTGAAAATGACAATTTGAACCCTTGAAGGCAATTTTGTACTGTAATTGTTTTTTTATTGAGTTCTTGGAGCCTTCACACATGTAATGTGATAGTGGAAACCATAATGAGGTCTAGGATCCTAATGAGGTCATGAATGTGACCTAGTTCTCAAATCCTAGGGTTTAGACTAGGTAGAGTCCTTTAATGGTGTAATATAGGAAAAAATGTGAAAAAGAGAAGGGTCTAAAGGACCAAGAAATAGTTATAAGCCTCATGAAGGCATATTTAAATATTTTGTAACTATTTTTGAATCATTATCTAGATGGTCACTCAATGAAAGGGAGAGCTCTAAGAAGTTTTAAAAGTAAAAATCTTGTGTATGCACTATTATTATGTTGATGCTTCATAGTTTATGCTTATTGATAGTCAAGGTACTTGTGCATATTAATTATATGGGTGATTTCAATTGGTAAGAGGGTTGCACTGAGTAATTGCATTTAAGTTTTGAGAGATATGGTTTATATGTAGATACAAGACTACTTGCATTGCTAAACCTGTGCATGACAGGGATGATACCTTTAATGGAAAGATGTAAATATTAGTGAATAATAAGACTTGTGAATAGGTGATTAAATCTTGTTAGAAGAGTTTAGTGAGGATTTATAAGTGCATTGCATTTCAACAATGAAAAAATAGTGAAGAGAAAATCACTTCATAAATGCAATCATGTAAGGGCAGATAATTATGTTCTAGAGTGGATGAGACTATTCTTCAAAATTTGAGCATTATTACAAACTCCTCATAAAAATTCAAAATTCAAAAGTTATTTACAATACTTTGAGACAAGTCCCCAAACTGTACAAGTAATATTTATTTGATAACAAAATAATAATTTTCGAGTCTGAGACAAACACTCATTAGGGTTTAGGAAATAATTGGATTTTTCTTGACTTAAACAAGGAGATAATATCTAAATCTTGTAAGATATATTTAGAGGTGTAATTTTAACGTATATAAAAATTGTTGAGATCTGAAAATCTTCAAAAATCAAGATATGCATGACAGTCATGAGAAAAACCTGTAGGTGTGTATGGGAAGTCAGGGTTAGGATTTGGAAACGATAAGGAGTCATTGTGATAACCAAACCTAGAGAATTAATAAAGGGAATATTCATAAAGTATAATTTTGTATTAAACAAAACTTGGGAGTCATTGAGGGACCTTAACATGTGTTATAGCTTCTTTAGAATGTCACAGTCCTGTTGGAATCAAAGAAGATGAGGAGTTAAGAGGCAAAGTGGAGATTGATAAAGTTATTCATAGGAGTATTCAAAAACCTATATTTAACACCTAAACACTAAGGAGAATTATATTAAAGGGGTCATAATGATAATCAATCCACTAATTGATCAAGATTATATCAATCTCCTTGTAAACTCAATGTAGGTGATAGAGACAGTCTTAGCAATGAAAAGAGATTTGAAGATTTTGAAATCCTTGTACTAGTTTGTAGAGGTTAAAATTTTGTAGCCAACATCAACTAACCTGAGGAAAAACATTTTCAAGTTTAATAGATTAGGGTTTCATAAAATTGAACCATAGTAATGGATAGTTAACTCATGAGCACACTAATACAATCTAAGACCTAATTATTAAGCTAGAAATTTGATTTTGAGGAAAATTACCCAAATGAAGACATGATGAAACTTTTCATGCATATGTAAGAGCCTCATGGGTCTTCAAAAGGGTGGATAGTTGATTGATGAAATGCTTGAGTAAGGAGTTAAAGGTGAAAACCAGTATTTAAGGGCTACTAGAAGTTTGGATAAAGGAAGGAGAAGTGTTAGTTGAATAAGGACCCAAAGATGAATTGAGAACCAAAATTTTACACACACCTCAAAATCACAAAAGGGTACTAGAAAGTGAAATCAGATTATTTTAGGAAAGCACAAATAGTTCTACTCATGAATCTAGCTATGACAAGCTAGTTGAGAAGCCATGTAAAATAGTTTTGTCAAAGAGGTGTGTAAAATGACCTTTTTGATTATTTTTATACATTTATAGGGTTAAGTTTATATGGTGTAGGGTCTGAATACATACTATATTAGTTGTTTTAGTGAAGTGAGTTGGGAAACAATGATTTACAAGTTGTACGATAATTGTGCATTTGATAAGAAAGTCATTTGGAAGACCGAAAATTGATAGAATTGGAGTTTTAATAATTTCTAATGAAGTGAGTTAATTTAAGTTGTGTTTATGTTACATCAAAAGAGGTAATTTGAACCTTAATCTCCTTTAAATATTAATTTTTATTTTCCCTCAAGTTCATGTTAGTTCCCTTGAGTAATGAGGGTAAAATTAAACGCCCACTAAGACTATTTTGAGAAACAAACCTTTAACATAAGAACGAGTATTATGAGACTCATAGGTATTTAAATTGAATTAAATAACAAATGAACTATGGATAATTAAGAAAGGAACCAAACAATGTATTCTCCTTTTAAGATTAATGCTATGTGAAATAAAGTATATGGATTTTGAGAAAAAGGGAATTTACACCCTTACATGTTTAATTTTCTTGAAACCTATAAGGCTATGAAATGTGAACCTAAATGTAGTAAATATGTAAACCATGAAAATGCTCACGTTGTGGAATATGCCTATGTTGAGTCATAGTGTAGTTGGGTCATTATTTTGGGTAAACAGTGTTTGAGAAAGTAAGACATTGATGTGCCTCTTGTGATATCATGTTGTATAAGTGGGTTCATTTTTATACAAGCGTATCATGTGATGTGGAGTAATATGAGTAAGCCCATGTGTTGCCTTATAGAAATTAATGAAAGTAAAAAAACATGGTTTATTTGGTCATGAATTTTTTGGGTGTTTATTTGTGGGCACTATAGGTTACAAGAGAACTTGAAGGAAGGTTTTCATTGCATTGTTATTGTTGTTTTCTTTCATTTGTTTCAATTTTCCTTATATACATTCTGTCACGCTCAATGGCACTCCCACACACATTTTATCATTTCTACATCATTTTTTTCCAATCTAACTTTATTTTCATGGTGTTTTTCTTATTTTAGGCCCGCTGAAATTTTTTTAGGACATTTGGTGGAGTAAACCGAGAGAAATAAAAAATAGTCATTCTATCATTTTTCCTTCATTTTTTATGCATCTATAGGTTCCCTATGCTACCATAATTTGAATTTTGAATTTCGTGGCCTGTAAAGTGTCCTACCATAGACAATATGAATTGCGCTACCATAAGACACATTATGAACACCTAACAAACCAAAATTGTATCATAACATGCCTAGGAATAGCCTCAAGAGTGATGCATCCTGCATAAATCACACGTTCATACCAAGATACACGTGAGAGTCTCTTAAGCTAAAATGCTAGTGCAACTTAGTGGAATTACATGGAGTTCAATTTGATTATAATTGAAGGTAATTTGACTACCCTTTCAAACTATCAAGGAAAACACCAAAAAAATTGACTACAATATAAGTTACATGGTCGTATGAGGATGGTGAAATTACATGTCAAAAAGGTCATATCAATTGCTTCCTTTTTAAGATTTATCGAATGTAATATAAATTTACCAAATCATGCATGCTCTTCTCTCATTCTCTCTGGGGTGATCTTTAGAAGGAGATATGCAGTGCAGTTATGATTCACTGTTTTAGCAATCGCGTTTTTCTATGCAGTAAAATGGGACTCATCAAGTAAGGGTGCATAAAACCATTGTAAGGACTCTGAAGATATCAGGTCAAATTAACTAAAACAAAGTTGCATGCAATCATTCCATTGCTCATGGATGATTTGTATCATTTGAATCTATTTTGAGTAGATGATGTTGTTAGAAAACTCATTGTCATTGTAGGGTTGAATAAGGGTAAGATCCATCAATAGCTTAAGCTCAGGTTTAGATCCCACTGGGCATCTCCCTAAAAATATAGGGAGTGATTTACATATGAGCATAATGAGAATTATTCCTCCAGCTCCTTAAACATTAAGAGTAACCAACCAATGAAAATTGATAACACCCCATCCCACTTGCCTAGTATTACAATTCAACCATACAAGTATAGGTTGTCTCATAGCGACAACCCCGTTTTTAATTGATTGATGGGTATAGTCTGTAACCATAAGTTTTATGGTGCATGTTCTCATTCGGACAACGGTATGTAAGAGAATTTCCCTTAACCCCATTATTTTTTAGCCTACTAAATATGGGGCCAATTGATAATTACCCCTCCTGTTCCAATAAATTATTCAGAATCAAAATACCCCCTATTTTTTCCATATACCTTACTTACCCATTTTTCAATTACAATTTGGATTTACCCCTTTTTATTTCTACCCTAATTTATTAGAACATAAAATCATATCGCGATTTCTTAGCTCAAATATTTTTAATATGCATATTCACTCTCGAAAGATAGTTTGAATCACATCGAAGAACTATTCCAAATCACCTTATAAATGTCAAGCTATTAATTGTTTATCAATAGTTATTCAAACTACATGAAGATGGTGAAATAATATCACTTGACGTTGATATATAGCATACGCAATCCTAGTTCAATTATTCCATAATTATTAGCAATCAGATCATGGTTAAGAATCCAAGCCTTATACGTTGAGATATTCACTTTATTCAAAAAGAGATTATAATTTAAGCTTTATGAACATCCAAACTTTATACTTTGCAATATTTAAGGTATTTACTTATTAAGTAAACTAGGGTTCAAATGTTTTAGTTTTATCATTAACAAGTTTCAAACCTCAAACTTTCCTTTGGCCCACCGTCTCCAACCTACCCCCAATACTTGATTCACACAATATTAATATATTAAACCCTCTTCACGCCCTAATGTCTACCCGTATATTAGACTTTAATTTTATTAAAAATTTTAATTGCCCCAATATGAAAATCACTATGCACGTAGGATATTTACCTATACTAATGAATCCCCCGTGTTTCCATGTAGTAAAATCACTCACTTATATGACCATTCATGACCAACTATTTAGACCCTTTCGGTGGAAACTCCTATAGATAAAGGAAAATGAAAACATTGAAGAATTTGATATCCAAAATATCTATTTAGAGCATAAAAGAAGTTGATATTCTCATAATGGTTCAAAATACAACCACCTATGTTTATTCCCTCCACTACTCTTATAAATGGGGGCCATTTATATTTCTCTTGTTTATGTTATGGTCATGGATGCACGTAAAAGACTTAACATGATGGTTTTTTCTTCTTCTAAGCAAAATCGAAAAATCTCACCATTTCTTCTCCCATGAGTTCCCATATCAACTCCTCCTCCTATGGTCACTCCACTAATTGATTATCCTCATCACACCTTCTTCTACTTATTCTGAAAAACTTCTACTTCACCATTATCACCCCAACATCAACTTCTATCTCAATGATCCATTATCATGTACATTGCACCTAGGAGTTCCCATAAATCCAAGCTTATTCATGGATACAATGAAATATGATGAAAGTTAACATTAATGAGACTATGTCAAAGTCCTACACTATCCACTCCTTAATCTTGGTCCTCAATGTCCTTTCCCATTCCATAGGGAAAGGATGCATGTACCTTTCCCTAAAAGTGCTACTTTGAAGTTCCTAAATGGGTGATAAATACAAGTGGTAAAACCTGATGCAACCACTTCCTATCTACATGCCATCCCATTTTGATGGCATTCCATTTAGTGTCAGACAAAAAATCATGCACTTATCTACTATGTACATATATGCCTAAGAGTATAAGCCGTTATATGCATGATTCCTAAGTGAGAAAAGTAGACATTCAGAAAGGGGTTGATTATGAAATTTTTTTATCTTTCCAGAGATTTTTTTCTCTACTTTTCTGGAATTCAATCCCTTTACTTTTAGAAATTGCACAATAATGTTACCTTTAGCTAATACATTTCAAAGGAGTTATGAAACTTTTGACATCATTTCTTGACATAGGTTGCCTGAGGAATCACAGGTTGATAACCGATGCTACTATACCCGAAACATAATTGGTCAGCATCCTCATTCCTAATATCACTTCAGTTCTTATCATTGTAAAATACAGACCCATGCACTTGTTTGACTATTTTCAAATAAGTAATAAAAAGGAAAATATCACTGAGAGGGATATTAGCACTCTAGTGTTGTTAATCAATACACCTTCCAAAGATCAACCTAATAATCACAACAACAACAACAACAACAATCAGAGTCATTATTTTGGTAGAGCAATTTGCACAAGAAAAATATTCTTTGTTATTAATCTGTTGTAATCTATGTTATATTTGTACATTGTATTTGGGTTGCATTATTTAGCTACATATGAAAGGATAAATTTTAGGAATTCCATGAATAACACATTATCTTGGTATAGAAACAGTAGTTGTATCACAAACTATCTTGGTGCTAATTACACAAGGATAATACCTAGCTTTACCAATCACCATAGTAATTTCACTCATGTACACACATAAATTCCATAACATTCCCTATTGAGTATGAACATGGTAGTGAAACACTCAAACAAAATCACATTGGGGTGACTCATCTGAGGTTAGTTTGACTCAAGAATTTATGATATTTTTAGTCCTATTATGTGACTCATGAATATTGATTCATGTAGTTAGGGTTTGTTTTCCTATGGTTTTACACAGTGCTGACCATGATAACCTTGACATGATAGAAACCCATGGACTGTCAACACTTGAGTGAAGTTTTCTGGATCATAGTAACAAACATTTTCAAGAACCATGAACTTGCATTACCTTGGTACTTTTTTTCACTAGCATGCTAGTACATCAGGGACATTGACTCCTAGGCGATCATGTCTCCTACTCATGAAAAATCGGAACAAGTAAAATTGCATCTAGGATAAGATTTCATATCACTATTCTCCAGATGAAGCATATACATTCTTAGATTGAGCCTATTCCACCTGTCTGTCCAACCCAGATCCAGTCTAGATAGTCTAATATCATAGATAATTACCACTGCCACTAGAAGCTTCTTATTGAATTGTAGCTTGATTTTCATCACATGTTGGATATTTGTATATTTTTGATCATATCTAACTCATCACCACCTATTTGATTAAGAATCTAAATTATGTTAGATTATTTAATGAACACTGCAAAGAAAATTGTATCATATTGCATACTACTAACCTGATCTTATTGTCTGGATCTTATTGCACATGATTACCATTTCCAGTAAATGTATTCCCACTTGATCGATCATATTACCAAGAGACCATTCAAGTATGATTATATCACTAGTTATGACCATGACATCCACCTCATCTTTGCACCCACCTCTAGGGACTCTACTGTACAATATTGTTTGAGCATCCACTCATCACAACTAAAAATCCTTTGGGACCTTGAAATCTATTCACTCACACAACTCCTAAACAATTCACCATAACAAACAAGTCGACCTTCTACTTAATCTAAAGACTATGCGTACCATTGAGTAATTAAATAATGACCCGTACTAAGATTCTATGCCTCCGTCCTCGAGTGGATTTTACTGCTAAGGCTAAACCTAATTGTCATCATACAATAGCATAATGACAACTTGGAAGATCCAGGTTACACCATACAAATGTGTTAGTGACCCTCCCATAGATTTTTCTAGTCTTCATGGAATATTTTAATTTTTATGAAGAAATGAGGTATTACATGATTCAAATGAGGATATTCCACTATGCACACAATAGTACTTGACCCAATACGATACTGAGGAATCAAACTACATAACAATAGTAACCTTGATCCAGACAGTAAAAAAGATTCTTACCGTTTAAACAATGAGTTCGGACTAAGTAAGAGACAAATATGGATGTCCAATTCTTTTACAGAGTTTGATCTAGCGATACGAAGACAACTCTATAGTTAGTCAAAGGAAAAAGGATTATTGAATAAAACTATTTCTAAAATATGATCCAAATCATTGCTTTCCAATTGGACCAATCCAATGATTATCTATTACAGATGAATATGGTATGATGAAAATCACTTTATTTTCACCTAAAAATAAATTTTTATTTATCCAACACTTGAATAAACTTAAAAAAGGGTCTAACATAATTTCTTTGAAGCTCAAAGTAGAAACAATATGGATGACTGGGAGAAAACAAATTCATGGGTGCATGTGTGAAGATTACGGGAGCAATGAAATGCATATCTTTGATGTGTTTCTAGAATTTGAGGGAAGATGCAAATAACTGTGTGGATTTTCCATGAGATTGACTGGAAGTAGTGCTATGATCTGTAATGGGAACCTCAGGATCATGCGGACAATGGATCTAAACAATTCCCCAAAATATACAACAATAGTTCAGTGTAGACTAGAATAAATCCAAATTAAAAAAAAGTACACATACATTTAACACAACATGTACCGTGGTTCACCCAATGTTGGGCTACATCCACCAAAGATAGAGATCTCATATATATAATACATCAAAACTACGAATCAAAACTTTAATACAAGAGTACATTACATATCTTAAAGAGCGTCTCCTCTCCTCAAGATCTCTAAACAAATCTCTATGAGTGCACAACAATCGTGCCTCCAAACCAACACCAAATCTCACATAACCAGGAACTACTACATCTTTGAACTGCAACCAAGCTCTCATGTGAATCTGTAAACAAGACCTCTCACATGGGTCTACTAATGTACAATCATAACTCTACACCAAGAAGTAAGTCTCTCCTCCATCACTGCATCAACCTGTGCAAATAAGAAGACAACCTCCTCTACAATACTATGGATCTACATGGATCAACAATACAACATTATCTCATGGATCTACAATACAAGACTAAATCTACATAGATCTATAATACAAAATCTCACTAACATGTGGATCTACAAGAAGAAAATCTATGTGCTTTGCATACTATGCAAGCCATTACAATGAGACAATAACTCTACAAAGGAAATACAATAGAAGATGTTACCCTCTTCTCACCATTTAGATGTACTTGCTATTTCCTTCTGTCCAGCTCCTCTCCATGGAGACTTTTTCTTCATTAACATGTTCTTGCTTTCTCTTCTTCTTCATCCTCTCAATCTAGGAGAATCAAGGATCTAATTCAATCCTTCTCTTAATTCACGTTCTAACCCTAGCTTTCACGCTTATATAGACATATATAAAATTAGGGCACTTAGCCATGAAATTACAATCAATAGATTTGCTTTAATGCTAAAAATAGATCTAATTCCCGAGAGTTAAATAAAACATCCACGCACAGGTAACTAATGCCAATTAGCCCTAACCAATGACGATTCCTCCTTGCCTGACTGATGCTGGTCATAGGTGACTGATGCTGGTCCCTCCTAACCGATGACGGTTACTGTGTTTTCTAGCAAGGTGTAAAATAAGCTATCTATGAAGCAATTCAGCTCCACAACCTAACAATATCCCACTTGGAGATGAATTGATGAACCTCTGTACCTGTACCTGTACATCACCATCCTCTACACACCATGAAGACCGTTTATTCTTTCCTTCAACAATTCTCTCAAAAAATAAAACTAGGAAGATCAAACCATCTTCTCAAACCAAGAAGATAAAAACATGACTTACCAAACCACCATGAAGCTACAACTGATCCATGATAATAGAGCTATCCATACATTAAGCTCCCACTGAATCGTAATGCCAAGCTTCTCATGCAACCAAGCCATCATGAATAACACAACTGCAAGAGCTCCCATTTAAATTGAAGTACTGAGATTCAATTGCAACCATAGCCATACCTGTAAAACCAACCATGTTCTCCATCCATCTATCCATGTCTCCATGTAACCACCAATGCAACTATCCAAAGATAAGTCAAAATGGAATATGCGAAAGCAAAACAAGATCTCAGGTAAAAACAACCTTCAATGAGTTCTACATGTAACAGTGGGTGATCAATCCATAAACACCTCCATAACTCAAAGAAATCCAAACACTACAATCTAGAAATCCAACCCTACATAAACAACTAGCATGTCCAAGACATTCATCTGTAGATAACATATCTATCAAGGAGTAACATAGTAATCAAGAGGAAATACAAACATCCCCTACTCATGCTCAAAGCATCTAAACTGTGCTTATAGGAATCCACGTGCAAATCAAACATATAAATCATCATAGACTTACAAAAATGAATCTATCCAAATGTGTAAACTCACCTATACATCCATCCATATCATCAGGCTCTCTAGAAGCGCCAAGTCTCTCAACGACTAACTCCAAAGCCATTATGAATCATGTGCTCATCAATGTCAATAACAAACAACCATGATAAACCATGCTACTAATAAATAGTGCAAATACTAGCAAAAAAAAGTATCAACATACTCTGCACAAACTAAGCAAGATGAAAACAAAACAAGGGCACCATCTAAAAATGGTAAATAAACACTGATGTCAAACTTGTGACCAAACCAACCACAGTTTCCTAACTGACCCCGGTCACTTCCTGATCGACCATGGTTACCAAATGACCGACCACGGTTAATCCTAACCACCATTGGTCTCTATAACTAGTAGATTTTCTCCTTTAACCCTTAAAACTCTAAAAAATTGCTTTATCATCTTCACCCAACTGAATCTAATCATCAACTATAATCCCATAGGGATATCCAAGCACCACAAAATAAAACAAGAAGTGACATCACGAAGCAATAAACTCAATATACCTACAAATCCGTGGCTACCGTCCAAAACCAACTAGTGCCTCTGCCACTCTGAATATTAGCAATCCTCTCTCACTCTGCATGTGCATCATGTATCTAATCCTGCAATGCCAATAACCATAGCTTGCTCTCACTGAACAAAAAATTCCTTTCATTGCCTCTAACACCAAGCTCAAAAGCTAATATGTCAGTGAGAAATAAACCCTGATGAAAGAAAATATAAAATGATTACATTCTTATCAAAGAATACCTCTTACATCACAGAAGTTTGGACTTCTTGTGAAGTAGGTGAATCAACTTCTTTTCATCTTGTGTACTCAACATATTTTGTTACCTGCAACTGTGTCTAACCATGAATTTTCATTTAGGATCTCTAGGAGTATCTCCTCTCCAAGATGCATCTCTCCAAGAGTATCTCCTCTCCTCCAGATCTCTAAATGGATCTCCATGAGTGCACTACAATTGTGCCTCCAAACACCATCAACAGATCTCACATAACCTAGAAATACTGCATCTTTGAACTGCTACTAAGTTCTCTGTGGATCTGCGACAAGACCTCTTGCACGGGTCTACCAATGTGCAACCATGACTATGCACCAAGAAGTAATTCTGTCTCTCCATCACTGGATAACCTGTGTAAACATGAAGATAACCTCCTCTATAATATCTAGATCTACATGGATCAACAATACAATATCATCTCATGGATCTACAATACAATACTAGATCTACATAGATATATAATACAAGATATCACCAACATGTGGATCTACAAGAAGAAACTCTATGTGATTTGCATACTATATAAGCCATTACAATGAGACAGTAACTCTACAAAGGAAATAAAATAGAAGATGTTGCCCTCTTCTCACCATTTAGATGTACCTGTTATTTCCTTCTATCCAACTCCTCTCCATGCAGACTCTGTCTTCATGTAACATGTTATTTCTTTCTCTTCTTCTTCATCTTCTAAATCTAGGAGAATCAAGGATCTAATTCAATCCTTCTCTTAATTCACGTTCTAACCCTAGCTTTCACGCTTGTCTATATATAAACTTAGGGCACTTAGCCATGCAATTATGATCAATAGATCTGCTTTAATGTTAAAAATAGATCTAATTCCCGAGAGTCAAATAAAACATCCATGAACAGGTAATTGATGTAGGTTAGCCCTAACTGATGCCGGTTCCTCCTTTCTTGACCGATGTTGGTCCCTCCTAACCGATGACGGTTACTGTGTTTTCCAGCAAGGTGTAAAACAAGCTATCTGTGAAGCAATTCAGCTCCACAACCTAACATAAACTGGCATGGTATATGTAAATATAGTAAACACTATATATGTAAGTGGAGATGAGTGATGATTTGTAGGGAATAGAGTAGGATCGAGTGATAGATCCACAGGGGGGTTCATTAGCTAGGCAATATCCTAGCACGTGGGTTCATATTGAGGTAATTAAAATTAAGAAAATTAAATTCAATATACCGGTAAACATGAGGGGGTGAAAGGGTTTAATTTATTAATATTTTAAATTAGGTATTGGGGGTAGGTTAGAGAGTTGGGCCAAAGTAAAGAGAGGTTTAATTTTAATATAAAACTAAAACATTTGAACCGTAGTTTTAAAAGTAAATACCTTAAAATTGAAAAAAAGGAGTGTAGTCATAAATTAAATTATAATCTCTTTTTTAATAAATAAATCTAGATTCTTAACCAATAAATAATAAGATCCTATTGGTGGTAGGTTAGAGTGGTAGGCCAAAGGAAAGGGAGGTTTAATTTCAATATAAAACTAAAACATTTGAACCCTAGTTTTTAAAAGTAAATACCTTAAAATAGCAAAAGGAGTGTGGTCATAAATTAAATTATTCTATCTTTTTTAATAAAGAAATCTAGATTTTTAACCAAGAAATAATAAGATGGTAGAAAACTAGGATTGAGTATGCTTTTCAACACAAGTTATATTATTTCACCATATTAATTATTTTAAGAACTATTGATAAATGATTAAAGCTTAACGTATATAAGGTGATTTGTAATAGGTCTTCAATGAATTCAAACTATCTTTCGAGAGGAAATGCATATTAAAAAAATTACTTAGTTAAAAATATAATATATTTTTTTATCTAATATATTATGGTAGAAATAAAAAGGGGTAAATAAAATTGTAATTGAAAATGGGTAAGTAAGGTACACTGAAAAAATAGGGGGTATGTTCATTCTAATAATATATCAAGAGTGGGTATTATCAATTGAATAATCAGAGGTAGAAACTAAAATTAAGGGTATTCTTTAATACCCTTCGAATGCACGTGCTATACCATACTTTTACTAAGTGAACCCCCTATGGATAGATCAAATATATGACAAGTAACACAATACTAAAGATGCTAAGTAATGACATATTATTGATGCAGGAACATCCTCCCTGATGTCTAAATAGGTTTAGTTAGCATCTATTTTGTTTGAAAACTTATTTGTAGTTTTATGAGGTCCTAGGGAGTCATTTAGAATGGATTGTGTTGTTGTATTCCTCAAATTCTACATTTTCCATCCATAACTGTGAATTTGAATTTGAAGGCTAATATTAGTAAGAGTAAGGTTGTAAGGTGTCTTGTAGGTCTTTTAGGGGATTTAAGTCATGAAAATAAATTCTAGTGGGGTCTATGAGTCAATGTAAGTGAATTTAGGAAGTATGGGTCTTGGATTCATCATTTTAAGTTATGATGTGTCTTAAGGGTTATTTTAAGACTAAAGGAAGTTGAAAGGTCGCCATTTGAGTAGTAACTATCATGCAAGGAGTATAAACACCATTTTTGTAATTGATTATAATATCATTCGAATGGTCATTCAAGGAAAGAAAAGCATCAAGAAAGTTCAGAGGAGAAATTGTGTATACTCAATATTGTAATGGGTTTCTCATCGATTTTCATACATTTGATGTTCATTAAACCATTTGCATGTGAATAGGAAGAATTCTAGACATGGTAAGCGAATTTATTCTTTGTATTGTTGTTGATGAACAAGAATATTCATGATTAAATATATGTATGAGCTTAAGGACAATCAGTAACTTGGGACAGTCAAGTTAGGAGCCTTTAAGAAAAGGGGGTTTATTAAGCTAAAATGTAATTATATGAGCCTAATTTGAATGCAAGATTGCAAAAAAGTGAATAATAATGAAATATAGGAATTACACCCAAGAAATTAAGCAATAAATAATCAAACCCTAATTACAAAGAGAGTGTAAAAAAGTCTTAGCTGATTTGCAACATTCTGGAAAGTGCATAGAGTTGAAAATATGGAAAATACGAAGAACTGACTGTCACACTGGGGCACATAAAAATGAAGATATGGAGGAATATGCTAGATTGGGCACCTGGAGAGGGACAAGGGTGCCCGTGGGGGCCCTAGAACTGTTTCTAGGCACCTGGGTTTACCAAAATGTTCAAGAAACATCCTCAGAGGTGTCCCAAGGTATTTACCTTTTGTCGTGTTTGGTCACTCTGAGGTCGCACCAAGATCACCAAAGTCATTGTAAACCTACAAGGAATTATACACCTGTAAAACCCTCAAATAGACATTAAATCCTAAAAACGAAAGATGCAAAATGAGGGGTCAGATTGTCCTCATCTTTCATAATGGTGAACTTACAACTGAACACTGTAGTACATCTCAGACCCAGTGTAGTTTTGTGTGTGTGTCTATGTGTGTGTGCATGTGCAAAATCGTGCCCTAGGTTACTCTTGTGCGTGTCACACTTGGATATCGAGCAAGTAGATAGATATAGAATGTAGTAAATGTGTGCATGGAATATAATGAACTTCCCTCCTATGAAGTGTGATGCAATAAACTATTCCTTTTGTCCCTCATGATGGAGCTAGGTGGATGCAATGGAGGTCTTAGATGCCTTCATGGATGTAACCTTAGGTGGTGATAGATAGTGCTTAGTGCTTGGTCCTTTATTATGATCACATAACTTTATATTTATATGATTCTTTCACTTGAATTTTGTAATTAACCCTGAAAAGGTCGACTACCAAAAAAATAAGATTCTCAAACGGCTATAAAGGCCCCAAAAAGTGTGAGTATAGTACAAAGAGGATAGGGTCACCCAAAGGGGACGAGGGTGCCTGGCGCTGCTGTCTTGGCTGGGCGCTGGTGTTTAAGATGTCAAATGCCAAAGATTAAAAATTATAATGAGCAAGTAAGGGTAAAATAATGAAATTAGCAATAGAAAACAAAGAAAGGTGGCCAAAGACATGCGTTAATTAGTACTTTTCTTACTTAGGAATCACATCAATAGTAGTATGTGATCAAGACTAGATAATTATCCAAAGTGTGTGATTGTGAGTCTACATTTTCCCCCACTTTATTATGGTGAGTGGAAAGCTTGGTAACATAAAGTAGATAGAGATGCATACTTGATAACCATGTAGATTGATGTATAAAGTGTGCCGAGTGACTAGAAAAAGTGTGGAGTGATAAAAATGTGAAGCATGGATACTAAGGAGGAGAAAGTGTAAAAAGTGATGATGAAAATTAACCTAGGGAAAATGCACATGTTTAGATGTCATGATGTACATGTTGTTGATGTTGATGTGTGTGATTTTGTTTGTTGTTGATGTTGACTACCACTTCACATACATATGGACCTATAAAAGAAAAACTGACAAACAGTCAAATACACATGTATATGATCAAAATATATAAAAAATGTGTAAGGAAAGTATGCAAAAATGCTTAAAGTGTGAAAAAGGAACATGTGCACCTAATTTGTGATGAGAAAAGGGGTGTAGAAAGGATCATGTAGATGATGTTGATACACAATTTTCTCAGAATATCTCGCACCAATGAAATGGAAGAAGTGTAGGGAGAATAGTCTGGTGTCATCCTCTAACCTTTAACCACTTCCCATTGTGTAGAACACCATTGCAGATGGTGTGTATAAATGCGTGTGCTAAGGACCCAGGTATGATTCTGAGCCCTATAAAATCCATCGTGTATGGATTTTTGTAGGCCATGTTGAACTATCAATCACTATGTAATTTCCCTTAGTCTCAGGCATCCAAGAAAGGCTGTTGTATTACCCCTTAGTTTCAGTCATCGAGGAAAGGATGCTGTGCTAAGGATATAAGTATAATTTTGAGCCTTATTCGAAATTGAAAACTGTGATGTACCGGTACCGTGCTATGTATAACACTGTATTAGGTGACTGATTCAACCAAATGATTCCCCCCTCATTTGGGGTGCATGCGATGCCACTGATGGAGTATGCATCCCAAAATAGAACTGACTGTTGTGCTAAAACTATGCCCTATAGGGAGAAGGGAATGTGCTTGGTAGAAACCAAGGCACAAGTAAATAAGTGGCTAGGAAAAAAAATGTTAGTACAAGCAAAGACAAACACTCATTAAAAATGTAAGCTAGATGACAATGTGTAATGTGAGACACATATGCAAGAAGACAATGTAGATCGTGAAATCAGGTTGCAAACGTGGGTCATCACTCATGATGTCACAAGACAATGAAGACCACAATGGCCTCAAGAAATCAGAGAACAAGCAAGACATATGGCATAGACCACAAACAATGACAAGGAAAAGAAAATAGTGTAATAAAAAACCATGGAAGCAAATATCCCTGCATAATAAATGCTACACATGAAGCACCCGTTAGTATGTTAGAAAGATAAAAGACATGTCAAAGCATGTATAATATGATAAAGTAGGGTGCTATAAAACAAAATTAAAAAATAACACCTATAGTGTATGAAAGTGGATGCCCCTAGGAGCCACTATGGGACTGGTAATAGGTATTGTGCCAAGCATCCGTGCTGCATATAATGAATATGTAACATCTGCAATCAAAACTAGAAAGGTAAGTGAACGTGCATGCGTGTATAATAAATATAATAACATGCAAAATATCTATCTAGTATGTGTAATAAAGCGTACATGTAAAATAATAAGTAAGCAAGAGTAAATACAACAAAGAGATGCAGTATGTTGCTGATGAGACATAATGGAATGCAGTGTGAATGGTAGGAGAAATGTGACCCACCGAGATGAGATGAGATTTATTTATTTATGCCCCCTCAATAATCAAGAATGAATCGTAAATGAGAGTGAGTCATCGGGAAATGGTTTGAGCGATGTGTTGTATGTGGAAAAGGGGTGATGATTGTAGAATGGTAACGTGTTAATGATATTGCATGTGACATAGGGATGATGGATTTTGAATGTGTGATGATTTAGCCTAAAGCATATATCACTAGACGTGCGGGTAAAATTCTAATATGTGTGATGATGTAGCACAAGGTGTATATCATGGAATAAATGAATGTGATGGTAGAAAACATGATGATGTAGCACAAAGCATATATCACAAGATGTATGGATAAGATGCTAGAAATTGGTTTGATTTAACATAAAACATATATCATGATATGTGTGAAGAAGGCACTAGATAGGAATGTCGCATGGTATGAGGATGGAATGATTGAACGTGTGAGTTTGATGAGGTCCATTTGATATGTCTACCCTTAGTAGTCGAGTATGGACCGTGGGACTACATTGTGTTATTGGGTAATGACCATTGTTTTATGCGTAGTATTTCTTAAGATACATGACATTGAGTGGGATTTTGAGTGGCTTTCCTAAAAGGGTGGCAAGGTGATAAACTCCACCACCAAGCTTGTCAATAATACTGTAAGGACCAAGCCAATTAGGCTTAAATTTTACTTTGAGAGGGACTTCAACATTTGTATTTTTCTGATTTTATTTTAAAATGAGGTTGTCGGTGCTACACTCGTGAGGGCGAGTTTTAGAGTTATATGTGTGTGCGATGTGAGATTGATATGCATGAAGATGTTAGAGTTCTTGAGTATGACGTGAGTCTAAAATTTCTAACTCATGTAGATGGTTTTCATGATATTCATTGTCATTAGTATGCCTTTGAGTGAAACACGCAATGAGGGTATCTCAAGTTTGAGTGGGATGATGGCCTTAGTACCATAGACTAAGGAAAAAGGAGTTACATTAGTAGGTGTATGCACACTAGTACGATAAGCCCAAAGAGTGTAAATTATTTTACTATGCCAGTCATCAGCACTAGAAGTGCTTATCTTGCGTAAGATTTTGACAATAGTTTTGTTGGTGGATTTAGTTAGGCCATTGCCTTATGGGTAGTAGGGAGTAGAGATTAATTGCCTAATTTTGAATTTTGCACAAATTTTTTTAACATCCTAATTTTTGAAAGAAGATCCATTATTTGTGATAATAACCGAGGGAACACCAAAGCGTGTGATGATATGGGTAGTGAGGAAACCACAAATTTTAGGACCAATTATGTTTCGAAGTGGCGCTACTTCAACCCATTTAGTAAAATATTCAGTAACCGTGATAATGTATTTGTGTCCATCTGCTGATTCAGGATTTATCATGCCAATGAGGTTGAATCCCCAAAGAGAAAATGTCCAAGTTAGCACAATCTTCTGGATATCATATGTAGGTGTGTGATGGAGGCTATCATGCTTTTGAAACTTCTCACAGTGAGTGACATATTCGAGGTAGCCCTGTTACATGGTGGGCCAATAATATCCTTGACACAAAATATTTTGAGACATAACTTTGCCAGAGAAATGACCACCACACATGTTGTCATGTACTTAGGAAATAATAGTGGGAATATCAGTAAGCCCTAATGAACATAAGAGTCGACCATCAAGCACATGTTTAAATTTTTTGTCCCAACTATGAAATAATGTGTAGCCTCACATCACAAAGGGAAAGCTTCATGAGGTTGTAAAGTATCATGAATGGTTTATTTATACAAGAAGTTGTAAATGGGAGTGAACCATTCATAATCGTCTTGACTGTGCATGATGATGTAAGATATAAGAGGTAAACTGGAAATGGAAGGATGTCGTAAGTTCCTAATGATGAATTTGGCTTGATATTCGGTAATATCTTGTGGGATTAGTGACGGTGCACTAGCCATAGCATCCGCATGATGATTATCCTTAGGAGGAATAGTAGTAATAGAGTAAGAATCAAATTTAGCCAAGAGGTCTTTTACAAGCACATTGTATGGGATTAAGTATTCCTCTTTTGTATTGTATGTATCATTGACATGATTTATGATGATGTGAGAATCACCATGTATGCATAGGTTGCGAATGAGTAGTTTCCAAGTAGTGAGAATGCCAAGAATGAGGGCTTCATATTCATTGATATTATTTATACAGGAAAACCCTAATCGATATGAAAAGGGAAGTGGATCCCCATATGGGGTGATGAAGACTACGTCGGACTTAGCGCTAGAGTGATAACAAGACCCATCAAATTAAACTGTACATGTATCATGATCAACATTATAAGTAGAAAAATCATCAAAAAAAGAATCAGAGATGGGAGATGCATCGAGAAGGGGTGCCGCAACTAATTGATCGACTATGACCTTGATTTCTACAATATGAAATTGAAATCAAATTTGGTAAGGAGCATAAACCAACATGCTAGACATCCTGAAAGATGCGTACGAGACAAGAGGTATCGTAATGGATCTACCTTGGTGATGATATGTTCCTCATTGTTAAGAAGATAATGACGTAATTTATCCACGACAAACACAAGGCCGAGACATAGATTTTCAATGTAACTAAAGTTACATTCACAAGAGAGTAGCATTTGATTGATATAATATATTTCTCTTTCATATTGAGAATCATCGTGTTGTGCCAGCAGAGCCCCTAAGGCATGAAACATGGAAAAAATGTATAATAATAAATGTTGGTCAACTAACGGAGGGATAAGGCAGGTGGGTGTCAGAGATATGCTTTTGTAGTGCCCACATTTTCTAGCCTCAATTACTTGTTGAATTCTTAACCCATAGTTGTGACTTAACATGGTTTTGACATAAATTTTGATGTTATGATATGTTGGTTGACCTTCATAGACATGTATAGTGAATTGGGGCGTAAAACGCCAATTTGACTAGATTAATAGATTGACACTCTTTATTTGAGATTGTGGATACTAACACTTTTTTTTTATGCGATTTGGGCCTAATTCCTATATGTTGGATAATTAGCTTAGTCACGTACCTTGATTTTGTAACGTAATCATTTTACTGATAAGGATATATGATGGCATGGTGATACGACATTTGTATGTACTGTAATACCTAACACACGACGAATTGTGTGAGTTTGTGCATTACACATTGATGATGGTGTTATCGTTAATTTACATGTTTGAATTTATTCGCTTAGTGAGCAGCTAGTTACTCTTGTATTGGATAGGTGCATTTAATGTGTGCAATGAGTGTGCAGGTGGCAGGTCATAGGAGAACATGGGATTCAGGTCAGCTACACAATTTTACACATGCAGCCCACGGGGCTAAGTCCTAGCCATGATTATTGCATGAGGCCTTAGCATTAGAATTATTGTTTTGGGCACCAAGGGTGACCCTCATTTGTAATGTAATATGTCTTGTATTATTAATCTTGCTTAGGGTGTTTAGTTTGTGTTGTAAACTTGTTTTGGGGAATTAATGGCCCAACTTACATTAAGTTTTGAATTTTTTTAATGATGTACTTAATTAAAAGGGTTTAGGGTCACATGTGAACCCTTGGGTGGGCCCCACACCCTTTACCCTTGTGCCAAATTTGTCAAACCCGAAATTGGGTTATTTTAGAGATTTTTAGGGGCCCCTTTTTAGTTTGGGAGTTCCCTTAACATGAAAATGGGCCCTTGGACCCTACCTAATAGGTCGGGGGGCTTATTTCCAAGGCTAGAGGGAGTTTTCCCTCCCATTTTGCCCTCCTTTGGTCACATCCTTGTAAGGGGTATGGATAACTGTGCTTTGTTAAAAGTTGCACAAGATTGTTTTGTTATCATTTTGGGTATTTTGGGAGAAGAGGGCTAAAAGTCATTTTATCCTTTCTCATTTTTATCTTTGGCATCTTTGACCTTGAGGGAAGAGAGGGGTGACACATGTCACCCCCTCATTTGTGAGGATTTTTGCTTGCTCCTCTTCAAATTCTCCCTCATGGGAAAAGAAGAGAACTTTTTTTGGGAGCTTTTGCTTGGAGTCTTGTGGATTAGGAGCTAGAGTTTGCTTGGGTCAAGAAGTGGAAGAAATTGAATATGGAGAGCTTTTCTTTAAGGTAGGCTTCTTGAGCTTTAGTGTGTTTGTTATATCATGCTAGAAATTAGTTGTGTATTTGGGAATGTTTGTTGTTGCATGAAGATTTTGTTGTTGTTTATTTGATTTTGCTCCCTCCATCATATGACATGATGGAGTTTTGGAGTTTGTGGGGGAAGAGAGAGGGATTTTCCCCTCTCAATCCTCATAGGCTTGATGGGCAATCCTTGAAGGATTTAGTTACTCCCCTCAAATGGTTTGAGGTGGGGAAGGTGGGTCATTTGGATTGAACCTCCTTTCCATTCTTGGTAAGGAAACCCCTTTGGGGTTTGAAAATCCTTCCAAGAAGGATTGGTGAAAGGGTGGAGAAATAAGGAGGGCTAGAATGAAATTGGAGAAATAAGGAGGGTATGGAGATCATGTTTTTGTGCACATAATGATGGATTACAATTTTTGGAGAACTTTCTTCTCTTCCCCATTTTAGAGGTAGAACTTGGGTTCTCCTCCTTTTCACCTTTTCAAATTTGGAGTCTTGTTTTGGATACTTGTCTTATTTTTGTGTGGATGTATTGTTGTGTGTTCACCCTCACTCTTGTGCAAACTTGTGGATAGTTGTCCTCTTTCCCATGGGCTTGGGGGAGGCTAGCATGCATCCCAACCTTGGGAAAGGCATGTAATGATGCCTATGGTTGGGTGGCAAAACAAGATTTTTCTCCTTGCATGGATTCCTTGAAGGCATTTAAAGTTGGATCTCAAGTTGGATGTTGGTTTGGAGTTGGTGGTATCTTGGTCTCTCATTGTTCTCTCTTCCCTTTTGAAACATTACTTGCATTGTAAACCTCTTGGTATGGTTGTCTGAAAGTTTCCCTCTCCTTGTAAACTCTCCATTTTGTATAACTCGAAACTCTTGAAGACTTGAGACATATTTGTTGAGAAATCTCTCTCAAACTTACCATGAAACTTGTAATAAGAATTCTTGTGTAGTTGTGCTTTTGGAATATGATGCTCTTTAAGTTTAAGCTTGAAAGACATGTATACAAATCTCTTCATATGAATTGTTGTTTTGTTTTAAAAGAAAAGTTGTTTGTTGAAAATATGTCTCTTCAAAAAATAAAATATATTATTTGTTGGAGATTCTTACTTGTGTGTAAATCCGAAGAAATCATTTGGTATTATCTTGGAAAAGAATGTATCTACTTTTTTTTTTTTTGAAACATTATTGAATGGAAGGTGGATAAGTTTGAATTCTTTTCCATGTAAAACTTAATGGTTGTGCTTAGTATTCTCATTTGAATCCTTGACAAATTTTATTGAAATCAACCTCCTTCCTCATTTGCAATATTTGTATATTCATTTACTACAAAATAGGTACATCTTTTAGTGGGAGTACTTGAATTTTTCTTCTAAGCTCCTTTTTACATCAAATAAAAAAATTAAAATAGGTTATTTTATAAGTTAAATAATCATTTTTCATCCTTGTGTATAAAATAATCATTTTCAACATATACCTAATGTAGTTATATTTATTCATGTAGCTATATTGTATTCAAATACAGTCTTGTGCTACTTGTTATATTAAAATAGTGATCCATTTTAGGTTTATATATTAAAATATATTTATATAAATAAATAATCATTTATTTAAAAAAAAAGTATTAAATATTATATATATATATATAATTCTATATATTATAACACATATAATATATATTATATGTTATATTCATTTTTTTAATAAAAAAAAATGTAAAACAAAATTTGTTTGGGGGGAGGCCGAACCCTCCCCCCCATCCTCCATTGTTGCCCCGTGCAGCAGTCTCCGCCGCACCTCCAACAACCGCCCTTGCTTCCCCTGCGCAACAACCCCACGCCACCTCCCACTTCCGCCACCGTCCACCTCCCCACGCACCCTCTTCCACCCCTACCCCATGTTGTCCCTGACTGCCATGCCGCTCCCCCTTCCCCACAAGGCGTTGCCCTCACCCGTCACTCAGACCCTTCCCCTCCTCCACGCAGTCTTAACCAACAACCCCCTTTTACACTGCCTCTAACCCCTCCCACCCGCGTGGAAAACCCAGCCGCTACCCCCCTCCAATGTGGGTATGCCAGACTACAATAGCTAATAAAATGAAATAAAATAAGATACACATAGTTCAACCAAGCTTCCATGGCCCCTCCATCCTAACCTGCTCATCTGAAAAGACAAAACAAAACAAAAATGAGAAGAGAAGAATAGAAAGGAGGAAGAACATAAGGAAATTTAGGTCATCCTTAGGGAAAAGTTGATTAAAGGCTAAGATCCCTTTGTTCCTAGGATCCTAAATTAACCCTGCATACTTTTAGCCATGGGTAATTTTTAAATGTGAATGGGAGATAATTTTTTTTTTTAAGTTGGGTGTATGGGTAGATAAAATAAAAGGGGGGGGGGGAATCCAATTATTTTTAAAAAGGGGATGTAATCTCTTTTAGGGTGTCCTTAGACAACTTAAGAGAAATTAAATAAACAAAATTGTTTTTAGGCTAGTGATTAAGTGATTGGGCAAATCAATCTAGATTAAAATACTTAATAATTCAATAATAATAATAATAATAATAATAATAATATTGTTTCGAGGATAGTGTGTAGAAAGTGGGTAAATCATTGTAGTTTTAAAATAATTATTAATGGAATCGAACTTGTATTGATAGTATTCTCTTTAAAAAAAAAAATTACCCAAATTTCTAGAGACATATTGGCCTATTTTTCCAGTTTCTTGAGGTGGGGCACGACAACTTTTATGGCATCAAATGCTTGTTGGCATTGCTCATCCCATACAAATTTAGTATACTTCTTCATGATTCGTGTAAATGGCCGAGTCTTGTTAGCAAGTTGTGCAATGAATCTCCTAATACCTTGAATTTTTCCCTGTAATGATCGTAGTTGATGTAAATTTTTAGGCGAAGGCATATTGAAAATGAATTTAATTTTGTTAGGATCAATTTCAATCCTACGTTGCAAGATGATGTATCCAAGGAGTTTATCAGTTGTGACCCCAAAAACACATTTTTTAGGATTTAAGCATATGTGACATTGACGTAAACGTTCAAATAGTGTACGTAGATCTTTGGCATGGGTGGAACAACGTCTGGATTTAGCCAAGATATCATCAACATAATATTTGATGATCTTGTGGATATAATAATGAAATATGTGCGTCATTTCCTGTTGATAAGTGGGCCTCACGTTTTTTAAGGCCAAAGGGCATGACAATGTAACAAAACGTTCCCCAAGGTGTAGTGAAAGAGGTCTTCTCTTGATCTGTGGGGTTGATTTTAATTTGATTGTAACCTGTGAAGCCATCTATGAAAGATAGAATATCGTATTTGGCTGTAGAATCAACAATGAAATAAATATAGGGCAAGGGGAAACTATCCTTGGGACAAGCTTTATTTAAATTGTGAAAGTCAGTGTAACAACAAACCCGGCCATCTAGCTTCATCACATGTACGATATTAGATAGCCATTCAGGATAATCAACAATGTGAACAAAACCAATGTTGAGTAATTTTTGGATTTCTTCTTTGACTAGGAGTGCTACTTTGGGGTGCATTTTGTGATTTTTTTGTTGGATGGACTTTGCACCAGGGTTAAGGACAATGTTTTGCATTGCAACAGGTGGATCAATACCGGGCATATCACTATAGTCCCATGTGAAAATATAAGATAAATCATGAAGGACTTGTTTGATATCTTTCTGCTCCTCAGGAGTGAAAGAGGCATCAAGTAAAACTATTCATGGATTTTCAGATGTACCAAGGATATATTAAATTGTCTCTTAATTGATAAGGGCTGATTGATCCTCGATGTATGGATCTATAGGAATAGTATCTAGAGGGTTGGTGTTGTCAGTGGGTGTATCATACTCGCCAAAGTAAGAAATAACATTGAGGGATGATGGAGAATGCCTCTTATGGTGAAAATAAGGGAATTGATCATAAACACCGTGTTCCAAAAGAGCATTATCAATAGAAAAAATGTCTAAATTATCCCAAGCAGTAGATGCAACATCACTGATGAGTTATGGATATACAAAAGGAAGTGAGGAAGTATGTAAGGTGGTATAATATTTTGTAGGAGGAAGAGATAGAGGATGATATCCCAATCCAAATTTGTGAGATTGTGTGGGAAGATCCCAAAGTGCTGTTACTTTATGTTCTTGCTTACTTAAGCTTGTATTGGAGAAGCCATAGTAACACAAGTATTCATACCCTAACCCATATTTAGAAAAGTATTGAGTAGCATCAGAAGAACTAGGAGTATCACTAGATTGTTCAATAGAATTTCAATACGCGAAAGGTGATGGATCATCCAAGACATCATAAAAAACTTCCGCATAATGTAATTTAAGTCATGTATGTATATTAGAGGGGAACACATGCATCACATAGATCCAGGGCCACCCAAGAAGAATATTATAATTACGGTTATTGGGCATGACATGACATGGAATAGTTATTGTACATGGACCAACAGTGACAGTGAGGTTAATAGTACCTAAGACATGCTTGGGAATATTTTCAAAGCCACGAATGGAAATTGATGAAGGAGCTAAAGAAATTTCTGAAAGACCTAAGTGATGAAGTAAATCTATGTTACAAATGTTAAGGCCAAACCAATTATCAACTAAAGCGTTTTTGACCCCGACATTATTAATACAAACCTTAATATATAAGGGGGGTCATGCTCTAGCATTGCATGACAAGGTAGCTCATATGATGTGAAAGTTATTTAATCCTCATTGAGAGATAGGGTGGAAGTAAACTTATGGTATACATATTCGGGTGATGTGTGAGGAGGAATATACATAGTAGCTAAATTGTTTTTGAGCTTATTGATACAATCATGATGATTCTGCAGATAAACATGAATATAAATATTCATGATCAGAAGACCCTAAAAATATGAGGACCCTAAGAGTGTGGAGATCGAGTTCACGTTCACCAAAATAATTAAGCTAAAATGTAATTATATGAGCCTAATTTGAATGCAAGATTGCAGTAAAATGAATAATAATGAAATACAAGAATTACACCCAAGAAATTAAATAATAAATAATGAAACCCTAATTGTAAAGAGAGGGTAAAAAGCCTTAGCTGATTCGTAGCATTCTAGAAATTACACAGAGTTGAAAAGATGGAAAATATGAAGCATTGGCAGTCGCATCGGAGCATAGAAAAATGTAGATCTAGAGGAACATGCTAGACTGGGGTACATGGAGAGGGACATAGGTGTTCATGGGCTAGTAGACCTATTTCTGGATGCCTGGGTCTACAAAAATTCTCAAGAAACCTCCTCAAGGTGTCGTAAGGTGTTCACCTTTTGTCACCTTTGATCACTCCGAGGTCGCACTAAGATCGCCGAAGTTGCTGTAAACCTGCAAGGAATTATAGACCCGTAAAACCCTCAAAGAGACATAAAATCTTAAAAATAAATATGCAAAATGAGGGTTCAGACTATCCTTGGCTATCACAATGGTGAACTTACGACTGAGTGTTGCACTACATTGTGATAGCCAAGGATAGTGGTTAAATATAACAAAGAGATTGAGATACATCAACCTTTAGACCCATCCTCTTTTAGCAAAAAGATTACAAATCTAGTTGAGAACTAACTATTGAGGAAGTTGTTAACATTCCAAGTACCTTGTTTCCCCTGGGCAAAATCATGAAGAATTAGATATTAACAAGTTTGGGAGTTAGGTGGAACCTTACTGGTAAAACATAGTCGTGAAGGAGGTCAAGGTGGACTTATAAACGAAACTTCAAGTATTGAAAGGAAGAGTTATTCGTTCTCTAACCATATTAAACTTTTTGGGTTTATTGATAACCCTCCTTAGGGTTTAAGAGGAAGAGAATGGTTGGGGAAGCTTGAGGGTGAGATGAAATTTGAATACTTATAGGAATTTTTGGAGGAGCCTTGAATGTTAGATCACAATGATTTAGAGGTTTGAAACCCTTTTATTTGGTAGTAAACCATGATAGTGTGTTTTAGACTTGTAGGTGTGAACTTGAGAACAAGAACATGTTGATAAAAAACCATAGGAGGATTTCAATGGAGATGAAGTTCAATAAATCATGAGGTATATTTTGAAACCCTCTAAAATAGGGACAATAAAGGATTCAAGGAGTGAGGGTCTTCCTTCAATTAATTTCTTCCAACAATGGGTGAAGAAGAAGACTGTTTTGTACAGACCTACCCTAGAAAGAGGTCCAAACCATAAGTTAGGGACAGGAAGGTTGAGTCAAGGAATAAAATTTTATGACTATGATATGGAATCATCCTTCTTTGAGATCCTGAAATTTCTAAGACCTAAATCTGTCCATATGTACTACAACTCTTGACAGTTGAGGTTCATTAGTGACACAATCTTGAGAAGCCTAGTTTGACAACTACAAGGGTGATTTTAAGAGAAGTTTTGTAAAGAAACTTTCCTTGAAATTTTGTAACCATTAAATTGATCCTAAAGGCTATCTTAAAAAAGGCTTAATTTTTCATGTAATTGTAAGTACCCAAAGATATATCCAAAAACAAACTCAAACATGGCTGGTAAGTGTGTGTATAACTAGAGTTGAAGATTGCAGATTGTGGGAGAAGTTTAAGGACTTAGATCCGAAAAATATACCCACACCTAAAACACCATAAAGGGTTCCCAAAAATGTTCCTAAGTTGATTTGGGTTGATCTAATTGGTTCTATCCATGAATTTAGCAAGGTCAAGTGCTTGAGAAGCTTATTAAGGCAGGATTGCTAAACGGTAAACTCTTTGATCATTTTGGCTATTTGCATCCATACGAAAGTTTGAACTAGCATATAAAAATGCCTAAGAACATGTTGAATTGGTTGATTTAGTGGCATAAGTTGATTGAGAAGAAATTTCATGGTTGAGGGTGCTTGTAAATTTGACAAGGAAACAATGTAGAAGGCCTAATTAGCACTGTTGAGAGTTTTGTGTCATTTCTAACATTAGAATTGGTTTCGGATTGAGAGTGATTTTCATCAATTATAACACACATGTTTATTAATACACAAAGATACAATGCGATATAGGAGTAAAACCATGGAACGAGGGGTTATGCTAAAAACATGATTTACAGTCGAGTCGTGAAGAGCCAATGTGGCGATGAGGGCGTAGATACTTCTAATCAGAATCATGAAATCAACTTTTATGCATTCAAGACTCAACCAAATTCCAGATCAATTTTTTATTACATTGACCACACACTGGATCCAATCACCACTATATGTACTTAAAGTCCAAAATAGATCTAGATCAGATGTTATACGAACGGTTTGTAGATTGAACAACGAGCTTGGAGTGGAATCGATTGGAAAACTCAATAAAAACTCGTTGAATCAATACAATGTGTTTTTTAATCCAATGCATGTGTACTTGGATGTTGTCTAGAATATTAAGATGCACAAGTCATATGAAGATAGTTAGGTACGATGTGAACCACGTCAATGAATGTTGCATTCAGGTTAAATGCACATATTGAACGAAGCAAAATGTATGAATTGTTTTCATATTTAATAACATAAGCACTTTTGCACAATCCCATTTCTCGCCTCTTTGGACATATGGTTAATCCATACTCATGAGTCCCAATATATCATCCTAAGTTGCTCCCCGTATGAATTCTATAAATATCTCATTCACAGGAAAATGACAACAAATAATATCAATTTTACCTCTAACAGAAATTGATACCAAATATTTTGGTAGAGTAATTTGCACAGCCAAAAAAAACTTTGTTATTATTTTTTCTATTCTCTGTTATATTTTTTACATTGTATTTGGATATAAAAAGCCAAACATATAGCCAAAACAACTTCTTAAATAATAGGAAGTGAGAATAACAAATAACCCAATATAGAAAGACGTGTATAACAAACTACCCGAGCTAACCAACCTAGAAAATATTCGATTTACCAATCACCATAGTAAAATTACTCATGTGAATACTAAATATCTAATAGTCATGATTAATCTAAATTTGTTAACTGAAATAGAAATGTTGTAAATGATGGAATCATTGATTCTCATCATGTTCAAAATATACAAAATCTAACTCTTCAACAATCTGGGAAATATGAAAAATCTAAACAACCTCTAATCCTATCTAGTAAAGAAACTGCTCCACGTGAGGTAAAAAGATGACAATTTATGTCCCTTGGAGAAATCCTTTCAAGTGTGCTCTATCAATTGGCGAGTGCTAAAACGGCGACATACCCATTTACGCGTCCTTTTGAAGAAGGACAACCAAAACCCACATGGTATAAAGAAAGTGAATACTTTGACTTCCATCGTATACATGGCCATCCTATGGATTGTTGTGTCAGAATATGCCACTATATACAAGATTTAATTAATAACATGAACATCAAAATAGATGGAAAATCTAATGACAAGACACTAAATGAGAAATTAAAGGTATTTAGGGACACATTCCCTAAACATGGTAGAAATGACAATGCTAAATGTTGGGAATTTAATATTTACATGAATTTTTATCAATGTGTAAATACAAAGCTAGTAAAAATAAACTAATTGTTAAGTTGTTACATTATTTTTTTACAACTATAATATTTTTATTATACCTTAACATTTATTTATGGGTCATTTGTTAATACTTCCTATTAATTAAGAAGTTGGATTCTTATTGTAGTGGTTATATAATAGTCGTGTAATATTCCTGTGTGTGTTGAATAGAAGATCATTTTGTTCGTGACAATCTGTCTGTACCATCATTTGGTATCGGAGATGCGTATATTTATTCCAATCCATTTGTTTCGAGCGACGATCAGATCTTGTGTGAGATCGATATATTTTTATTGGGCTGAGAAAAGAATTTGATCAGTGGTATCTCTGCGTGCAGCCCACGAGAGTCCTCTTCTCATTCTATGCACATCGCCTCCAGATATGATTATTTCATGTGAATGAGTAAGCTTCGGGAACGTGTTACTCTCCGAACTGTGCATTCGATCTGCACACTGGTTAATGATCGGGAAGCGTGGCAGGATCTCCACGCATCACTCAGGATCACGAAGTCCTGTATTTTTTTGCGGTGGGCGTGATTTACGGTACAACATTGTTCCCATTGCAATCAAATTTTCTATGTACAAATCTTCTTATCGACACTATTTAGAAGCGAATCAATCAACATTTGAGGAATTTTTCAGGAACCATGTTGTACTACAACTAGTTGATTACATTAATTCACGTGTCTCCAACGTCCATCTCTTCCACAACAATTTCCGAATCCATAGTTTGATCAAAACACGACCTTCTCTTGGTGCGTTCGCTTTATAATATTTTGATGTACGGTATATTTGAATGTGTTTTCCTCTGGTAAATATCCAACCCAGAACCTAGCATTGATCCTTTGATCACGACCTAGCTCAGCTCAACACTGCAACATTAGCCGCTCACTGTTCCATCTCGCCATTATAATGTGGATCAAACACTACATCCAACTATCTACATTGAATTTCAAAGGCCCTCCTACTCAACAAAAAGTCATGTTTGTATTGTTACGCCGAAAGGCGTGTTCTCTGTGAGAAAATCGGAGGGTTTCTGACACGGACGAAGACAGCAATGGCCGAGATCGTTTGGTCGACGATGTCCGGATTGTTTTCTTCCCTACACGTGGCGCGCATTCACTCTGTTTGTTGCTGTCATTGTCAAGTTTTCGTAAGGAAATGGCAAGATAAACCAATATAAAATGCGGTTTCATTCCAAAGGGCGCGACCAACGAGCAGACACTGTATGCGTATTAAAAACAGATTGTAACACCAATTATTTCGATCGACACTGATAAATTCAAAGAAAACAACAAACCCGATTGAAAGAAAGATCCACGCACCATTTCTCTTATGAGCTCCTACCTGTAGCCGAGCTCGTTGAGACGCTTCTCCCCTGAATCCATTCCCTGACCTGCCGACTCACTAATTTCGCCTCTTGAGGCCGAGCTGATTTGACCGTTCGAATCCATGAGTTTAGTTGCATTGAATGATGAGAGCAAAGGAGCATTAATACTGATGCCATTCGGAGAAGAATTCGTCGGCAGATTACGGGGGTCTGCCAGATTGACCGAGGAAAAAAAAGCTAGAGATCGCTACGGGTTCGAATCCCACCCGCGCCGTTCTCCGTCTGAATCTTCAAAGAATGCGGTGTGAAATGAAGGAAAAGAACGAAGACAATGAACTCACTCTGGGCAATTTAAAATGTCAATCCGCGAAATATTCAAATTTCATGGAAATAGATGTTTATTTGGATGATAAATGGAGCAGATTGAACAAGCTCTATTTTAGCTTTCTCAGAGAATCTCCCGAGTTTTTGCCAGACTATGGACGTCTTTTGCTTGAATACGGGAAAGATGGTGTCCTCTGTCTTAGGTCTTAGAGATTTCATGGCGGATTAGTAATTTCGAGATAACATGTTTGAATATTTAATATTAGGTTTCATAAATCCATTCTAGCTTATGTTACTGCATATAAATATTATTTATCAACATTGCCATAATAACTCACTAACATTTTTAGCCTCTGTAGTTAAGGTTGCATAGGCATTTAATTTTGTCTAATTTCGTCCCGTTAATCTAAGTGTATTTGTGTAAATAAGAATTATTGGGATTTTATTTTTTATTTTGACGTACGGTAATATTTTTACGCTGAAAGGCGTGTTTTTAGTTAGAAAGCCCGGGCCCCTTTGACAGCCGACAAGACATCGACGTCTGCGATTGTTTGGTCGACGATGTTTGGATTGTTTTCTTCCTTGCACGTGGCATGCGTTCAATCTCTTTGTTGCTGCCACTGTTAGGTTTTCGTAAGGAAATGAAAATTTCTGTAGCAGCCTGAGTTTCGATCCAAAGATGGTAATTCTGGCCAGCAGCAACATTCAAATCGTCTTCAACCATGGAGGAGGTGGCGGCTCATAGATTTTCAATCACAATTGTTATCCAGAATAGCAGACAGGGTTCTGGCGCGGGGATTAATCTGGTTCTTCCGATGGAAGTCAAAGCGTCGAAAGATGAAAGTTGTGTGCGGTTGATAAGTATCCACAAACCGGCAGAAATGGAGGCCAACTGTAGTAGAAAGACTATCAGCGTGCATGTAATCATCACTATTGCGAGATTTAAAAAAAAAAAAACAACTTTTTCTTACACAGAATGCAATGGATATCCGCTTTCTCTGAAAGGATTCTAAGACAAAGAGCCTCAAATGCCTGCCTCCGCCGCCTTTGAATTCTAGCCAATGCATACATCAAACGAATATGGAAAACAACCACCGTCCAATCTATGGTTACAAACAAATAGCTTGGAAAATCTCGGCTTCTATTGTATAATTTTGGATGATGGAATGTAAGAGATATTGTTTTCGCATTGTTTGTATGGCCAAGGTTGCAAATGAGTGGTTGAACTTTAATGGTAGCGCCAACTTAGCATAACTGGTCCTATATATATGGAGAGTACGTTTCTTTCAGTTTTTACTTCATTTTCCACAACATTTAAGGCCTGTTAAGGTTAGAGGGTGAAAAGTTTAAAATTTAACCTATTTTTAATTGTATTGTAAGTGTGAAATGGATACATTACAGGTAGAAAAACATAAAGTTGGATATATGGAGGGTACTTTTCCTTCATTTTTTACTTTATTTTCCACAACATTTAAGACCTCATAAGCATATATACCATCCATATTGCATTTTACCATGGTTCGAACTGCACTTTGCTTTCCCTGTTTGCCGCTACGAAATGTCTCCAAAAGAGTCTCAAAACCCTAGCGGTGGTTCACAATTCAAATGCAAGAGTTGGTGGTGCTACCGACGGCGCTTCTGGTGGAGCCACCTGGGACGGTGGGTGGAGATTCACTTTTCGATTTCCCTTGCAGTTTCATAGCGCCGGAGTGCCGCAGCCCAGCAGGAGCAACTCCGCCGAAGGCAATACGACACTGATGCCGAACAATAATGAAGAGGGCAATAATAATGGCGGGGATCAGTCAATGTCAAAGGCAAGGCATGACAACTTATATTGATGGTGTGTAAGGTAGCTTAGTATTTCCTTGACAAAATTTTATATCATCGCCAGTTACATATTCTTTGTAATTACATGTTCGGAGTTTTTTTATGTTAAGTAATGAGTTGCTTTTTCTTATTATGTTTGTTTAAACCTGGGGTTACAAGTTCTTTGTAGTTACATTTTATAATGTATATATAAGTTGTTGCAAACATTATGAATTTTATCATTCATTTTCTTCTATAAAGGATGATGAAGAACATTGAATTCATTTCTTGGTTTTTTAATGGTCTGGTTGGTTTTAGGTATTTTATGATCAACTTTGGTTTTGTACAGAATTTTGGTTCTGTAATGGGCCTATGGTGCAGCTTGTGAGAACAAAGGTAGGATTGTTTTTAAGTTTTAGTTTGATATGGCGCTTGTAGGGGAGTTAGGCGGTTCGTTTTATGAAACTCTTGGTGTTAATAAGGATTGTTCTAAGGCTCAAATACGAAGTGCTTACAAAAAATTGCAATTGCGACGAGTGCTTTGAAAATAATAGCAATTAAACATAGCCCAAAAAATCACGTTTAGCCTGAAATGGCTCTGGATCAATCAGTCCCTGATCGCAGAGAAGGAATGAAACCATATGGAAGTCGACCTTTCGTAGAGAAGAGTCGATGGGAAAGAGGTGTCCAACCCTGTCATTTACATTTGCCAGTGCACTCCTGCCCCATGTCAAAATACAAACTCTGAAACAGGGCATGGAGAAATTTCAGGGGTTAAATTTGACGGGCACCTTTTCCTGTGAAACATTTTTTAGGTGAGGCTAAATTTCAAATATTTCCCTCCAAAAATACAAAATAGTGCTATTTTTATATATGGTCACTGCAAAACAGGCCATAAACCGTTTTTTATTTAAAATAAATCATGTTTTGTAATATTTTATTATTATTTATTTATTCTATATGTATATCATTATTACTAGTGGTTTGTTTTATAGTTTTTTAATAAATATTTATTTATTCAATATATATATATATATATATATAAATTATATTTGTATATATTTATATAAGAACATAAATAATGTTTTGTATATTGTATTTTGAATTTTTTTTGTTTACGATACATTTTTCATGTTTTTATTAAGCTCGACTTATTACACTAAAAGGAATTTTCACGGGCGAAAGCCTCCTCCACCTCTGAAAATTGACAAAGGCATGAACGATTACAATTTATTTGGTTGACAAAGCACTGACATTTAGTTAATAAGGATTGTTCTAAGGCTCAAATACGAAGTGCTTACAAAAAATTGGCAAGGGTGAGTAGATATTATGGATAACGTATAAATTGCGACGAGTGCTTTGAAAATAATAGCAATTAAACATAGCCCAAAAAATCACGTTTAGCCTGAAATGGCTCTGGATCAATCAGTCCCTGATCGCAGAGAAGGAATGAAACCATATGGAAGTCGACCTTTCGTAGAGAAGAGTTGATGGGAAAGAGGTGTCCATCCTGGTCATTTACATTTGCCAGCGCACTCCTGCCCCATGTCAAAATACAAACTCTGAAACAGGGCATGGAGAAATTTCAGGGGTTAAATTTGACGGGCACCTTTTCCTATGAAACATTTTTTAGGTGAGGCTAACTTTCAAATATTTCCCTCCAAAAAAACAAAATAGTGTTATTTTTATATATGGTCACTGCAAAACAGGCCATAAACCGTTTTTTATTTAAAATAATCATGTTTTGTAATATTTTATTATTATTTATTTATTCTATATGTATATCATTATTACTAGTGGTTTGTTTTATAGTTTTTTAATAAATATTTATTTATTCAATATATATATATATATATAAATTATATTTGTATATATTTATATAAGAACATAAATAATGTTTTGTATATTGTATTTTGAAATTTTTTTACATTTGCCAGCGCACTCCTGCCCCATGTCAAAATACAAACTCTGAAACAGGGTATGGAGAAATTTCAGGGGTTAAATTTGACGGGCACCTTTTCCTGTGAAACATTTTTTAGGTGAGGCTAACTTTCAAATATTTCCCTCCAAAAATACAAAATAGTGTTATTTTTATATATGGTCACTGCAAAACAGGCCATAAACCGTTTTTTATTTAAAATAAATCATGTTTTGTAATATTTTATTATTATTTATTTATTCTATATGTATATCATTATTACTAGTGGTTTGTTTTATAGTTTTTTAATAAATATTTATTTATTCAATATATATATATATATATATATATATATATATATATATATATATATATATATTTGTATATATTTATATAAGAACATAAATAATGTTTTGTATATTGTATTTTGAATTTTTTTTGTTAACGATACATTTTTCATGTTTTTATTAAGCTCGACTTATTACACTAAAAGGAATTTTCACGGGCAAAAGCCTCCTCCACCTCTGAAAATTGACAGAGGCATGAACGATTACAATTTATTTGATTAACGAAGCACTGACATTTATCGATCGTACACGTGGCGCACAGTGATTGGAGACTACCTATCACATGTCAGATGACCATCACTATTGTTAGGCCCTCACCATTATGCTATTCCAACGTCAATCCACGTTTCGTCGTCCATGGCAAGGAAAGTGCATCGGACGGGGATTACACCCTGGTTGTTTAAGGCCATAATATCTTCCAATTCCTTGTCAGTGTACTAGACAAGGCTCAATTCACAGTCTTGTTGGGCCAGTATAGTGGATTAAAATCCATGGTAATTACTAATTATGGAATAAGATGAATTGATATTTTATGCCAAAAGACGTATTCACCGGAGAAAGCCCCCTCCCCCTGACAAGCGATAGACCATCGATGATCATTTGTTGTTGGTCGACAAAGTACGACACTCCTCCACCGTACACTTGGCACACATTTCCACAAAAATGTGGCGTAGTAATCTTTTTCATTGTCCACCTCAGCCCAAGATTTAGCAGTGACAAGCGGGTGAGCCCAAAATTGTTGTGGCGATTCATGGTCCTTCTGATCCGACTTGTCCCTGCCCTTGGACGATGTGGCGGCCTAATCCGATGACCTAAATGCTTTTTCAGGCAACAAAAGGGGCGATGAACCTGGAAATAAATATTAATTTAAGGAAAGAGAATCAAGAGTGAGCAACAAAACAAATTACCTGAACATTGTCGCATCGAGACAGATCAAGAGGCATCGGCAAGAAAAAGAAGTAGCGTGTCCTCAATGGAACAGTAATGTACGAGAATGATGTGAATTTTAAAGGCGAGGATGTGCAGAACGAAGCTCATGCTCTTTACGCCACACTCCCCCTCTAGCCCATCTGTGCTCAAGATGTCATTACCCTGAAGAATTTTGAAGATGGATTTCTAATAAACTCCTTTTGGGTAGTTGTCGGACATGGTTTTTAGAACCTACTCAAAAAATTTCAATCCGTGGTGACCATAAAAACCAAGTTTGTCATCCATGGAGGCCTAAACTGTAGCATGGAAAACCACAATATTCACTTGTTGAAACCCGTTTACTCTCTTTTTGCTAGACCAATTTCTCAAAACACCGGGCAGACTGACTCATAATAGGTTGATTATGGATCTTTTGCAACACAAAATTTTTCTCTACATCAACCAAAAAGTCATGCTTTGTGCAAATTTCTGGATTAAAACATGTCTTATTGATGGTCTTTTGAGCAGGTGTATTCATTTGAACAGGTCCTGACGATTCCAATTTGGGAATGAACTCGAACTTCCCCTCTGACCCCATGCTTGCAAATCTCGTGCTTTTCCAGACGAAGAAAGGGGCGATCAACCTGTAAAAAAAATTAATTTAAGGAAAGAGAATCAAGAGCGACAAACAAAGAAAATTACTTGAGCATTGTCGCATCCCTGGCATGTTTACTTGTGAGCTTCAAGCGTCCAATTTCTAAACATCCTGAAATGCCTCAAACCCAAGCATGCACAATTGAAGAAAGAGTAAAGAAGAAGATGTTTGAGGTGGAGTGGCGAAGCGGTTTGAAAGGTGTCTGCAAGCTGCGTAAGCAATGTGTAGTTAATGGAGGGGTGGTGGCCAAGAGTGATGTGAGTTTAAAGGCAAGGGAGTGCAGAATGGAGCTCATGCTCTTTACGACATGCTCCCCCTCTAGCCCGTTTTTGCTCACGATACCATCTCCCTAATGAAAGTCGAAGATAGATATATAATATACTCCTTTTTGGTAGTTATCAAACATGGACTTCAAAATGTACTCATATTTTTGGGATCCGTGGTGACCACAAAAAAAAATTCCATCCATGGAGGCCCAAACTGTATGGTGTAATGTAGAGAAGAAAGCGAGCAAAAAGGAGGAGTAAAATCATCAGAATGATGTAAAGAAGAAAACCAAACCAGAAAACAAAGAAATCATGTACTTTCCTAGCACCTACGATAATGATAGCAATTGATGATGATTTGGACAACCTCAAGCTTCGATTGTTGAGACCCCTTTACTCTCTTGTTGCCAGATCATTTACTCGGTACACCGAGAAAACTAACTCATAATAAGTTGATTCTTTGCGTCAACAACAAATTCATGCTTTGCACAAATTTTTTGTTTAAAACATTTTTTGTTAATATTGTTATTAGCTCTATCTTCGACTTTGTTTACAAAAAATCATTCCATCCACCTGGTTCGTCTTTACTTGCCATCCACATATGTAATTGATACTTGGTGCTTTATTGTTTGCTTCAATTTCCATTTCCCTTCGCCATTATTTCTTTTTCGGCGTTAACATCGCACACCTCACGTGCGATTGCTAGTTTTATCATTGTTATAGTGTGAGTCATATGCAAATAGTATGTTATGTTTTAATGTTCAAGTCTCATTTACTCTAGATTATTCATAGTGTTTAATAAAATAATTATAGTTTCTTTGTCATAAGTGTCTTTGTTAGGTGGTTAAATAGTCATATATATTTTGTTACATATAAAAAAAGGGTTATCGAGGATTATGTTTTATTTGTTAAAATTTTTGCGTCTTTTCCTTTATTTATAGTTGGTTTGATATTCTACTCTCATTCGTCATTATTTGTGTAGTCAAAGTCATACATGTTGTGAAATGTATCATAAAATTCATTTTTCTCTCAATTTTGAGATTTATTGTCATTGTAAAATATGTTAAGTAATGTATCTTGTTATATAGTGTCTCTCATGTTATAATGTTATCAAAGTCGTCAATTGCCAACAAATTGTGTTGTCTAGTCAAACTTGAGTCATTATCATTGTGTCTAAATGTATAATTGTTGATTGTCTCACCAAAAGTTCATTTTAAGTCAGAGTCAAAGTATCAATTTTTTTTTACCTCATGGATGCATTTTCGGTGTTACACGATGTCCAAAAAATTGATGGGGCCGAACTTCTTATATGGTGACTTGCGTTTATAGTTGTGTATTGTGGATTTCAATTTTTCAGCTTGTTAGTGTGGTGTGAAGAATAAGAGAAGAGGTTCATTCCCATTCTCCTATTTATGTGGCTATTCCTACATAATTCCATGATTTAATAACATAGTGAATAACAAATCTCACAATGAAATGAAACATCATGATTCTTGAAGAGGTTGAACAGTCAGATGTGTTCCTGTTCATACCTAGGTTTGTGGTAAACCTTTGTAAAACCATTGAAGGTTGTATAGATGGTTCCTACTTGATTTCCCACACTAAGTAGGTCAAATGTGTTCCCTATAGTGATTGGTTGATAAGAAGATGGTTCATGTACTTGTTCCCAACAGTGCATGGTCGATAAGAAGTTGATGTGTTCCTTCTTCTACCTTCAGTTTGAGTTGTGTGCCAAGATCATGAGCGCATAGAGGTGGTAGGTTGTAGAAAGAAGTGTGAATGTTTTTCTACCATGTAAATACTAAGGGGGAATGTTAGGAATTTAGTATTTACATGGGTTTTTACCGATGTGTAAATAGTAAATTAGTAAAAGTAAACTAGTTGTTAAGTTATTTTATAAAAAATAATGTTTTTGTTATACCCGTAACATTTATTTACGGGTCATTTGTTGTTAGTACTTCCTATAAATTAGGAAGTTGGATTCCTATTGTAATGGATATATAATAGCCAATGTAATATTCCTATGTGTGTTTGCTAAATAGAAGATCATTTTGTTCATGACAATTTGTGTCTTTAACATCACTAAAGACAAGGGTCAAACATCGAATAATGTTGACTTTTATTCTATCATTTCATTGTTAAATTGTATGCTAGACATGGTAACCACTATAAAATTTAACACCCCTACTTGTATAATAATAACGAGACAAAAACATGTTTGGGTACCTGCCACAAAGAAACCTTCTACATCCACAATGCCACAACAAACGTCTAATATGAAGTCAACTACAAACACACAATCCTCAAATGCAAAGTATTCATATAATTCCTACAACATAATCAAACAATTATAGAATACCATCGTTCAAATTTACCTCATATAATTTCTCAAGACATATCCCACACTCCAAATTATCCTTACTCATGCACTCCATAAGGCATGTGTTACTAAGGATATTAACTATCAACAATTTCAAGCTTTAATTTTCAACTTATCATCTAATAATCCCATTTTGTCATTTGGTCCTCATGACCTCTTGAACCCCAACATTACAAATAACAATTCCTTATATGTAAAAGCATTCATCACACATCATAAAAGCAAACATGTGCTTGTATAAAATTAATTTGCATTGAATATCTACTCCATGAAATTTTTGAGATGTCTAGGATACAATGAGGAAAGTCTAGGCACTAACATCATTAACATCTGTGGTTATGAAAAGAGCAAAAGGAAATCAACAGGTACTATATATTTAGCAATAAAAGTTGGACCCCAAACTCAAGACAATTTTTTCCATGTTATGGACGTAAAAAAATCTTGTAACATCCTCCTCGACTACCCATGGATTCACACCATGAAATTCATTCCTTCTATACACCATTAATGCATCAAATTCCCATACGACGGTAACTAATTCACATTACATGCAGATGTTCAACATTTTGAGTATTTCAAACTCTTAGAAGGAAAACATGTAGTTACATATGCAAACTATTGTCCTTCTGCAAATAAATTCTTAGCTCCATACCTTATCCATTCATAGATGAAACCTGCATAGACCTTGAAGTTTTGATGAAACTCCAAGCATATGGTTCCTTTGCCCCAGCTATGTTGAAAATACTAGACAAAGGTTTTGGAGAGTATGAGCTCCAAAATTCCCTTCACGTTGGAAACCTTCCGTTATCCCCACACATTTATGGCCAACCCAATATTCCCCATACCAAAACTGATCCTATCTATAATCTTGGTAAGTCTGTAAGGAAAAGGTTTAAATATATAGATGAGGAACACATTCCAAGTTCTTTAGGTTCTTGGCTCTATGATGATGGATTTACTTCAAGTACTATGAATCATCCAAATATACTAAAGCATATAAAATCATGAAAGATATGCAGTGGAAAAGTAAATGATGCGGGAAAAATAAATAAGGATGCCTTGATCCAATACATGTTAGGAAAACTATAATTAGTGCTCCACATGCGTATTGGTAAATAATAATTACATGAGTAATTATTAGTATAATAATATAAGTTAGTAAATATTGTTATAAGAGTTGTTATAATAAAACAACTCACGTAAATAGTTTGATAGAGTTATTTGTTGGAGGATTTGCATTTACTTCTTAAATTATAGGAAGTCCATTTCCTATAAATTTGTACAGTCCATATTATGAATATTAGAATGGAGCATATTGAGTATCATTTCTAATTTTTGTTTCTCTTCATCTCTTTAATCCATTCTCTTCATATGGTATCAAAGCTAGTGAGGTCATGCTATGAGAGTTATTGTTGGAGGATTCAACTATAGCCATTAATGTGTAGACCTAAGCATTTTAAAGCTTCCATCACCATTTTATGAAGTATTTGGTCAACACACAAGAATCACCAATGATTATGACAATTGCCAATGATTTTGATAATCACCAGCGATTTTGTTCCCAATCCCCAACGATTTTGACAATATCCATTGATTTTTATAATCTCCAGTGATTCTGTAAATCGGTAATGATTATTGTGTAAAACATGACAATGAGTTTTTCAAGATTTATGTTTACTAAATTAAAATAGGGTTGTTTATTGGCCATCACGAGTAAGAGTAATTTTTTTAATAAAAAAATAAACAAAATTTTCCTCACGGACACGTTATCACTTGAACGTGACATCCAATATGTAAAGTGTCAAGACAAAAGAATTCACGAAAAATATTGAAGAAAGATATGATGGAGATACTAAACTTGAAATTTTTTGACAACAAAAATGTCAATGCTTGACAACACAAAAATATATAAAGAGCCTCAAATCCAAATCAAGTTGAGTTAGCAACATTCTATAAAAGGATGGAAGAAAATGAAGGTTGGAGGTCAATCAACGAACTGTTGTCAGTCATCAATGACAGGGCTGCATTAAGGTTTGGTGGCACATTTTGTTTCAGTTATGTGTTTGCTTCCAATTGGGCATTGTGTGTTGTTGTTTGCAGTGTTTCTGTTTAAATAAGTACAAATTTCACATCGAGGGTGGGAACATGATCACAATGTTCCATTTCCATTGTGACAATTTTTACTGTGTGTGTATGAGCAATACAATTTCCTATATTATTACCTGCAGTGAGATATTGATGAGAGTTGATAACAGTACTTGGCACATCATGATGTGGTTATTGGTAAACCACTTGTAAAACCTTCATTTTTGGTTTGTGGGAAACCACTTGCAAAACCAACACTCTTGGTTGTTGGTAAACCATTTGCAAAACTATTATCTTTTGGTTTGTGGTACTCCACTTATAAAACCACCATTTTCATTTTGTAGTCAACCATTTGTAAAACCATTAGTAAGGTTTGTGATTATCCCATGACAATCACTAGATCATGAGTCAGTGCAAGTATATGGCAGGTTTTCCCCTTGTTCGCACTAAGGGGGGGGGGAATGTTAGGAAAACTATAGTTAGTGATCCACATGTTTATTGGTAAATAATAATTACATGAGTAATTATTATTATTATAATAAATGTTAATATTTTATAAGAGTTGTTATAATAAACAACTCGTAACAATTATTTTTTGAGTGAGTTTTAACAAATCACGTAAATAGTTTGAGGGAGTTATTTGTTGGAGGAAGATTTGCAGTAACTTCTAAAATTATAGGAAGTTCATTTCCTATACATTTTACACTCCATTTTATGAATATTAGAATGGATCATATTGAATACCATTTCTAATTGTATATTATCTGCAACTATCTCATCCATTCTCTTCAATACCTTACACAGAAAATATTTATCGTCATGGTCTTGGTTTTTGTACATTCGAAAATTCACAAGTACTACTTGATTTATCGATTAGTGGTGAGGACATTGACTCTGATGATGAGGCAGGTTATAAACATAGCCTCTTTTATAACCTTACCAAAATAGACCCTTTTTTATTGAAAACCTCTCCATCAATACCATTGACTTCTAACTTGTTTATCCTACACTAACCAATAAATATCAACTAAATAATTTTTCCATGGATCTCTTTAAAAATGATGAGGAAATTGAAAATTTTCATAGGGCTTGGGATCCCATCCCCCTTTTTGATCATAGGAAGGGATTCAATATTGACATTCATGCAAATATTTACTTTGGCAAGAAACTTGAGTACTGAAGTATGCAAAAAATTGAAAATCAACACACAAAAATGAAAAATCAAATCTCCGATATTGAAAACCTCAGTGAGGTGCTATCAGAGAATGAGAAAAACAAAAAACAAAAAATCAAAGGTATGCATCTCCTAGTGAAGACATTTTTGAGGCAGTAGAGAGGAGGGACTCTCATTCATCATCAACTGAAGATTTACATCAACCAACAACATCATTTTAAAAAATAGATACATGTAAAAGGTTGGTGGAGGAAACAATAGTATTTAATATCAGAAAAACAATGCACCTGAAGATTTAAAAACTTGGAGAAAGTCTATCAGAGAAATAAAAAGAAAAGTTCGCATCCCTCATTTTGGAATTTCAAGATAATTTTGTATGGATGTATAGAGATATGTTGAGATTAGATCCATATCTCATAGTTCACTACCTTGTGGTACGTCTGGATGAAAAATGTGTCAATAAAAAATTATGAAAAATGCATCCCAAATTTGCATTGCTTGTGAAAGCCAAACTTCAAAAACTTTTGGAAGCAGGATTCATTCGACCAATAGAATATTCTACATGGATTTCAAACATAATATTTATGGAAAATAAAAATTCAGTCATAAAAATCTATACATATTTTTGTGACATCAATAAGGCATGTTCAAAATATGACTTCCCTTTACCAAACATTGAGATGACCATGGATTCAACAATATATCATAAATTCTTTCCCTCATGGATGACTTTTTTTGCTACAATCATATTCAGATTTTTGGAGAAGATCAACATAAAAAAATGTTCACTACACCATGGGGTACATTCTGTTACAAGGTCATGCGTTTTGGCCTTAAAAAATTAGGTGCTACATATAAAAGAGTGGTGAAAATTATATTTCACGATGTGCTACATGATACCATGGAAGACTATGTAGATGAAATCCTAGAAAAGTCTAAAACATGAGTGGATCATCTGATAATATTGCACTGTATCTTTGAAAGATTGCAAGAATACAAAGTCATACTTAATCTGAAGAAATGTGTGTTCGGCGTAAAATCGAGAAAATTACTAGGTTTATTATTTCATAGAGAGGCATATAAGTGGACCTCGTAATGGTCAAGGCTATCATGGAAATGCCTCCTCCCCCAAATCTCAAGCATCTAAGGGGTTTTCATGGAAAGAATAATTCAATCATAAGGTTCATTTCACAACTAGAAAATAAGTGTCATCACTTCAATCAATTACTAAAAAGAGATGTCTAGTTTTGGTGGAACCAAGAATGACATGATTTTTTTGTGAAATTAAAAGAATATTTATCTAGTGCATTACTTCTCATGCCATTGATATCCAATAAAACCAATGTTTCTCTACACATCTATTATAAATCACACAATAGGATCATTGTTAGCACAACATAATGATCAAGGGAGAGAGCAAGTAGTCTACTATCTTAGTAGAACACTTATTGATCATGAGCTTAATTATTCACAGGTTGAGAAATTGCATTTAGTCGCCACTTTTGCATTTCACAAACTACGATACTATTTTCTCAACCACACAACCAAACTCATTGCAAAAGTAGATCCCCTCAAATATCTACTACCTAGACCCATTCTTACAGGTAGAATGTCAAGCTGGGTCATTCTACTTAATGAATTTGATATCGAGTTTGTTATTCAAAAGGAAATCAAAGGAAAATGTCTTAAAGATCATTTCACTACGGTACCTCTACTAGGATTTGGACGTCTTCACTTTGAAATTCAATATGAAGAACTTTTGTACGTGGATACAATGCCTTCTTGAACCCTATATTTTGATGGATCTTGTAATATTCATGGATCAAGATCTAGTATTTTACTCATCACACCATATGCTAATGTTATTCCAATTTTTTTTTGGTTGGCCTTCCCCTACATAAACAATATTACAGAATACAAAGCCTTTATAGTTGGTTTGAAATTGGTTAGATCATGGAATCTCAAAGAGTTATCAGTATTTGTTGATTCACTTATGATCATCAAACAAGTCACAAATGAATTCTAGGTAAAAGATGAAAATATCATTCCTTACAAACTTATGGTGGATATCCTTTTATTTTTAGTTAATCATATTTGAACAAGTTCTTTGCCTTAAAATAAATTAGCAAATGCAATGACGACCATCATATATCTTCTTGAGTTCAACTTCCATGAAACACATACAAGGTTTCTCATTGAATATATTCTTGTTATAACCTATTATTTACCTAAGTCAACCATGGTCTATGAAATAGTTGGTCCTAACAATTATTGGTATCATGAAATTTATACTTTCATCCATGAACACACTTATCTCGAAAACATGCATTCCCATAATAAATGAGCCTTAGAAAAATGTGCTTCACGTTATACCATACTTGCTGATACCATTTATCAAAGAGGCTATGATGGGACCCTATTAAGATGTATCAACCAAGACGAAGTCCTCTAAACCCTAAAAGAGGTACATGTTGGTATTTGTGGAGCACATAAAAATGACATAGTTTTAGTAAAGAAGATCTTACAGATCAGTTACTATTGGCCTACAATGGATTGTGATTTTTGCAAATTTGTTAAGAATTGTGTGGCTTTCCAAACACATGGGAATATCATCTACGTACCTTCTCAAGCCTTTTAACTAATCACTACACCTTAGCCAATTTCCCAATGGGACTCAAACTTATAAGAAAAATAAACCCCACCTCATCTAAAGGCCATAAGTTCATTATCATGGCCACATAATATTCTACCAAATGGGTTGAGGAATGCCTCTCACTTATGTTACTGGTAGTAATATTTCGAAATTCATATTAAATCACCTCATTTGTCTCTTAGCATTCCATTATCTCTTGTTACTGATAACGACGAGTCATTCAAAAATAAAACTATTAAATCCTTAGCCAAATGTTTCCACATCTACCTTCGTAGGTCCACCCCATATAATCCCCAATGTAATGGCCAAGCTGAAGTGCAAAACAAAAATTTGAAATCCGTCATGGAAAAAATTGTTGCCAAGAATGATTGCAATTAGCATACCCAAGTCTTTCCTATCCTTTGGGCCTATCTGGTGTCCCTGATATTTCAACTTGAAATATGGGACTACCCCTTTATAAATTTTTCATTCTTTTCGAGTTACGGGATGTGTTTTGTGTTTTGCTTTGCTTGCAGTTGTTTACATTGATCTAAGGTATCCCCAGAGAGTCATAGAAGCCAAATTCGACCATACCCACATGCCAAATCTCACTCAATCCCTTCACCAGAATTTGTCTGGAAGCATTTTATTTATTTATTTATTAAATAAATACGGTTCTTTTAAAAATATATTGAGCTAAAATTGGTGATATTTAGGTTATATAAACCACCACATCCCATCATTGTTACCACACCAGTATTACCTTTCACCTTCAAGTGAAGCATTCACTTGGGGAGGGTTTTTACTGGCCAACTAACTGGTAAATTATTTTCAAGCAATTCTCTGCAACTTTTATTAGGTAGTTTGTTTTTGTTTTTTATGTCTGTGTTTTGGTTTTTCTCCATTTTTATTCTGAAAATCCCCATATCCTATTCATTCTTCCTGTCAGACCTTTTTCCGGAGGTGACCAGAGCTCAAGATTCCTTCAGGAGATTGGAAGAGGCTGCTTGGTAAAAAAAAGTGCAATAATGGATTTTTTGAAAATAAGAAAAATACTACCACCAATGCATAGAGCTCAAGAAAATATGCACTTTTAGAAAAAATGACACCTAAAACGGAGCCACAAAGTGAAAGTTATGGCACTTGCAAGTTTTTGCTGCTACATCTTTCCGGACCCTTTCCAAAAATGGAAATATTTATTCTTTCCTTGTGTTTTCTTCACCAAAAATCTAAAAATGGAAACAAATGCTTCTTAGAGTGCAAGTCATGGAAATTGGAGTTCCCCAACAAGACAGAGTTTAATGTTTTCACTTGAGTGAAAAACATGAAATAAGGAGCTTCCTGACAGGTTGAAGTTTAACGTTGCCCTTACTTCATGTTTTTCACCCAAAAGTTAGCCAATTCACTTAACTAAGTCACACGTTTTGGAGCTTCTCGATAGGGTAGAATTTCACGTGACCACTTAAGTGAAAAACGTAAAATAAGGAGCTTCCCGACTGGTTGAAGTTTAACGCTACCATTCCTTCATGTTTTTCACACAAAAGTTAGCTAATTCACTTAACCAAGTCGTACTTTTTGGAGCTGTCTGGGTAGGGTGGAGTTTAACGTCACCACTTAAGTGGAAAACGTAAAATGAGGAGCTTCCCAGTAGGTTGTAATTTAATGTTGCCTTGCTTTCATGTATTTCACGCAAGTATTATCCAAAAAGTGCGACCCATATTATCATGACTTCATGCCTAAAAGGTAATATTTTAAATTTATTTTTAGGCAAACTTGGGCACCCAAAGAAGGAGAAAAAGCACAACTTATTATTAGAATTGCTAAAAATAATAGGAAACAATTGGTAACATTAGCATGTAGTTGCTTATATAAGAAGTGGATGCCATAAGTGAAGGGAAATTAATTCTTTTGTGTGGAACATGTTGCCCTGACAAGTGTTGGCACCAAAGGAAGAGGTTTTGAGCATTAAAAATATTTTTAATTGTCGGGAAACATCCAGTTTTGGTGCATAGGGTTGGAAAAGATTTATTTTAATTATTATGGCTATCTACATGTTGATGTGAGTGCACAGGAGAATAAAATAATATTTTTAGCTTGTTTGGCATGCAAAAAAAGTCTGAAAATTGAGGGCAACATGCTTTATAATCAATTTTTGGTGAAGAAATTAGATATTCATGCCATGAGCTTCATGTATCTCTGAATTATTTGCATGAATACTTCATTTGTGCCCATATTGGTGAAGAAAGTAGAAGTTCATGTCTGATACATTGAATATATCTTCAGAATCAGGAGGAGCAATTACAGATTCTGCACAAATAGATCCATATCTCATAATTGCAAAGACTCCTAGTAGAAATAAAAAAATAGGATCTCAAATAAAAGTTGTTTTAGGCACGATGAAGGGTGATGAGTTTTGTTTGAATTTTTTATGGAAAACATTGAGCTGGTGCACATATTGGAGAGGAACTGCAAAAGCTTCAAGGGTAAGAGGGAAGGTAAGTCAGATGCAACACCTGTAAGAAAAATCACAGTCAGCTGCTTCTAGATCTAGTTTGGTGAGAATCAAAGGCAAAGAGTCAACTACATGCAGGAGAAAAAACATCTTAGATTCAAGGCAGATATATCATTCAAATCATTTAGGAGGCGGAAGTGCAATACAAGTTGGATCAACATGCAGAGTATGGAAAAAGAACAAGACTGAGAGTGTTGCAGCTTTCTTCCAATTTCTTATCCTCTTTATTCTTATTTCTCTTATTTTCTCTGACAAAGTAATTGAGTAATCAATTGAATTGTAAAACTTAAGTGATTGGTGTAAAAGCCATTACTTCAAGTTACTGGAAGAAGTCAATTACTTGGAAATAGGAGGAAAACATGCAGAATAGAAGGTTCTATTTTTAGTTGTAAGGCATGCATGTCATGCAAAGAGAAAGTCTAGGAGAAAATATTGCTAGCTGCTTCCCCTTTTCATAGATTCTATATGTGGCGATTCATTGAAAGCTTCCTATTTGTAATTGCCCTCTATACACTATAAATAGAGGAAGACCCTACATGTTAAAATATCACATCTGGTTTTATCAGATCTTGTTTTAGCAAGAGATTTTATAATTAGAGCATTCTTGAGTTTTTAGAATTTGTGTTGGAACCCTTGATGTGATTTCTGCGAAGTCTTGGGATTGAATAAAAGGCAGATTTCTTGAGAACTTTGTGTCTACAGTGTTTTGCTGATTTCTTCTTTTCAAAGGTTTTTGATAAAATTTGTGCTATCTCAGATCTAGGTTAGAAGTCATTTCTTTCCCATTCTGCTGAATGTTGCAATTTATCATTTTATTTAATTTGTGTGGATGAGACCAAATTTGATAACTATTGGTTGATTCAGCACATCTTCCGTTCTTCTAATTTTCCCACTTTTACAAATATTCCAAACATAGCTTCTTAATTGCTGCAAAATTTCCCAACTGTGGCTCACGAGCTATGGGAATTAAAGTAAAACCCCCAAAAATAGTTATTAGGATTCACCCTTACAAAATTGATAAACGTCTTACATGGGAGCCTCACTGGTAAATGAGGGAGATTTATCTCATGACTGCCTAAGTTTTTAGCTATGCATAAAATCTAGCCAACACTATCGTACATCCTTTCATACTCCAATAAAAACCACTCCATTCTCACTTGTATATGGCTATGAAGATGTACTACTTATAAAGGTCGAGCTCCCATTAATTTGTGTATCCCTTCAACATCTGATCAACAAAGATGAATATTGACATGTTTGTCTTGCTGAGCTTGATATCCTCGATGAAAAGTGACTCAATGCTTTAGATTATCTCAAAGTGTATCAGAACTGACTTCATCGCAGATAAAAAAAGAAAATCAAGTCAAGATAATTTGAGATTGATGACCTTATTTTAAAATAAAATCAAAAGAATACAACTAGAAAACAGGACAAGAAAGAAAAATTTGAGCCAAATTAATTGGGTCCTTACCTTATTACTGCAAAATTTAGATAAGGTGCATACATGTTATCTACTCAAGATGGGGAAAAGATTAAAGAACCTATGAATGTGCTTCATTTAAAGAGATTCTATTCCTAAGCCATATATACATACATCTTGTGTTGGGGGCATTTTAGCACATCCACTTATGTAGTTCCTCCACCCTATCCATCTTATCATTTCATCCTAAACTGGTTTCTGTCACTTATTCCTTGCATTTATGACATGCAATTTCCTTCATCATATTCATTTTCACTCACATCCATCCCTTAATATTCATAAGCCTTTACGTGCTTATGTATACTTGGGTGGGTCTCAGTCACAGGGGGTTCACTTAGTAAAATTCTGGTATAACAAGTGCATTCGAAGGGTATTAAATAATACCCTTAATTCTAGTTTATACCTCTAATTATTCAATTGATAATACCCCTCCTGTTATATTATTAGAATGAAAATACCCCCTATTTTTTCCATGTACCTTACTTACCTATTTTTCAATTACAATTTTATTTACCCCTTTTTATTTCTACCCTAATATATTAGACAAAAAATATATTATATTTATCACTCAACTTTTTTTAAATATGCATTTCCTCTCGAAAGATAGTTTGAAGCCATTGAATACATATTACAAATCACCTTATATATGTTAAGCTTTAATCATTTATCAATATTTTTTCAAATAATTATGATGGTGAAATAATATCACTTGTGTTGAAAAGCATACTCAATCCTAGTTTTCTACCATCTTATTATTTCTTGGTTAAGAATGTAGATTTCTTTATTATAAAAGAGATTATAATTTAATTTATGACCACACTCCTTTTGCAATTTCAAGGTATTTACTTTTAAAAAGTAGGGTTCAAATGTTTTAGTTTTATATTAAAATTATACATCCCTTTCCTTTGGCCCACCTCTCTAACCTACCCCCAATACCTGATTCAAAACATTAATAAATTAAACCCTTTCACCTCCTCATGTCTACCGGTATATTGAATTGAATTTTATTAATTTTAATTACCTCAATATGAACCCACATGCTATGATATTGCCTAGGTAATGAACCCCTTGTGGTTTCAGATAACCTAATTAAATCTCATTGGTTGTCAAAATCAAGAAATTTAACAACATTCAAACAATAAAAAAATCAAAAAAATCGTAGATAAAAAAACTCAAAAAATAAAATAATAAAAAAACTCAAAAACATATCAAATAATCACAAAAATAAAAAATAAATAATCAAAATCCAAAAACATTCAAATAATCACAAAATCTATTTTTTTTTTACAAAATTCAAAACAATCAACCCAACTCAACAAAATCAAACTTTTAACTCATATCAGAGTGATCATTCCAACCATCCTACGACTATCAAAACAAATGATCTTACCTGTTACATATATCCTTTCTTGGGGGAAAGTCAAATCAACCATATCCCTCATGTGTATCCTCACTTGGGGCAATTTTTCCTCTCCTATTCTCCCTTGCATGTATCCTTGTTTATGGGAAATGACCCATTTCAATATCAAATTAACATTCAATGTGGATCCAACAAAGAGTGTCAATTGAACCCACTCTTTTAGTCTGATCCACTCCCCTTACATGAATCCTTTCTTGGGGGCATCCAAATCTAGTCAAACATCATTGTGGAACACATTAGGGACATCATTAGTTATCCTTATTTATAGTTGTGTTGCATTGTTTCTATTGTTTCTTGACCAATTATAAGTATTTGATTATCATCTTGGTTCCTTTATAGCCATGGTGCATAATTTTACTATGTATATTGGGTTTGCTTTAATTTTTATCTTTTGTTTTCCTTGGACCAGTTATAATTATTTTGTTATCATCTTGGTTCATTTATAGCCTTGGTGCATACATTTACTGTGTATATGGGGTATATTTTATGTTTTATCTTTTGTTTGTTGTGTGTGTTTATTTACATAGATAACAAGTTAAAAATCACGATTATTTCATAATCATGGTGCCAACTCTATTGTGTAATGGTAAAATAAGGTTTCTCTAATATATACTCTATGAATGGAAGCTCCAAATATGAGAAAAATCACTCCCATCATCCTTCTAACCATTGTAGAATCATACACCTTCTCCTTCCTCCTGTCTGACCCAGAGGACAACTCAGTAGACGAAAGTTCCCAAAACCTCCTAGGATCGCTACTGTACATAAGATCATTTCGAGAGCAATCTATCGACTACAAGAATGTGGAAAATGGAGTCCATATGAAATTTTTTCCGCTTGTCAAAAGTTTTGTCAAAGTTTGAACTCGACAGGGTCAATTAGCCAATCTAGTAGTGACACATGGAAAAACTGGAATCGGGTGAAAGGTGAAAAAATTGGGTTTATAAATTTGGTCTTCAACACTAGATAATTGTCATTTCACCAAAAAAAAAAAAAAATTACCACATGGTGGGTACTCAGGCCACTATGTGGCCTGCCACCACATTGCCACCATTCGTTAACATTAGATGAGCTAAGACAAAGTCATGATCACCAACTCGGCAAGGTGAGATATACACTTGGGCAAGTCATTGGGTGATCCAACCATGCCACCAACTCAGTAAGTCTACATAGCCGAGCCAACTCGGTGAAAAAAATGGATGCATGGGGTTATGTGACCATAAGAAAATTTTAAAATGAGTGCCTAAGTACATATTAAAAGGATATCTACACTCACGGCCGACCGAATGTGGGATAATCCACACCAAGGTGGATAAAGCACACAAGGTAAAATTTTCCTCCGTAATTTCTATTTTATTATGTATGTATTAGGAATAGGATGTTGTTAAGTATGATTAGTAGTGGCGTCTGATAGAAGATAACGGTGCCGTCAGTATGGTGCCGCCAATAAAGTAGAGTATGGTAACAGTCAAAGTACAATAGGAATGTTGTGGTAAAAAGTAAATATTTGTCGTAAGTGGTCCGGTAATGTTAAAATGTCAAAGTTGGGGTAAGTAGAGAAGTAGGGTCTACATGATTAGGAATTAGAAATATTATATTTGTAATAAGGACAAAGAGTGATGTCATAAATATTTTGTGTATTTTATTTGTGGAAAAGTCTAAAAAGGTGGAACCCATGTGAGATGATAAGGTTTATCTTATCTTAGAAGATAAGCCTACATGTAAAGGCAAGAGTTTAGGCATGGAATATGATTGGCCGGAAGAGATTTCCTATCCTATCTTAGAGATAGGGTGGATAAGCCTGAATTCCTATAAATAAAGAGGCCACCCCCCCTCATTTAGCATAGAAGGAAGTAGTGAGAAATATTGTATGAGTAAGTGTGTAAAGGAAGCCATCATTTTGAAGGTGTGTTAAAGAAGCCATTAAGAGGTGTAATTGTGAAGTTTCTCCCATAGTTATTGTTGGAAGGCAAGTGAAGTCAGTAACACTTGAAGTACCTCATGGGTGAGATTGTAACAATTTCATGTTGATATTATAATTTACACTTATATTTCAGATTTATCATCATTCCTTCTTATCATAGTCTATGGTATTCTTGTGTTATGTTTGTTGTTGTGTTTCTAGATTCCATCCACCAAACTAAAAGCTGTGCATTAGTAAATAATCATAGCACGAGGAGTTCCCGGTAAAGAATTATCATAGTGCCGGATTGGTGATGACATTTTGGTTCCGTTGCCGGGACCATTCCTCGTTGGTGGATTTTCTGGAGAGATATTCCCACTTAGTCAGAAATCATTTGGAGGGTAACCTTGTTTTTACTGTGCATAGTAGTTACCATGGTAAAGTCACTTTTTACCATGAATAGTATTTACCACAGTAACTTTACTTTTTACCATGAATAGTATTTACCACAGTAACTTCACTTTTTACCATAAATAGTGTTTACCACAGTAAAGTCAGTTTTTACCGCAGTAAGTCAAGTTTTACCATAGTTTACCATGGTCATTCCTATTTTACTGTAGAAAGGTGTAAAGTCACTTTCTATTGTAGTGAGTCCAATTATTTGTGCACATAAGTCTTACTTGATTGTACTTGTGAGTTGGTATTTCACTGTGGTTACATTTAAAAATGGGGAAGATTCCTATTTTTTCAGCCCAATCTAATGAAGATGCTTCCTCTTTCATTCAAGAGTTTAAACGATCTTGCATTTGTAATGGCCTCATAAGAAGGGAACAATGGACTGAATTTTTTCCTACCTTTTTGGATGGTTCAACACTTAGGTGGTTTGAAACACTAGGTGATAATGTGAAAAACTCATGGGATTTATTAACTGAAAGTTTTCTTGAAGAATTTGGTGAACAACAGAAATATGCAGATCTCATGATCGAGATCACAAAGCTAGCCCAAGGAGAGAAGGAGAAGATAAGAGATTATCATGCTCGTGTTCTAGAGCTAAGGAGGAAGCTCGATGCCCAGATCCGGAAGGAAGGATTAGCGGATGGGTTGATGAATGGCATGGATAATCTCCTCTGTAAGCACTTCATTCTTGGGATGAAGCCAGAGATCAGACAACGAGTGAAGTATGACCACCCAGCTACCATTGAACAAGCAAAGGAGATTGCAAGAAGGCAAGAAGAAATCATGGAAGAGGAGCCCAAAGAAATTGCTACTAAGGTAGAGCCTACACCAACACCTTTGGTCCAGAATCCACAACCACTCTTGGTGAGCACAAATATTTCTCCTAGTACATCTACTGAGTATGAAGATCTGCTCAGGAAGATGGGCTAGTTAACTATTAATCTTCTTCAAGGAAAATAATTTAGTTCTCAGGGAGGAGATAGAGGTCCAAAAAGAAATATTTCTGAAGTTGTATGTTATGGTTGTTATAAAAAGGGTCATTATAAGTATAATTGTCCAGATAGAGCTTCTACATCTGGTACAAGAGATAATGATAAAGGAAAAGCACCTGTGAATTCTTTTGATGTAGTAGATAAGAGCATAAATAATGAAGTAGATGTGTTTGTAACAAAAAGAAAGAAAGAAAAAGATAACCAAGATGGAAATGATCCTAAGAAGATGAAAGGAGAAACTAGTAAGAAACATAGGAGAAGAAAGTTGGGTGTGCAGGATTTTCTGATTTCACAGGGACAAGGACCATACTCCATCTTAGAAGATCTGTCCAAAAGGCCTGCAAATATTACATATGGTCAACTCTTGGCTATGTCTTCTGAGAAGAGGCGGGAGCTGTGAAGTGGACTCAATGCTCGACGAAGGAAGGAGGTTGAGGTCCCTATTTTGGAGGCAGAGGTGGATCCCTATGCTCCACAAGCTGAGGTATTATGTAATGGTATTTCAATTCATGATGTCTTAGTTGATGGAGGTGCTGCAGTTAATGTAATGACCGAGTCTGTAATGAATATGTTGGGTTTAAAAATTGATCGCCCCTCAACACTTATGTTAAGGTCATTAAATAAGGGAAAAACTAAACCAGAAGGTGTAGTTTCAAATGTGGCAATATCTGTTATGGGTGTTGTATGTGTGGTAGACTTTCAGGTGATGAAAAATGGTACTGTTGCGTACCCAATGTTGTTGGGAAGACCATGGCTAAGGAGAGTTCATGCAAGAAACTACTGGAATGAAGGCTTCATGACACTTGGACGTGGTAGAGAGAGGGTGAAGATAAATGTGATCCCTCGGCATCATAAGGCAGAACCTGTGGATTCAAGTGATGAAACTGATGATTGGACATCCTCTGATTACTCTAGTACCAGTGAAGTGGACACAGAAGATGAAGAAAGTGAGGTTGATGTTTCGGTCATGGATATCCTTCCAGTCACACCGACTCATGAACCCATAAAATTATCTGAAGAAGAAATTGATGATCGTCTCCAACAAATAAAGATTGGTGATGCTGTGATGGAGAGTGAGAAGGAATCCTACCTCCAGCTCTTTCGAAGGTACATACACCTATTCACTTTTGATTACAAGGAACTCCGTCAAGTAAGTTGGGTAGAACATTCTATTGAGCTGGTAGATGGTGCTAAGCCCATAAAGCAAATGCCATATAGAATGAATCCTAATTTTTCCAAGACTGTAAAAGAAGAAATAGATAAGTTGCTTGATGCAGGATTCATATTTGCTGTGGAGAATTCAGAATGGGTTTCTCCCATTGTGATCTCAATAAAAAAGAATGGGAAGCTACACATTTGTGTTGATTATAGGAAGCTCAATAAGGCAACAAAGAAGGATCATTACCCTCTTCCATTCTCAGATCAGATCTTGGACAAAGTAGCTGGCCAGGAGTGCTATAGTTTTGCTGATGGATATAGCGGATACAACCAAGTTCGTATAGCAGAGAAAGATCAGCTGAAGACCACGTTCACCACTCCTTGGGGAACGTTTTCTTATAGAGTTATGCCTTTTGGGTTGTGTAATGCTCCGGCAACGTTCCAGCGCTTGATGAATAGGGTGTTTGAACCCTACATTGGGAACTTCATCAGAGTATTTCTGGATGATTTTTACATCTATGGGAGCAAGATGGACCACCTGCACCAGATGGAGACAACATTTCAAAGGTTAGATGAAGCACAAGCCTCACTAAACCCTACAAAGTGTGTCTTTGGATGTTCTAAAGGCGTTTTGTTAGGGCATGTTGTATCCAGAGATGGTATTGGTACTGATCCTGATAAAGTTTCAAAAATCAAAGAGTTACCATTTCCTATGAATAGAAGTAAGTTGAGATCATTTTTAGGCCATGTGGGTTACTATAGAAGGTTCATCAAGAATTTCTCAAAGATTGCACAGCCACTAACCCAGTTCTTGAAGAAGGATGTTACTTATGAACCAGGAAATAAGGCACATGAAGCTTTTGAACAACTGAAGGAAGCCCTGGTGTCTTCACCTGTTTTAAAGAATCCAGATTGGAGCAAGCCATTCATTGTGTATACTGATGCCTCAGATGCAGCACTAGGAAGTACTCTGAGCCAAAAGGATGAAAATGGGAATGATCATCCAGTTTACTTTGGGAGCAGACAAATGAGCAGTGCTGAGGTAAATTATACTGTAACTGAAAAAGAGGCTCTAGCTATCATTTTTGCTGTAAAGAAGTTTAGAAATTACTTGCTAGGGTAGAAATTTATAGTTGTAACAGATCATCAGGCTCTAAAATATATTGTAAATAAGCCTAACCCATCAGGGAGGATAGCAAGATGGATAATTTTGCTACAAGAATTTGAATTTGATATTATAGATAGGCCAGGAAAGAAGCATGTCAATGCAGATGCACTCTCTCGAGCCTATGATGGTTTAGGTTCATCTTGTGATGATGATGATTTCCCAGATGCAACATTGTTATCCCTTGACACAATCCCTAGTGAATACATAGATATTTGGAATTATCTAAATGAATTCAAGTTTCCTGATGGTGCCAATGCAAAGACTAAGAGGAAGATTACTCAAGCCAGTCATCCATATTCTATTCTGCATGGAGTATTATTTCGAATAGGACCTGATGGACAGTACAAGAGAGCAGTTGGACGTGATCAAGGGAAGGAGCTGATAGAAGAATTCCACAATGGTACATGTGGAGGACACTTCTCTGGACAACTTACAGCAAGAAGGATCTTGGATGCAGGTTATCACTGGCCCACTCTTTTTAGAGATTGTTATAATTATTGTAAGACATGTGATATTTGTCAAACACATGGTAACCGTAAGACTTCATCAGCTCCATTATGCCCTATTCTTCCACTTGGTCCCTTTGAAAAGTGGGGAATAGATATTGTAGGTCCACTTCCAACTACCCCATGCCAAAATAAGTATATTGTAGTTGCCACAGATTATTTAACCAAGTGGGTTGAAGCTAGGCCATTGAAAACAACTTCCATGGATGAAGTGGCAAGGTTCATATATGAACGCATTGTCACCAGATTTGGTTGCCCATTAGAAATTGTAACAGATCAAGGAAGCCACTTCATTAATGAGGTGGTAGAAGCCCTAGTCAACAAGTTTTCTATTAAGCACAGGAAGGCAACAACATACAAGCCAAGCACAAATGGACAGGTGGAATGAACAAATTTTGTGTTGTGTCAAATTCTAGCAAAAGATGCAGCCTTGCAGGTACATAAGTGGGATAAAAGGATTCATGCAGCATTGTGGGCATATAGGGCAACATCAAAGTCAGCAACAGGATACTCCCCATTTCAGTTGGCTTATGGCATTGATCCAGTTCTTCCTATTGAGTTTGATATTCCCACTGTGAGAGTTATGAAAAATGAAAGGATGGATGAAAGTGATTCAGTAAAAGAAAGGTTGGTGCATCTTCATTTGCTAGAGGAAATGAGGGAAATAGCGAAGGATACAAGCTATAAGAAGAAAATGAAGCAGAAGGAATACTTTGATCAAAATATCCATTGGTCTCCATTTCATGTGAATGACTTGGTTCTAGTATATGATTCCAGATACAAAAAAAGAAGGTAGAGAAAATTTCTTCCCAAATGGATGGGGCCCTACAAAATAGCAGCTGTGCATGAAAATGGTACATATCAACTGGAGGAATTGGATGGCACCCCATTACGAAATGGGTCAACCACGACAAGTTAAAGATTTTCCAAGCACCAGAATAGTCTACTCCAAGGACGGAGTAGAAGCTAGGAAGGGGGAAAATGTCGACATTAAAATTTTCCTCCGTAATTTCTATTTTATTATGTATGTATTAGGAATAGGATGTTGTTAAGTATGATTAGTAGTGGCGTCTGATAGAAGATAACGGTGCCGTCAGTACGGTGCCGCCAATAAAGTAGAGTATGGTAACAGTCAAAGTACAATAGGAATGTTGTGGTAAAAAGTAAATATTTGTCGTAAGTGGTCCGGTAATGTTAAAATGTCAAAGTTGGGGTAAGTAGAGAAGTAGGGTCTACATGATTAGGAATTAGAAATATTATATTTGTAATAAGGACAAAGAGTGATGTCATAAATATTTTGTGTATTTTATTTGTGGAAAAGTCTAAAAAGGTGGAACCCATGTGAGATGATAAGGTTTATCTTATCTTAGAAGATAAGCCTACATGTAAAGGCAAGAGTTTAGGCATGGAATATGATTGGCCGGAAGAGATTTCCTATCCTATCTTAGAGATAGGGTGGATAAGCCTGAATTCCTATAAATAAAGAGGCCACCCCCCTCATTTAGCATAGAAGGAAGTAGTGAGAAATATTGTATGAGTAAGTGTGTAAAGGAAGCCATCATTTTGAAGGTGTGTTAAAGAAGCCATTAAGAGGTGTAATTGTGAAGTTTCTCCCATAGTTATTGTTGGAAGGCAAGTGAAGTCAGTAACACTTGAAGTACCTCATGGGTGAGATTGTAACAATTTCATGTTGATATTATAATTTACACTTATATTTCAGATTTATCATCATTCCTTCTTATCATAGTCTATGGTATTCTTGTGTTATGTTTGTTGTTGTGTTTCTAGATTCCATCCACCAAACTAAAAGCTGTGCATTAGTAAATAATCATAGCACGAGGAGTTCCCGGTAAAGAATTATCATAGTGCTGGATTGCAAAATGATTTGGTTGGCTATGAGATGGTGAATAAGCCATATATATAAGAAAAGTGGCCCATCTAAGGCCTATAAAAGGCCCTCTCCATACACTTAAAAAACAAGATTTCCCCATTCTAAGGCATAATGAGAAAAATCTTCCCAATTCAAAGCTCGAAGGCTTAGATATGTAAGAGGACTATAATGAGGCCTAAGAAAATTTAGAAGGCCATGAAGACCTATATTATTAGATTATATGCAATATATTTGAAGATATAAGTTGTATATTAGTTTTTATAGGAAATTGATAAGTAAAACCTATTATTATTTTTAATAGGCACAATGATGATATAAGTCTTATTACTACAGGAACCTGTAAAAATTCAGGAGTTATTATTATTTAACTAACTGAAATTGAAAGGCCAAATTGACACCTTATTTTCCTGCGAGAGCCCAAAGACGTCGTTGGAAGCCAAGGGATGTGATGAAGCACCGGGGAAACAATGAAGCTCATGTTATCAATACACTGGGTGTATCACTTAGTTTCTTGGAGGAAATGGAGGAGAGTCACACCATTAATGAGATCATTGACGAGGATGGGTCTGATCTTAGCTTTGTGGAGAGGCTGGAGTCTATGCAACAGAGTGGAATATGATCGTCATCATCAATTGGAGACTTAGCACCATTTGGAGGTTAGTTTTCTGAGAAGTGGATTTAAAGTCAACATCAGACATTTGGAGACTTAGCACTATGCAGAGGTTAGTTTTTCATGCGATGGAGTGGAGGTATTCTGGAGGTGTCAAACCAGGGAGCACTGCCATGGAATCATTGGGAAGCTTTCTAAGACCAGTATGGTTCTATTGACCGATTGACACACCAGGTTCGGTTGAAAGCCCATTGTAGTAATGTAAGTTTAATATGTACTTAAATTCAAAACGTTATAATTTATTGGTTTAGCTAGTTTACAAACCAGGAGACGTAGGAATTCTTCCAAACTCCGTTATAAACCCTTGTGCAGTGTGGTTCTCACTCTTGCATTACATTCTTTTAAAATTTATTATTTTGAGGTGAATTCAGTAAAATATTAAATTACCTATAAGGGTTTGTGGTCAAGAAAAAAATCATTGGCTAGTTTTCATATCAAGTTTGGTATTAGAGCAGGTGATCGCGCTTGCAGACTTGCTATTAAATGAGAAATTTTGGTATCAGAGCAAGTATTGTGCCTATAATATTGCAATCTATGAGCAAGATTGAAATCAAGAACTGGTTTTTCACCTGCAGTATTAGTAAGATGGACTTATACTAGTTCATATTATGGCCCGTGGTACTCATGATACTGGATACGATGTTGTACATGATGAATCTGCATTGACGAGATCAACCACATCAAATTGTTGAAATGAGATGGAGTATGGAACTCATATAGTGTGTGTTGTAAGGAGAGCATTGTCACTAAGGGACCCAAGAATAATGAGATGGTCCTCAGGTATGCCCACATTTCTCTATGATTGGGCATGATAAGGAACAATGTTGGTATTTTTTCCCAGACCAAGCACCAAGGTGGTTCTAATGTCGAATGGTAGACCGTAGAAAGGAATCTCAAAAAATAATCCATATCCCATAAAAGCATTCTTAATTGAGGAATCGTTTAACACTCGTGTAAGTAGAGATGCTAGAGCTACGAGACAAGTTTGAGACTCAGACATGTTGGTTCCCAGGATGACACCTCCGAGAGGGGAGAGAGAGAGAGGAAGGGGGATAAGCATAAGGGATGAGGTGAGAGGAACGACCCACATGATTTTTCATTTCATAGTCAGGGACGGGGTCATCCTCCACTTACCCGTCCACTCTCTCCTTGTTAGTGATGGGGAGGCACCTTAACAAAGGGTGTGGTTGATTGCACTACTACTTCTGACTCTACCTAAGTAAGGGTGAGAGGAATCGAGGTGCATTCAGAGGGGTTGAGAAAGAGGGAGGAATCAGGTACGAGTTCCGATTCCAGTCGAGAAGGTCAATTGAAGTCCAAATGCAGCCACTACATGCAGTGCTCACTCAAAAGAGTGGTCACGAAGCACTATAAGCACTTGAGAACTCTGACACAGGATCCTAAAGATAGGCTTAATGTGATCTCAACATTGAATCCAAAGAGTTTGTATGTGTCAACCTAAGATATTTGATGACGAGTAAAAACATTTGAGGTATGCACGTTTAATGTGTATTTCACTAGCAGATCATTTATGAAATCAACAAATAAGGTGAGATATGCAAGAAACTTATGGTATTTAGAGTAATTGTTGAAGATTCATGAGATGGAGATGGATTTATGAAGAGGAAAAAATCAAATATCAAAGGATGCAAAAAAGATCAAGAACTATGTCATCCATCACATCATAACACCTTTATTGTTCCATGAAATGGGAGTAATATAAATTGAGCCTTCCACAAAAAATCAGTCACAAAGAACCTCCAAGAAAACAAATGACCTTGATCCCTAATGATCTAGCTCAGGACCCCTGTAACTAAAGCATCATGTGTGAGTTATGATACATGTTATGAAAATATGGGATCCCCAAGATATATAAACACATTGATTGTCATTGTTTGATCAGTAGGGAATTTTATAGGCCTCACGAATGACGTCCCAAAGTACCCCTGAAGGACATCATTATTTTCTACCACTCTAACCGAATAATCATTAACAAAGTATTACATAAAAACACACATTACCCTACTCCCAAGATCATTTTACAAGAAAATTATGACAAGAATAATTATATTAGTTTATTTAAACAGATCCATTTGATTTAGAAAAAACAAGGGAAACATATACACATGTTCTTAAAGCCTACTAATGACTATACAAATGTAATCACCTTAGCATGAATTCCAATAAAATGGAGAACATAACAATTCCTGCAACAAGAAAGTGAAAATTCCCATGGCCGAATCATACACCTGAAAAATCCCAGAGCTCCTCTGAAGAGTTCTCCCTCTTCCTAAAAAAGAATCATTTCCTTTTTTTCTCTAAACTCCCCATCTCTTTATACAATGTTATCCAAATCATGGTTTTAACAAATATTCCATTTAGATCTCAATTCATTAATGCTCATGCCATCCTTCAGGGCCACCAATGGAATAATAGGGAATATTCCCTTTATGAAAACCTTCAATTTTTCTTAATCATCATCGTGTCAGTACAACCGAGTGAAATCGTTTCCATGTCATATTGATTTTCTTTTTCTTTTGATTTGATTTTTCACTTGAGATTAAATGTGAGATGGAAAATAAAGGCATTTAATGTGATGAGACCTTTATAAAAATTAAAATATTTATTTATCCTTTGGTGACATTATTTTCATAAATGGTTTGCCCTAATTTAAACTAATTCATGCAAACCGATCCAGGAAGTATATGCACATTTAAGGAGAAATCATGGTGGTACACATCATCAAAATCAAACTACCTATTTAAATGCGAAATATTTCTCCAATGAATCATAATTTATCAATAAATTTCTATAAAATTTCCCATATTTTCTTGTTTGCACGTCGCCCCTCCGCAATGGCCCTACCAATCCTAGGAGCTAGGCCATCAGGTCCCGAGTTTGAGAACTTAAGTGATTTTTTTCACTTAATAGGGCAGAATGAGGCCTTCATCAAATTCGTTTTCAATGTACCAAATGTGTGAGCCAATCCCCCTGATGCTTCCTCCCATCATGCACTAGTCATGTCTTTTCTGAATAGGCTTTCTGAATTATGCACATCCTTTCTTGTTCACCAGACCTTACATCCTCACCTACTCTTTCCTTAGTATCACATGGATACCAAGAACTTGAAACACCAGTGGTCTCACCATCTCCCGAGGATTTATAATGAGAAGTGACACATGTATATGGCCTACTATACCCCTTTCCTGTTAGAAGCATAGCTTCCTTCCCACTTCCTTCCCAAACCATAAACTTCCCACCTCAAGGGGACAAACCACCTCTGAATCTATGAGTGGACAACATAGAGGATTGAATCACTGCATTAGTAGCTATTGTGGCTGATATTCAAGATACTGAAGTGGAAACTGGGGATCCTCCCATGAAGAAATATAAGACTATTCCACAAGCTCATATTACTGATATTGCATATGCCTATGTAAATCAAACACCGAAAGGGCATGACTTGAGATCTCACCTGAAGGGGGTTCTTCACCTTTGTGAGTAGGTGAAATCACTTGAATGAAAGGATTTCAATTGGATTTTGAATGGGCTGCAGCTTGGGGTGCTAGAATTAATGGAAAAAAGAATTTCAAGGGGCCTAGTAATGGACATGCAATTCATATTGAGTGTGATGACCCATGAGGAATTTATGTTTCGTATGGACTACCTTTTAGCATGCCTCCCATTGCTTCTAGGGGAGGCCATGAATATAGAGGATTAACCACCTGTTCAAATCTAATCCTTCACTTTTGTATCTTATTTTTGTGTGTATATATCTCCAAGGGTAGGGACCCCTATAATAGAACCCCATTTTTTTATGTCATATATCACTCCAGTTTGTTTATTTCCTTTTTCATTGTATGTAATATATTTCTTTCTTCTATTTTAGTGCCACTAAGACGCATGATTCACTTCACATTCACATATATTACACCATAACAAAACTTGCAAAATTAATATTTTTCACACAATGCTCGCTATTGCACACACACAATTCACACAACTCCAAGTTATCATGTAAGCTGAATCTAACCATTAACTTCTTAATCAATCTCGGGTGTTCCATAAAAAAATATTAAATACTTCTCCTTCATTTTACTATTTGCTAGAATAAGCATGAAAATGCATTAAACATTAGCTAACTGTACAATTGGGATTTTGGGGCCACGATGAAAACCTCAAACCATACTATAAATACTTCCAAGCAAGGTAAACTAAAAATTTAATTCTAGGCTCTACAGATCTAGCACATGCTACATTAGTCAAACATACCACTTCGGGCTTTGGGGTTGTTGGGTTTTAAAATGGTACTTTAACAAAACCACAGTCAGGGGGCAACAAGTCCCTCCTCTTTATGGGAGAGGTTCCCTTATTGAAAGTGACAAACAAAGCCTATATAAAAATGTACAACTTTCATCTTAAGGCTGGACTTCTGACATCTTGAAATGCTTTTTAGAAGAATAGCTTATCATTACAAATGAATGGAAGAACTAAAGAAAGGAAATAGCATAATATAACAATACTTTTAGGAAATATAGATAACAGAGTATAACCTTATACGTATTGAAAAAAAGGTGATACAGAACATAATCATTCTCATTCACAACATAAAATATCATTCCATAGACACAAATTTCTAGAAATCATATCAATAAAAACACAGTTTCTTATTACAGAAGATAAATGATCCACAAATTTCAGGCAAGCAAGAAGAGATAATAGATAAGATAGAGAGAAAGGTGAAATTCTTCTGTATTGATTTGCTTTCGATTCTATTTACACTTCAAAAGTATCAAAGTCCAACATTTGCAATGAGCCAAGCTCTTACATTTATAGATGAAGCGAAAAGAGGAGAAGAAGAGAAGGAAGAAAATCTAATTTGGAAGCTCAACCACCAACCATCAATGTCCCTACAAATCCTCCTACAATCTGTCAAATCTGGTTCTTCATGTCTTTGGCATGCTGAAGAAGGAAGGATGGAAGATCAGATCAAATCTGATATGTTTGAAGCAATCAGATCACGTATTAATGGCGTGAAAGATGTTTTCTAGATTTCTAACCATAAAATATTACTAAAAACAATATTTTATGCTTTTATGGCATAGAGGAGACCAAGATCTTTCCAACAGTATAAAATTTGTTGAATTTTGAGCACTGGAGCGAAAGTTATGGTCATTTGAATATTTGAATCGAATCCATACAAAAATGGCGGAAAATGCAATTTTCACAAAATGGATCCATGAACCCGAAATTTAAATTACACATTTATCACAAAAGATGCAAAGTGCAAAAGTCTCCCTCAAGCCTCGTAGGCCTGTAACTTCACTTTTGATATAGGTCTGACACGTGGCTTTACCTGAGTGGTAATGGAGTCGTGACTTACTTATAATTTTACTTCTTTTGGAAACAAGGCTCAAAATCTCAAAGTTCTTCACTGACCCACTTCCTCGTTTTGAATTTTCAATGTGGGCTCAAAATTTGACTTTATCCCTTGCCATGAGCGGGGCCATGGTTCACTTTATCACTTTACACCTTTTATGGAAACAAAGCCAAAATTCCTTAAGTGTCCCGACAACCCACCTCTTTGCTTTGAATTTTGATGCGGGCTCAACATTTGAATTTTTTTGGTGCGTCGACAGGGTCACGCTTTACTTTTACACTTTATTCCTTTTACGAAATAAAGCCAAAGAACGCCAAATTGCTCTGGCGATCTGCCTCCCCGCTTTGACTTAAAAATGACCACATGTCCTTTTGCTAGCCTTAGGCATTCTTTTATACTTTTACGCCCTTTTTGCCATAATGCATCAAAACACAAAAAGGGCCCGCCTTTCTGCCATAGCTAGATTCGACTAATTAGGATCCTTCGGGCCATGGGGCCAATTTGATACTTTTGCAAAAATAACAAAAGTGACAAGTTCAATAAATAAACCCGCCAAGCCGCATCCGATTAGATATGTCCATGTACTTGTGGATGCGGGGGAAAAAATTGATAGGGAAGATACACCCATCATTCACAACTATAGAAAAAATATAGAGGGGAAACTACACCATTTACGCTTGAATTTCAAATTGTTCTCCATGGAAAGAGAAACTACAAAACAATACAAGGCTCGACACGATCCACAACCAAAAGAGAAGGATTGACAATTTCATTCGAATGAAGGAAACAATTTTCAAGCATCCAGACAGGGAGACAAAATTTTTATCAAACCATGCAGAATGCAATATTTTAATTTAACAGGGAAAGATTGCAAATGAGCACCAACTTCTTCAAAGCACAAATTTTTCTATCTCTCCAAAATTCTCAATCTGCTGAAACATCTCTCAAAGGCACCAACTCAATATTTTCGAAACTTGACTTTAAAAAATGAGGGGGATTTTAAGGGTGACAATAGCTGGCTCTTTCTGGTGATGACTTGGCTTGGACAGAGGAACGAGGCAAGATCAAGAAATCAAGAAAAACTCTTGGAAAGTAGACCAGTGCCTTATCCGTTGGGCAATTAGAGTCAAAGGAAAAGTAATACAAAAGACAACACACATAGAAGGGAGAGGAAAGGAAACAAGCCAAAAAGGAAAAACCAAAAATAAAACACTGCACACAGTATTTAATAAAGGATTGCCTAATCACCTAGGACTTGAACAACTTCAAATATTTCCCACTATAAGGAAGTGGGAGAGAGGATCCATCCAGCAAAGTGTCTGATTTTGAATGGACCAAGCCAAAGAGAATCAAACTTACCATGGCTTCCTCGAGGTTCGTGTCTTTTGTCCCACAGCAAAACAATGTCTCCCACTTGAAAATCTTTGGGTTTATCCTTCTTATCAAACAAAGCTTTCACCTTCAGTTGATGAGCTGAGATCCTATTAAAAAATTATATCCTGTCTTCATCCAGCTTTTGGAGATACATGATCCTCTTGTCCAAGGAATTGGTGAAACTTGAATCCTCAATAGCCTTCATTAAGTGCAAGGCTGGTAATTCCACTGTTACTAGCAGCTGAACTTCAACACCATACACCACCTGAAATGGAGACATCCCAATTTCTCTTTTGGGTGTAATTTTATCTGCCCAGAGAGCATCATAGAGCTTCTTGAGCCAATTCTTTTGAGATTCAATGTCAAGCTTCCGAACGATGGTTACCAAATTCTTATTTGTCAATTCTGCTTGTCCATTCCCTTGGGGGTAATAGTCTAAAGAATGAGCAAGGGAAATTCCATAACCATAGTAGAAATCCATCATCTTAGAAGAAGAAAAAAAAATTGAAGCATTATCAGTCACAATTTTGTTTGGTAACCCAAACCTTATCAAGATGTTCTCCTTGATGAAATTACACACCACCTCAAAAGTAGTGCTTTTGAATGGAATAGCCTCTACCCACTTTGTGAAGTAATCTATAGCAGTTAACACATGGGTATGTCCAACACTGGAAGGTGGGTTCAGAGTTCCAATGAAATCTAATCCTCACTGTTGAAAAGGCTCATCAATCATTACTAGTTTGAGTGGTAAAACAACCAACTTAGGTCTGCCAAAAAAAGTCTAATAGGCTTCACACTTACCTACCCATTTTGATGCATCTTTAAACAATGTAGTCCAATAGTACCCTACACGAAGGATTTTATGGGTAGTGACAGCAAAAGAGAAATGCCCTCCACAAGTCTGATCATGAAAAGCTGAAAACAAATTCTTCTGTTGCTCTTTGTCCACACACTTAAGGAATCTTCCATCAATGCCTTGCTTGAACAAATCATTTTCCCATAATATATATTGTGCAGACTTTAGCTTAATAGCTCTCTTTTCCTTAGCACTCAAGTGGGATGGACACTCTCCATAAGTAAGAAAATGTGCAATATCAACATACCACTCATCTGTTGAACCGAGGAAGAGAATAACAGGAATATGAGTTGTTTTTGTGGACAATTCTTCAGCAGCCCCTTCAACAATAATATCACATAATCCTTTACCCTGAACTAGCTTAGTTGGCTTGATATCAAGGTCATATTCTTGGACTTTTGCTACCTAATTGCCTCTCTTAGTTCCAAAATCCTGTTGTGTAAGAATAGACTTGATGGTTGTATCAGGTACAAGCACAATAGAGTGAGAATTAAGAATATAAAAATGAAACTGCTTGACAACTTTGACCACTGCAAAAGCATGTTTCTCCATCTTAGTGTATTTCAATTCATGAGCTTTCAGAACATAGCTCATGAAGGAAATTGGAAGTTCATGATCCTCAATTTTTTTTTGAGTTATAACAGCAGCTAAGGTACTCTCTGTAGCATAGCAATAGATAATAAAATCTTTTTTGAAATCAGGACATGCTTAGATGGGGGTTCTAGTAATGGCTTTCTTAATACCTTCAAATGATTCTTTACCTTCGGAAGTCCAACCAAAGTTTTGATTTCATTTCATCATGTGAGAAACACTCATAGTCAGTTCTGCAAAATCTGGAATGAATCTCCTCAAGAAGTTTATCTTACCAAAGAAAGAGTGAACACCCTTTTTGCTTGTGGGAAGAGGAATCTGCTGGATTAGTTGAACTCTTTCTGGATCTATCTTGATCCCTTCTTTGGAAACAATATGCTCCAACAACTTTCCTTCAGTAACACAAAAGACATACTTCTTAGGGTTGAGGGAAACTCCATGCTCTATGCATTTTTTAAGAACCATTTCCAAATGTTGAAGATGATCTGCCCTTGTTTTGGAAAACATAGTCAAATCATCGAGGTACATAACAATACACTTTCCCTTTAGAATACCAAAAGCTAAATCAATTTTCTTGTGGAAAGTGGCACCAACATTGATAAGACCAAAAGGCATTCTCTTGTAGGCAAAGGTGCCCTTAGGGGTAGTAAAAGTAGTCTTGTGCTAATCTGGGGTACTGACTTCCACTTGATTGTATCCAGAGAATCCATCTAATATAGACAACATCTCATAGCCTGAGACAACTTGCAAAACTTGATCCATCATGGGGAGAGGATAGTTGTCTTTCAGAGAGGCCTGATTCAAATTCCTGAAATCTATACAAATGTGGATCTCACCATTCTTTTTTCTGATAGGCACAATGTTGGCAATCCATGTTGAATGATGTATAGGGAAAATAATCTTTGCCTTCAGTAACTTTTGGATCTCTTGAAAAATAGTATCAGCAACCTTAGGATTGTACTGCCTTTGCTTCTGCTTGAAAGGTTTGATCTTAGGTTTCAGAGAGATTGTCCTCACCAATCTGGCACTATGATTATTTACTAATGCACAACCTTTAGTTTAGTGGATGTAATCTGGAAACACAACAACAAACATAACACAAGAATACCATAGACTTTGATACAAAGGAATGAAGACAAATTTGAAATATAAGTGTAAATTATAATATCAACATGAAATTGTTACAATCTCACCCATGAGGTACTTTAAGTGTTACTGACTTCACTTGCCTTCCAACAATAACTATGGGAGAAACTTCACAATGGATTCTTTAACACACCTTCTAAATGATGGCTTCCTTCACACACTTACTCATACAATATTTCTCACTACTTCTCTCTATGCTAAATGAGGGGGGTGGCCTCCTTATTTATAGGAATTTAGGCTTATCCACCCTATCTCTAAGATAGGATAGGAAATCTCTTCCGGCCAATCATATTCCATGCCTAAACTCTTACCTTTACATGTAGGCTTATCTTCTAAGATAAGATAAACCTTATCATCTCACATGGGTTCCACCTTTTTAGACTTTTCCACAAATAAAATACACAAAATATTTATGACATCACTCTTTGTCTTTATTACAAATATAATATTTCTAATTCTTAATCATGTAGACCCTACTTCTCTACTTACCCCAACTTTGACATTTTAACATTACTGAACCACTTACGACAAATATTTACTTTTTACCACAACATTCCTATTGTACTTTGAATGTTACCGTACTCTAATTTATTGGTGGTACCGTACTGACGGCGCCGTTATTTTCTATCAGACGCTACTACTAATCATACTTAACAACATCTTATTCCTAATACATATATTAATAAAATAGAAATTACGGAGGAAAATTTTAATGTTGACATTTTCCCCCTTCCTATCTTCTACTCCGTCCTCGGAGTAGAATCTTATGGACATTCTGAAGCTGTTGCCTGGAAAATATTTAACTTGTCATGGTTGACCCATTTCCTAATGGGAGTACCATCCAGTTCCTCCAGTAGATATGTACCATTTTCATGCACAACTGCTATTTTGTAGGGCCCCATCCATTTGGGAAGAAATTTTCTCTTCCTTCTTTTTTTGTATCTAGAATCATATACTAGAACCAAGTCATTCACATGAAATGGAGACCAACGGATCTTTTGATCAAAGTATTCCTTCTACTTCATTTTCTTCTTATAGCTTGCATCCTTCGCTATTTTCCTCATTTCCTCTAGCAAATGAAGATGCATTAACCTTTCTTTTACTGAATCACTTTCATCCATCTTTTCATTTTTCATAACTCTCACAATGGGAATATTAAACTCAATAGGAAGAACTGGATCAATGCCATAAGTCAACTAAAATGGGGAGTATCATGTTGCTGACTTTGATGTTGCCCTATATGCCTACAATGCTGCATGAATCTTTTTATCCCACTTATGTACCTGCAAGGCTACATCTTTTGCTAGAATTTGACACAACAAAAAATTTGTTCATTCTACCTGTCTATTTGTGCTTGGCTTGTATGTTGTTGCCTTTTTGTGCTTAATAGAAAACTTGTTGACTAGGGCTTCTACCACCTCATTAATGAAGTGGCTTCCTTGATCTGTTACAATTTCCAATGGACAACCAAATCTGGTGATAATGTGTTTATATATGAACCTTGCCACTTCATCCATGGAAGTTGTTTTCAATGGCCTAGCTTCAACCCACTTGGTTAAATAATCTGTGGCAACTAAAATATAATTATTTTGGCATAACCCACTATATAAACCTTCTATAGTAACCCACATGGCCTAAAAATGATCTCAACTTACTTTTATTCATAGGAAATGGTAACTCTTTGATTTTTGAAACTTTATTAGGATCAGTACCAATACCATCTCTCATCTCTGGATACAACATGCCCTAACAAAACGCCTTTAGAACATCCAAAGACACACTTTGTAGGGTTTAGTGAGGCTTGTGCTTCATCTAACCTTTGAAATGTTGTCTCCATCTGGTGCAGGTGGTCCATCTTGCTCCCATAGATGTAAAAATCATCCAGAAATACTCTAATGAAGTTCCCAATGTAGGGTTCAAACACCCTATTCATCAAACGTTGGAACGTTTCCGGAGCATTACACAACCCAAAAGGCATAACTCTATAAGCAAACGTTCCCCAAGGAGTGGTGAACATGGTCTTCAGCTGATATTTCTCCGCTATACAAACTTGGTTGTATCCGCTATATCCATCAGCAGAACTATAACACTCCTGGCCAGCTACTTCGTCCAAGATCTGATCTGAGAATGGAAGAGGGTAATGATCCTTCTTTGTTGCCTTATTGAGCTTTCTATAATCAACACAAATGCGTAGCTTCCCATTATTTTTTATTGAGATCACAATGGGAGAAACCCATTCTGAATTCTCCACAACAAATATGAATCCTGCATCAAGCAACTTATCTATTTCTTCTTTGACAGTCTTGGAAAAATTATGATTCATCCTATATGGCATTTGCTTTATGGACTTAGCACCATCTACCAACTCAATTTAATGTTCTACCCAACTTACTTGACGAAGTTCCTTGTAATCAAAAGTGAATAGATGTATGTACCTTCGAAAGAGCTAGAGGTAGGATTCCTTCTCACTCTCCATCACAACATCGCCAATCTTTATTTGTTGGAGACGATCAACAATTTCTTCTTCAGATAATATTATGGGTTCATGAGTCGGTGTGACTGGAAGGATATCCATGACTGAAATATCAACCTCACTCTCTTCATCTTCAGTGTCCACTTCACTAGTACTAGAGTAATCAGAGGATGTCCAATCATTAGTTTCATCACTTGAATCCATAGGTTCTTCCTTATGATGCCAATGGATCACGTTTATCTTCACCCTCTCTCTACTATGTCAAAGTGTCATGAAGCATTTATTCCAGTAGTTTCTTGCATGAACTCTCCTTAGCCATGGTCTTCTCAACAACATTGGGTATGCAACAGTACCATTTTTCATCACCTGAAATTCTACCACACATACAACACCTATAACAGATATTGCCACCTTTGAAACTACACCTTCTGGTTCAGTGATTCCCTTATTTAATGACCTTAACATAAGTGTTGAGGGGCGATCAATTTTTAAACCCAACATATTCATTATAGACTCGGTCAGCACCTCCATCAACTAAGACATCATGAATTAAAATACCATTACATAATACCTCAACTTTTGGAGCATAGGGATCCGCCTCTACCTCCAAAATAGGGACCTCAACCTCCTTCCTTTGTCGAGCATTGAGTCCACTTCACAGCTCCCGCCTCTTCTCAGAGGACATAGCCAAGAGTTGACCATATGTAATATTTGCAGGTCTTTTGGATAGATCTTCTAAGATGGAGTATGGTCCTTGTCCCTGTGAAATCAGAAAATCCTGCACACCCAACTTTCTTCTCCTATGTTTCTTACTAGTTTCTCCTTTCATCTTCTTAGGATCATTTCCATCTTGGTTATCTTTTTCTTTCTTTCTTTTTGTTACAAACACATCTGCTTCATTATTTATGCTCTTATCTACTACATCAAAAGAATTCACAGGTGATTTTCCTTTATCATTATCTCTTTATTCCTATTTCTTTTTCCATGCTCAACCCAAGGATGAGAGCCTCATACGCAACTGTATTTTTTGTATTTTCAAAATGAAGCTTGAAAGAAAATGGATGAATCTTCCCTTCTAGAGAGATTAACACCACACCAGCTCCAGAACCTGTTGAAGAGAAACTTCCATCAAAATCCAAAGTCTAAATGCCATTGGGATCATGAATCACTCCCTTAGGAAGACTTACCTCATCCTCTGACATGATCATATAGTTGACATGCCCTATATATTCATAGAGTATTTATGCTTTGCACAATATACTCAGTTTGCTTTTCTGGTAACAACTTCTTCATTTTTCGATTGATCGGGATCAAGGCATGTGACCAGTCCATATGAATTTCACCTCCTACCTCTTTACAAAAATTCCTACTTAGCAACATACCATATGAGGGAGGAATATCAGCTACCAAAATAGTGGCTAAGATCCTTTTCTCTAGAAAAGCAGCAAAAGCTACTTGTGCATCTTTAATTCTTCTAACCAAAGGCACTTCTCTACTTTCCATGGAATAACATGAACAAAAATGTTAGAGTCAGGCCCAAAGCATGAGCTACTTTTGTAGGCATTACATTGTCTGATGCTCCTGAGTCTATAACACAATTACTAAGTTTATGGCCAACTATGAGGAGAGTCACATATAATGGTTCAACTTTCTTATTAGGGGAAGTGATTGCAGCCAAAAGGCTTGGTAGAGGTGAGGAAGAGGGAGTGGGAAAAATACCTTTAGAATTATTGGATGAGGCTTTAGATTTGGAATTGACAAAGTTTACCATTTTAGCAAATAATTTTGGATGGGTTTGGTAAAAATCTACCTCTGAAATTTGGATTTTGGTATTTTTGAGGTGATCAATAATATCAAAAGACCCAGAGGTGGATGGGGCATCACTACTAGGAACAGGAGAAAACTTTTGATTTATCAACTTTAGGAATTGAAGGACAAGAAGTTTTAGAAATAAAGGTAGAAGGAGGAGGATTATCATTACTCACCTTTTGCATGTAGAGGATAGTTGGAATATGAGCCCCTCTTCTTGCAACCACTGGAATAGTTATAGGAAACTCCTTGGATTTCTTAGCAGGATGCATCACTTTTTCCTTTCTGTTCATTTTCTCCCGAGTCATAACAACATATGAATCACTATTCATATCTGCCACTCTTTCATCATATTCATCTTCTTCATCCATACCTTCAGTGGTAAGGAAATGAACTTGAGATCCACCAAGTTCCCCCTGTTCTTCATCAACCTCTTCTTCAGGGTCTTCAAAGTCTTCATTAAAATCCTCATCATCCGGTTCTTGAACTTCACAAGTTGCATTAACTGGAACATTGATAGGTGGGCCTTTAATAGCCAATTTAGTCTGAGAAGGAGCTAACCAGTTCCTAGGCTGAAAATTCCTTCTTGGAATATCTTGATAAGGAGTATGTTGAGCCAATTGACTTTTGATGGCAATGAGATAATTTTCCAACTTCTACACTAAATAATCTGAATTTGCTTCAGGAGAGGAAGAGGAGGATGCTTTAGACTTGGAGGATTCTCTTTTCAATTTACTAGACATGATTAAATCATCCTCAACACTGATAGCCAAACACTGATCAGCATCCAGAGTTGCAAGGTTAGCTCTCCTTAGTGCATAGATTACTTCAGGTAACTGAGCATTGAGGAAGAAGCATTTTTGGATTTGATCTATAGGATGAGTGTTCTGTGGAATTTTATGAATGAGCTTGTTGAATTTGGCCACAAATTCTCTCATGGGCTCATGTGGTTCCTTCTTGATATGATAAATTTGAGCCAAGAGAACATGCACATCTTCAAAAGGTTTGAAATGTTTCTCAAACTGAGTTGTCAAGGTGGTCCAATCAGTAATTGACTTAGTAGGAAGATGATAGAACCAATTAGCAACATTATCCTACAATGTTTCTATAAAGAGCCTGATCAAAACATCTTCATGCTCAATCCCAAGAATCCCACATGCAACGCTGAAGGTTGTAATGTGCTCATCTGGGTGTACCTTCCCATCACCATAGAATTTAGGAAAACCTTTCCTACTACTCCTAGGTAACTCATGCAATGGTCGAGGAAGAGCAAGAGACCCAATCCATTGTCCCCCAAGGCAAAGGAGCAATGCCATTCTTTCCATCGAGTAATATATGGTTGTGGATCGCAATCGAGCCCAATATTGTTTACATTTCTTCTTTCCAAGAAGATTAGAAATTTGTTTTTCGGGCAGTGAAGGGTGGAGTTTTTTCCCCTCCTCTATATTTCTATCTCTAACAGTCGGTGAATGACGGGCATAATAAGTTCCTCTGTTCAATCTTGTTGGCCCCAACATCCATGAGTATGTGGACATTCTCTAGAATTGGATGCGGCGCAATGAGATTATTTTACGAACCCCATCTTTTTTGTTATTTTTTGTATAACAGTGTCAAATTGGCTCCAGACTGGCCCCGAAGGATCCTGAAGTTGGTTGAATTGAGCTAAGGGATACGTTGAAACGCGGATCCCCATCGGAGTCACCATTGAAGATTATTGGCTTTATTGCCAAAAGGGTACTTTAAGTCAAATCCACAGCCCGGGGGATCAACAAGTCCCTCATCTTTATGGGAGAGGTTCCTGTTATCCAATTTTCCCCTAGGGGAAAAATTGGTCAAACAAAACCCTGCGCAAGGAAAAACTAGAGGGAATGAGTAAGTCATGTGAGCCCATGGTTCAGATCGTACTTTTAGGGGAATTTGGTGCATGAAAATGGAGACCCAGAAATGTGCAGTAAATGGAGCCAAACAATAACCACATGAGATCAGAGTTCGAAAGGAGACAAACGACAGTCAAAGTTGAGATCGGCTAAGTGTAAAGAGCTGAAGAATGGAGCCTCCACAATGATAGTCCCAACAACGCAATGTTCAAAGGTGCGGCCCAAATCGAGCTAAGTACCCAAAACTCAGCGGACTAGCCCTCCACGTGTCCAAGGTCCAGAAAAGGTGATAGAGCCCGCCGTTTAATCGACTAAAATATGGAGGTAGTTTCTAGAAAAGTGTGAATCCTCCACGTGTCCTCATCGATGCAACTTTAGAAGTTGAGACCCAAAGTAGGGACATAACCCAAACTAGTAGCGTCCAACCCTCCGACGTGGTCAAGAGCCTCAAAAATTTAGCATCAGACTATTGAAAAGTTTGAAGACCAACAGAATGGTGCCACGTGTCTCATCGGTGCACCTTCAATGGAGTCGAAGCCAAAGGTGGGTTCCCCAAACAAGTGTCATCTCTCTACGTGGTCTATGAGTCCAACAGAAGTCAAAAGGGGCAGAACCATCTGCCCTGAATCGGCTAAGGATGGAAGGAGCCACTAGTGGAAAGCCCCACATGTCCCTTTGATGCTCTTTTAGGGGGTGAATCCAAAAGTAGGTCCCAAACGTGCACCAGCTCTCCACATGTCCAATCGGCGCATCTCTGAAGGTCGGGTCCAAATAGAGTATCCAAATGAGCAAGAAGCATCCACGTGTCCCCGGTGAGACATAAAGCCTTCACTAAATAGACAGACTTATCCAAAACACAAAAATACATAACAAGCCCGCAAAGGGACATGTGGCCATGTTTCAAGTCAAAGCATGAAGGTGGGTCATAGAAGGAGCCACGTGTCTCTTTGGCGCTCTTTCAAGAGGTGAATCTAGAATGAGTCCCCAAACATGTGCCAACTCTACATGTGGCCATGTTTCAGGACAAAGCGGGAAGGTGGGCCCCAGAAGGATTTTTTGCTAAAAGTGGGCCGGTGGGCCCGAGGAAGACTTTTTGCCAAATGAGCAAGTTGCGGACCGGCGAGGCGGCGGGAGTTATTTTAGATTTTTGCATTCTTTGCATAAGGTGCAAAGTGAATTGCGGGCCTCTGAGCCCGAGAACGATTTATTTCGCTAAGTGGAAAAAGTGGACTGGCGGGCCCGAGGATGACAAATGGAAACGAGAAGGTTGCAGGCTTGTGGGGGATTTTGGGAAAAAGTGAATTTCGGGCCTACGGGGCTGCAGAGATTTTTGTAATTTTTGCATTTTTTTTGCAAAAGGCACCAAAGTGAATTTCGGGCCCGCAGACTCGTTTTGCAAAACTAGTTCTTTTCCATTTTTGTTCCGATTCGATCTGAATATTCAAATGAGTATAAATTTCACTCCAGTGCTCAAAATTCGACAAATTTTATATTGTTGGAAAGATCCTGACCTCCTCTACGTCATGGAAGCATAAAATATTATTTTCAACAGGCTTTGATGGGTGAAAATTAGGAAAATGTCTTTCATGCCATTAATGAAGGATCCGATTGCTTCAACCACCTAGATATGATCTATATTTACCATCTTTCATTCTCCAACACGCCAAATCAACATGGGGAACCAAAATTGATAGATTATAGGTGGATTGGTAGGGAATTGATGGTTGGTGGTTGAGATTTTAGATCAAAATCTAATTTTTCCTTCTTTCTCTCTCGCCTTAACCTTCTATATATTGTAAACACTTCTCATTTTAGAAGGAGAGACATTCTGGGTGTGGGGAAACTCTATAAAATTTGTTTCCCAACACCATTGAGCTGAAAATCCTCCCATGGGATTGGAAAGTGTACGTATCCCTCTATTGCAACAATGTAATGGACTGTGCATATTCTAAGAGCAATAAAATTGTGTTCGTGGTGTTCTTTCAACCCTTACATTATTTTTTTGTGTCTCCTTGCCCCTCTATTTTTGTTGTTGTTTTTTTGTGCATGTATGTCCCATTTGTAGGCTCAAAATGTTGTGTTTCATGGAGTTTTGACAACATATTAGGATCTGGGTCTGTGTCACTTCTGTTTGACCTCCATCATCTCCCTTTTCTCTGTTTCATCCTCCCTCAGTAGAGTATCTTGCTACCTTCGAATACTGGTGTATCACCGATTTAGTGTAGGCTCTCTTTCACCCTCTCTTTCTCTCTGGTCCCTTGGAATGGTTATATTAGGACAGTTAGGCATCTGCCTGCACTAGAGTAGCTTGTGGCAGGTAGTATAGGAAATAGGAGCTGAAATTCACCTAGATATCTCTCTCGACTCACAAAGTCCCACACTTTTGAGAGATGCTCCATGTTGTGTAGTCACACTGAGGATCTTAACCCATCAGGTTTCAAATTCTAGGGGTGCTCTGATTCTACACTAATAGTTTTGGCACACCCAGTGGGAGCAGTCTGAAGCACCTTACCACTTCATCTTAGCAGGTTGGTGTGTTCCTGTTAAGATATAGCCTTTTAAGGCATATGAAAAACACATCTGATGACTCCATCTGGTCAACAACCCACATATTTGAAGTTGCAGACCTTTCCCCATCCATTTCCATCCATTTTATTTCCATATATTTCATTTTCTTCCATTCCATGAAGTTGTGTAATCATGACTTCATTCCCCTCATGGAACCCACATTTGCAGCAACCACAGTGCATTCAAACTCCACTGTATTTCCCAACTCCTCTAGATCAACACTATGATTAGATCTAGAACCAATATGGTTACCCATATGAGCAGGGTCAAAACCATTTTGGCTATGAAGCTCATTAAGAAAAAGGGTACGCATATAATGATAACAGCTACATGGAAAATGTTGATCTGCTGGAGGAAATTTAAGTGATGGAGGCACGCATGGTAGAATCAAGGGCCACAACTCAAATGAAAGCGTTCAGTATTGGTTATAGTGCACCTTGTCCATGGGCCGACCCTATGCCAAGACATTACAACCCTTAGGAGAAGGTTGAATACATGGTTGAAATGCTACCTCAACTTGAATAGTGGATTGAGGATATTGAGGCATATGAGCAAAGTATGAGACAACCTTGTCAATGAGTAAGTTAGTCACCAGCTCTTTGTTCTTCATTTTCTCTTTCTCAAGCTTTAACATTTCAGCATGGTCAAGAGTCAAGCCCCTCATCTGATGCCCCAAGTGTTGTTTTCTCTTCTCCATCCCCTAGTATTCCATCTCATCTTAATTTCTCTACCCTTTTCCCTTCCAAATCCAAATCCCCTCCACGAGATCCAAAAGCAGTACCTTCCTCTCCACCAAAGATAAGGAAACAACTAGTGGAGACCCCACCCAGCACTCCTTCTATTCTCTCGAGTCCATGTCAGGGATATACTTAAGAAACCAATGAAGGAGAACAAGAAGAAGAAGAACCCAATAGAGAAGAGATGATAAAAATCCAAAGAGTTGGGTTGCCAGATTTGGGATTACAAATATCCCCTTGATGGTTAAGCCAACAAAGGAGGTCAAGGTTGAAGAGCCAGTGGTGGCTAAGGATGAGTTTATAGCAGAAGAATAAAGAGAACAACAAGAAGAAGATCAATAATCTCTTTGCTCTGAATGTAGTGTCCATAATGGCACTTTGTTTGAAGATAATGCCAATCTAACCCAAGCTGCATAACTAGTTAAGGAGGAATAACAACCAACTTTAAGTCCCATTGAAGAGGATAACCTGAAGGAGATCAAATTATAGTTGAGGCCACTTAATGAAGAAAGCATTATTGAATTTTTTTTCTTTCATTCGAAGGGCCTGATCTGGTTGATGAATCCCTGATAGAGGAGGGATATACAATTCCAGATGCTCTAAGTGTGGAGCAGGCCACAAAAGAACCTTTAGTTCTTCCTCCCACCTCATCCCTTTCAAACTATAATGTCGAAGAAGAGTTTGAGCTTTCAAATTTCATGTTTGAAGATGAGGGGAACCATGGTGGGCCAGTTGCAGATCAAGAGGACACCATGGAAGAGGTTGAGCACATGTAATAGGACAACAAGGAGGCAGATTGTCTGTCTGACTTGGAAGATTGTTTTGATGGGGAGAAATGTGAGGATATTACATCATTTTCTCCTCCATCATCCACCTTCCAAGCACATGAGCCTTCTACTATGGAGGAGAACATTCAAGTGCAGTAACCTACACTTCATAGTAGCCCTCTGTAACCAAGGTTGGAAGATGTGAATCTTCCATGTTCTTCACAGGAGAAGGAAGGGAATAAGCAACCACTCTCATACCATCCACCCAATAAGGTAAGAAAGAAGAATCCATTTTTGGAGTTGAATGATAGAGCAATGGGCAGATCCAAAGGATCAGACCGTGCCCTATCAGGTACTTGGCTTCATTGGAGCCAAGGGACAAGCCAAAACTAGTCATGCTTGCTTCTAAGCATGAGGTTGAGCATCAAAGTACCAAGGATCAGCTGCAATGCCTCTTCAATCCAAACACAGAGCAACTGAAAGAGGTATTTTTCTTGTTTCCAGTTGACACCTTGATGATTTGGGTGGAGGATCAGCTTATAGTCATTTTTCACTCATACAAGCAGCCATATTTAGTGCCAAATCATTTGCATGGCTGCCCCTTTTGAGAAAGGGAAGCTACTTCTCCCTTCCAGCTACAGGATTTTTTTGAGTCCCCTTTCTCTCTGGTTGGTATAGGAGTAGGAGTAGATTTGCTTTCAGTAGAAAAAGTTCCTTGCACACTCTACATATCTCACTTGAGATATGTATGATTTTTTAGTTTTATACATAGTGTGTGTTGTGGTGTTTGTTGCTCGTGCATAGTACATCTCCTAGGATAGGCCAAATGCTAAGCCCTTCAGTATTAGCAGCAAAGAGACCCATAGTCACATGTAATAGTTGCTAATTAGTAATTTCAAATGAAACAAATGTAGAGCGACTAAAACCATTTTCAAGGCAACCCATTCGGGGACAGGCGAAAGACCCAGGCCATACAATTTTCTACTCTCAAAAACCTCATCTTCAAATCTTTCTTATGAAAATTGAGAGTACGGTCAGCAGGACAGGCTCAAGGTCACCAAGTGCAAGCGTCATTTTGGGTGTGGGAAAACTCTGTAAAATTTGTTTCTCGACACCATTGAGCTGCAAACCCTCCCATGGGCTTAACAAGTGTACTTATGCCTCTATTTCAACAATTTAATGGACTATGCATATTCTAAGAGCAATAAAATTGTGTTTTTGGTGTTCTTTCAACCCTTACATTGTTTTGTTGTGTCTCCTTGCCCCTATGTTTTTGTTGTTTTTTCGTGCATACATGTCCCATTTGCAGGTGCATAATGTTGTGTTTCATGGAGTTTTGACAATGGATTAGGATTTGGGTTTGTGTCACTTCTGTCTGACCTCCCTCATCTCCGTTTTCCTTGTTTCATCCTCCCTCAGCAGAGTATCTCACCACCTTCCTTTATTGTTGTATCACCACTTTCGTGTAGGCTCTCTTTCTCTCTGTTCCCTTGGAATGGTTAGATTAGGATAGTTAGGTGTCTGCCTACAATAGAGTAGCTTGTGATAGGTATTTTAGGAAATAGGAGCCGACCTTCACCCGAAGAGTTATCTCAACTCACAAAGTCCCACACTTTTGAGAGATGTTCCACATTGTGCAGTCACATTGAGGATCTCAACCCATCAAGTTTCAGATTCCAGGGGCGTTGTGATTATGCACTAATAGTTCCCTCATTGAAAGCAAGCAACGAAGCCTATATACAAATGTACAACTTTCATCTTAAGGGTGGACTTATGACATCTTGAAATGCTTTTTACCAAAACAGCTTACCAATACAAATGAATGGAAGAACTGAAGAAAGGAAAGAGCAAAATATAACAGTACTTTCAGAAATATAGATATAAGAGTATAACCTTATACGTACTGAGAAAAGGTGATACAAAATAGAATCATTCTCATTCATAGCATAAAATATCATTCCATATACACAAAGTTCTAGAAATCATATTAATAAGAACAGAAAGTTTCTTATTACAGAAGATAAATGATCCATAGATTTCAAGCAAGCAACAAGAGATAATAGATAAGATAAAGAGAAAGGGGAAATTCTTCTATATTGATTTGCTTTCGATTCTATTTACACTTCAAAAGTATCAAAGTCCAACATTTACAATGAGCCAAGCTCTTACATTGATAGATGAAGCGAAAAGAGGAGAAGAAGAGAAGGAAGAAAATTTGATTCGGAAGCTCAACCACCAACCATCAATGCCCCTACAAATCCACCTACAATCTATCAAATTTGGTTCTGCATGTCTTTGGCGTGCCGAAGAAGGAAGGATGGAAGATCAGATCAAATCTGATCTATTTAAAGTAATTAGATCACGTATTAATGGCGTGAAAGAAGTTTTCCATATTTCCAACCATCAAATCCTACTGAAAACAATATTTTATGCTTCCATGACATAGAGGAGACTAAGATCTTTCCAATAGTATAAAATTTGTCAAATTTCAAGCACTAGAGTGAAAGTTATGCTCATTTGAATATTTGAATCGAATTCGTACAAAAATGGAAAAAATGCAATTTTCACAAAATGGATTTGCGGATCGAAAATTGAAATTGCACCTTTAGCGCAAAAGATGCAAAGTGCAAAATTCTCCCTCAAACCCCGTAGGCCCGTAACTTCAGTTTTGATATAGGCTTGACACGTGGCTTTACCTGAGTGGTAACAGAGTCGCAACTTACTTTATAATTGTACTTCTTTTGGAAACAACACTCAAAATCTCAAAGTTCTTCACCAACCCGCTTCCCTCGTTTTGAATTTTCAACGTGGGCTCAACATTTGACTTTATCCCTTGGCATGAGTGGGGCCATGGTTCACTTTATCACTTTACGCCTTTTATGGAAACAAAGCCAAAATTCCTAAAGTGTCCTGACAACCCGCCTCTCCTCTTTGATATTTGATGCAAGCTCAACATTCAAATTTTTCTGGTGCGTCAATGGGGTCACACTTTACTTTTATATTTTATTCCTTTTACGAAATAAATAAAAAAAACTCCAAAGTGCTCCGGTGATCCACCTCCCCACTTTGACTTAAAAATGGCCACGTGTCCTTTTACGGGCCTTAGGCATTCTTTTATACCTTTACGCCCTTTTTTCCATAATGCATCAACACATGAAAAAGGGCCCGCCTTTTCGCCATAGCTCGATTCGACCAATTAGGATCCTTCGGGCCACGGAGCCAATTTGATACTTTTGTAAAAATAACAAAATTGACAGGGAAGATACGTCCGTCATTCATGACTGTAGTAAAAATACAGAGGAGGGGAAACTCCACCATTTACGCTCAAATTTTAAATTGTTCTTCATGGAAAGATAAACTGCAAACAATACAAGGCTCGACACGATCCATAGCCAAAAGAGAAGGATTGAAAATTTCATTCGAATGAAGGAAACAATTTTCAAGCATCCAGATGGGAAGACATAAATTTTATCAAACCATGCAGACTGCAAGATTTTAAATTAATAGGGTGAGATTGCAAATGAGCACTAACTTCTTCAAAGCACAAATTTTTCTATCTCTCCAGACTTCTCAATCTGCTCAAACAACCTCTCAAAGGCACCAACTCAAAAATTTTGATACTTGACTTTAAAAAAATGAGGGGGATTTTGAGGGTGACAACAGGGGTCAACCAAGAAATTTACACATTCTTGGGTGTACGAAACACTTTGACATCACTATTTCTTCCTCTCATGCATTCAATTTATATTTTCTTCTACATTGTAGGGTTAAGAACTCGATCCATGGTTTACACAAATGTTGAAGGGATACAAAGTACACTTTTATGATTTTCTCATGGTTTTCAAAATATTTCCTTGCCTCGAGTACCGAGGAAAATTTACATTTCGCACACAATACTCATATCGTACAGAAGTAACCGATTATTTTGAAAATACGCTAAAATACCCATTTCTTTTTTCTTCAAACTTCTGTAAACCTTGAAAATTCAAGCAGACACATAATCAGACAAGTACTTGGTTTGCGAACTAGTAGAAAGAATAGAATTTTTTTTTGGAAATGCCGATATTCATAGAACTGAATAAAAATAAAGAGAACATCCAATGGTATGGTGCTGAAGTAAAGCATGATAATTATGGGCAACAACAAGGTAGAAATCTTCGGAGGCATAATAAAAAAGTTACAATGAGAACTACAAGCCAATGAAGTGCTCCTAACAATATTTCAATATGGTGGAGTGTGGGAGAAGAAAGGTACGCCCACCAATAACACTGTAAGTGTTTCAATGAAATTTCATTCCCATGAAAATGTAAATCCTACTTTTGGTGAATTCAAAAAGTACACTAGAGGTATAGGACCAAAATTGCTTTGTAAAATGGGATATGAATAAAAAATATTTGGTGTGAATAGACAAGGTATCACTAACCCTATCTCGGTGGAGGAAAAAATGAGGTAGTAAAAAACACTAAGATAATAATGAGAGTAGAGCCCAAGTCACCAGTCCTCCTGAAGTAGCATGTAATAGGGAAAAAACTACTCTTAGAAGAAAGATGAGAGAAAAGGCAAATTTGACACCCGAAGATGTATGATTGTATCTTCTTTGACTACAACAAGAAGCCCAAAATAACCCTAGAGCTATTGTGGAAATATCCATGTGTATAATTTGGATCAAATAACCATTGCGTGATTTGGTGTGGCAAGAAAAAACAACATGCTAAGAGGGTTAAGGCCAATGAAGACAAGGGTAAATCTACCTTGTCTTAAGGAGAAGACACAGGACTTGAGCCACCAAGTAAGAAAAAACTACACAAAAGGTTTATCATGCATAGTGTTTACTTGCAACACTAGTAATAAAATCTATATATCAAGTCCTCATGAAGACCAAAAAAAGATTAGTAATCTTGATTTGGCATCAGAGTGGCACAACAAAAGGCAGTGAGCCCAAGTACCATAGGTCCCATAGATCAAACCGATTATGTGATTGAAGGAGTGGTTTGATGGCTAGTGTGTTAGATGTAGAAATATTTTCAAGACAACATTAGGGTTTTGGATACAAGGAGAGAGAAAACAAAATATTTTTGGGAAAAAATCCTCCTTAGTGTGGAGGTGTGATTCAGAGGACAATTCAATGGATGGTAGTTCCTAAAACCTCCCAGGATTACTACAGTACAAAAGCTAATTACGAGAGATTTACGTCGACTACAAGAATGTGGAAAATGGAGTCCCTACAACAAATTTTCCGGTAGTTAAAAGTTTGGTCAAAGTTCAAACTAGGCATGTCCAACTGGCCAATTAGGTAGTGACATGCGATAAAAATGGAATTGGGTGAAAGGAAATAAAATTAGATTTTCGACTTCGGTCTTCATTACTTGATAATATTCATTTTGCCAAAATGATAAAAAAAATTACCACGTGGTGGGTCCTCAGGCCACTATGTGCCCTGCCACCATATTGCCACCATTCGTCAACATTAGACAAGCTAAGACCGAGTCATGATCACCAACTTGGTAGGGTGAGCTATATGCTTGGGTGAGTCAATCATGCCACCAACTCGGTGAGTCTACATAGCCAAGCCAACTCGGAAAAAAAATAGATGCATGGGGCTACATGGCCACAACCACATTTAAAACGTAGTACCTAAGCATATTAAAAGGATATCTACACCCACAACCCATTGAATGTGGGATAATCCACACCAAGCTAAATAAGGCACATAAAAGGAGGCAAAGAAATCCACAGCCAACTCAGACAGACATGGCATGACATGGAAATGTAGCAAGTCGACAAGAGGACATCTCAGCAAAGACTGAGTCGACAATGCTACACAAGAGCTTGGAAGGAAAACAAATAGTGGCGAAGGAGGTGGGAGCGAGATTCAACCTCGCGACCTCCCCATGAGCAGTGCATTGACCCAACCAACTGAGTTAGATGGCTATGAGATGGAGGATAATCTATATATAAAAGAAAAATGGCATGCCCAAGGCCTATAAAAGGTCCTCTCAATACACTCAAAAAGCAATCCTTCCCCATTCGAAGGAATAAGGAGAACAAGCTTCCCAATTTAAAGCTCGAAGGATTAGGGAGCTAAGAGGAATATAGTGAGGCCTTACAAAAGTAAGAAGGCCATGAAGACCTATATTATTATATTATAGGCAATATATTTGAAGATATAAGTCTTATATTATTTGTTATAGGAAATTGATAAATAAGACCTATTATTTATTTTAATAGGTGCAATGATGATATAAGTCCTATTACTATAGGCACGTGTAAAAATTTGGTAGTTATTATTCTTTAACTCACTGACATTGAAAGGCCAAATTGACGCCTTATTCTTGTGCAGGACCCCAAAGATGCTGTTGAAAGCCAAGGAACGCGATGAAGAACTGAGGAAACACTGAAGCTCATATTCTTGGTATTCTGGGCCTATCCCTAAGTTATTTTTTTTAGGCCATGGAGGAGAGTCACACCATTATTGAGCTCATCAACAAGGCTGGGTCTAATCTTAGCTCTGTGGAGAGGCTGGAGGCCATGCAACAAAGTGGAAGATGATATTTATCGTCAGCTGGAGAATTAACACCATTTGGAGGTTAGTTTTCTGAGAAGAGGAGCGGAAGTCAACATCAAAAATTTGGAGACTTAGCACCATGCAGAGCTTAGTTTCTCATGCGGAAAAGTGGAGGTCTTCTGGAGGTGTCAAGCTAGGGATTAGTAATGTGGAGATACTAGAAACATTTCTAAGACTAGTCTAGGTCTATTGAATGATTTGCACACCAGGTTCAGTTTAACACTCATTGTAGTAATGTAAGTTTATTATGTACTTATAATCATAATGTTATAATGGAATAGCTCATCTAGTTTGCGAACCCAGAGACGTAGGCATTCAACCAAAAAATTTTATCAACCCTTTTGTAGTGTGGTTCTTATTATTACATTACATTATTTTAAAATTGATTATTTCAGGGTGAATTTGGTAAAATAGTATATTACCTATAAGGGTTTGTGGTCAAGAAAAAAATATTGGCCGGTTTTCAGATCACTATCACACGGTTGTCCACTGCTTTGATACATCACCCATCTACTTGAGGGGAAAATCCCTTAGCATAATCTAGACATTTTGGGGCATCTAAATGCTTCACCAGGGAAAATCAAATATGTACACCAAACTTCCCTATCATCCGTTCATTGATATACACTTGTCTAAAATATTCAAAATGTTATTACTTCGTAGTAACACTTAAAAGAGGGAAAAATGTAGACACCCTAAAAATACATTCCTATTCTTAACCATCTTATCACATGCACAATGTGCCAAATCAGCTTTAGAATACATTCTAGACCTTTATCCTTCCACATTCCATTAGAATTCACCCACATCTCATTAGAATTAATTTAATTAATTCTATCATGCATAAACTTTACAATTACACTCCTTAACTAATTTAATTAGATATTTAAATTAAATAAAATCTATTTATCCACTCACCTCCCACTCAACTCCACTTCTTTTTTTATTATTGGTAAATGGTTTTTTGAAAGGGACTATGCCCTTTTAAAAAAGACTCAAAATCCAGATAAAACTATATCATCGAACCAAAAAGGGATCAAAATATAGATGTGATAAAAAATCCCAATGGCAGTAAACAACCTGCCATGAATAAGACCAACAACCAGAAAACCAACAGCTGAAAAGTAGCAAAAAGCAACAACTTAACAACCACTGTTTTCAATTCGAACATTTTTCTTCTTGTTACGAACCGTAATCCATTCATCTGCAGATTTCTGTAAAGGATCAAAATCCTTAATTGGCTGATAAGTATTATTTGAGCAAGGAGATAGAGGAATATTCTACTTATCCGATACATAATTTTTGTTTCAATTTTTTTGAAACTCTGAGTCTCCCCCCCAGATGACTCCTTATTTGCATGGTTTCTAGGACCGTTTCCAACGTGTCTTCCTTCTCAACATCAGAAGTAGGGATATTTTGAGGTTCAAATCTCAGATGTTCTAGGAGGGCATTTTTCCACCAGTTAGCGTTCTCTTTTTTGTGTTTTATCATCTCACAATTAACAACAGAGTGTCCTAGAGAGAAACAATTGCCACATCTAAAAGTTAGACCCTCATAGTCCAGAGGTTGAGTCCAAGTTTGATTTTGCACCTTTAGCTCAATATGAGCTGGAAGATTCTTTGAGGTATCAATCTCAACAAGAATTATTACATAGGTAGTATGTGTGAATTCATAGGTTTGGGAGTCAATATTAATGGTGTTGCCCAATGTATTTCCTATGGCTATCAGACACTTTTGATCCCAAAATTGCAGAGGTAGATCAGGTAATCTGATCCAGGTCGGTTTGTGGGAGAAATATTTCATGAGAGGGTTGAATGATGGGAACCAATGTTTTAACATAAGATTTTTTTTCTCGCAGATCCAAAGCTGATTAGCAATGATAACCTTATTAGCTATAGATTCAAAAGCAACAATGAAGATTCCTTTAGCACATGGGTAGAGATCTAACCTTCCTTCCAAAAGTGGGATCCAATGCTTGGATATCCATTCGTGTAGGATAGGTAGACTAGGCCAAAGTCCAGTGAATCTGCAAATTAAGGCATGGTCTTGAGAGAAAGATTTTGATTTGAGGACTTCATCTCTAAAGGTTGTGCATGGGTTTTTCTCAACAGGCTTCATAGTAGTCATTACACTGGTCACTGACTGTTTAGATACCATATCAAAAAAAGAGGGATGACTGGATCTCCCGATCTCTATATCACTTCCACCACCCTAGATCAACAGTTCAGGAAAGAGGGCATGTATCAAACTAGATCTGCCGCTCTTCCAAATCACATTTTCTCCTTTGAGGGGAGCAATAGGGGTTCCATGTCATGAGCTAGATCTGGTTTTTACAAACAGTCAGGACTTTTAATTCATGGCATGAGAGGAAGGGGCCCTTATTTCAGTGTTTCCATTCGGTTTGGTGTTACCAGAAGCCTCTGATCTATCCTCATTTTACACAGAATGCGTGTCCTTAGCTCTGTAGACTGCACTGCCTTCCAATGGATTTTCGTTTACTCCTCCAAGCATAGAAATGTCTTCTCCAAATGCAAGATTAATCCATGAGAGGTATTGTCTCTCTGCGTGATCAATTTTTTCCCCATCGCCTCTTCCTATGTTAGGGTTTCTAGTAGAATCGCGACCAAGGCTGTGATTTAGGTTTTTTTTACCATGTTGCAAGGTAGCAACAAGGTAAAACTACATGTACAATTGAATAATTCAAGAGCCAATTACTCATATTCATTACCCCTTAAATTATTATTCAATTCAGCCAACTGTACAGACCAAATCAACTTGCTAAATAAGGAAAATGCATTCATTCACCTGCAACTTATTTAAATATTGATCCACAATCCATGGCCTCTCCTTCATCTATAAATAAGAGGCTCTTTCCTTCACAATTCATCTCTTAGAAGCTTTAGGAATTTTCAACATTACTCTGTCAATTTTCCATTAGAATTTGCATGCCGTGAGGCTACCCATTTGATCATCCGTTTCTCATAATACATCCTTATTCCATTTGGAAACAAGTTTAGAGCATCCATAACCAAATCATTAAAAGAGATCCAACAAGTGTGGTAATCCATTCCACACTTCAGCTATCTCATCTGAGGTTACAAGAGAACATGGTGGACGATTTGCATAACATTTTTATTTTTTGTTTTCTTTCATTCGTTTCAGTTTTCCTTGTATACAAGAGTAAGCACCAAACTTCTAGGTGGGTCACCATACAAAGAAAAGGTATGATAGTGAATGTCTATAGTTATTCATTTCCTGGATGTATTAATTAACTAATAGATATAACTGAAGGGATATTTATAACTCTTGAAAGAGTAGTTAAGGGAAAGTCCCCATTAGTATAAATACCTCATGAGGGATCCATTATAAACAAAGGAGAAGTGAGAATATGTAAGCAAGTGTGCGTGACTTCCAAAATCTTGCACACATGAGTATGGAGTAAAGGTACAACTAAACATGCAACATTTTGGTTCCATTGTTGGGACCTTCATAAACATGCAAGGATGAAGTGGATGAAAGATGTTTTGATTAAAACATGATAATATCGAGGCCTGACAGTACATTTTTGAATACGCCTTCGCACAACAATGTATGAGATACAAATATTCTTCGTAAAATATGTGGGTAGAAACGAATATTTATGATGCATTATATGATACATTTTTCTGTGAACTACTTGTACATTTGCATGCATGGTTAATAGCCTATTTCCTAGAACAAATTTGAAAATTAGGTTGAAAGCATACTTTTCCTTTTGAGTGCACAAGGAAGCTTTCTAAACATGATGTGACTTGGACACATGCGGTGGAATATTAGTGGAAAAACACACTTCAGAATTATATTATTGAGTATATGGTTTCAACATTATCTTGTGTAGATGAAGCATAGTTATACTTCTTTAGGGAGCTATGTGGATCATACTTAAAGTAACTTCCTTTAGAAATTAAGAATATGATGGTTATGATAGGAATTGAGAATTTCAAAATGGAAGGATAAACACTTCACAATGCAGGTGACGTAGAAATAGGATTGATAGGAGAGATATCAAGATTGAGCCATAGACTCCCTGGATGAGTGCACCCTTGAGAGGATGCAATTTCAATAAAAAATGTGTAAGACATTAGATAAAAAGGAGCTATTACATCTACAAAATAAAACTCTAGGAATTGCAGGGAATGACCAATAACATTGGTTAAGGAAAGGAAAAGGAACTTCAAGGTGAGGCAACAGTGCACCAAGAGAAGATAAGAGATCTGAAAGATGAAGAAGGGTAGTATAATGTTGACAATATCCATACCCAACCTATTAGACTAGTTCATGCAATTGGGCCAACTGATACAAGAGAAAAAGTTCTAATTGAAAGTGACAGTGATGAGGAAGTCAAAAAAGATAAGGATACTTTTAGTAGCAACTTCCCATACATCCTACAATCACTGTAACCAACGCTGAATAAAATACAACTCAATCCCAATCTTCTGAAAGTGTAGATATTTGGCATGAAGAGTGTCAATATAATGGCGCTAACATCAATGAACATGGAAGGAAACACACTAATAAAACAAGTTGCTGGAAATAATATCTCAACTCTCAGTGGAAATGAGAGTGGAAACGTCACTCCAAAAACTAATACTTCAGTCAGAGGTAGAGTTTTGAATACCATGAAACATGTAGCTACACAAAATATATTTTATGAATGTCCTTACACTTATTAGAGTACATAAGTGTGAATTTATCCTACATGTGAAAGGTATAACCCCATTCAAACAAAAAATGAGTCAATTCACGATGACATTGCTTGACTGCACCCATACATGGTATATGAAACATGATCTATTACAAGTTATGGTGGATTATGACCAGTTGAAGGTAACATTTTAAAAGAATTTGATATTATAGACTTTGAGCAACAAAGTATTACGACGCTCAAAGAGATCAAGTAAGAAATCACTAAGAATGTGCATGCATATGATGCGTATTTCAAGATGCTTAATTCAAAACTTTCATGTGAAATACATCCACCCAACACACAAATTGGTTCATAGGACTTCTAATTCCATTCAGGAGTGCACTATCACACAATACCTTTACCGAACCCAGTAAAGCTTTAGAAGTAGCACTACATTATAAAACAGTTGATAGTATTGGTACAAGCATCATATAATTCATGGAATCACATATCACATCCATGGTGACCTAACTAGAGAAACTGATGGTGAAAAATGTAAGAGAAACCTGTAGTGGGATATGATGTACTGATTATGAGGTAGTAAGCCACACCAAGAATACATTTCCATGTAGAAGTTAGAGCCATGCTTCTATCTTGTGAAATTTGTGAGGGAGGTCATGATGCTAGGTGGTACCCCTTTTTCATTGTGCCAAGAAGGAAAAAATAGCTACTTATTGTAAGATATGTGAAGTGCACATCCATGAAACAACAAAATGTTGCATCACTGATCAAATCGATGAAGTTCGGTCCTTGGGACTTTGTTAAGCTAAAATTGACAATACTAATGATGGATGCGATGGATAAAGACAAGGAAGGAATGGTTGAGGATGTGGAGGTCATGGAGGTGGAATATTTAAACCATGAACTTGTTACAAGTGTGGATCTTCAGACCATTACCGATGTGATTGACCAACATTCCTACTCTGCACACATTATTAAAAGGAGCATAAGGTATAATATTTCCTAGATTTTTATGCACTCATGAAGGAAAAGAGTGTTGGCGAGAAAATTTTTTGAGGTAAAAATTGGTGGGTTTCTATCCAATGTCTTCAAGACTCTAGGTCCCTTTGCTTGGGTGGTGCATCTCAACTTATTATGCATGGAAGAAATCGAAATCATTGGTGGCCTAAAGCTCGGGGATCCAACAGGGGAACTCCACTGACCCTGCGGAAAAAACTTACGGATACCTTCAAGAGAGAAATTTTCTAGGAGAACGGGAAAGGGAGTGAGAAAGGGAGATTAACATTACAGGTAGAAAATCATATTCCTATAACTATTAACTAGAAAATTCCAACACACATATACTTAGAAGAAAACAATTTTGCAAGTGGTAACAAGACAAGTTAAGATTGATAACTCAAAGTTTCTAAAACCTCCTAATCCAAAAAAGGCATGAAAATCATTCTTTCTTTGTTGATCTTTGACAAAATTGTGCATATTTAGAAGTAGAAGAACATAGAGAAAGGAACTAGAAGAAATAACTATCTCCTTTGTTTCTTCACAAGTAGTGATATCTCATGATTATACAAAATTGACAACCAACCCTTTGAAATTGGAATGGATTTAAAATTTATAGGAAGAAAAATGACTCTTCATATACCCCCAATGACTTTTCATATATCCTTGGGCAACTTATATCTTTTCAACTTCCTAGGAGAATATTAAGTCCCTTTTTATAACATAAAGGTGACTTTTATATTAGAAACGTAAAGTTGCTTTTAATTTCATTAAGTATAAAAATTACACCCCCAACTAAGAATTATAACATGGAGAAGAGAGAAATTAAGGGGAGAGAAGAGAGAGAACATCATGTTGATGAAGAATCCACTTTTGTCGACTTCTAAAAGACTCTACCAGATTGATCCCAATGCCTTCAAACCCTTTGGAAAATTTCAATCCTCCTTTGTGGATGCTGCATTTCACTTTTTATCCATTTTATATTTTTAGTATGCCTCACCATGGACACATACTATTTTTAGTAAGTGCACTACGGGTGTCAGATTGCAACAAAACATGTCTTGAAATTATAGGTTTTATTTCGGGGTTCCACACTCTGAATTTTGGGTAATTTCTTCATCTAAACAAGTGGGAAAATGAGATTTTCATTGATAGGGGAAGAATAATAATAAAAAACACATCCCTCCATATCTCTAAAAAAATAGGGACTTCATGGCACAAAAACTAGTTTACGTGAAACTAGATTTTTTAATGATCATTCCCTCCAATTTTCACGTGATTTCACCCACTGGAACCTTGAGAAGTGAACAGATAGCTTGCTTCTTTTTTAACTGATGTTCTTATTAGTGCAAAATCATAACACCCCTAAATGATTTCTATAGATATGCTTTTCTAAGGTAGAGTCATTTGGTATGATCCACATAACATTGATTTTTCCTTGAAGTGTGGGACTTTGCAAATGGGAAAACTCTCCAGAGAAGGCTGATTACTCTTTCCTAATCTACCTGCCACAAGATATTCTAGTGTAGGAAAGCTAATCTCATCCTAATCTAACCATCCAAGGAGACATGGAGAGAAAGAAAGTATTAAAAAATGGAGCCTACACTAAAATGGTGATACACCAGAGAAGGAAAAATGCTGATCTTTTAACTAGACTACCTGAAACAAAGAGAGGTGAGCAATGGAGAGCATGGAAAACTACATCACAAGCCAAAGGTCAGTTTCACACAGGAAACATTTCAATCCCAACAAACATAGCTCCCAGATTTTCAAACAAACATCCAAAACATGCATAGGTACCCTGCAATGAAGAGAGAGCAAGGATGGACAAATGCATCATAGAACACGTCTTTTATTGCTTCATAGTTTGCAAAGAACATGCTTTACGAGCAAGAGGCAAAAACACCATGTACAGATTAGGGGAGGAGGTTCGAACTCCATTTTCGACCCTGAGGAAGAAAATAGAAGGGGAGGCAGAGAAGAATAATGAACAACAACCTTACAATGAGCCCCGAGCCTCTTCTTTTATAGATTCGATACAGAGGGGAGAAAGGGAGAGAAGAGCAAGAAAAAATAGTTCGGATCTCAACCACTACCATTAATACCTTCCAAAAAATATGTCCCCAAATCTGTCTTGACTGCATCGTTTTCTTGTTTGGAACCTCAAAGAAGGAGGAAACGACAGATTAGATCGAATCTGATCTGATTGTTGAGGCAAGAAGATCCTATATTAAAGGCCCGAAGACGTTTCTCCATTTTTTCACCTACCAGGGCCTGCAAAAAAATATTTTTTAATCTTTCCATGGCAAAGAGGACATCGATACATTTTCAACTGTGTCGGATTTGCTATATTTCAATCCCTAAGTTGAAAGATATGCCCCTTTGAAGTTTGTGTCAGGTCCATACAAATGGAGTGGGAAAAATAGTTTGAAAAATGGGCCTCTTTTTAATATGGGACACGTGGAGGGAAGGCACTTATCTGAGGGTGGTCTCTATAATTTTCTCTTGGAGTGGCACGGGGATGGCATACGTTGCTTCCTCTGCTTGGCCTGTTCAATTTCTATGTTTTTGGTTAAGTCTTTTGCTTGGCGGGGTCATATCTCTTGACCAGGGACATGCGGTCGGTCTTGACACTCGCTTGGAGGTTCTCTCTTTATTTTCCCCTTGAGTGAGTGTCGTTTGGACACTTAGCACTCTCCACCGACCTGCCCCATGCATTGACTATTCAACCGACTCTGTCCCCTTTTTGAGACTGGAAACATGTGGCGAGCTCTATGCATGCTTGAAAACTCGATCAAGATTTACCTTTGGAGGAGTGTCGAGTTGACACTTGGCAGCCTCTGCAGGTCTTTTCCTCTTATCCTTTCAGACTCTGGGCTACGTGACGAGCTCGCGCTTATTTGGGTCTCCGCCTTTGGACTAACTCTTGGAGATGCGCCAAGCTGACACTTGGTGACCTCCACTTGCATTTTATACTTAGCCAATTTTTAGACCCACCCTATCCGCCTTTTGACTCTGTTGACCATTTGACCTTGCCTCCGTTTTGGCCTGGGACATGTGGAGATGTGGCATTTGTTTGAGCCTCCCTTTATGGATGCGATTTTGGAGAAGTGCCATGTTGACACATGGCTCTCTCCACTGACCCTCCATACTTAGTCGATTTTGGACTCTTTCCTGAACTGTTTCGAGCCCGAAAAACTTCGAATCTTCACCATTTTTTCCCCTTCTTGCTCCTAGCTCCTCTGCGGCACTACCCCTTCTTCTCTGACCTTGCTATTCCATTGTTGATTCTACCTGTAACTTGTAAAATGGATTTAAGACATGGAAATGGCTCGACAGAGTTGCTTCTTCTTACATAGGGTCATTTAATCTTTCTCAGTCCCCGCCACTCCATTGTTGAGTCCTTCTGCGACCCGTTAAATAGATTTAAGACATGGAAACACTCAAAATATTTGTTTCTTCTATTCCTTCATGTGTAGGGTCAAATTTGACTCTTTTGGGCCTCTTTTTTCATTTTCCTCTTTCTGGAATGTGAGCTCGCGGGTTTGAATAATTTCCCTTCATGTTTTGTTAATGTGTGGGGCTCGTTCTGACCAAATTTTCTAGGGGTGAATTTGGGATAACAATTTGGTGACTCACAAGGACATCTTCCTACTAGATGAAGAGACCAGTGGCCTTGAAACATCCATTGGGCATGGATTCTTCCTGATAAACTGAAACTGATATGATATGAAGACTTGGTCCCTGAGACTATGAGCTTGACTTTTTCTATGTTTTTTCTGACTTGATTGCCCACACGTCTACACTCTCAATTTTCATAAGAAAATCTTGAAAATGTATTTCTGACAGTAGAAAATTGTTTCTATGAACTGTCTTTGACTTTAGTTGCTTTGCATTTGTTTCTTTTTTGGAATTTGCAACTGACAGGAAAATATGAGCCTTCTTACCTTGATGTGAAGAGCCTGGCTTCTCTTTGAAGCAATAAAAACAAAACTTATATACAAAGACCAAATCATACATGCCTCAAATGAGACATGCAGAGTGTGCATAAGCACTTCTTCTGCTGAAAACAAAACCTAATCCTATTCCTAAACTAACTAGAGAGCAAGAATGCTAAACAAAGCCTGCAACTAGCAGGGAGAAGTAGCTTCCCTTTTTCAAGAGAGGCAGCCATGTAAATGATTTGACACTAAATATAGCTTCCTGTATGAGTGAAAAAATTACTATAAGCCTGTCCTCCACCCAAATCATCAAGGTATCAACATTAATGGGAAATACCTCCTCAAGTTGACTTGCATTGGACTCTTGGAGGTGTTGATGATGACCCTTGGTACTTTGATGCTCATCCTCATGCCCTGAAGTAGGCATGACTGGTTTTGGCTTCTCCCTTGGCTCTAATGAAGCCAAGTACCTGATTGGGAAAGGTTTGATCCTCAGGATGTGCCCATAGCTCTAAATTTTAACTCCAAAAATGGAATCTTCTTGTGGACCTTCTTGGATGGATGGTGTGGAAGCAATGGTGGAACGTTTATGCCCTTTCTCTTCTTCCTCCTGTGAATAGCATGGGAGGTTTAAATCTCCCAAACTTGGTTCCAAAGAGCTGCTATAAGATGTAGGCTGCTGCAATTGAAATTTCTCCTCCATGACAGCAGGCTCATGTGCTTGGAAGGTGGATGAAGGAGGAGAAAACAATAGAAACTCAACTGGTTCTTCTCCATCAAAACAGTCCTCCAAATCAGACAAATACATTTCCTGATTGTTGTCCTACTGCAAATGTTCAACCTCTTCCATGGTGTCCTCTTGATCTGTAACTTGTTCACCATGTTTTCCTTCATCCTTCAACATTGAGTTTGAAAGATCAAACTCTTCTCCATCATTAGAGTTCGAGAGAGATGAGGTGAGAGGATGAACTGAAATTTCTTCTATGGCCTGTTTTGTGCTAAAAGCTTCTGGATCTACATTTTTCCTCCTTTACAGGTGGAATGTACTCCTCTTCTTTTAGATTTGGAGCATTTTTTTTTCCTTCTGTTGCTTGAAGACAATATTGCTCTTGAGTGACCTCTTCCTCTAGCATGAAGTTTGAAAAATCAAACTCTTCAATCTGCTACTCTAGAGGACTAGTTGGGACTACAAGATCTCTTTTAGAGATTTCCTCCATGATGGATTCATTAACCAAATCAGGCCCTTCAAATGAAAGTAAGAAATCTCCAATGATGCCTTCTTATTCTACTGCTACAAACTCTGATTTGATTTCTTCCATCTGCTCCTCTTCAATGGGAGTTGGAGCTGATTGTTCATCTTCTTCATGGCTGATTGTGCAACTTGAATTAGATCAACATTTCTTCAAATAGAGTTCCAACATGGACACTAAATTCTGAGTAAACTGATGATTGATCTTCTTCCTCTTGTTCTTGTCTCTTCTCTCTGCTACAAACTTAGCCTCGAGCCACCACTGGTTCTTCAACCTTGACCTCCTCTATTGGCTTAACCATCAAGGGAATCTTTGTAAACCCAAATTTGGAAGCCCAACTCTTCAAATTGTCTATCATTTCTTCTCTATTGGGATCCTCTTCTTGTTGTTCTCCTTGACTTGTTTCTTGGGACTCTTCCCAACATGGACTTGGGAAAGCAAGAGGGGTGATAGGTTGGGGTTCAACTAGTTTTGTAATTTTTTGTGGTGTGGAGGGAGGTGGAATTTCCTGTTTGTTTAGAGGAGATGACTATTTGGAAGGGAAAAGGGCAGAAGAACTGAGATGAGGTGGAATACTAAGAGATGGAGAAGAAAAAACAAACCTTGGGGCAATAAATGGGAAGCTTGAATCTTGCATCTATTGGAATGATAAAGATTGAGAAAGAGAAAATGAAGGACAAGGAGCTGGTGATTGACTTACCCATTGACAAGGTTGTCTCAAACTTTTCTCATAAGCCTCAATGTCCTCAATCCACTGTGTAAGCTGAGGCAACACTTCAACCATGAAGTCAAGCTTCTCTTGAGGGTTGTAATGTCTTGGAAAAGGGCCTTCCCATGGACAAGGTGCCCTGAAACCAATCTTGAATGCCTTCATTTGTGCTATGCCCCTTGACTGAACCATGCCAACCTCCATTTTTTGGATCTTCTCCAGTAGACCAACATCTTGCATTTGATTGTCTTCATTGTTTTCATACCCTTGCTCTTGGAAAGACTCCATAGCCAACCTAATTTTGGCGCTGCTGCTCATAGGGGTAGACATACTGATTTTGCCTTTGCTCAAAATGCTAATTTGAAGGAGTTGTAAAACATATTGGAGGTGGATTGCTCTGCTGCTGTAAGTGTGAGTTCCAAGAAGGAAATGAAGTCATGATTACACAACTTCATGGAATGGGAGAAAATGAAAGAGATGGAAAAGAAAATGGATGAAAATGAGTGGAAATGGATGGAAAAGGTCTGCAACTCAGAGAATAGGTTTTTGACCAGATGGAGTCGCTAGATGTGCAAACTAAAGCTTCTAAAAGCTGGAGATCCCACCAACAAGTGCACATCAATTTTGTTGTAATGAAGTGAAGACCTCTTGGTCCCACCGGGCATGCCAAAACTGTTAGTGTGGTCGCACAGTGACTTATGATTTGTTGTTTGCAATGAGACACTTTGGAAAGATGGAAGATCTAACCTCAGTGTCCCATCGGGCATGCCAAAACTATTAGTGCAAAATCACAACACCCCCAAATGAGTTCTATAGATCTACTTTTCTAAGGTAGAGTCATTTGGTGTGATCTACATAACATTGAGTTTTCCTCAAAGTGTGGAACTTTGCAAAAGGGAAAACTCTCCAGAGAAGGTTGGTTCCTCTTTCTTAATCTACCTGCCACAAGATATTTTAGTGCCAGAAAGCTAATCTAATCCTAATCTAACTATCCAAGGAGATAGGGAGAGAAAGAAAACAAGAAAAAATAGATCCTACACTAAAATGGTGATACACCAAAGAAGGAGAACTACTGATCATCTAACCAAGCTTCCTGAAATGAAGAGAGGTGAGCAATGGAGAGGATGGAAAACTGCATCACATGCCAAAGATTTGATTCACACATGAAAGCATTTCAAACCCATCAAACATAGCTCCCGGATCTGCAAATGAACATCAAAACATGCACATGTACCCTGCAATGAAGAGAGGCAAGAAGAAACAACCAAAAATGAGCAAGGATGGACAAATGCATCACAAAACACGTCTTTTATTGCTTCAGAGTTTGCACAGAACATCATTTACGAGAAAGGGGAAAAAACACCATGTACAGAGTAGGGGAGGAGGTTCAAACTCCATTTTTGACCTTGAGGAAGAAAAGAATGGGAGGCAGAGAAGAAGAATGAACAACAACCTTACAATGAGCCCCAAGCCTTCTTTTATAGACTCAGTAAAGAGGGGAGAAAGAGAGAAGAGTGGGAAAACATAGTTTGGAGCTCAACCACTACCATTAATGCCTTCCACAAAATCTATCCCCAAATCTGTCTTGACTGCATCATTTTCTTGTTCGGTGCCTCGAAGAAGGAGGAAACGACAAATTAGATTGAATCTGATCTGGTTGTTGAGGTAAGAAGATCCTACATTAAAGGCCCAAAGACATATCTCTATTTTCACCTACCAGGGCCTGCAAAAAATTGATTTTTTATCTTTCCATGGCATAGAGGACTTCGAGACGTTTCCAACGGTGTGGGATTTACTATATTTCGAGCCCTGAGTCGAAAGATATGCCCCTTCGAAGTTTGTGTCAGGTCCATACAAATGGGTGGGAAAAACAATTTGAAAAATGGGCCTCTTTTAATATGGGACACGTGGAGGGCAGGCGCACATCTGAGGGTGGCCTCTATACTTTGCTCTTGGAGTGGCACGGGGCTGACACGTGGCTTTCTCTACCTACCTGTTAAATTTCTACGTTTTTGGCTAAGTCCTTTACTTGACGGGGTCATATCTCTTGACCAGGAACACGCGGCAGTTTGGCACTTGCTCACTTGAAGGTTCTCTCTTTATTTAACCCTTGAGTGAGTCACCATTTGGAGACTTGGCATCCTATCCATCCAGCCTTCCCCATGCATTGACTATTCAACCGACTCTGTCCCCTTTTTGAGACTGGACACATGGAGGCTCTGCACGCACTTGAAAATATGATCAAGATTTACCTTTGGAGGAGCGTCGAGTTGACACTTGGCAGTCTCCATAGGTCTTTGGAATTTTCAATGGTCCCTCTTATCCTTTCGGACTCTGGGCTACGTGGCGAGCTCGCGCTCATTTGGGTCTCCGCCTTTGGACTAACTCTTGGAGATGTGCCAAGCTGACACTTGGCGACCTCCGCTTGCATTTTATACTTAGCCAATTTTTGAGACCCGCCCTGTCCACCTTTTGACTCTATTGACCATTTGACATTGCCTCTGTTTTGGCCTGGGACACGTGGATATGCGGTGTTTTTTTTAGCCTCCCTTTATAGATCTGATTTTGGAGAAGCACCATGTTGACACGTGGCTCTCTCCATTGGCTCCTCCATACTTAGTCGATTTTGGACTCTTTCCTGAACTATTTCGAGCCCGAAAAACTTCAAATCTTCACCATTTTTACCCCTTCTTGCTCTTGGCTCCTCTGTGGCATTGCCCCATCTTCTCTGACCCTGCTATTCCATTGTTGAGTCTACCTGTAACTTGCAAAATGGATTTAAGACATGGAAATGACTCGAGAGAGTTATTTCTTCTTGCATAGGGTCGTTTAATCTTTCTCAGCCCCCGCCACTCCATTGTTGAGTCCTTCTGTGACCCGTTAAATATATTTAAGACATGGAAATTGCTCAAAAGATCTATTTCTTCTATTCCTTCCTGTACAGGGTTGAGTTTGACTGTTTTGGGCCTCTATTTTCCTTTGCCTCTTTCTAGAATGTGAGCTCGTGGGTCTGAATCATTTCCCTTCATGTTTTCTTTATGTGTGGGGCTCGTTCTGACCAAATTTTATGGGGGGTGAATTTAGGATAACATTTTTTCATGTGATAGGGAAGAGTACTGATAAAAAACATATCCCTCCATATCCCTAAAAAACAGGGACTTCATAGAAATAAAACTAGTTTACATGAAACTAGATTTTTCAATGATCATTCCCTCTAATTTTCGCACGATCTCGCCCACTGAAACCTTGAGAAGTGAAGAGTTGTATTGATAATTTTTTTATTGATGTTATTCATGTGATAGGGAATAATACTGATAAAAAACATAGTCCTCCATATTCCTAAACAATAGGGACTTCATGGTGAAAAAACTAGTTTACACGAAACTAGATTTTTCAATGATCATTCCCTCTAATTTTCACGCGATTTCGCCCAATGGAACCTTGAGAAGTGAAGAGGTAGTTTGATACATTTTTAACTGCTATTATTCATGGCAGCCATTAATGGAGTGTTCAATCTTCATATATCACAGAGGTGGTGATGGAGGAGAAGGAATTTATTTGCAGTTGAGAATGAGAGGGAGCTTAAGAAAAAGCATTTGGGAGATGACTTTTGGGCGCATGAGGAACCAGAAGACTTAAGTGGGCTGGGGAAATTTTGTGTCCCCTATTTCCCTTTGCTAAATGGATAAAAGGGAAATAAATTTCAACTTCGCACTTCATCGTGACACTTGGTGATCATCCGTGCACGGGGAGGGAAGGTTCAAGCTTAGCTCTCGAGGGCTTAACTAGCAAATGGGAGGTCATATTAGTGTTTTAGGGGCTAAAAAAAGGGATGAGAACATTTTTGTGTCCCCTTTTTCCCTTTTCTAAAGGTATGAAAGGGACATGAAATCCCGCCAGGCTCCTGGTGATGACACGTGTTCTCTTAAAAAAATGACTAAGTATGAGAACTTGAGAGAGAACTTGTGAAGGCCGTATCTGGAGTTCTCGATGGAGTTTCAAGGTGAAATTTTATATGAATTTTACTGAAAATGGCATTATAAATACAATAGTGGAGGTACTAGCTCTTGATTCATCTCTTTGAACCCTGAAAAATATGATTTTTTTTCTAGCTTTGTGATTGAGCATGAGAAAAACTGGATGTATACATATTGCGCCTTAGTGTTGTGAAAAATATGACTCCACCATCTTGTATTTCTCTTAAATAAATTTTCATTGATATATTTTTTATCTCCTAACTCCTTACATAAATCCCAAAATTACTTCCTGAAGTTGAGGTGATTTTTCGCGATGTTTGCTTCTTTAGGCCCGAAAACCCACTTACGCTGAATTGGCTCAAAAACCTCAAGATCTTACCAAAATATTCCAAAAACTTTTCACATATTCTATTGGCACTTGAATGCATATCCATGTTATATTTTTATCCTTTGTTCACTTCAGGGGGTGCACTAGTCATGGGAAGGCCAGTAGTAGCCCTTCCCAAAATTGCTCAAAATTTGACATTCTTCAAAAGATCCTAAATCACCTAGGGGGGACTAAATTTTCTTTCCTAAATCACCTATGGGGATTGGATAGACATCCAATTGAGGACCATCACATAGAATGAGTAAGGATTGTTGTTAAGAATGAGTAGATCTGGGGTGTCTTAGAAAGGAAATACTTTGAAAGTCTTGACACAGGGGTATCGTTGAGCGCCTTCAGATGTATTTTTGCCCTTGCAAAAATACTAGAAAACAAAGAGCTAGAAGGGCATGGGAATGATTAATATTATGTAAAATATGGTGGAAGAAAACAAGTATAAAACTATGATAATAATAGAATATTCCACCAAGATACAGATAATGATGTAGGTCGTTGTATGCTTGCAAGAATTGCCTTTAAATGAAACCGACACCAGTTAACTTAAAAATCATATCCAGATGGGAGGCACAAAAGGAATTTTTTTCAAGAGGTAATTAATTTGGTTCGATACCTTTAAGGAGAGATGAAATTCCTTAGAGAAAAAAGGTTTTGGAGTGAAATATACAGAACACTTAAGGAAGATAGGGTCAACAAAAATGAGTTTCAAGAGGTCTGCAAACTGTTGCGCACATAGGGAATACTACCATTACTATGTGTAGTCACTAAATCACACACTTAATATGTACATCTAGCCTTTACATATTTCATTTATATGTATGATTCCTAAGCGAGAGAACTAGTCATTAAAAACCCTTTCACTTTGCTTTGACATTTCTTTTATCTTGTTCATCCTTATTGCTTATTTTTTCTGACTTGTTACTTGCAGTTTTACATACTAGCTGCCATCTTTCTTAGCTCTAATTTCACTATTTACCTTTTTGAACACCCTGTATAAGACCACCCATTAGGGAAAGGAGCGTTTGAGCACTAATTTCCCCTTTGGGTGGGTTTAGTGTCTATATTCTTCCCGCCTCGTGTTGTTGTTCCATCGTGATGATTATTTTTATTAAATGGTCATTTTTTCTAGCATTTTTGCTGCGCTGGGGCATATTTTTACTTCCCAATGACATTGTCTTCTACCTGGGGCATGATTTTTCTTCCCAAAAATTTATGGTGATGTACCACAACATCTTCATTTTCTTCCTAAAAAATTCAAAAAATCCAAAAAATTGGTAAAATTCAAAAAATTCTAAAAAATTGGTAAAAATAAAAAAAATCCAAAAAAGTTGTAAAATTTCAAAAAAATTCAAAAATTGGTAAGAAGCATGCATGCACCTAAAGAATTCATCAGATGCATCATCCTCAAACATAGAAATTTTTCTTACAAACAATCTTTCCTTGGTCCTCAATTGTTCTCACACACGACTTGTAGATCATCTGGATTTACCTCCATTAACAAAGTTGGTTTGCTTACTATGTCTGTACTCCCTTGCACAGCGAGTTGCTTGGTATTGTTTCATAGTGCACGATTTATTTTTCATAGGAACCATGCATCCTCTATTTATTCACCTCGCATGTACCCTTGCTTGGGGTGTCATTTTTATCCCTTGTCATTAACTGACACATTTGGGAACTGAAGCTCGATGACAAAAACATTAGTGCAACTGTCTTGATCGTTATTTGTTTGAGTATGTTGGTTTTTACTTGTTTCCTTATCAGGTTAACTTGTTTAATTTCTCGTATTGCATTAATTTATGTATGTTGCTTGGAGTTAGTGTTTTAGCAATGAACAAATGTTAGTATTATATCTTTTCATGTTATTTTACATTTTTGGGGTAGAATGAAGGATTAACGTTTTGAAACCCTACGTCCATTTCTAAAGGATTGCGTTATTGTCAAGATGCTTACACTACTGCCATTATGCTTGTGTTAGTGTTTCTCAACCCTATGTTAGCGTGATTTGGATTTTTCTTCTGTGTAACTGACGCACTACTATTACATTGTGCCTTGCATTAGCATCTCTTTTCATGCGCTAACATTGAATTATTTTTGTTACTGTGTTAGGATTGCATTAAAATATCTCGGCCTACGCTAGCATTGAGCTATTTTTCTTCTCTATCACAGTCTTGCGTTATTTTGCATACCCATATATTAACATCATTATCTTTGTGCTACTATCAAAATTTACGCGTTACTGTTATATAGGCTTGCGATAGCGTTCTGTTTCAATTTTTGGCACGGTTTTTGAGGTTTCCATATTCTGATTTTTGGTGTTTTATGCTATTTTATAGGTTTTCTAACTCTTTTTTGCAGGTTATTTCATTTTTAATCATATTTATAACATGTTTTAAAGCTTTAATGAATGTAATGTTTCCATGATTTGCTTGAGTTGGGCTAAAGTTTGTGCATGCTCTTCTCTTGCACCTTTAGGTGATCTTGAGAAACAAAAGAAGCTTTAGTCTTCATTTTCTAAAATTTGGTTAATTTGGAAACTTAATCTTTCTTTTTTTTCTTAAAGGAATGAACACTTTATCAAGCATTTCTATGGTTATTTGATTTCAAATTTTCCTTTGTTATATAGTTGGGTTAGTTGTTGTGTATGCTCTTCTCCTGCTTCTTTGGATGATCTTGAGAATCCGAAACAACCTTTGATCCTCTTTCAAATATTATGATTTGCTTGGAAAATTACTAATCTTTGAGTGAAGGACTATGTATCGCTTGTCACAGAATAATGATCTAAACAATACTAATAAATTTTGGTGTAGGTTGTCAATGATGTGCTAAACTAAATTAAGATCAAAAGATAAAAAACACACCACTATTCATAACATTGTATTTGTAGGTTCAGAAAAGGGCTTGAACCCGTCCACTTTGAACTGTGAGAAGTATCTTGGCATAAGCCATAAAACTCATTATGAGTATTACCATAGGAACCCAAAGTAGTCCACACATTGAGGGAACTGGTGGATGAAACGGGAAGTTCCCCACTACCCACTTGAATAGTTGAAAATCCATGTGAGAAAAGCTTCAAGTTACGCGTATGGGGCCTTGTTCATTAATTTGATTATGGGGTAATGGTCCATTGTCTAGTTTACTAGAAATGCATACCTATCTTAGGTAAGAATTAACGATTTTGTGAACAAAATCCTAGGAAACCATTTGGCATTGGGGCCAACTTTAATTTATCCATTGTGTTCTAAAGAGATCTCACAAAGAAAATTTTTTCTCGAAGTCAAAACCTTGTTATTCGAATAAGGGGAGAGTCCATTAAAGCTGACACCGCACAAAATTCATCATGAAACTTACAAAGAAAAACTTTTTCCTAGTTTCCACCTTGTTATAAGACAATGCAAAAATCTATGAAAGTTACGGTGCATATTTTTTTCATCCCCATTTGTACTATCTCCTTTGTTCTCTTATCGAAATTTTTGGTTGAAAGAGAGAAACATACGTAGTGCTATCAATATTGTGTCCACCAATTTTCCACCGGCTTACATCCTTCCTGATTGCGACTGCGATAGTACATCTTGAAAGTGTGTTGGTACGTATTTATATCTTGGTAACCTTATCTTGATACCCATATTGATACATCTCATTATAGTTAGGTTGTCTCATCATTGATTTCACCTTGATTTGTTACGTTGCTTGCATTATATCCATACATTTTGGATACTTACATCTTATTTTCTTGCAAAAATTGATATGTTTCTAGATTGTATTGTTATGCTGCTCACATAATATCAATTCCTTTTTATATTTATACCTTGTTTTTGTCCAAAAAATTCCTTGAGTTTTGAAAGGTGCTATTGTTACGCTGCTCATATTGTATCAATACCATTTTGATAATAAAATCTCACTTTTCCTAAAAGATTGATTAAAATTATCCAAGTTGCATTATTTCGCTGCTCGCATTTGTGACCTCCATTTTCAAAACTTGGAATTTATTTGTATTAAACTCATTTGGGTATACCTTGAATCGGAATCACTTCAACCTCATTTTAATACTTGAACCTTGTTTATTCTAAACTTGATTCAAGTGTTGAAAATTGTGTTGTCATTTTGAACCACACCACATTTGAGGTATAAGGAATAGATTATTTATGATTGGATTTGTTCAAACCTTGTTTTGGTTGTCCTTGGTATTTCTCATTGTACAATGTCATATACTTAGAGTATTATTTGATTCCTTGATTCAAATTGCCTTGATTTTTTGGGATTCTTTGACATTCATTGTGACATTGCAGCTGTCATGCTACTTGATTTTTCCTACATTCATTGTAGTACTTGTACACATTTTTCAAACCTTAGTAAAAAAAATTCCTATCAAGTAACTCTTGAGACAATATGAACATTGGAAAAGTTTCCTTTGCAGCATTGTGTTGCTAAATTTTCATAGACCATTTTGATATTTATGCTTGTAACTTGTTTTGCTGTTAATTTGTCAAAATTATGTCATCACAATGTCTGTTTTCCTTAGATTCCCTTCAGATAATCGCATGAGCACCTCCATACTTACAAAATGTCTAGTTGGTTGCCATTATGCCTCCCACATCGACTTGGAACTTCCTTCCATTTGAAGGAGTTCAATCATACAATATAGGACTAAGCATTTCATCCCAATAATGTCAATCACAACTGACTATTGCATGGTTCCTCCCACTTACGACAATAGGGAACCTAGGATTAGGCATTCACATCAAAATACGCCTATCAAGACTAAACCTTGATTGGTTATTCGTGTTAGTGAACCCATTCGGTTACCCCTTTCCCCACCTTAATCTCATAGTTGGTGGTATGATTAGGATGATTCTAATCCAAACTATTCTTCTGATTCCCCTCAGTCTTCTGATGATTCCAATCTATGTTATTCTTTTGATTCCCCTCAGTCTCCTAATTATTCTAATCCAAAATATTATCCAAATTTCCCTCAGTCTCCTGAGTCTCATCCAATCGAATTTCTTCTAAGGAATAACCACACCTAAACGACGTTTTCCTCCTCTAAGGATTTGTGTCACCACGAAATCTCCCCATCAAACATATAATTTGAATCTTGAGTCACGGTCCTCCCTTTCTCTGCAGGACCCCCTTTATCATTTGGCTCAATGACGTCTTCCCCATTTGAAGATCCACATGACTAATTTCCTCCAATAAATCATCCAATTTGACCCCTACATCGCAATTACATGATCCTATTTGTCTACCTACACTATGTCATATTATAGGAAAACCAATACCAACCTATTCCAAATCCACATATTCTTCAACTCACAAGACATGTAAATCCAAATCTACTTCATCTATTGAGTCATCTTCTTCTATCAATCAAAATCTAATCCATCTTCCACCCTTGAGCCCTTTCAACCATGTTTTACGTTATCATCCTTATTAATCTGCTAAAGACCAATGTTTATGTTCACGTCGAAATAGTCATAAGAAACGAGGTGCTAAGATATCTTCTCAAAGCACTATACAATACCTTTTTTAGAGCAATAAGGTCAAACCTTCACCATCCCAAAATATTCATCATCAAACATCTTCAAAAGCTTCAACACTTGTTGGACCCCTTTCTTTTAATCAACCTTTAATAATTGACCGAAAACAAACCATACCAATTGATGTATTTCAGAATGAAGAAGCAATCGAAGAATTCATGGGGATTCATGATGACATTCTTCTAGAGGATTACGAGAAAGGATTCTCTTTTGACCTCAATGTGTTCACATATTGTGGGGAAGAGGTTGATTCATTTTTTCAGAAAATAGAGGAATATCCTAAGATCATCAAACTTGACACTCTTCTTATTCTTCCATTTTCACATTCCCCATTACATGGAGAAACACATGGATCTTTCATTGATCCTTGTCCTATCTTATCATCACCCAATCATTCCTTTCATATCACAATTCCCCAATCACAATCTCTCCTTGGGTCACCTCATGGTATCCCTTCATCTTCTTCTATATGTGGACCACCTCCTAGTAGCCCATCTTTGTATTTCCTTAGGTCATGTCCTATTAGCCCATTATATTTTATATGTGGCTCACGTCATAGTAGCCCCTCATCTTCTATACTTGGGCCACATCCTAGTATCCCTTCATCTTCAATCTATGTGACGCCTCCTGATAGCCCATTGTCTTCCATCTATGGGACACCTACTGGTAGCCCATTTTATTCTATACTTGGGCCAAATCCTAGTATCCCTTCATCTTCTATCTATGGCTCACCTCTTGGTTGCCCATTTTATTCCATCTTGGGGTAACATCCTAGTAGCCCTTTATCTTCTATTTATGGCTCACCTCCCAATAACCCATCCTCTTCAATTCTTAGAACATATCCTCTTTTTTCATCATATCATCCTTCTATAAAAAATTGTGGCAAGCCCACCATCATCCCTAACATTCATATCATCAATCCTAAATATCCAATTTATTCTCCCATTTCTTAGGATCAACCAAATCACGTATTATCTTGTAGGAAATACCAATAATTTCTTCATCAAGATAAAATAAGAAATATGAAGAGCTCTAAAGCTCCAAGTAAATCCAACACCCACAAATCTAAAAATCAAACAAAATTTAAGAATGCACACTAACGTAACCATCTAGTATGGTGCAAAGTACAGAAATCGATGGATAAGAAACTCAAGCTCCCGCATAAAAAATCCATGTTTCAAGATAAGTCACAATCACTTCTCGATTATGATCTCACCACGAACATTGACATTGGAGATAACATTACTCTTGATAAGAAAATAGTCATAATATCCCTTATTAAAGAAATCACAAACATCATTGTTAGATCCTATCATGCGGAGTGACATTTTTTGGTCCCAACTTCCCAATCATTCATCTTCATTGTCTTCTCCTTTCGAAAAAAGCGTCAAAAATAAAAATATAAATTTTTTTGAGAAAACATTAAAACATTAAAAAAATTCAAAGGTACAAAGATCAAGCATTGCAATCAAATATTGCATACAAATGGATGTTCTTTATTCCCTTTCTTTCCATTTATTTTCAAGTCTCCCATCATTTTCATCCCTTCGATAATATTTTGGTTAGTCTATTTGACCTTATTTTGTGCCATTTATCTCTATGGTATCCATTTGACCTTGGTGTTTCACCGCCTTGGTAAATTAAAGAACGACTGACCTCTTAGAGATCCTATCACTATGTACATCTAATAAACTTGTTGCCAACAACTTTTGGATGTATTTGTTTGACACTAGACAATTTCATCATCGAAATAACTTCCACATCCTTCCATCAAGCCATAATTGGTTCTTAACCATTTATAAAAAAATTGAGAGAGTTGAAATAAATTTTAAGAAAGCAAAAAAAAATCAAAATAAAACCAATATAACTCTCTCTTGGGGTATTTCTAATATCTCTACTGGGGCTATGGACACCTGGCTAGTAGTAGAGCAATGTTGTGACTAAAATCAAATACATATATGCATTGACACTATGGTCACTTGATTGACAACAAATAAATGTACGGGTCTCCTTTCACCCTCCATTCACAAATCACCTCTCAAAATAAATCATTTCTACACATTGGCTTGTTTGTCGTCACTTATTATTGTCTATCAAATATTCATTGTAATAATTAATTAATTTCCACATGCAAACATTGTATCTTAATGAGTAAATAAGATTAGTATGTTACCAATTGTTTTTTGGACCATGTTCAAAATATTTCTTTAGTTCATATCTTGTCTCGCGATTTTTTCCTTGGGCTAATCACCTTTTCATCACCAATCTTGTAGCTGCATTTACCATATCCTTTCATAACATTTTCTATACTTCTACTTCATTCAGAACATCCAAGTGTATAAGATTTCCTTTTTACCATATTTGAGGGAAAATTTGTCCCTTATTTCAATAAAAAATCTTCTACTTCTGTTCTATCATCTGTTTCTTGGCCAACTTACACTGAGGGCATGCTCACTCCTTCTTAGCTCTTCATTGGCTTGAGTTCATCATCATGTTGAACCTATCCATCTTTGCCTTGATCCATCTTATCTTCTTTTTATATATACACACAAGATTCATCCTTTTATATTATCACCTCTCACTGGGGGCAACTTCACATCTTCACTTCTTGAACAACTGCCTTCTTGGAAAATACATTTTAAGGATCCTGGATTGTTAACGTTCATGAAAAATTATAGTGCATCCTTCAGATAAATCATAAAATAATTCTTTGTAGAGGACTCAGGATTGAGATTGTGTAAATTGTTTTAGTACAATTGGATAAGTTTCAAGAAAGTTATAAACATTTTATAGACATTAATTACTCTTCCTCCTGGCATGTGTATTGAGTTCTCAAGGGAAAGTTGAGTTGTTTTGTCTTTTAAGAAATTATTTGAGTGCCCAAAACTTCCTCACAGTTATTTCTTAACATGTTTGATCAGGTGAGGTAGTTTTAAAGTAAATGTCAATGTGTGAATTCATCCTCCTCATGCTATCCTGGAAGAGTGAAGTCAAGAAACCTTTCTGAATACCTCCACGAGATAAATGTTTTGGGAAGTTATTATGAAATGGCTTGTATTTGATCATCATTTACCTCATATACAAAGGATCACATCTAAGATCTATGCATCTCATCAAATAAAATGTATAATCCACATCATCATCAAATGGACAAATTTAACATGTATACTAAGCTAACATCATGATACTATCATGCAATGGGGCAATCAGGGATTATCTTGAAGGTGAGCCCCTCATCAACTAAAGCATGTCAATAACAGTGAACATGTGTTGATTAAATGTTTTTTATATGTTGATCTCATGTGTTGCAATGACCTTGTTACTCAATATTTTGAAATTCCATTTTACATCATATATATGTATTAAATGTTAATATCTTATTCTGACACTCTCAAAGTGTCTCGATTGGTAGAGTGTGATTTAAAATCCACCAGTGCATGTGCCTGCATTAGGATCAAAATAATGGAACTTCATCTCGTGGCATGAATGTTTGAATAGTACATATGCATCCACTATCAGAGTATTATGATCCTTCATGATGAGGCATTCATGAAACATAGTACATCAGATTTATGAGTAATGTATAACTTTCACTGATAGTGGGACTTCCTGGCTTCTGACTCAGGATGAGCCTGAACAATAATTTTGTGATTGAAAAACAGTCAAGAAAAAGATCTGGTAAAACTCATCTATGCAAGCTGTGATCAAGATCTGGACTGACTACCTACAATCTTGAGTGTATAGAGTCCACCCTCTGTTCATCTAGTACTACAGCATGATATAGAGCTCTATAATGATTCTTGCCTCACATTAAGCTATTATAAAATCATATACTATATCTTTAGCTCCATATATATCAATTACATGATATAAAACATGTTCACTCTCCTGTAATACAGGCTATGTTAACCCCCATCTGTGTCCTAAGTTTCTCCCATGAAGTTATGGTACAAACTCGTCACTGCCGGGAACTTATGTCTTGGTCATGCTCTGCGGTCACATGATCCAATTGTCTATATATGGGTATGTGAAAAAGATAATAGGATGTTTCTAGCCTACCTCCTAAGAAGGGGCCCTAAATTTTGCATTTCATGTAAAATTGCCAAGAGATGGTCCAACTTCCTCTCGAAATAACCCTTCAATCCATGAACATGTACAGTTGTGAGTTCCATGTCTAGGTGGTGATCCCCACCCCCCCCACTTGTTATAATATGCAGTGGTGACCATCATACAATTTCTATAATCCCCACCTGCTATAACCTACAAAATGCTCATGTACTCAGAGGTCTCCCATCATTAGGGTGGAACTTATATGAAAAATGTTTGAGCTAATTTTCCTTCGGTAAAGCTTGATATTTTTGTGCACTAGTTTCTGACCGTAAATCATGTGCATGACTATAACTACTATCTACTATATAACATTGCACATTTTTTGCATGTACCTATGAAAACTAAGATCTAGGGGTGCATTGTGGTGGTAAGGTTAAAAGTTGTGGGATAAATGATGGTTGTCATAGTCCCTTAATACTTGAACAAGGTGACCCTGAGCTTGGTTTCCACTATGTGTCAGCGATCTATGACACATGAAGACTTGTAAAAAACAGGTGTAGCTAGTACCATGAAAACTATGACAAATTTTAGTTTGGTGAATATTTCAAGTTTTATTGAGTCTATGTGTATGGTATAACAAGGCCCATAATCATGGAGCTTGATAAGCTTGGGTGATATGAAATCTGTGCCTCCTATCTCATACATGTGGGGGTAGCATAATTGGAAATTTTCTAGTGCCCTATTTTTCTCTGATACTGAGCCCATAAATACATGATGAAAGATGTTTCTAACATGCATACCACATCTTGTCTCAAGGACTGTCTTGGATAAGACCTAATTGGGACTACACCTGAGTCGAGATTGGGTTCAAATCTTTCTCAATTTATATAGTGGCTTCCAAGGAAGGGAAACAAGAATTGTCTATGTTTGTCTATATGTGAGAATATCTAATTGTTTGGCTTCCAACCACTGATACAATCAGGTGATATGGCCACAATTGTGACCATCTAAATTTGTGATGTAATTGATGGAATATTTGTAGTAATATGAGCTCCCCCATAGTGATATTTGGCAGTTTTTTTGACCTGGAGCCCATTAGAATACAAGATTGCTCATCTGTGAGCCCTAGATCGTGAATAGTCTAAAAGAGGTGAATTACAATAGCAAAGATGAGCCAAATAACCAAAAAATCACACTAGTACCTAGTAAGTTGGCCCCACGCTCCTCAAGACCTATGTGCATGACAATCATGAGTATATGTAAGTCCATGTACAAGTATTTTGGTGCCAGGATGAAACACTGACCCCAGTAGAAGGACATTTTGATAAAGAATCAGACTTATGCACCACTCCTATAAGGACAGAGATCTAAAGATGGGTATGAAATATTGTCAAGTAGTAAGTGAATTGCTGCTGTGTGAATCAAGAAAGCCAATGTGATTCAAGAGAGTCACGTGTATAGATGGGAAATCCTCCAATGCACTCAAATCAACTGTACAAATGCATTGTCATGCCTAGCCACAGAATATTTGAAGGTAGCTGAACATTAAGACCCCATATGTGATCAGTAAAGATCCGGCCGTGGAAACCCATGGATTTGTCTACCAAACTACCCTAGATAAGAACTCAGAGGATCCGATACACATCCTCTAGAGCTCAGTGGTCATCTCACCCGCAGGTAATCTGAGATGTCTGGCAGAATAGATTTTCTATCTCTAGGGTCAGGCTGTCAACAGGATGTGATCCAACATCAAATGCGTGGCAGTATGATACAAAATTTGATAAACATGTCACCAATAAGTAGTAACTCAGTCAAATTAGCACCTTTATTCTTTCTCACAAAGGGTTAAGTAGCTTCTCAAATTGTTTGAAGTGGGTCCTTGAAATGAAGTTGCGCGCCTCATGAGTTGACATAAATTTAGCTGCAAAGATTTGTAACCAAGAGCTATTACCATTAACATGATTCCTTCTCAGTTAACATATTCTCCCTAATTTGGTGTTCCCACTTAAAAATTACTTGTCTTCTAGACATATGTCATGAAATCATTCTAAGGACTTGTTAAAGGCCAAAATTGTGTGCTAAGTGACTATGCATCCTTTGGATTAGCATAAGCCTTTTAACCCTTGTGCTCTCATTCTAACATTCACCGCATCCCTCTTAATTCCCATGTTGTCAGTTTCTGACACTAGTGTGTGTCCCTAGTATGTCTAACATAACCCTAGTATTAACGCTTATGCAAATGTTCCCTTCAATGCTAGTGTAATTACCTTTCCATGTGTAGTGCACTGGATCCAAACACTGAGAGCACAAGATTAAGGCCTATGTTAGCAAGTGTCTTTTTTAGATCACATTGTTCCTAGCTCTTAAATACAGTCTATATTTTTTCTCATGATTTAAAATTCCTTGGGCTAATCACCTTTTCATCACTACGGCTTCTAGCTACCGTTTTCAAGAATCCTTCTTGTACTAATCGAAATTGTTCTTATAATGACGTCTAGAACATCCATGTGTATAAGACTCAAGCCTTTTCTACTCAATGTTTACGGTAAACCTTTGTCCCCTTTTAATCTCAATACGATCTTCTACTTATAACTCTATCATGATGGATTCTTACCCATCCCAACACTGTTATTTATGCTCATCCAAGCCCTATTTATTCATTTTATCACCTTATAGGGGCTAGATAGCTAACGTTAATCATCTATATTTTTTCCTATCCATGTGTCAGAGCTCTGTCGAGATAACATATCTTCTTCTTGTAGTACATGCACAGATTTTTCCTTGTACGTTCTTCACCTCTCACTGGGGGTCATCTTTTTGCTTCCCGGTTCATCGTTTCTTCTACATAGCTTCATAAAACTTTCAAAAAACCCTATGGATTTTTATTAAATATCAAAAAAATCCAAAAAATTAGTAAAAATTCGTTAAGCCACAAAAAATTGGTGAATATCACACTCTTCCTAAAACATTGTTATAATCATTTAAAAATCCAAAAAATTGGCAAAAAAATCCAAAAAATTGGTAAAAATTTAAAATTATTTCAACAAATTGGTAAAAAAAATTCACACAGCTGGATCCTGTGTCAAGACACAACATGCTCAAACATAAAAATTTGTCCTACAAAACAATATTTCATGGGTTGTTGATTGTTCTTCGCACATGAATCATGGATCATTTTTATCTACCTCCATTAATAAAAGTCATGATTTATCTTGTTATGTTTGTACTCCCTCACATACCGAGTTGCTTGGTACTAGGTTTCACAGAGCATGACTTTCCTTTTCATAGGACTCCCATGTGTCCTCCGTGTATTCCCCTCACATGTATCCTTTCTTTGGGTGCCACCTTCATTTAATCCTTGTTGTTAACTCAGAACATTTGAGAACTAAATCACGACAACAAAAACATGGGTGCATTTATCTTTAATGTTGTTTGTTTGAGTACGATGTGTTTGTACTTGTTTTCTTATTAGGTTAGCTTCTTTACATTATTGTCATGTGGCATTACTTTATGTATGTTTCATTGAGTTAAGCATTTTTGGCAACAAACACATGTTAGTATTATAGATTTATAATGTTATGGTACACTTTTGTTGTATGTTTGTATATTTTAATAAAGAGCTGATGATGTAGATCATTAAGAAAAATGAATGAAATAAAGTTATTTTTTAGCATCATCTAGATGAAATTTATCTCCATTCTCTTCATCTTCGTATCTTCTTCATTATCATTTTCTTCATTATCAATTTTCTTCACACTTTTTCAACATCACCTGGGATAATAGGGATTATTTTTATCCCCCCTCCTTATTTCTTCTATCCATTGAAACACATTTGTTTCTCCTTCTTTTTTCGATCATCGATCGACTTCTTCTATTTTTGATCATCACCCTATCACCGACACTCAAGGGGGGATCCTTCATTCTACTAATTTTTATTCCACTCCATTCAAAATTTAATTGTTTATGTAATTTTCTACTATCTTTGAAGTGGCATCGTTTAAGCCACCCTAAAGAGGGGAAAATGTAGACACCTAAAATCTACTTACACATTTTTAATACTAAGATTACACTCATTACCCTATTTTCCAGTCATTTCCATTTATAATTGCAGTGATTTTCCTACTAATTCACTTAATTTTTCCCTCCATTTCTGGTCAATTAACAACACTTCTTTAATTAACTAGCCTTTATCCCTACTTCCGGATGCCAATTACAGACACTTCATTATTTATAATTCTCCTTCCAATTCAATCAATCAACTATTATTAGTTAATTAAGCCTTATTAACCTTGTATTCAATCAATAAACCCTCTTATTGGTTAAATACCCCTTTCAAATAATCTAAATCCTACCTATTTTCCTCTAAATTACTTTCTAAGCTTATTCTAGCCTATTAATTAATCTTAGTTGATTAATTAAATCATCTCCAACTCCCATGAGTTGTTAATCACTTGTTCATTCCTCTAATCAAGCTTATTTCTTCTAAATATACTTTATCCTTTATCCCACATGCACTAGTTTGCAATCTTCTCCCAAATTAGAAAGCTATATAAAGGACCTACCCCCTTCCTTCACACCTAACACCTTTACAAACATTTTGATTACTATAGGAATATGATAAGAGCCTTCTCCATTGTTGGAATAGATACTTCATCTTTGCATCCATTATCTCATATTTGAATAGTAAAAATATTTAAACATGGCTTTGTTGCCATTTTAGTGAGATCCTTTCCTCATCTAGAGACAACAAAAAAATTGATTATTTATGATCTAAATAGGTTCATAATTTGATAGCAATCATATACTTACAAGAGTAGAAATGGTTTATCATTAGATGTTCATTCATGTTTATGCATTAGAATAGATATTTCCTATAAGATCTTATCATGATGTTAATGGTAGATTAACTTTGCTATTTGGAATTATTAGGTGATAGTTTCATTTAATTAGCTTAGCTAGTTTAGCATAATAATAATCTGCATTCTCTTTTTTGCTAATTTTTTGGATGTTACCTCTTTCTTATCACTCTTAGTTGACCTTTCACTTGTTACTGATAAAAATTAAGTAAAAGAATTATATATATATATATATATATATATATATATATATATATATATATATATATATATATTATTAAACCTCATTAAGGGCCAGACAATCAAGAGGCACATACTATTACAAGGAGCTAACATTTTATATCTATTACACAAAGGACTAAATTTTGGCATTTCACACTTCATTGCATAGGAGATTTTATCCTGAATTCCACACCATACATTTACATTGAGAAAAATTAGTTATATCATGTTATCTTCTTGTGTGATTGGCACCAGGGAAACCTATACGAAGGGACACTATTCCAATCACACACACTAGAACTACATTGAGTCTGAAATGTAGTGCAACACTAGGTGAAAATCACATTGGGGTGATAGTCGAGGTTAGTGTGACTCAAGCATGTGCATATTTTTATTCATCTAATGTGTGTTTGAGTATTTTGTAGGTAGCTAGGGTTTCTTTTATAGGTACATGTGTGACAAAGGAGTAAAATAAACCTGAAGGGATCTAAAACGAACAAGAAGCAACACAAAAAGAATAAGATCCTAAGTATTTCCATAGACACAACCGTCCATATTAGATGCTAATGCCCAGATGGCCCTGTCCCATTCCAGGTGCTCCTATCCCCAAGATTATTGCAATCTAGTTTCTGATACAAAGCTTACACAAAGCAAAATATACCCTTCCAGATTATTCTTTAGTCCATAATTGATTCATACCCAAAGATACAAGTTGAGTCATTCTCTAAACCCTATATATCACTATTTCTTTCATTTCCTTTGTTTGATCTTACTTATTTACTATTTTTTCTATCTGATCAATAGTGCCATTATATTTGGTGAACCCAAAAACTATGTCCATGCCCCAGATCCATTTCCCTTTTTCTTCTTCTTCTTCTGAGATCATGGCTAATTCTTCTACTTTCATCCCCACCAGATTCTATTCCCCAAACATCATCAGATGTGAATATATTCATGTTACTACGCTACATCCACCTCACTAAAAACATTCCTATGTAGATCCCTCTAAAAATTTTGTCACCATCCACCGTAATAGGCCCCCTTTGCAACTTCCTACCTATATTCCTCCTCTTAATACACCACTTCCTCAACTTATTACTCCATCTAAAACCTATGATATCATTGAGAAATTAATTACTAACCTAGCTAAGATATATCTCTTTAATATATTTCACCAAGATCTTGATTTCCATCGTAGCTCAGAGGATGCCCCTTTACTCTATTCAAATTCAAAGTAATGACCCTCCTATAGATTTTTCCCATCTTATGGATTCTTTCAAGCATATCACCATTTATATCACATTTTATAATGACGAATTTACTACTGAGCCTTCTACATAATATCCTCCCCTTCTTATCATGGATCACATTCAAGATTTCCAAATTAAGCATGTACTTATCGATAAAGGCTTCACACTGAATATTTTTCGTTCATCATTACTTTCCCAATTCCACATTCCTCATAGTGCAATTGAAAAGTATATTATTTTCATTCATGGTTATTATACTATTACTCGTTCATACATTGGTACTATCACTTTAGAGTTACAAGTATAACCCCTTAGTCTCCACACCCTCTTTTATGTCATGGATGCCCCATTGGCATACAATTTGCTACTTGGTTGACCTTGGATCCATGTTATACAAATTGTTCCTTCTACTGTCTATCGTGGGTGTCAAGTTTATCTTTGATGGCTATGAGCATATTTTTACCACTGATCCTCAACCATTCAAGTATTGTTGCATGGACTATGCCACCTCCATGGTCATTTCTCTAGCTAAACCTATTCCCTCGCATTGTATTGTTACATATGATTTTAGGGAATCTAGCAATTACACTCCCATTCTGCCACCTTTTATCACTTCCTCTATTCAAAATCCCACTACTGATCTCATCTCTCTTATCATATCCTCCCATACCCCTTCCGCATCTATTGCTAAGCCCCTAGAAAATTCTAAACAATACTTTCACACAGAGACTAATGATTATGATGATGTTGTTGATACTGTATAACTCACTTATGATACCTTGTGTGCTTTGGATTTCACTCCCATGGATTTTGACGAGTCTCTCTTTCATACTCACTATATTGCTACTAGTCTTGGTGACTATCAAGTCAAATATTCTATCACTCAACCCACCACTATCGCTATGATTCCTTGTTCTAATACCGTACATGCTCTAAATCCTATTTCCCTTGTGGTTCCTTCCTCATCTAGCATTCCTAGTCAAAATATTACTATTAGCTCTTCACCTATGTCATTTCCTCATTCTAATTACTTTACTTTCACATTTTACATTGATCACAAGTATTGTCAACATGTTCTTTATGATCCTACATGCTCTAAAAATGTTTACACATATGAAACCATCACGCAATTTGGTTTTACTCATACTAATATCACCCCTTTGCTTGCTTATCACCCTCAATATCAAGGCTATATTTTCCTCCTCTCAGCTTTAGTCCCACACGTCTTCCACATGTAAGTTTTGGTTGCACTTGACCCTTGTCTTTCTCCCCTTACTCTTAGGCATTCTTGGCTATTCTATATTAGTGGTACTATTGATCAACATAATACCCTCTCCACTTTTATAGTTTCTTAAGAGTCTATTACTATTTACAATCATTCACTTCTTCATTATTCTCCTAATGTGACATGATGGAATGCACTCAAGCTCCTCGATACACCATTCATTGATGAGAAATATGCTATGGGTATGTATGATCTCCGTATGTCAGGATTTTTCAAAAATAACCCCAAATGCTTTGCATATCATGCATCTCAACTAGCCCCCTTTGGCTTTGTTCCAGGTTTATACAATATTCTTGATGATATCAGATAGATCCTTTTGGCATTCACACTCAGGGGCATCCTAATTCTCCCACAGTACCCAATAACACACTCTTGTTCTTGGTTCATACTTTACTATCGATGACATTCCTTCATGAACCTCACTTTGCACACACACATGGGTGCATCCTTATTCCTCCCTTCTAGTTGTTCTTTTTCACATATATGGATTTCAAAACTCCAAAAACATGTTTTCTTAGATCTCGATTGGATGTACTCATGTTTCCTTATACTATTATATGTTACAGCTTTTCTTATCATGTTACTACAATTCCTAGTATACTTTATCACTTTTCATACACACATGTGCATTCACATGGTATCTTGAGGCAAATGCATGCCACTTACAAGTAATTACATAATGTATGATGCTTGGCCCTATCTGTTGCCAATCCCACTGAGGATCCGGGGGGCATCTAACTTTTCTCACTCACTATGCGGTTTTATTGTTACAACATTGCACATTTTTTCATTTCTATAGTTAGATATTACATTGATGCATATTATTCATCTTTCCTAACATGCTAACAGGAGCTTCATGTATAGCATTTTCCTTGTAGGACTCCTTCCAATCATGATTGTATGATTTTCTTGTACTTTATTTATCACTTTTTGTAGGTTATGTCATGTGTTTACTTGATACCTTGTTTACATAAGCCTTAATGGCTCTGATTATCTTGTGACATCCTGAGTGGTGTCCCATGTATGTAACCAACTACTCATTGTGTCCTTATTTGTTATTTTCCTATATGCTCTTTCTTGGTTTCTATTTTTGTGTGCATTGCTTGTTTGCCACTAACACTTATATGCTAACATTTTCCCATTGTTTTGTTTGTGCCATGGTAACTACCATGTGTAATCCCTAATCCACTTATATGATTCCTATATCAGATGTGCACATAAATTTAAACCTTCCTTGTTTGAGTTCCATTCGCTATTGATCATCTCACGTACTGTAAATGAGTGGGGGTATACATTGGGTGAACCTTTTCACCCTCCATATGAACCTTTTCACCATCCTAATAGTTACAAACACACAAAAAACATGAAACAAACATAAATAGTTACAAAATAGAGCTAGAAATAGACTTGGACAAAATTCATGTTATGGTGAAATCACAACACCCTTGATTTCTCGCAAGTGAATGGTTGAGATAGTCAGTGTGATTTGTCAAACATAGAGTTACCCTGAAGTGTGGGACTTTGCAATTGGGATAACCCTCCGGATGAAGTCTGGTTCTTATTCCTATATTCTGATGCACACATCCAAATTGTAGAGGATATACTTTAAAATCTACACTAACTTGCTAAGGAGACAAGGTTAAGAAGACTACAAGAAATTAAACCTAAACTAACTGAGGTGATGCACCAAAAGGAATGATGAGCACCTTCTTTACATGGAGATGGAAACCAAAATCATATTAAGGAGGAAGAAAACACTCCACAGATCAATCCACTGATGAGAATCCACTAACCATTAAACAAAAACCATTAAACATGTAATGCAATAACCATGCACAGGTAACCAAGATTGCAATGAGAGATCAGAAGAAAATAATGAACACAAGAGAGGGTTGAAATTCATCCAAAAACTTATATTAATGTTCCATAGATTTGATACAGTGCATTACAATGGCCAAGAGGCAAAAAAATTTGCATTACAGTTTGAATGGGAGGTTTGGAATACAAAAATTCACTTACAGACAAGAGAAGAAGGGAGGGTGCAAAGAAAAATTATCCAACATTAGAACAATGCCCCTCATTACAATTTATAGAAGAAGATTTGCAAATGAGGAGACAAAAAAATGTATCCTAAATTTACCAAAAATCCTCCAAAAAATATTGTTTAATCCTACAATGATTGCATTTTGATCTTCAAAATCTCTCCCTTCATTAATGACTTGCCTCAAGCTTCAAGAATTTGACTATGATTGCACCTCCTATCTAGTCTAGGCCCCATACACTCATGATGACCCCTAATCCTCACCAACCTTCATTAATGTCCACACATACTACTTCATCTATGCCATTTCGGAGGTTCAGAACCCCTGAAATCCAAAATTTAATGATCCCAAACTATGGAGCCCGAGATCACCTTTCCAATGACTAGAATTTTGCAAGAAATGGATAACTATGTTGGAAGATATGCCTATTTTTTCCCTGAATGTTGATGGAGATTTTTTATCTTCAACTGCTTCATTCAATGGCGGACTGCTGAGAGATTTCCAAAAACTCCCTTCTTGTGCAAATCCGAGATCCTAGTCAAAAGATATGGCCATACGAAGATTGGGGTGCCATACTTGCATTAATTGCGAGCAGTTGGTTATGTTATTCAGACTCCAAAATGCCTTACAACCTCCAAAATCTAAAATTTCAGACTTTCAAGCATCTTGACTTTGAAGGTTGATGTTATTGTTCATCACTCAAGAGTGACAAAACCTTCGAAACTCCGAAGTCTGAAATTCAGACTTCAGGTTTCAGACTTTGAGTTATTATTTTTGTGTTTTGGGGCTCCAAAGTTCCAAAACTCCAAAATCCCAAAGTTTGAAATTCAGACTTTGGATTTTGGACCTCATGCCTTTCAAAATTCTTGCTGCTTCAACCCTGTAACAAACCTCCAAAACTGAGACCTCCGAAAGTTTGAAAATTCCTGCTGTGTTGACCCCAAAACACCAAACCATTTCGACTTTGGCATTTCAGACTTTTGGGATTTGGCTCACATTTTTTGCGTTTTGCTCGGCGAAGACCCTAAACCTCCAAACCTCTGAAGTCCAAAATTTTGACTTTAGAGTTCGAACTTCAAAATCCCCAATCCATGGCATCATTGACCCCGGAAACCCAAAACCTTTTAGACTTTAAGGATTTGGGATTTCAAGATTTTTGCTTCGCCATTCCATTTTCTCTTCGCCTTGTCTCTAAAATGTTGAATGCCTGAATTCTAAAAACTTCAAGCTTGGGCCTCCATTCTTTCGCATGACTCGTTGAGCGAGTTACTTGTTTGTGCCCAACCTGAATTCCTTCTGAGCTCGGCCAAGTTAATCTGATCCTCCCTTGCTCGAGGTTCGATATCCTTTGATGTTCCCTTGGCCAAGTTGGCCCTTTTCCATTCCTTTGTCAACCTTGCATTGCCATTGTCGAGCTCACCTGCAACCTGACCAAAAAAATTGAGATGTGAGCTCTCATGGTCGGATGATTCCTCCAATTTCTCAGTGTGCAAGTTCATGTTTGTTCAATTTTTCCTAAGGGACGAAATTGGATAACAATTCACAGCCTGAAAAAAAACACCTAGAATAGATAAGAATGCCTACGAGCTAGTGTCCCACATGGGTGCTCCTGTCTTGGGGGAAAAATAGTTACAAGAGAAATTTTAGCACTTACACAATTACAATATTCTGTAGTTTTAGCAGTTACCCAATCATATCCATATTGCAATCAGTCACTAACAAGAACTAGCTACTTACTTAGGAACCAAACCAGGAACTAAATAAGGGAATGAAACCTAGGGCACATACAAGAAAATGAGATACCTGGAACAATGTATCACTCAAGGAAAGTTACGAATCGGATTTGTGATCATCTACAATGACACTTATCCATACAGAATCGTTAAAGATTAGAGGGAAAAATAGACTGCTCTCCTAATACACTTTCCCTTAGCGGTGTCAGGATGCCTAAATCTAAATTTAAGCACCAGGATGCTCAAATACTTGGTTTGAGGACATGATGCCCAAATCCTTCGTGTTATTCCAACAAGCTCCTAAGAATCAAACCTACAAGTAACAAACTTCTTTCCCTTTCTCTCAACACTCTAGGTGTACTCTAACCCCTTGGTTTAGCTTTTCCAAAATGCATTTCCTTTTTAAAATATTTTCCAAGTAAAATTTTAATTGCATTTACCTAGAACATTGAATACACTTGTTTTCCTTTGCACATCCTATCCTATCCCAATGAAGAAAAAGTACAGGAGAAACCATGAAAGTAAATCTCAAGCATAATCTGAAAAAGATGAAATTCCAAGGAGCTACACACACATCATTATTATTCTATGCATGAAAAGGTCACCCCTAGGATCCTTATCCTACCCTTCCTTTATAATTTCATGTTACAAAATTTTACACTATTCCATTCGACACAGTACAACACTCATTCGACATGCTATTGGGCACAATCTTCATTCAACTCTCCAAGGTACATATTTTCCCCTTACTTTATGCCACTGAATCCTTATTCACCTACATAAAGTAGGGGTAAATGTAGTTACTAAATCATGCACTTAATATGTACATCTAACTTCTAAATAGTTCATTTATATGCATGATTCATAAGGGAGAGAACTAGTCATTAAAAAACCTTTCACTTTGCTTTGACATTACATTTATCTCTTTCATCTTTATTTCTTATTGTTTCTGACTTGGAACTTAAAATTTTACATACTAGCCAACATATTTCTCAACTCTGATTTCACTGTTTACCTTTTTGAACACATTGTATAGGACCTCCCATTAGGGACAAGAGTGCTATGACGCTACTGTCCCCTTTTGGCGCTTTTGTCCACTTTCTCTCTTTTGATGATTTTTAGATGTTACCTCTTTCTCATCTTTCTTTATCACTCGTAGTCAGCCTTTCACCTATTATTGGAAAAACTTAAGCCAATGAATAATATATATACATTTATTACTTAACCTCATAAAGGGTAAAGTATTCAAGAGACACATACTATTACAATGAGCTAATGTTTTCTATCTATTACACCAAAGAATGCATTTTGGCATTGCATAGAAGGGTTTATTCTTAATTCCATACCACACATTTTCATTGGGACAAAGTAGTTGTAGCCTGATATCTTCTTATGCGACTGACTCTAGGGAAACCTAGTTCAAGGGACACACACACACACACACACACACACACACACACACACACACACACACACACACACACACACACACACACTACATTGAGTCTAAAATGTAGTGCAATGCTCAGTGACAATCCCATTGGGGTGACCGCTGATGTTAGTATGAATTAAGCATAGACATATTTTTATTCATCTAATGTGTGCTTGAGTATTGTGTAGGTAGCTAGGGTTTATTTTGCAGGTACATGTATGACATAATAGAAGAAAATAAACTTGACACATTCTACAATTAACAACAAGTGACATTAAAAGACTCAGATCATGAGTATTTCCGTAGACACAAGCACCTAAATTGGACGCTAGTGCCAAGGTGACCCTGTCCCATTCTAGAAACTCATATTCCTGAGATTTTTGCATCCCAATTTCTAATACAGAGCTTGCACATCCCAGAATCTACCCTTCCTAATCATTCTCCAGTCCAAAATTGATTTAGACCTACAAATACAAGCTGAGTCATTCTCTAAACCCTATCTATCACTCTTTCTTGGATTTACTTTGCTTGATCTTGCTTATTGATTGTTTTATTTATCTGATCAGTAATGTCCTTATCTTAGATTTAATTTTATTAAATCACTAGGCTAATGTTTGTCACATAAATTACAAAAAATGGTTGTAGGGAAACAATTAGGGAAGACATAAAAAATAAAATGTGAAATCGTAAAAAATGAGGGGACTTGATAAAGAAATATTGGTTGATGTTTGCATAGAGGACCGAAACATCAATGATGTATTGGTTAACATAGGCGTAGAAATTAATATCCTCACTATGGATGATTGGAACAAAATGAGGCAACTAAGATTATATTAATCCCCACATATTTTTTTCATGGAAAACAAAACACAGGTAATGCCTATCGAGGTCCTAAAAAATGCCATCATAAGTATAGTGGGAATGAAGTTCTATGGATATTTTGAAGTAATACCATTTGTAGAAGCCTATAATTTTCTCACGTTATTAGGAAGGCATTGGTGCTATGTAAATAATGTTAACTTGCAATTCAATAAAAGGTATGTCAGTTTTGACAATGGAACCTTTTGGTGAAATAATTTTTTACAGATAGATGATTGGTTTCCACTAATGGTCACAAGGCTAAGCCCCTCTTTCTTGTGTATGGGGAGGTTCCCACTATTAAATACAAGAACTAAATAAACTATGGGGTGGTATTTAGGTTGGGAATCATGGGAATACTCCACTAAACATGTGGCAAACTTCTTATATGGTGTACAATGGAGGAATCAGTTTGGGGAGAGGTAAAAGGGAAAGGGAGAAATATAGAGAAAGGGTTAATGTTGTGAGTACGCACTAACAAAATCTCACCAATGGTAACCATAGTAGGTCCACATTCAATAGAAGAAATCAAGCATGTAAGCAATAAAAAGACTAATAAATCAGAGACACTAAGTTCTATGGATTCATTAATCAAAGATACAAAGTTCCTTCTTAGTTTTATAAGATTACAATGCTTACAAAGTTGGAAAAGAGAGATTTGGAAGAACATAGACAAGTGAAGACACTAAAATTCACACACTCATTTCTTTGTTGTACCATTATTTCTCACACAAATATACTCCCTCCCATCCTTAATCAATTAATCATTTAAATTCATTAACATCCCATCACCCTTCCATGCTCATTTAATCAATTAATTAAATATTTTATCATACACACAATTCATTACAAGGCATTTATCCAATTCTAATATTCCATCATATTATATATTTCTAAAATACCCTTAAATCTATTTATTCTCCAAATCCATCTAAGACTAATTTTATTCTATCCCTAACTTCATTATCCTGACATGCCTATCATAACAACCTATTAAATTATTGAAACACTCATAAAAATCATCTATACATCTATCTAAGTCATACCTAAATTAGTATGATCCAACCTATTTTATTACTCTCCAAAACAAACACAACACGTCTATTTGCAAACACGTCCACTATCTAACAAATTCCATCCCTCAAATCCAAAATAAAAATTGTAATTTAACAAGTTGTTTCAACCATTTACTAAACAGACCGAAATCACCGATGATTCGGTCAATCACTGACAATTACTTATGAGATTTTTTCAGTCTCTCTTAGGGATCCTCAACTAGAATATACAAGTCTCAGGTCTTCAATCTAGTGTATGTGAGCCTTCCAAAAATCAAGAAATCTTGATCCAGTATTTGTAGGTCATTCAAACATCCAGGAGTCAATTTTACAAACCTTCATATCCACCATCTTCTTTCTTGCGGAGCATTCAAAACATCCATCCATTAAGTTTGATCCTCTGAAATCTACAACATTCCTCTTCAAGTATTAACATCTATCCTCAACCCTGTCTATCATATGAAATTAGGTAAATGCCTTATTTGTATATCATTAATTTAATAAATCATCGTTTAATAACTTTTATCAGGCATGTCTCAACCTTTTATTAACCTGCATACATACTACATACATCATTGGTGATTCCCTAGATCACCGATGATCGGTCCCAATCATCGGCGATTCTTATTTGTCAAACATATTTTCAAACTTGACTACTTTTCTAACATACAAACCCTATCCCTTGTCATCATTCTGCCTTTGCAGGTCCTTTTCAGACCATATCAAGCTCCCTTGATCCATCCATAACATTTTTCTGATCATCTTAATAAATTTATCCTTCTGCTTGCCTTTGTAAGCATAAACAACTATCTAAATCAAGCTCTTTTGAGCCATCTGCAGTGCTTTATCATTCAACAGATCAAATATATACCCTCGCTTTACTTTGTGAGCACATAAACCATCGACATCCTAGCTCCTTTGAGCCATACTGTGATTCCCAAACTCCCTTTGGATCATGAATCACCATCAGACCAACATAGGTATTATAGGTTATATAATCTTTTATCATTTTATCACTTGTTATCAATTTATTTTATCATTATCCGATTAATTTCTCAAACGCGGATTGACATCCTTGCAAGGAAGTTCTTTGACTTTCGGGGACTGGCCTTTGCTAGGAAATCTGCCATATATTTGTTTATTCCCATCTTGTGTAGTGTCTGTGATTGCAGATTTCTCGGCAGGATAGGAGATTACACCATTCTTCCACATAGTGCAACATCAAGTATTGATAGTCAACATCGATGGGTATTGTTAAACCCCGTCATTCTGAGGTCAGTATATCTTTATTTTCTTTCTTTATTAATTCAAGTTGAAGAGGTAGGGATATTTTTGTACAACAAGGTGATAAAGGAATGTAGCTTTATTGCTTGAAGTAGTAGTGAAAGCCAATAACTAATAATAATCAAATATTACCAACACTTTAGAATGAGACCATTCCAATTTATAGCTTAAAAAATGAATCTTCCTCTCCCCCTCATATGAATTTTCATCTTACCACAACTTATGACCTTTCACATTCCCTAGGAATGAAATTAAGTTCTTTTCTTTTGAAAAGGGACATTTACAATACAACATTACAAGGCCACTTAAGTGAATAAGGCGAAAGAGTGAAAAAGTACATTCCTAATAAAGGAATAGAATGTTGGAGAGAAAGATGGAGGAGAGAGAAGAAGATAGAGAAGTGATGATCAAGAGATGAGGAAGCTTCTGTTGATGAAGAGTTTGGTTCTGATAGATCTTGAGAGACTGTTTTGAAAACAAAGTTCTTTTCCTTTGACCTAATGTAGAGTTATTAACAGTTAACTACTACTGTATTATATCATCAAAATGACATGTAATATACTATATTATTGGAAGAATTTTCAATTGTATGTTTTGATATATTATTTTAAAAAAATTCATTTACTAGTGTCATGTTATAAAATTTTCTTATCATTAACTATTAAGTATTATTTGAGTCAAACTATGACATAATTGTTTACTATTGCAATATTTAGATTACTTATAACAATTACTAATAATGACTACTCATGAAGTTATTTTGAGTAATAACTAAAAAAATCCCCCAAAAAAATCAATAATTTAATTAAATTATTCATGAAAACTTTTAACTCAAGTTTTCAAAAATTATATTATAGTTACCATACCATTTTTTAAATTTTTTAATGGAAATGTTCTCGTGTGATTTCAAGTGGAATTTCCTTAGTGACACTTTCATGCAAACTAAGTTTTTTTTCTCAATATAGTTTATAGTCTACTCTCGTAAGCAAAAATACATGCAAGTCAAGGGTCTTTAGGTGCTCATTTGATAGAACAAGGAGGCCGAGCTCAATCAAAGCACTCGCATCCAAATTCACGCACTTAACTAAAATAAACTTTGTTAGCTTTTGAAAATGTAACTAGTAGTTTATGAAAGATAAATATTCTTCATTCCGATGAGGGATAACTTGATTTAACCTGAAACATTGATGGTTAAAATACTCATTTTTTGCGCCCAAAAATACATCTTATTCATTTCAAGCACTATTCATATGTGACACACATGAGCGTGACTTTGTAAAAATTATTTTCCAAAATTTATACTCAAATAAGTAACATGTGCCACTTGTACCATATCCTATATAATAAAATCATACTTTACATCTAATCTATCAAGTTTTGAGGAAGCATGGTTGCTGTAACAAAATCACCCACTTCTAACAACATGTTCTTTTGGAGCTCATAGTCATTATAAAGTCAACTTTTTTTTTGTAAAAGTAGAATGAATGAATGAATGTTTTTAATGATGTCCACGAGATCGAGCAGTCTATGGGACCCAAAGGTAAACATGAGCAAGGCATCCAAAACACTAAAAGATGCCCAAGAAAACTGCCACTTTAACATTTCTTCCAGCTCTTTTCTATTTTTGCTTTGTCTGCTATGAATTTTTATCAGGAAATTTGTTGTCTTTGCCACCCTTTCCTCTTCAAACAAATCTGTAAGATCAGCCCCTGTTAAAATATCTATGTAATTTCTCCTTATGTCCTCATAAGCGAAACATTCCATGACGAAGTGCCATTCAGATTCCACTGTGCCCGACTTGCAAAACTGACAAACCATTTCAGACCACTCCTCCTTAGGCATTTTCCATCTCCCGGTTTCATACCTAAGGTGATGTGAACTAGTTTTTAGTTGTGCAATTAACATTTTAGCCTTCCACTTTATTGTCGCTCCAATGTAGTGCTTTTGTCCATGATCACAAGTGGGATTAAAGTTCTTGACATAGTATTCTCTTTTTCGACCGAGTTGCCTATACCACATGGTATTTTTGAACTTCTCTCTTACATACTTCTTTATTTATTCATTAATGCTAGGGCACTCCTGCATGCTAATGCCCCATTTGCTCATCCACTCGCCGTGTTGCTTCATCCATGTTTTCTTCCTCCTATTCAATTTTTCCTCAATTGTTATTTTAGGCCATTGGGAATCCTCCATGCTTTCCACTTTTTTGAAGTATCTTAATAGTCGTGGGTCATCACCATCACTTCCACTGGATAGGCTCTAGCTTCCACTAGAATGATTTCGTATGGGACCATGGTTTTCATTTTGAAACTACTTGTAATTAGATGCTTCTGAATTCTTTCAATTTTATTCCATTTCTTCATAGATGTATTGTTGCCCTAAATTTCACGACCGTATAGCATTACCGGGATTACTAGTAAATCAAAAAGGTTCAAACAGGTCTTACAGTCCCATAATTCTGATGTTCTGCATTTGTTTTGGAGCATATATAGCGCTTTCCACCTCCCTGGATTCTCTTAGCTCTACAAGTTTCCCAGCTGAGACAATTGTGAAAGTCCAGTCCTAAATATTTGTACTCCTTGACAACTTGTAAGGAGTCCCCCTCGAACTCAAAGCTTGTCTCCTTTTCTTCTTTAAGGTAAATATCATGATTTTGGTTTTACCAATGTTCACTTGCATTCCCACCTCTTGGCAAAATAGCTCTAAAGCTCCCAAATGCTTCTGCAAACCTATCTCTATTTTAGCCATTAGGATAAGATCATCTGCATAGAGAAATAATTTCACTACATAGGATGCAAGATGAATCCTGCCTCCACCCTTTTTGTCAATCCATTCCTCTAGCTTATCTATATATAACCCAAACAAGTTAGGTGACAACAGACAACCTCGTTTGACCCCAATGTCGCTCCCAAAGCACTTTGATAGGCCATCTTTAGTCCTGATTTTGGCCCGTACCTACTCATAAAGTCTATGCAACACTACTCTATACTTATCCAGAATGCCCAACTCTTCCATTCTGTTCCATAATTTGCTTCTCGGAACCGTGTCAAAGGATTTTTTGAAATCCACAAAGCAACAGTAAACCTCTTCCCCCTTCCTGTCCCAAACCTTTTCAATCAAATGCCTAAGAATGTCACAATGGTTAATAGTAGAGTGCTTTGATCTAAAACCTGCCTGTCCTTTTGCTCTCTTACCCTCCTTTTCAGCCCAAAGGCTAATTCTATGCTCCACCATACTGCCAATTTTTTTTTCCAAAAAGTGGATTAATCATAATGGTGTGGTAATTTCTTGGGTTGTTGAAATCACTGCTTTTGTGTAGAGGGATGACAATGCTAGTTGTCCAATTGATTGGAAAACCGAACTGAATAACTCTATTAAAGATGTTTGTAATGTGCGGAGCAAGATATTCTGCACCCCAATTCAAGAATTCTGCTTGCAGCCCATCTATGTCTTGGGTCTTTCCCCTGCTAATCTTGTGATCCCTTCCTTGATGTCTTTCATCATGAAGAGTTTGTCCCTGTTTTCAATAACATAAGGAAGAAGTGGAAAGTTATTGCTTCTTTCATAGAGCATCTTTGCATATTCAAGCCACTGGGTATATGTGATGTTGATCTCCATTGTAGTTCTACACTATTGAAGCTCTCTCCAGAAACCTCTCAGATTGTGCTTTCCCATGAAAATCAGCCCCTCTCTCCTACCTTTCATGCACTCTTCCTTTTTATTTCTCACTAACTTTCTATATACCTTTGTATCTTTTTTTTCTTTTTCGGAAGCGTTTAACCTTCTTTTCGCAGCCTTTCACTCTTCGTCAAACCATGGATTTGTCAAAAAACTGTTTTTAGAACTTCTCAGAGTTTTAGCACGTTTGCACTCCCTTAACGCATTATGTATTATGTTCATTAACTGCACGCTATTGATCATGTATTTTCCCTTGTTGGAGTTAAACTCATCTTGCATTTCATGTAACTGTTTTGTAATCCTCCCTTTAAAGATGGCATGGTTCTCCAGATTCACAAGGATTTTGCCTTTATTACCCTACTTTTTTGTCCAAGTGAAGGCACTCTTTTTGTTGGTCCTTGTTTTGCATATTGATCTCCACATGAATTGGATTATGGTCTAATTTCAATTCTATAAGACAACTTCCTACCTCGACCTCCAAAATCATAGACATAATGTTTTGTGAGCATATGGCATAGTCTACGACACTTTGACCGTTGTATGTTTGATGTGTGATGTTTCTAGAATTTGGCCATGTATTTATGCCATTACATACGATCAGATTGTGTAAGCTACATAGACCTAATAATTCAGCCCCAAAATGAGAAACACCACAATTTATATCTTGGGAGACCCGTTCCCATTTTTGTTGTTTATCCTCTTCCAACCATATAGGATCGTTATTCCAGTCTTCTTCTTTCCCAAAGTAGAGGGATTGATTATTAGTTGTCCCAGCATTAAAGTCCCCTATTAGAATGATCTCTCCCTTGATGCCAAACTCATCTATGTCTCTTTTCAATGCTCCGAAAGGGTCCTTTCTATCCATGTGTACAATGCAATGTGAATGTAGAATGGTATATATTATTTGTTTTGGAGGGGTAGTTATTACTTTTGTAGTTGATGTTGATAAGGGGTGTGATTTGTTTTTTAAGTGTAGGAATATAGATGAAACATTACATTTAAAGGTTTTATCTCTACATTTCAAATTTGTTACAAATTCGTAGATATACATTTGCAAATCTTATATCATGAGTGGTAGCCTTTTGTTGACTATTTTATTTGAACTAAAAATGAATACATGAAGACTTCTGTATATTTACAAATTTTATATCACGAGTGGATACATTGATACCCTTTGAATGACATTTAAAGAGAACACAAACTCAATAAATATCTACAATTAAGTTTTTCTTGGGCAAGTGGAAAAGGAAAAAAATGCCAAAAAGCCAATTTTTCCCCTTCAAAAAGAAATTTAGGCAAACTTTTATCTGTTTTAAGGGTTCCGAGTGGACTAAATTAATATGAAAAGAATCTGGGATGTTAAAGGAAAAACTGGTCATTATTTACTTGAAATTCGGCTCATCCGTTGAGAAAAATATACCTCAGATAGAGAGGACCTGTGGGGAGAATTTTTTTCCTAACACAAGACTATCCCACTCTAATTTTACTACAACAATATTCTGCAAAGCTCAAATAGGTTTTCTCTCATTCTACGTCAACCAAAGCTAGATGATTTGTTGACTTTTTTCATAATGGTCTGACCGAACTTTCACATCACATCTACTAAAGGTAAATATTCAATGAAAAATGCATAGATTCAATTATCCCACTCTCAACAAAAACCTATGGAAAAGGAAAAAAATTCCCAAATAAATTAATTTTGCCCCTTCAACAAGAAATTCGGGCACACTTTTATTTGTTTTAAGGGTTCCTAGTGCATTGAATTAATATGAAAAAAATGTGGGTTATTAAAGGAAAAATTTGTTATTGTTTAATAAAATACACAAGCACAAAAACCTACACCTCCTTTCTCTATGTTGCAATATCAGTAGACAATAATACATGTTCTCCCATTAAGTGTTATTATAGGTGTTATACTTGATTAAAAATTCAGTTGCAAATTACAAGAAAGAATTGATATAATTCAATTTGAGTTGACATACCTGGTTTCCAATCTGACATAAATTTCTATCTTTTTTCCTCTTTGCATGAAGATAATGTGTTCAATTGTAGTAGTCTAAACTCCCCCCGCTCAGTCTATTATGTGTGACAAAGGTTGGGTGCCATTATGTGTATTTAAGCGAGGAAAATAAATCCATTTTTCCATTGTTAAACAACTAAACCATGGAGCAGAGGGCTATATGCCTATTCCTCAATGATAGTAAGGACCTGAAGGGGAGTGTGGCTTGAAGCAGAGTGCTAGAGGCAGCAATTGGCCCTCCAAGAGAGATGCATTGTAAAATATCTTAACATGTCATTGATTTCTAACAAGGTGAATGATTGTTTGATTCCTAACAAGGTAAAATAGTTCATTCATATATCTAGTCCTAATCAAAATATGGGATGATTTGGTATTCTTGAAAGATGATCTTTTCCTCCTAAGCTTCCTTAAAAAAACAATCCACAGTGGGGACTATTTGACCACAAAAGATGATGGGCCTTCCTGAATGTAGATTATATGCATACAAATATCCACCTTATAAACATGCCAGAGGTCATAGACAGATCAAGTGCAGATTGAACTAGGGATCTTTGATGGAATGGAGGAAGTGTGGAAGTCTTCCCCTCCTAATCCAACACTACAAAAGTACTTTGTGGATTGCACAAAGAAAAAATATGAAGAACATGGAAAGGAAAAGAAAAGTAGTTAATATTTGAATCTCCATCAACATGTAAACATATAATTTTGTGGGGAATATTTTCTTTGCTTGAGTGTAAATAAGAAAATGAGCATAGGCACAAAGAGCCTCTCGTTAGACTTCAATATATATTCTTGATCAAGGTTACATCAAACAAATTTCTGGAACTCACAAGGTCATCCGATGCTCATGCAATGATAAAATTGGGTGTAGTTCAAGTGGGAGAGAAATCATGGTAGAAAATCATATTATTTGGGGAAATCCGTAACGCAGTACAATGGGTTAAGGTAATTATCCTTTTGTTGAATCACTAACATTGAAGCGCTGGATTGAATTGTAGATGAGGCTAGCAGATCCCCAATCGGACCCAGTTCAACACACTCTACAGTTCTATTAGCCAAATCTGCAACCAATGGAGAAGGAAACTACCCTTTGCCCACAAAAACTAAGTTGTCTTTATTGCTCTTACCAATTGCAAGGACTAAATCCACTATGTTACTGATCTACTCCTCTGTATACACAATGGATCCCTTGACATCCTTGGAAATAGTGTTCCTTCTGGGGGTCTTATTGGGAGTGGATGGATCCATGTCATTGATGATATCAGCCAGGGCTTCATCATCTGAAAGTCTTTCCTGCTCCCTGTTCATTTCCGCGATATAAAATTTTTAGGTTTCTAGGTGATTGTCACGGTCATGTGTAGGAATGGGGGTTAAATTGACTACAATGTGATTAATTCCTCTATCATGCAGGAACCTTATGACAATCAATTTGATACCACAATGCTCTGCCATTCTTCTACCATAGACTAAAGCTTTACGATCATTCGGGCCTCCAAAGAAGAGCACTACAACGTTATGGGACACACTGGAAGGTGTTTACTGGGATTGATATCCAAGACTCTTATTGATTAGGATGCCAAAAGAGCAAGGAGCATGCTTCAATACCCTCTGGTTCATAGTCCTTATGTCAGCGTTAATAGACTCCAAGACGTCATTGACTTGTTAGTATTTGTGGAAGGGCAGAACAATCATGAAGGCTCTCTTTTCTTGTGCAATGTTGCAGATATCTTCGTGCATGTCTTGGAATGTGGAGATTCCAGTCATGGGTCTCACCGCTACCTTGCTCAGTTGTTCATATGCATCGAAAGCATACAATTGCCATGGTTTCCATTTAACAACTAAAAATAGAAAAACAAAAAATGAACGTCAAATTTAATTATGTGTCAAAAATGTCCAAATGGCCGTTAAAATTAACATAGTCACCGAAACAACTGGAAGGTCTTTTCCCATAGAGGAAATGCCTTCGGCGTAATGAAAGAATATTAATTTCATAAGAGAAGTAAATTTCTATCCAAAAAGGCTTTGGACTTGTTGGTACCTAGATTTAATCTCCTTCACAACTTGAGCAGCATCATGGATTTTACAAGACACTCAGAGGTAGATAAATGATTTATATGTCATCTTGTAGCCGAGGAAGAAATTTATCTGACTTGTTGGCACTCAGGGTTTGAAGGAGTGGGTAGCACCTTGAAAGGATTTTGATCTAATCCTCACTATTTTAGGTTGTGCCTTTCAACCAAGGTAAGAGAACCTATATTGCAGCCTCTATTTTGTGAAGGAGGTGGAGATATCCTTATACTATGCATATTGTATGGAGATGGCCTTGGGAAAACATGGTCAATTTTCCATTATTCAAACTCAACAGAGCTGTCACTACTAAATGATGGAAATGCTTTCAAGGCAAGGCTAGGACTGCTAGAGACATGGTATGATCCTGATTTGCTTTGTGCATTTTTGTAAATGGATTTGTATTCTTTTGTTGACACACAATGCAATGCAGGGGTAGTATGGGTAGGATTTGTTGTTTAGAATGATTTTTTGGTGGGATATTGACAAGACAAACTTGACTATTCCAGATCTTTGACAACTTCTATAATATTTGAACAACTATAAGATAAAATGCTTCAAAATAGTCAGGATGTTCTTTTAACCAGAAGAGATACAGAATTGGAGGCCCAGGTATGCACTCTTCACACAATCTTTGAGACTTCAACACAAAATATTGAGTTGAAAGACCCAATTAAACATCAACATCTCTGATCAAATCACGCCTAAGGTACCCCCAAAGGCTTACAAGCAATCTCTGTAATCAAGGAAGGTAAAGTGATTTTATATTTGTTTGTCTCTTTATCAGATGAAAGCTCTTCTGAATGTGAGACTGCAAATATCACTAAACTATCAACAAGAAATGAGATCTGTGTGATTCCTAAAGATTTTCAATGCAATATTGCAACAAGAACAAGAAAAATAGTTTGCATACATTTAAAAATGATAATAGACATCATATTGCCCAAAATAACACAGATTAATTCAAAATATTATTAGATTCATCAGCAAGGGAGAGTTATTTAAACAATCTCAGAGCTGTGTGATGGCTATACACTTGTAACCAACTCAACATGAATGAAGATTCAACACAGAAGACATTAACCGGGTTTCCTGGAAAGTTTCTCAGAAGATGGGCTTCTCTCAAAATTTACTCGTGATTTTCAATCTCCCAACCCTTTGCATGTCTAAAAACATGCATTATATATCTTTCAATTACATATGATCCTTCTTTCCCAAGAAAAGAATATGCCCAACATCAAGTTTGTTACAAATCCACTCATGACATTCTGAAAGTGACATTTAACCAATTCTGCGTGAAGGAGATGCCAAGCATGTAAAAAAGTTAAATCATTACAAATCTTCATCATTATCCATTGTGGAGGCACATTTTTCACCCTCAAGGCATGCAGAACCCTTTCATTTCATTATTTCATCTTATCCTTCCCCAAATTTAGCTCTGCAACTTTTTAATTTGACATTTGACATTTTGCTTGAGCCTGAGTAAAAATTCATTCAAAAAATGCCTCAAATCTACAAATTGAGTCTTAAAAACAATTGCATTGGTCCTTGTAGGCAAAAATGACATGAATCCATAAAAAAATTGATGAAAAAGATGTAAAATTCGCATCTCTAAGCTTCCTGGAGCAAAAATGGCGGCCAAAAATGAAAATGTAAAGTTACCCTTGATCTGCTCTTTCTCCTTCAATTTGGGCCCTCCACGTGTCAAACTATGATTGGGAATGAAATTGGGATCATTTTTGAATTTTCCACATTTTTTGGAAAAATGGAAAATTTTGAATTTTTTCTCCGCCCCTCTGCCCTTGAAATTTGGTGCTGACACGTGGCACAATATTATTGGATCCGGGGTCGCGGCTCCATTTTACACATTTCCAACCTTTTTTAAAATTTGGAATTTTTTTCCAAAAATCTCTGCGGGTCCGTACCTCCACCTTTGTCTTTTGCCACGTGTCCATCTCTCATTTGCCGAGGATTTTCCAAGGGAAAAATTTCATTTTAACTCCCTTTTAGCCAAGGGAAAAATTTCAACTTTGCCTCGCGCTTCAAATTTTTGCTCTAAGTCTTCTTTGCAAAAGTGAAAAATTTCCCTTTTGCCTCTGCCAGCCCACCGACCCGTTCTACCCGCCACGTGTCCACCTCTACTTCATTTAGACCCACAGGCCTTCCTTCACCCTTTTTCCCTTCGCCAAAAAGGCAAAAAATGCCTAAGTCCTCCGCCGGTCCGCCTTGCATCCCGCCTGCCACGTGTCCTCTCCTAGGGTGCGCGGTGGCAACTTTGATTTTTTTTCCCAAAGCAAAAAAAATGCTAAATCCTCAAAGAAACCCCGTCGAGTCTTATCCAACCAGATGCGGCCAAGTATGCAAAGATTTTTCAACTTAAATTTGACAGGAAAAGGACACCCGTATGGTCGTCAAACTACACAGAATTTTGCTAGCAATGCCTTAGGATGCTGAGGATAAATTTGACGGGAAAATGACGCCTGTCTGACCGTAAAAAAACACGGAGTTTTCCAGAAGTGCCAAAATTCAATTTTTTCATCGTGGGTAAAGGAGTTTTTTGGTCAAAAAACACATGGGAAGTGATTTTAAGCAATTTTAGACCATGAAGATTGATTTTTGAGGGCAAATAAGTACAAATCGATCAATTTTAGACCTCCATGATTGGGAAAACCTAGAAAAAATGACAGAGGCATTTGGATTTGGAAATTTAGGGCACAAAACAGAGCATACATGCATTTTTCTTCCAAATGGGGCAAGGCAAATGAGTTTATAAGCATTTCAAGGCATTTAATATGGAGGGAGAGAGCTACAGATCACCAAATTCAAATAAAAATGTTTTTTGAGGATGCAAACAAATGAGGAAAGATGGGAAAATAATAGAGGATCAAAATGGACACCAACAGGACTATTGTTTAACTACATGTCTCTAAAAGAAGAAAACTATTTATGGTGTATGGAAACTGTACATGCATTTCAAATAATTTGAAAAAATCTATATCATTCCATGCACCAACTATTTATGCCAATTTCAACAATTTGCAATCTATAATTTTCTTTGAAGTTGTCACTCTTCCACAACTAAAAGTTATAATGAACATTCGTACATCTTTGGATAAACAATTTGCATAGTTACCATATGCATTGATTTATTGAGACCCAAAAATATCGAATGGCCAATATCCACCTCTCCATCTTTGGACTAAATCTCTATTGTTATATAAATTAGATGTCAAGATGTCAAGCATGTATTTTTGTAATAAAAACACCAAGCAAAGCATGAATTGGTTATGTTTGGTTGTAATAACTAGAAAAATGATAGATAAGATGGACTAGATATGAGATGATCATTTCCTAACATATGATTCTTCACTAACAAGAAAGGGTTGATGGCTCATTTTATGCAAATGGGACAAAATGAAGAAACATCTACATAGTTAATTATCTAATTCTCAAATGCAATTTGCAATGTAAGACTGTAGTGACATCTAAAAGTAGCATAAAGTGATATCGTGAAGTATTTATTATACATTGACAAAAGGGAAAGGAGCCAATAGTTAAGTAGGTTCAATTTCTGTTATCGTAGTTGGAAACAACTACATGACCATTTTTTGTTTGATGTAACTTTTAGAACTAGTAGTTGAATACAAAATAATTACCGCCAAGTCCTATAAAAAAATGTCAAATCACGTGATGATAAAGGGGTTCACAACTAAATCTACAAGTAATAGACCAACCTTATTTCTTTCCTATAACATCCCCTAAAATTGCCATAACAAATAGCTTACCACATAATTTAAATGTCCAAAGTACTATTATTTATGCCATATAAATTTGGTTGGTTGACATAACTCCAAATAAGTGCAACAAAACCGTCAACATAGAGACTCAAACTATTGGCACCTCTCGAATGGAAACCAAAGTTCCTAATAATTTTACTAATTCTCAACTCTAAAATAAAATAAACAATCCATCACAAGATCGTAAGAACAACACAATAAATTGTGCATGATGTTGGTTACACCTAGTTGTTAGCATTAGACTCTATAACATGATGGAATTACAAAGCATTTTTAGAATTCAACTTATGTTTATCTATTTCATTTTATAGATGAGAGTAATCAATGCATGTTCAGATCACAGGAAACACTTAAACAAAGAAACTTTGAATCCATGCTTGAACATCATTATTTCTTGAATGTCAACCATTCAAATTGATGGTTTACCCTAGCAATACTATATTTTAGAAGAATACAAGTTATTATCCCAGATATCAGAAAGAAAATACTTTAGATTTTTAAATTTTACAAATAACCTCAACTATCCTAAAGAAAATATATTATCTTTATTTTTTTCTATGGCCATGAGTATATAGATGAAGTTTAGTACAAAACCCAATATTTTTTCAACAATAATCATTAATTTCTATTAATTTTTAATTTTTATGAATCATCAACTAAATTTAAACACACACGACAACTCGAGGATACAAACGTGGAATGAAACCTTACGTCTGTCGATGTACATTTTTTGGGTGTAAAAAAATGATCTAGTGTTAGAACGAACATATGTGATGGAGAGATTGCATGTTGGTTTTTTTTTATAAAACATTTGAATTCTTTTCAAATTTATACAAGATAAATGAAACATAAAATTATCATTTCAATTTGGTGATGTTAGGAATTAATATGTTATTGTCAACATTCATTGTGTGTGTCTGTAATGTATGAGTTGTGATATAAACAAGTCATATACAGTTGTAATAGTTTTGTATAGTTGTGATATTATTATTAAGATGAGTTATAAACTCATTTAATAATAATATAATATTTAGTTTAGAATAATAAAGTGAGTTTTTTTAATAAACCACACACGTATCTATTGTGGAGTGAGTTGAGATATATTAGGAATTGTGAGAGTCTATAGGGAGTAGTTAAGGGATATGGGTAATATGGATTAGTGTCGACTTCTATTAAGGAAGTCATACGATTATATAATGTATTCTCTCAAGATGAATAAAATGTATGAAATATATTGAGTATCCCATATGAATCAAATAGTCTTTATTTTTGTATACAATCTGAGTATTATTTTGTAATGTAGTTTACATACACTTTGACCAGTTTTAACAGGTGTTATGCATGTTGGAGAATGTTTTAGGATTTTGTATGACTACAACATTGGATATATACTATCGATCTCGTAGCGATCTAGGGAGGAAATCTCGATTGTATTGCACACTTATTGCATCCAATAGGTTTACCACTCTACCTTAGGGCAACATTCGCCAAAAAAATCCTTTATTAATGACCATCTCCTCAACCCATGCATCATTTGATGCAGATAAAACCAATGAAGTTGTGGAAATCATGGCAATGAAAAGGCAAGGAATTTTGTTTCAAAAGCCTCCATGAGGTATTGATTCTAACCCAAAAACTCATTTTCCTAATGTTATATTGATTTTTGTGAGTTTGATAAAATATGCAGTGGGCTTGAATTTTTCACCCTAGATGAGTATTTTGTTGGTTAAGTCCCCCCAAAGAGCTTGTTTAATAATCAGGTTCACAACCACTGACAACCCCATGACGTCAAGCTAGAGGGGATTCAAAACCTAACCAAAGACTCTTTTTTGTTGTGGTTTAATAATGTTGAACACTAGAAAGCCATTGTCAACCATGGCCCTTGGTGTATCCCTAACAGTCTAGTTGTTTTTCCACACTCGACCATGGAATTTCAAGTCTCCGAACAAACAAAACTCTAAATCTCATTCTAGATAAAATTCTATAGTCTTCCACCCCCCTTGGGGATTTGTTGAGTAACTCATTAAACCCTTAGGTCACTTCATTTTTTTAATAGCTTAAGTTCTATGCAACTCACCCTAAAAAGTGAGTTTGCATTGAAATAGACCAAGACAAAGACCTCAAAGATATTATGGATCTAAATATTGGTGGATCCCCTTTCTCACAACATGTTGTTAGGAAATAAGGGATAAAATATGCATAACAATCCCTCACAGAATCATAACAATAGAAATTAATATGAAGAAAATATTACAAATATCAAATAAAATTGCAGAATAAAAAATAATACAACACAAAGAGATAGTATTTAACGTGGTTCACCCAATTTGGGCTACGTCCACCAGGAATCGTTTGCTAAGATTTTATTACAAGCCACGGCTCTCTCAATACAATACCCAAATCTATTTGGAGCTATGCTCAACAAATTCTACAAAATTCACACCCGAATTCAGACACATCTGCAATATTACATGATCCCTACAATATGCACAAAATCACATAAGTAGACAATTGCTTTAACATTTTTACAAAACCGTGGGTATCAAAACCATGGGCCAAAATCCTCCCATAAACCTATGGGTCAAAAATCTCGCCCATATGAGAAAAACACGTTTTTTGAGGCCAATTTTTTTCTCAGGGGCTGCGCCCATGAACCCCTGCTCGAGGCCCAGCCTAGCCCCAAACCCTGACGAGACAATTATGGAAAGTGTACAATACTCTTAGTGTACAGTCTTCAACATTTTCACACATGAAAATAGAGTCCACAACCTAACACATGTCTTATATATTAATCTCTTGAACACCTATTTATATTGTTGATCCTTAGAATATAAGATCTATGAATACCCTTTAATGGCTACTTCTTGTGAGGCATCCTAAGATAAAGGATTTGGAAAAAATAAAGCTCTTGTTGCTTCCAATGATTATTGGACCATGATTGCTAACAAAAAATATTTGAATACTTGTGATACGTCTCATCCATCAATGATCCATAGGGATCCAGAAAAAACACACCACTTCATCAGTTCTATCAACACCAAGAAGGAGAAATAAGAAAAAATGAATAAAATGAGGCAAAAGGAGGTTCTGGAAGGAACCACCGCTTTGTGCAGAGCGACAGTTTCAAGACCGCCGCCTAGCTAGGGTGGAGGTTCTGAGACCGCCGGTCTTCTCAGGGTGGCAGTCCTGTCACTTTAGAACAAAAAAGAAGAATGGAACGCCAATGTATGCGAACTTGAAGCGCCCATTTGTGTCTCTTCGCTTACATGCCCTTTCACATCCTCCAATGCACGGGAGGACATGGGAAGGCCTATAAATGCATGAAAGGAGCAAGAGAATGGACATTCGAAGATCCAGAGAGATCGAGAAGCAAAATTTAATGAGAGCAGTGAGCAAGATCTTTAGTGCTGGAATGGAATTGTAGGAGCAACGTGTAGAAACAGAGAAAACAAGTAATTGGAGAGAAGGTTTAAATTGTTGCTTCTTTTCATATTTATTGTAATCTGTAATTGTTTATATTAGACCAATAAAAGTGGGAAGAAAGAGCAGTTGCCCTTCCCGACTAGTTTTCCTCCATTAGAGGTTTCTAGGATAAAATTGTTGGTGTTGAAGTTTTGAATTCTTTCCTTCTCTGCAATTTCCTTTCTATAGCACTAGATAATCAATCACGAAGCTCTAATTTTTCAAGGAAATCTGTCATTTTCAAAAGTTGAAAGTAGAACAACATAATTGTGTGATTCGTAGAGTTCAACAGTAGAGGTTTATGGATAATTTTTTGGTATCAGAGCTGATTATATATCCAAGACTATGGTATTCGAATCTTTCTTGTGATTTTGTATGACAGTGACAAGGTCCAAAGGTGGAAAAGTTTTACCTTGCGAGTCAAATATTTCTACGAAGAAGTGGAAACAGAGAATTCGAGCTCAAATGGAGGAAGAGAACTTGGTCCGTAGAGTCGAGATGCTAGAGACCATGATGGATAGATTGTATAGGAAACAAGAAGAGCTTTCAAATATGCAAAAGACGGCTTCGATTAAGCAAGATTCCATGGACTCGATGGTTTGATTTAAATTTCCTCTTTAGCATATATTCCATGTCTTAAGCAAGATTCCATGTCTTATAATTTAGATTTAATTGCCTCTTTAGTATATATTTTATCGTATGTTGGAGTTTATAATATCTAAACTATTCACATCTAATTGCTTTACACATCCTTAGAGTAATTTAAATTATGAAAAAGAAATTAATAGTCACAAATGAAAAAATAAGTTGAGAAGAATGCAAAAGTACACTTAATAACAAAAGCATCAGTGGGACTCTCAATTTAAAAAATACCTTCAAGATACATTCTAAAAATGTCATTTAATGAAAGATAGGCAAAGCCGAGCTGACCTCAAGAAACAAAATTGTTGTGTTACTATCCTTACACCCAAAATATTCAAGGTATTTGTTGTGGTTCTATCCTTACACCCAAAGCATTCAAGGTGTTAGTGGAGTTAAAGAAACTAATAAAGCAAGTTGGATGAGAATACCTATGTCCACTAAATTTCCTTCTCTTGCTTTATTTTACATGTAAACTAGATTTGATACATGAGTAAAATCTAATGGTAGAGTTTTAAAATAATATCATTTGTGCAAAACAGGGTAAGACCTTTCCTTCAAATTAATAAATAGAGTTAGTGTTGCCTCTAAGAGAACATAAAATTGAAGCCAAGGGTACAAAATTAATACCATTTTTAGGTCTCTAACTCAAAAAATATGTTTTGTTTTTCCGTAAAGTATATTAAGTGGTTATAGTGTTTGAAAGTGTGTCAAGAGACAAAATAGCAATCACCACACTAACATTGACAATGCCGAAGTTGTGCTTGTTACAATAGTTTAACAATTAAAATGTGTAGGTCCCGTGATCATTGTGGATTTCTCTTTATATATATATCAAAGTAAATTTTTATGACATTAAATTGTGGTATTAGTTTTAAACTCAATTTTAATGGAAAAAATTCCATTAAAAATATAATAACTAATAAATACAAGTACTACAAACATCTACCTAAATAGAAACTATATATAAATATTGTTCACACATATTTCACTAATATCTAATTTGAAATTAGTATTTTAATACTCTAAAATTTAATTTATTAATAATGATATATTATTTTTTATCTCTTATTTTAAATGAGTTTCTAGTTTTTATTTTTTTGGTATAAAGAAATAAATTATTCAAAATCCGTTGAGAATATTTATTTATTTTCTTATTTTAAACCATGGCAAATCTAAATATAAATATTACTTTTATTGTTTAAAAACTCCTAAAATAAAATTTGAATCATATTTTGTTTTGGTGTTAAGTTGAAAAAAATTATATAAAAAAACTAATATAGACGTTAAGAGTTACAAGTTTATAATTAAAGATTCTAATTTTTTAATTTAAGATGTTACATATATGTAAAGTTTATTTATATATAATAATTAATAAATTTAAATTTAATATAATTATAAATTTAATTATTATTAAAATTGTAAATCTAATTAGGATGTATAAATTTGTATTTGTAGTTGAAATGAATATATATATATATATATATATATATATTTTTATATATTTTTTCCTCATCACGCCGCTCCAGCACAACAATACGTACCTGTGTAAAAAGAGATAACAGGATTCCCTCTCTCAAACCAGCTGGACACCCATGATCAATACTGAAGATAATGTTAGTTTTATTGTTTCAAATTTCTTCAATTAAAATTTCGTTCTTTCCAGTGCGACGATTATTTTTTCTAATTCTTATTATTAGATGATTATTATCTTTATTTATACAGTAAATGTTTTTAAATATAATTGCGTTTTATTTATATTTGTTTATAAAAAGTATTTTAATATTGAATAATTTTGTATCAAGTTTTATTTTTAGATAAAAAAAATTCACGATTATTTTTTCTATTTAAAAATAGTATAGTATTTACAATTTTTATTTTTAATGTTAGATGATTTTGTATATAAATATGTTATTGTATGAATATTTTTGGGAGGAGAAATTCGAAAGTTTAGAGTGACAAACTTTGTAAGTTGAAAGAGAGGATAGGTGGTGTAAGATGAAGTTCATCAGAATAATATTGTTTATACTGTGGATTTCCTTCCAAATTCAGTTGGGAGATTGCAAGTGTGCAATTTATAGTTTTGGAGATTCGTTGGCAGATACTGGAAATTTATTAATCTCGTCTCCCCGTCGACTTATTGGCCGCTTCCCATATGGTGAAACACTGGGATATCCAAGTGGTCGTTGCTCTGATGGTCGATTGATCGTTGATTTTATTGGTAAGAAAATTCCATTTTAACATATAGTTTATAAATTTTTTATTTTTGAATAATTTGTATATTTATGTTTTTTTTTTAATGTTTTACAGCTCAAGCTCTTAATCAATCATTTGTGAATCCATTCCTACGACACAATGCAAACTTTAGTAGCGGTGCAAATTTTGCAGTTGCTGGAGCTACAGCGTTAGAACCATCTTTCTTTCACGCAAGAAGAATTGGACCACTCTCGACTCCATTTTCCTTGGATACACAAATTCAGTGGTTCTTGGATTACAAGCAAAGAGTTTGCTTACATGATAAAGGTGCTATTTTTATTTTCCTTTATTTTAGTTTGCTTTTCTTTTTTCCTTTTTTCCCTATTTAACTTCATTTTATATTTCATAACTGTTATAAACTACTCTTACTTTTATGTTCCGTTTTCCATCTCGCCAATGATTTAGAGAGGACAAAACCAGCCGAAACATGGGACAGGCTCCTCACTAAAACCTTGTGTTACACAGCACCTTCATTCCAAAACCCAGTTACATATATAGTTCTGAGAATGGCTGGACTTGCTTTCAATAGCGATCCAAAAGTGATGCTGTGTTTTTCCCAGTCGTCCTACCGGCGTTTCCAAAGCTAAAATATCCCTGTAGCAACAACTTTCTTTACAATTAACCAGCTCTTTTATTAGGAGAAGATGATGGAAGCTCTAATTATTATAACAGTGGACTTACACAACAAGCTTCTCAATATATTAACTTCACTTGGCATTCACTTATAGTTTTTCTCAGAGAATCAACGAGTAAAATAAGTTTCGTTTTCGCTTCAATTACTGTAGTGTTATTTCCAGCAATTAGTTGTTCATGTAAAGGATTTCAAAAAAACTAATCATTTCTTTTTTGGATTTAAGTTTTATATGAATTGTTTTTTTTTGACCCTTTTCAACTGTTAATATGCAGAATGTGATAAACATTTTGCGAATGCCATGTTTTTAATGGGGGAGATTGGTGGAAATGATTATAACTATCCGTTTTCGAGAGGAAGATCTATGGCTGAAGTAGAAACTTTTACTATTCCCATTATAAGTAAAATACAAGATTCTCTTGAGGTAAGTCTTATAATGTTTTTAAAAATAATTTTTATTTTTTAATTTGATTTTTTGTTTTAATAATATTATAAATAAGGATTTAATTTTTTCCTAAAATATTAACATCTAACTCAAGTATAAGATTTGTTAAGTAAAAGATATATATTTTATTTATTTTTAATAAAAGTTCATATATATATATATAAATAAAATGTATATATGTATGTATAATTAATGATTTATTTTAAAAATACAAATAAAATATTGATAATATGTATAGTGAGTGATTTAATTGGGAATATTTAAATATAATTAATGACTTTATTGATTTTATCTTATTTTTATGGTATTATTTTCAGACATTAATCAGCAAAGGAGGTGCAATGAAGATTTTAATTCAAAACAATTTGCCTATTGGTTGTTCGCCTTCTTATCTCTCTGTAATAAACGACGAGTTAGATGATATGGGATGTTTGAAGAACTACAATGAATTCTCACAAAGAAGCAATATACTTCTGAAAGAAATGGTACAAGTGGTACAAATAAAACATCCCAATGTTTCGATAGTATTTGCAGATTATTATAATGCGGCTCTAGCAATTTTGAAGGATCCACTCTCTTATGGTAAGGAACATGCTTTTTGTATATCATTTGTTTATATATTTTTATCCATAATACATAGTTTAAATGTGACTCATATATATATGAGTTTATATACTATTGAAGTGAAATTTTGAATTGTGTAGGAATACGATCTCAAGTGCTTCAAACTTGTTGTGGATACGGTGGACGCTACAATTTCAGCCCCGTACGCATGTGTGGTGTTGGAGCAGGATCATGTCCTTATCCTCAAACATATTTTAATTGGGATGGAGTTCATTTAACAGAGGCTGCCTACAGAATAATAGCTTCAAAGTTCATAAATGGGGAATTTACAAGCCCTCCATTTAAATCTATTTTTGACAGTTGTTAGATTCATATTATTATGTATTCACAGTGAGAGACTACAATAATAGTTTTATGGTAGTTTTGTAATAAATTTATAATAAATGTTGATAAGGATTTTAAATATTTTTATGTGATAGGCTTTCTACAATGGTGGCAAGAGGTGATGGTGTGACAATATAATGTTTTATTTTATATATTAAATTTGACATTCATTTGAGCATCACAAAGTAACTTTAACTTAAATATCAATTTTACTTTTTAACATTGAAAAGTCAATCAAAAATAGATTATTAATTAAAGTGATATAAATAATAATTTGAATGTCAAAGTGATATGTGTAAAGTCTAAAGATATCTATAAACATTTTTAAATATATATATTTAAGATATTTATACTAATTTAATCAATATAAAAAGATTATTATTTAAATATTTTACTATAGATAATGAAAAATATTATTAAGATTTAAATATTAGTCATTTAAAACAAACATTATAACATAATTTATTAGAATGTATATTATTATTTGTTCTAATTTCAATTTAATAATTTTCATATTATAAACATTTAAAAAAAAAAAAAATCAAATAAATCAATATTAAATTTCAACTAAGATATTGTAAACCAAGACATACAATTCAAATAAATGTATTCCAAACTTTATATTTAATATATTATATTCTTTAAATTTTGTTTGGAAGTTTAAATTGTATAACATGGTTTATTATATTTTTAAAAATATAAATATAATTTAATATTAAATTTATTTTTTAAATTATACAATTTTACTCATTATATTTTTTGTATATTTAAAATATATAATTACAATTTAGTTTAAATTTTGTTCTCTTAATATGTATGAATAGTATTGTTCATGTATGTACACGCATCAAAGTTTTGCATCTTTTAGCTCAGTGTTCTTTCTCGATCTCCTCCTTATATTCCTCTTTCTTCTTTTTCTCTCTTCTTTCTCAATATTTTTCCATCATATTCCTCGTCTTTTTTATTTTTATAGTTCTTAGTTTCTTCATCATTATTTTCTTCTCGATTGACCTTCTCTTTCTTAGTAGCCACCTTTATGGTTTTGAGTATTTTCTTAGTGGTGTCCTCAATAATATTCACTTTTAGCCAATATTTTATATGTTTCTTCCTATTTCTATCAATTTATTTCTTCAAGCTATGGCTAACCATAGAGAAGTAAGTCCCTGGTTAGCTCGATCTGGTCCTCGAACCGTAGAGAAGTCCTCTAGTTAGCTCAATCTAGTCCTCAAACCATAATAGATGATCCCTAGTTTGTCTTATTATATATCTTCTATTGAATTATACTTTAGTTATTTTTGTTGATACGCATAGGATACCCTAAGCTTACATGAGGTTTACCATTTGTTCCATGACAATTATATTCTATCCACCTTTTGTTTGATGATTATTATATTTAGAAGAGCTTATACATTTAGTACATTAATTCAATCAAAGGTTAAAGAGCTTTAATATTTAGCATATTTTAATGTTAATTTATGTTAACCCATGGATAGTCAATTAAAATATACTATTTTATTAGCCAACACTTCGACTATTTGAGAATATTTATACTCTATTTATACTATCTTATTTTATTTTCCTTTCTTTATCCTTTTCAACTCTTCTCTTGACTTTATTATCCTTCAAATATATTATATCATGTAATTATAAATTTTCAATAATGTCTCTAATAAATTTTAATAAAATATATTTTATGTGTCGAAATAATTACAAGTCTTATATTTTTTTCTTTCCCATCTTATTAGCATCCTTATATCCTTTTATATTTGTCTATACTTTTTCAATTACTTTTAAACTCTAGTAGAACTAGGATTCAACAATGTATTCTTCGTACCCATATTCCATTTTTTTTACTTTCTTACTACTTACCTCATTTTCTTATGCGATTTTCTCTTCCTTAGTGACTGAGATTTGAAGGTATCTTCTTTGTTATTTCAATAATGTGCAATGATAATCAATAAATTAGTAATCCATATTTTTTGCATATTTATTTTCTTTTTCTTTTTCTTTTTCTTTTGAAGATGCTAAAGAAAAACATTACATGAACACAAATAAAGAAGAAGGTATCAATCACATGTAGATCATATAGGGAATACGTTTACATGAAAAATAAATATAATAATTGTACATGGTGGAGCCATGAAGAACATTACAATCGTATACTAGATGGAACTGTTTCAATTTCTTGTCCAAATCTTTTTTTAGTAGTCAACACTTACTGGTTTCCCTACCTCTCATGTCATCTGTTTGCTTGCCTACTAGCCTCCGACCTCATCAGTCGCCATTGGTTGCCACCTTGTTTATGCATAAATTTGGCTTTGGTTACCACCAGATGTACTCCCTCCAGCTTGGATTTGTTTTCCGCATTCTCTACAGCCATAATATCCTATTGTGTTGCTTCATCACTTGGATCAAACTACTCACATACATTTTTTCCTAACCGCCTTATTTCTCGGGGTTTGATCACCCTGGTCAATCATATGTGACATTTGCACCCAACCATTTCATAAGTTCCATGTGCCCAACCATTTCATAGGTTCAATATGCCCAATTGTCACATGCAACATTAGTAGTGTCGCTAACTAAGCACATCTCCCCCTTTGAGCACTCCTTCCTTGGTACGCTTGGTTCTTTCTAGGTCGTGCAACGCCTGTGCATAGATCTGATTGAGATCCTCCTCACTCACTGGTTCTATATAAGGCATGATCTGAGTCCCATACATTGGAATGATTACGCGCTCCTCGTCATTCTCAAAGCTAACATAATGCTTGTTAAAGTGCATATCCACATTATTTGTATAGCACCATGGTCAACCAACTAGTGCAAGGAAATTATTTGCCTATGCCAATTCTAACACCTAAAAATCACCCTTGAACTTAGTTCCATGTATTGTGATAGTGACATACTTCAAAACTCCAATGGGCAATTCTCGTGTCTTGTTTGCTATCTACAACACACTAGAGGAAGGTTGTAATGGTGACCTTCCCATTCTATTCCATGTATCCAATGTAAGAACATTGACCTCCACACTCGTATAAAAAAGGATGTTACTACATAATCACCTATCAATCATTGCATCTAACGTGCTTTCTTTATCGTACTTGTGGTTCTGAGGTGGGAGATTTGTATGGAGGATTTGTTAATCCCTATCTTATTCCATGTTTGGAACCTTCTTGTGCAGCCATTCTCCAAGCAATGTTCTGATGTTATCTTGTCTTAACATCTAACACACTTCCCTTAATTCATCAAATTCCTTATCGGGCACCTCGACAAGCTTCACACGCTCCTTATTCTGTGCTTTCTCTTTTAAACACAACATTTCCCCTGTAGATCCTTGATCAAGCCCATGGCCTCCTGGAGAACTTCCTTTTGTTCCCCTGGATCAAAATACTTCGTAGGTTGTATTACTTTCTCATGCCTAATAAGTGGTTTTGACTTCACATGCTCCTATGCATGTGAGGCCTCCGCACGTGTGGTTACTAATGTCAATTATTTCTTAGCCACTGTTAATTCCTTAGGCTTCCATTGTCCTTGTCTAGTGTGCTCAACCTATATCATTGATCCACCTTGCTCATTCTTAGTCTCAAGTTCATATGCGTAAATAGATTTAGGCAATCTTCCACTTTATGCCCTTTTCCACAGTATGTGCATGAAAGATTCTTCGAGAATTCGCGCTGATAGTGATCAGGTGATCCACATGTATATCATGTCCCTCTACTGAATCTACCTCCATGACCACCTTGTCATGTATTGCGATAGCCTCCTTGATACCCCACATTACCATTCTAGCCGACACTATGGGTTTGACTATTGTGCACCTATGGATTTCCTTTTGTACTCGTCTGGCACAATCCCATATCATAGGCCTCATGGATCTGATCGATAAAGCGACACTTGGAAGTATCGTGTGTGTGTATTGTGAATATTGCAATAACTTAAAATATTCTTCTGCATTGCTTGTTGGAGTGGACAATCCCAGACATCATGGTCCTTGTTGTATATCTCGCAAGCAAACAATAACGTGCACACATTTCTGTGCCGACATCGTGGGTTTGACTATTGTGCACTTGTGGATTTCCTTTTGTACTCATCCAGTGCAATCCCATATAACAGGCCTCATGGATTTGATTGATCAAGTGATACTTGGAAGTATTGTGTGTGTGTATTGCGAATATTACAACTCAAAATATTCTTCTGCATTGCTTGTTGAAGGAGTGGACAATCCCAGACATCATGGTCCTTGTGGCATATCTCGCAAGCAAACAATAACGTGCACACATTCTTGTGCCGACACCGTGGGTTTGACTGTTGTGCACTTGAGGATTTCCTTTTGTACTCGTCTAGCGCAATCCCATATCATAGGCCTCATGGATTTGATCGATCAAGCGATACTGGGAAGTATCGTGTGTGTGTATTGCGAATATTGCAACAACTCAAAATATTCTTCTGCATTGCTTGTTGAAGGAGTGGAAAATCGCATGCATCATGGTCCTTATGGCATATCTCGCAAGCAAACAATAACATGCACACATTCCTGTGCCGACATCGTGGGTTTGACTATTGTGCACTTGTGGATTTCCTTTTGTACTCATCCAGTGCAATCCCATATAACAGGCCTCATGGATTTGATTGATCAAGCGATACTTGGAAGTATTGTGTGTGTGTATTGCGAATATTGCAATAACTCAAAATATTCTTCTGCATTGCTTGTTGAAGGAGTGGACAATCTCAGACATCATGGTCCTTGTGGCATATCTTGCAAGAAAACAATAACATGCACACATTCATGTGCAGGAAGTTATTCTTTGTATGTCCTTCCACTTCACAATTTGTACATCATATCCCACTACGAGTGTCAAGTGTTGAACCAATAGGCTTCACTAATTAAGTGGCCATTGTTGCTATCCAAGCTTTTAAGAATGGGCTCACTCCAATATCCACAGTACCAACCATTTCAATGCGCAGGAATATTTTCAGGGCCTTGCGCGGATTTGTGAACGTCTTATGCGACAGTGCCCTCTGGAAAGGTGTCAGTACCCCATCAACAAACCACTGTGTGTTTTAGATTTGGTGTATGTCATAGGAGAGTTTCGACAATAGGATTTTAAATTGGGCTTCATATTCCTGAACACTTTCAGATAGTCCTTAATATCCTTCAGTGTAGTGATGTTTTGTTACTCAAACTAAGGAATGTGGAATTGTAACAAGAGCTGGAAAATGAGGTTTTTTTTAAAACATAAAAACAAATTACACAGTTGCAATCGTATAGATTTATTTAATCAAATTCATTAAATCAAATTGGTTCTTTTGGTCTATCTGATAACATCCATGTAAACCATGTGTGACTGAGAAGGGTGTATCCAAATCTCCACGATCTCCCTTCGTCACTACTTCGAGTGACAATGCTTACTAGCATTTCTTCTCAACCTTTTAAAGGTCATGGGAACTATGTGAAAGTCCTTGGGTCTACCACGAAGCTAATTTCCTAACTTTGTATTCTGGTATTTGACCATTGTCTACCTCATGTTTAGTGTTCAACTTCCCATGACCGGTTACAGAATTTTTTTATTTTAATTGGAGAACTTAGGTGATCAGACAATGCAAAACCATCAATGCATTACTTTGTCCAAAGTTATCCATCAATGCATTATTATAAAGTTAATATTAATTTAACTTTATAGGTGATAACTAGGGTTTCAATTAAGTGACCCCATTAACATTATAACTACATTTAAAATTATGTTGTGCTACTTTATAGCAAACAGTCACATTATGTTGTTCTACTTTATAGCGGACAGTCACATTGTGTTCTCATCATGTCTTGAATTGGGAAACGAAACATGCACCTCAATGATAGGTCACTTCTTTTTCTTTATGTCACTACATCTTTAAAAGATACAATTATGAGAAACATTTTTCCTTCAAATTTAATCTATGGTAATAAATAGAAAAAGGTAGCACTCATATCTCCACCCTAGTCATGTGAAGTATTAATAGGCCTATCTACCCTATCAAAAGTGTGTTGGGTAATGGGGCATAATAACTTTGCTTCTCATGTGAAGGATCCTCTACCGAACACGCTACAATATATAGAATGTTGTACTCCTAAAATTTAGGAGTTGACCAACAAGCTAAAAAATATATGCCGCTTACATTTATATTAGTGTGCTCTTAAAACAACACACATAATATAACAAACTTATTTATTTTCACTCACATAACATATTGACTAAACTATATTATGGAGCACTAACTCCTAACATTCCCCCCTTAGTGTGAACAAGGGGAAAAACACACCATAAGAACTGGAAACAAAATCATATGCCAACCCATACTTTTAGGTTTACATATTGTTGTTTGGATCTTGCTACACATGATCGCCTACATACAAGAACTTATCTCGCTTTCACTTCCAGTGAACTTATCATCGACCGACCATCTTCCAATGAAGTATGGTAGTCAGAAGATCTCTACAATCAAAGTATATCTGCAATCATTTTATCTCCTATACAACTATTTACACCATCTATAATATGCACATTCTTCTCTTTTTAAACTTAGCAGGAAATGATTACAATGTTTTATTTTTGTACACACCACACAAATGAAATAAAAGAAAAAATAGAAATTTGAGGACTGTGTCCTCATCGCGTTTTGTAGCCACTATTGGTGATCACTACCACATTGATCACAAATAGGATGGGATAGTTACCGCTACCACCTAAAAATCGATCCTAGATTTAGTTGTTTTGGCGGAAATGTGGTGCCACTAATGCATTTTCGCAGCCCTGTCACTAGTGATTGAGAAGAGATTATTGCTCGACCTCCTTCCTCTATTGCCTCCATCCTCCGATAGATGTCTTGATTACTCAACAAATATGATCTTGAGGCTTATGGGTTTCCACATTGTGTTTATTCTTAACTTCACCCACAATGTGAAACACTTTATTTTTCATAGGACGTTAGATTCCACTGATAGTGCATTTGGTTAAAAGTGAAGCAATTTTTTTTATGTTTTGGACTTTTGAAAACTCAAAAAGATGACATTTATGAAAAAAACCGACTTTCCTTTTGACAAAAATACTCGCCTAGACACTAGGCAAAAATTGGCCCCGCTTACTAGAAAATTAAAAAATAATAATTGTTTTTTATTACAAGACCACCCCCACACCCAACAAAAACAAACATGACACTAAAACATTTTCTTACCAAGACACCTTTAACCACTTTTGACCTAAAGGAGTAACTGTGGAGATATTTTCCCACAACCCAATCTTCTAGGAATTCTATCAAAATACTATCATGAACCATGAAACATTTTAGACTTATAACCTAAAGACCCATATTAAATTGACTCACAATTTAATTCGCCGGAGGCTTTCTCTATGAAGAGATCCTTGTTGGAAAATGTCAAATGCCGACATGCTCTTTCTCGGCAACACAATCCTTACGAAATCCATTATTTTCCGCGATGCATTTCAAGGCGACTCTTTCGTAGTGACACTTTTCCGGCATGCTTCTTTCCACTCACCTTTTATCTATATATTTATTTTTGGATGGATCCATGGCAGGGGCAAATGATAGGATCCATAAAGGGAATGAGGCCGAGCAAAAGAGTCAAAACTGTTCAGACACAGTCATAGGATATGTATTTTTCAGGTGTAAAATATATGTGTGTCCTAGGTTCCTTTTGAGACACATACCCCCTCCACAGAAACTAGTAGGCCCTTTAGCCAAGCACACTCTTCCCATGATAAGGCCTGAAAGACATTTAGTTGGACAAGTTGTTAAGCTTCTATTTATTAACTTTGTTGTATCTTTTTCAAATCTCTAGGACACATTCCACTACAATGTAAGTAAATTTCACCCTACTTACTAAATATTATTCTATATTTTATGTTATAGTAGAATTTGGTAAAGCAATCTTAACCACATGATATTTTATATTATTTACGGACATAACTAATTGTAGATTTAGGAAGCACAACAAATTTTGAGCTATTTGACATTGTTTGACCAAATGTAGTCCATCCGCTTTGAAATCGGGCGTAGACATCCACAGAAACAAGGATTGATATTAGCGAACTGGGTGTGAGATGGGGCCACGTCTGGTTTATATCACCAAATGAAACCAATAGATGTCTAACTTGATTAGTCCACCTTTGCTAGCATACTCTCTGATAGTCCCAAAAACATAACTTCATCATCGAAATTCCATTTAAACGAAGACATATCACACCTATAGGCATATGAGATCTATTCAAAGTTAGAGAAATTGTATTGAGAGATGAAGGTAGTAGGATATTTCCATATTCAAACAAGTATCAAATGATGGGGAGGAGGAAAAATACTTATTTCTTTCCCACTATAGTGAAAAGTGGGCAATTAGATTTAGATTGTTAATCACATCCCATAGAACAACCATCAGAGTCTTTAACCACCTTTGACTATGTTTTGATTGCCACATTCCAACCAAATTTATCTCCAACATTGTTGCAAGGCAAATTGTCTTGAAAAATGCAAACTTGTTCCATCATTTCAAACAAAGACATTGTTCTTGCCAAGATTATTCATGATACTAAGTGAAACAATTTGTAAGCACATGCTTTCACTATAATAAGGTGGACCATGCCAGACCTGTAGTGATAAAGAAAAGACTTGTTTTATTACTTGTATATAATAAGTTTCATTCACTAAGTTTTTGGAGATACAAACCATCCTGTCAACTTCATAAAATCAAATGTATAGTATTTTGCATCATTGCCTACATATACTTATGGGATATTAATTAGGCCCTCTTTTATGATGCCATGAAATGTGAGTGAAGTGCTTACAATCAATTCAATGCTTAGAAATGATGGGTAGAGGATCTCATAATAGTTATTTACTCCATTTTTCTCATTTTATACGGTCCTTTTGTTTGGATTAATTTTATAATCTTGCCTCTATTCCAAGTCTGTCATTTAAGATTGAATCATAGAAAATGTTGGAGCTCAAAATTACACCCGTCCTAAATCACAAGAATCTAGGGCTTTGAGATGACATGGGACTGTCTCCAAGTTGTGGGATTCGAATTGAGACAGACCTCCAGAGAAGGTCGGATTCCTCTACTTACTTCTACTACTAAACTACTCCTAGGAATTGAAATGCAACTATCTAGCTCTACTCTAACATTCCAAGGGACTAGATTGAGAAGGAGATGCATAAAACAAAAACCTAAACTAGAGAAGGTGATAGCACCAAATATTAGGGGAAAAATACTTCTGAAAGAGAGAAAATGGGAGAAAACAATGATGAAGAGGGTTAAAACAATGTCTAAATTTCCACTTTCACGATGCACAATAGATACAGATTATGGAAGAACACACACAACATACCTGTGAGTAAATGAGAGGCAAAGAAACACAATAAAACACCAATTAAGGCATGAACGAGCCACAAAACAGATGATTTTATTGCTTGAAGATTATGCACAGATCATTACAAAGGAGGAGGTGCAAACACATTCACAGAATCGTGATCCAAGGCATGCAGCTCTTAGAATATTTGTGTAGCACAAAATAATGCCCTCGTATTTCCAAAGTATCCAACATTACAATTGAGCATCATTTTATAATATATAGAAAACTGGGAAAAGAAGAAGAAAATAGAGGGAAATTCGAATTCCTCCTTCCACCAACCAACCACTTCATTAAATTCTCTGAAAAGATCTGAGCATTTATGAAAAACCACTTCTCCATGCCTTTTTCCTTGTTAAAGACGAAATGGGCGCCCATACTGCATTAAATTTTGGTGGTTTCGCCGCCTGGAGCAATCCTTTCGCGTGCTAGAGATGTTTTTAAATTTTTTTCCCACCTGCCTTTATTTGAATTAAGAAATACAACTTCCATTACGTTTTGGGACTCGAACTGAGACAGACCTCCGAAGAAGGTCAACTTCCTCTACTTACTTCTACTGTTAAACTACTCCTAGGGATTGAAATGCAACTATCTAGCTCTACTCTAACATTCCAAGGGACCAGGGTGTGAAGGAGATGCATAAAATAGAAACCTAAACTAGAGAAGGTGATAACACCAAAAATAAGGGGAAAGATACTTCTGAAAGAGAGAAAATGGGAGAAAACAATGATGAAGAGGGTTAAAACAATGACCAAAGTTCAAAACAATGTCTAAATTTCCACTTTCACGATGCACAATAGATACAGATTATGGAAGAACACACACAACATACCTGTGAGTAAATGAGAGGCAAAGAAACACAATAAAACACCAGTTAAGGCATGAACGAGCCACAAAACAGATAATTTTATTGCTTGAAGATTATGCACAGATCATTACAAAGGAGGAGGTGCAAACACATTCACAGAATCGTGATCCAAGGCATGCAGCTCTTAGAATATTTGTGTAGCACAAAATAATGCCCTCGTATTCCCAAAGTATCCAACATTACAATTGAGCATCATTTTATAATATATAGAAAACTGGGAAAAGAAGAAGAAGAAAATAGAGGGAAATTCGAATTCCTCCTTCCACCAACCAACCACTTCATTAAATTCTCTGAAAAGATCTGAGCATTTATGAAAAACCACTTCTCCATGCCTTTTTCCTTGTTGAAGACGAAATGGGCGCCCATACTGCATTAAATTTTGGTGGTTTTGCCGCCTGGAGCAATCCTTTCGCGTGCTAGAGATGTTTTTTAAATTTTTTCCCACCTACCTTTATTTGAATTAAGAAATACAACTTCCATTACGTTTTGGGACTCGAACTGAGACATACCTCCGGAGAAGGTCAACTTCCTCTACTTACTTCTACTGTTAAACTACTCCTAGGTATTGAAATGCAACTATCTAACTCTACTTTAACATTCCAAGGGACCAGGGTGTGAAGGAGATGCATAAAATAGAAACCTAAACTAGAGAAGGTGATAACACCAAAAATAAGGGGAAAAATACTTCTGAAAGAGAGAAAATGGGCGAAAAAAATGATGAAGAGGGCCGAAACAATGACCACAGTTCAAAACAATGTCTAAATTCCCACTTTCATGATGCACAATAGATACATAATCTTGAAGAACACATACAACATGCCCGCGAGTAAATGAGAGGCAAAGAAACCCAATAAAACACCAGTTAAGGTAGAAATGAGCCACAAAAATGATTTTATTGCTTGAAGATTATGCATATATCATTACAATGAAGGAGGAGGTGCAAACACATTCACAGAATCATGATCCAAGGCATGCAACTCCTAGAATATTTGGGCAGCACAAAATGATGCCCTCGTATTCCCGAAGTATCCAATATTACAATCCAGCATCATTTTACAATATATTGAAAAATGAGAGAAGATGAAGAAAATAGAGGGAAATTTGAATTCCTCCTTCCACCTGCCAACCACTTCATTAAATTCTCTAAAAAGATCTAAGCATTTATGAAAAACCACTTCCCCACGCCTTTTGCCTTGCTGAAGATGAAATGGGCGCCCATACTGCATTAAATTCAGGTGGTTACGCCGCCTGGAGCAGTCCTTTCGCGTGTTGGAGACGTTTTTCTTACTTTTTCCCACCTACCTCCATTTGAATTAAGAAATACAACTTCCATTACATAGAGGATGTTGATATTTTCCTAATGATAAGATTTGTAAAGATTAGATCATTGGACCAATATTTATATCCATTTTTAGTTCCCCACGAAAAATGTTGTTTTCCCTTGATAAGTGGCTTCAGTTGGCTTCCGTAGCTTTTCCACATGTGTCGCAACTATTGTTCCTTGGCCGCGGTTTTCTAGTCTTTCGCTGCTTTTTCCACATACCCACAGCCTACTCTTTAAATTGCGGGTTATCTCCTTTGACCCATGGCTCTTCTATCTTCTTCGTCCTTATCCACTGCTTTTAGTTATGCGTGAATTTTGATTTACATGCATCACAACTCGCTTGAAACCTCCGCGATATGTTCAAATCCTTCTGCGGTTAACTCCATACTTCGATAACTTTTCTCCTTTGGTCGTGGCTTATTCAAACCTCTTTGTGGCTTGTTAAGACTTTGGTGGCATTGAATACTCATCAAATTTTCAAGTCCATACTTATCCAAGTTGTTCAATTTTTGCAAGGGTGCAAAAATGGACAACAAAGACCACATTATGTATGCAAATTTATATATGATCATGTGAGTTTTGCCTCATTTATGGTTAGGGATTTCTAATTTTGCTTCACATCATATATTTGTGAATCACAATCTAAAAATATAACTTTGATTTCAACTTATAATTTTTTAGTTTAAAAATATATTATTATAATTTTTATAAGAACAAGTAAAATGTGATGATTGCAGGACATGCACAAAATGGTTTTGTTGAAAATGCCTTTGAACCTTCTAGAAAATGTAGTCGGTAGGTTTAAAGCCACACTCCACAACCTTTGTTGCTAGCTTCCTAGCCTGTTCCAAAATGGGAGATGAACAACGTGTGGACATCCATCAAATCACAATGAAAAGCTATGTTCTTTAGATGCATTGGCAAGTGCTATAGTAGACATGTATGCAAAATTTGGAGGCATACACAATGAACGTAAATTGTTCAATAAAATGCCTCAAACCGACGTGGCCTCATAGATTGTCGTGATTACAATATATGTATGCAATGAATTTTGCAAGGATCCTTTCAAAGCATTGATACTAATGACACCCACAAGAACATTATGGAGAACCAAATTTTTTCAAATGTTTTAGTTGGAAGTGCCATGGTAGATATGTTTGTAAAATGTGGAAGCATGCACAAGTCATATGAATCAAACTCTATGAAGTAATGCAATTATTTGGAACATACCTTCACCTTGTAAGCTTCATTTTTGTTTGTAGATCTAAGAAAAATTAAAGGAAATGCCTCTAAGATATGTGCTCTTGAATGGAATCCCATGTTTACAGGATATGCAAAAAACAAATTTTGCATGGATGTGTTTACTTGGAACTTGTACAACACAAAAGAATATGGAGCCGTGATGAAATACAACAATTCCTTTTAAGTAAGACCTTCAAAATACTGAAACTTATGTTCTTCCATCAAACATTTATGCAAATAGGCTCTATAATTTCAAAAAAGAACAATGTTCTTGTAGATATTATTGGGAATGCTACGTAAAGCAAGACGTAAACATAGGATGCCACTTTAACAAGGTGTGTCATGTCAGAGCAACAATTATATAGAGGGATTAAAATTTATTTATATTTTCTTTAAAAACAAAGCATTTAGCGATCTAGAATGCATTGTTGACATTGAATTTATTTCATTAAAATTTAGCATATCTAGAATGCTAAGTTGTGGGATGTGGAGAAAGGGGGGAAAAGGAGTGGTACCCCTAAAGGAGCTAGAAAGATGCTTCACAAAAAAGAAATGTGATAAAAGGGATTACAATCAATGCTTGGAGATGATGGAGAGATCATCTCTTGATGGTTATATGAAATTGAAGTACACATACAAGATTATGCGTGGACATCCCTTCTGGCGTAGTTTGCAACTCGTGTAATTCTAGTTAAACTCATTTGACCCACTCCTTGACGAACCTTCTATTTTTCAACAAAAATAATTAATAATATTTCTGACCATGCACTCTTGTGATTTTTTAACAAACGCAAACATGTCACAACTTTTATATAACATGACTATTTCTTTTTGTTTGCAATAATATAGTTTATTTTTTTGATTGGATAGTAGCCCAATTGGGCACTGGATTACATAGTTTAATGACATCTCTGCCTAAGTTCCGGAGGAAATATATAGATTTTCAGCGAAACAAAGTATGCAAAGAAACTAAACCAGTGAGCACCTTCAACTAAGCAGCTACGGGTAAGGGGCATCCACGCTGTCAAAGTCACCTAGGGCACGATCCTAGCCTCAACCGTTTGACTCTTCGTGTTGGGTATCTCCAAGCCTTGCACTCTACAAGACTTAATCCCTGTTGGGCTCCATGGGAACCAACATCATCACCAATAGACCAAGGGCCTTTCGATATTATATATAGTGTATTTGACTCAACCTAAAACAAATAATAACTATAGTTAAATCAGAAAACCCATCCCACCTAGACGATGATATACTATGCATACAAAGTTTTAACATTGAACCTTATGTTTTGACATTGACAGGAACTGCAAACTGGAAAAAGAAAAAATTAAAAATAATAATTGATTTTAAGCTAAATAGCACGGACTGCGGACTGGTAAAAGATTTAATGAAAAAAAAAATGAAAAATACTGTATCAAAACCATTACAAACTTGTGCTAGATGAGGCACATGGATCTATGGCCTTCTGAAAGAATCTAATCGCCTGAATATACTGCAACACCTTCCTAGCTCAATGAATTCAATGATCTGATCCATTATTCATATGCTTGACCAGCAAAAAACAAACTTAATGAACCTGACGAATGAGCAGAAGACTGCACACTTTGTATTCGAATGTAGAGTTGACTACACAACTTACGGCCATGGAGTTCTTCAACATTAAACTTGGATGATATATGAGGTCACTCATTGGTTGAAAAGTCTAATCTAAAGGTGTCACGTCTCTCCAAAGGCGTATAACCTCACAATCAGACTTTCTTTAATAATTTCGAACTTCTACAAATATCACAGACCTCTAATGCATACCCTAGCTCTGATACCAAATGCAGATTTTGGTAGTGTTTCACACAGAGAATAAATATATTTCGTCAATTCATTACTCAATAAAGGTTACAATATATAGAATGTTGTACTCCTAAAATTTAAGAGTCAACCAACAAACTAACAAAGATATGTTACTTATGTCTATATTAGTACAATGTTAAAACAACACACCTAATATAACAAACTTACTTATTTTCACTCACATAACATATTTACTAAACTATATTATGGAGCACTAATTCCTAACAACCATTACCAAACAAGTTGTGCTTTCCACTGTTAAAGCTCCACAGCCGCTCTCCCACACCCCGCAAGATGTGGCTTCCTTTATGCCTTCTCATCCCATTGTTCCCATTGTACTTGTGTCACAACCCCTTTCTGGGGCGGCTTATCTAGAGAACGATGTTATAACACTTGACAGCAAAAATTGTGCATAGTCATTCTCAAAGTCTATCCCCCTAAAAAGATGGGTTATACATTGAAGAGAAATGACAACCCTTTTAAATGAGTGACTTGTTGCGAGCTAACCCGAGAAAACTTTCCTTTTCTAATAAATATGTAGGCATCGTAGATCTAGATGATGATGGATCCATGCATCTTAATGTTTCTGCATGATGGTTTACTCTCAAAATGTTTGCGCCCTTACTAAATCAACCTGTTGATACATGGTCAGCAACAATTGTCTCAATTTTTGCAATATAAAAGTGTTATGCATGCAAAAAGTTAAAATCTATGGGTTTCTCCTCCTGTCTATCACCCACATTGTTTAGTTGGGTGCTATTTTCCAGATGTCCAATCACAAGCCCGGTCGTGGAGGGATCATCATGTTGCTAGCACTAAAGCTTTAATAGAATGTCATTTCTTGGGAATTTAACCCTACCCATCAGGTGGTGTGGACCCTCTTTGATTTTGGCAAGCATAATATCAATTTATCCAACATGTATGCTTCCAATGACGTCATTGAAAGGTCCCTTTTGTGCCACTAGCTGGCATATTCTCTTCTTAATGCCCTTTGGATTTTATATGGAGATTTCAACATGGTGAAGTCCAATAAAAGTAAATGACACCTTCTTGTGTGATGTTGTGTAGGAGAGTGAGAAGCATGATTTTACTTACAACACAAGCTTGGCCTCTCTAATCCCAACCATCATCGCGAAAAAGACTCTACTGCTGCATGGTTTACTTGGTCTAACTTCAGACTTGAGCAGGATAGAGAGGTAAAAGACTGGATCGTGCCTTGTTCACCGGACAAGATATTTTCTCTCACCTAGACATCCACTAGACCAGTTGATGTGATTGAGAATGCCATTTTTGTTAGACCATAAACCTATATGCCTTTGTATATAATAGACTACCCTTCACCTCAAAAGCAAGAAAATCTAATTTTATCTCAACACAATTACATTTCCCAAAAAATATTTACACCATATAAGTATTACGCATCTCCCAAAAAATCATAATGCAATTTTTCTTGCCTGTGTTCTTCAAAATTTTATAGTCTGCAAAAATTTTACAGCATCTATAGTTGTCTTCTGAATTTGTCAAAATCTTTGGAAAGATGCCCCTAGGCACAATATACACACATACATGTACAATGAAAATACATTAATTACAACTGATTTACCCTTTTCACAAGTTGCGTTCATTTGGTTCAAGCCATGGAAATCCAAGAAAATCAAAAACTTCCCTTTCCGTTTTGCATCGGACACTTGACCTTGCCTTTGCAACCTGCAAGAAGTGCTAAATGCTGTCAATGCTTTTAAGGAGGTCTACTTCTGTATGATGCAAAGAGATTTCACAAAACATATTTAAGTTTTACCATGAAATGTAATTATATACATTTCCACAAGAAATGAGAATGCATGAATTAAAAAGAAAGCTTTACTATTTTAGGGTGAATTTGTGTCCTAAATATTCAAATTGCCAGTCTTTAGTGAAACTGAATTCCTATATACCTACACGCAAATCTGTAGTAGATGTAACATCCCAGTACTATATAGCAATGATTTTCACTCTTTAATTTTATTACCTTTTTTCCTGTGGAACTTTGTGTGACTGGGTAAAGTCCAGTATCATCAAGTTTGTAGCCTTTATCATCTGCCAGGAGTCTCAACCTAAAAAAAACAATGAAGTCCTATGAAAAGTCTTTGATCATAACAAAAGCAATGACGATATTGGTCAGAGAATAAGTGATTCAAAAAGTAAAAGACGTGGCAACAGTTCTCATTTAGGGTGTCAAGGGATCCATGTAGAGTTGGGAAATGTCCATAGAGGCCCAAGAACTATTTCTGCATCCCCCCAAGGGATGTGGACTTCATGGAGATCCCTTCTCCTGCAAAAGAAATCAACATCCCCCATTATCCATATCCTAGAAGGACAACTCAGTGCCCTCAAGACATGCGGAACCCCATAGTGGTACCAACTACTGAGAAAAAATATGAAAAGAAGGTTTTGATCAACAAAAGATAATTGACCTATTGAACCACACTAAACCTATGACATGCATAGTAACCAAAAAATACCCTGAACAAATATCCCCCTTGCAAAAGAAAAATGTTAAAAATAAATAAAACTATCAACAAAATTTGAAAAATCAAGCACAAATAAATAATCAACAATTCACCTGTAGTTTCTTTCAATATGTTTCTAAGCATACCCGAAACATATTCCACAATTGAGGCTTAACTAATACAATTCTCAAAGACATTGAGTTGGAAGTTCGATCTCTCGAAGTTAAACAAAAGATCCAATTTATATATATCTAGGGTCTATATATCGATGATAAACGGATACTACTTGCATACCATGTTAAATTCAATAATTTCAATAAATAAATACTCTACAACTTTATTATCATGTTTTCAACTAATGTATCCATTTATGAATCTATCTAAGCCTTAAAATGAATCATCTAGGAATTCTGTTCTAACAAGGCCCACTTTTTGTTTGAATGACTCGTTACTCAGTGCTCTTGCCTTTATATACCTATAAATAAAGGTAAAATTAAAGGTTACTGTTTACGTCCCCACCAAGCCAGCACAACCACTTGGAACTTTTGCCTTAATCTTATATGTATTGTTTCAAATTTGCATCTCCGTAGGTTTCAAACTTGTGAGTAAATCAGACCTTGCTACTCAACCTAACAGAAAATGATGAGTTTTGGTGGGCTCTAACCATGTTTAATGTCTTTGTAACAAGGAAACAATGCAACGTAAGGTCATGTGATGCTACCTATTATGGACGGTAGAAGAGTTGTTAAATATGTCAGTTCACACAGCTACAAACAAGCTAAACACATTCCCATGGATATAATAATCTGTTTCAATGCTTCTTGCTGAAGTTTATTGTCATAGGTGAAGGCATCCAAAATTTCTGTTCATAGGCTATGGGTACACACCCACAAACAAGCTTTGACACATTCACATAGCTTTGACAGCTGTGTTGCTAAATGATTTTGCAATGCTTCTTATTGAAGCCCTGATACCATCATGGGGGTGAAGTTATCTGATCGTTATAGATTCGACCTTTCAAAGTAAACATTGATTTAGATTATCATCCACAATGATCATTGAATTAGATTATCATCCACAATGATCACGATAACTTCCCAATCCTAATGTCCATATATTTCCCTGATATTATTCAGCCTCTGAATATGGTATATATCTACACTGAAGCAATTCCTTGGCTCTGGCTTCAAGTCTTAAAGGCCCAAATAGATACCAAATTGTAACCATCTCAAAACATAATCCATAAAGGCACATTTTCACAGAAACATTAACTATCGGATTCAACCAAGAATTTTAAAAGATGAATATTCATAGAATTATAATCTTGACTTCATTGGCAATAAAATGGTTTCCTTTGCATGAGTACATGACATAGGATGACCAACAATAATCAGGTGCATTCAAGCAATTAAGAGTCTGCACTAAAGACTTAGTATTCAGTATTAGGATTCAGCCATGTAAAATGTTCAACAACAATTTGAATCAAGCAAGGAATCTTTTGTGCTAGAATATATCCAATTAAAAATGCCAAAGTGAAAGCTTTTATACATTTGATCCTCTAGAACCAGATTATATAGTCTATGGTGGTAAACCGTGGTTGCAAACTGCATTTAGAAGATGTGTCTAGACATTAATACATAACAGAATTACAACATTCGGAAGAACAGGTGAGTATGCAAAAAAAATCATGTAATTTCAAAGTGGTCACGATTCACTGGTGAACATGCTTGGCTCGTGTAGAGCCCCACCAGAGTTCCACTCTTGTTCAATGTTCCGAGGACGGGACAAACCTATCCCATAAGGGATGATGCCCAGTTCAAGTCACAGGCAGATTTTGGAGGAAGGGTTACCACTCAGACATTGGAAGCCTAGCTAAAGAAGGTTCATGGTATTTGTGTGGTCCAAGTTCTCCCTCCGACATTGGCAGCTTAGCTGAAATTGGCACGATATTTGTGTGGCATGATATTGGTTCGCTTACCACCTCCAACAAAAAGAGAAATGTAGTAACATCATACAGAAAATGCTAAATGTGGAATGCTCATATGGAAACAAAGACCTGCAAGATATAGGAGCGAAGTAGGGAACTCGAAACAATTTTTTTAAGTGCTCCATAAACTTAAATCTTTGTAAGGATAAATATTGGAGTGGCCTCTTGCCTTCATTTCTCTTACAGAGGTAATAAGTTAACCACAAATGTGGATTGTTACGAAATATTCCAGTTTCTCACAATAATGTTAACATCAGACCAGTCCCTTAGAGTAAAAGAAATGACAGAAATGAGTTATATTTGAAATTCTAAGCAATTTAAACCTTTATTTCCAACTCTAACATGAGAAAGAAAAGTAGAAAACCTCAAGAAGCAAATATCCTAATTGGCCACCATACATTACCAACATCAAGAAATGGAACAATCGCGGATTCGAGTAACTGGCCAAGCAGCTAAAGTAGTAACAAATCTCTTGGAAGAAGCAGGCCACCTTATGGAGTGTAAGTGGTGAAGTTAAAAGAGCTTTTTATAGCATTGATATTTCTCCATGTTTTATAATAGGTAGTCTTCCCAAACTTTATAGAGTGTCAACACTTAATAGGTAAGTCTTTACAAACTTTCCTGTGCATTAAACAAGCTTGTGGCTTTTGACCAAATTACAGCAAGAATTAGAAGTTCTGGAACATTTCAACAAATGGATTACAAAGAAAACCTTTGATCATCAAAGGGTGAGCTCGAGGGGTAAAATATTAGGGCTTCCAAAGCAGAGCCCCAGTTTCAGAAGACAGGTTAAAGTGTTAAAATTGGGTAAACTAGCACATCCAACTAATTGGGTGAGGCATACCCCAACAGACAAGGCTGGGTAAAAGTTCGGTGTAAATTTGACAAAATATATCGATCACAACATCTAATTTGAAGGTCACCTGGCATGGGGAATTTACCAATTAAAAAAAACCAACATTGGTGGCATAATTTTCATAAAAATTTGAAACTTTAGATGCATGAGGTTACAGATTGTAGATGGTACCTCCTATTGAGAACATCATTGCCTGTCCATGCAATAAGACCAAAGGTGAACATTTTTGATGGGTAAACCTGCACAAAGAAATACAAATAAGCACCAGTGGTGAGGCAAAAGCGTTCCAATGTTCCAAAAAATTACATCAGAAAACTATTGGTGCTCTCTCCCACTGCCATCCACTCCCACTTCAACAAAATCAAAACATAGCTCTTGTATTTCAAAATAATAAAATACATCCTTTAGGCTACCTTTAAATCAATACGGTGACGCTGCTCTCGATCTGGATATGTGCAAAGCCCAAAATACGTATCTACCCCAGAATCCGTTCCCTGGTCATTTTCATACAGCAACAATTCATGAAGTTTGCATTTTCACTTTTCCTTTCCAAACTCGTGAAATAGAAAAAAGCTTCAGTCTAAGTAAAAACCAGAATCAGTTCCCTGGTCATTTTCATATGGCCAACAATTCATGAAGTTTGCATTTTCACTTTTCCTTTCCAAATTCGAGAGTTCAAAAAATGCTTTACTGTAAGTAAACCGTGGATTTTTAGAAGACATTAATGTTTTACTCAAAAAGAAAATAATCCCTCCATTTCAGATAAAGTTACATATCAAGCAGTTGTGAGAAGTTACTTTGGGAAATTTGAAATAAACACCTCATAGAAATAATAAAAAACTTGATGTGCCTGGAAAAGTCATCCTGGAATCTGGACAGTCCTTAAAAAAAACTCTTACAGGAACAATCCTTGATGGATGAAGATTCGGCACCTAGTTTGTAGCGCTATACACATTACATGCATGAAAACGCCCAAATATATTCTCACAAGAGCAATGCAGTCTTCACTCAAAGATGCATTCTGTTATCTATCTATGAGACTTAGGCTTCTATGATACTCTTAGTAAATTATTCACAGATTCCCTAGACATTGCAGTGTTAACTGTGACATATGATCGTATCCTTGTTGAAAAATACAAATCGAATCACCACAAAAATTTAAATGAATCCTAGAAATACCCATTTATAATCTGAACTCGTGAAACACAAAGTACATCCTCATTATGAAATATCTATTACAGGTTTGAATTTTTTGTACAATGTTGAGCGCAAAGCAATGTATAAGGTAACAAAATCCCAATATTCCCAGAAACATAACAACATACAAGGATTTACAGGGAAGACCATTAGGGGGAGGTTCTGTTTCCGGTATTCTATGTTCCATTAAGTCCCCTTTTAGGGCAGTGAAGAAACATCAGGACACAAAAAGGGGAAGGCTAGAAGTTACCCAAAATTCCCAGGTAAAGGGGGATGAAAAGGTAGACATCTGTACAAAAAAGCTCAAAAATTAAAAACTTACAGATTAAAATATTAATAAATTTAACAATTGACAACATTGATATAGTCATTATATTCTCATTGATAGTAGTATTTGCAAACAAGATGTCCAACTGAAAATACAGAGATACGATATCTTGCACAATATAAAATTGACATCAGTAAAGAAATAAGTCTTCAGTTTGTAAGTTGGAATGTAATTTCTGGTTCCATGATGCCTATTCTGTCATTATAAGATCCGTATCAGAATACTGGTTAGTAGTTGAAAGTCACTTTTACAACGATTATTAATGAATGACAAATATTTAACATCAGGAATTGATAAACTATTGTAAACATATTGTTATTGTTTGGATTTTTGTAGCTTATAATCTGTTCTGTGCAGAATTATTTCTAAAATGATACAACCAATGGCTTGAATTTCTAAGTATAATGTAAATGTAATAGTTAATTGTAAACTATACAACATACCTACAACTTCTTGCACAATGCTGCAGATTTTGCAACAACAACAACAAATCATGCAGCCAATACTTAGAACTGATTTACCCGTTTCCATCAAGTAACAACTATAAAATAGGGAGCCAATTAATCCATATACAAGATAAATGAGGCAAATTGCAAATTTCCTCGGTAAATTCCAATATTACCTATTCCCAATCGTGTTTTTGGTTGCTTGGGGGAGGGGATGAGTCCCCATGGGTGATAGGAGGGGCGACGAGTTCCCAACATTCAAAGCATCATCAGCATCAGCATCACAAAAGGAGGGTATCCTCAGCTCATTATCTTCTGACTTCGTCACATTAAAAAATGACTGTATATGCAACTATAGGCATCTAAAAGTGTATAAAACATCTATATAGTAGACATTCACTAAAGGTCTGTTCCTCTGTTATATTTCAGATGGCAAAAATCTTTTAGGCTTTATTTCCTTCTGGTATGATTACGTTGTACATGAAATTATTATGAATGAGTTTTATGCTGAAGATACTTATGAACTGGCCTACAAGGATGGCTGGAGACATCATCATATTTTCCCATCTTATCATTGAATTTGGGGCATACCCCAGAAATTACCCATCCACTTATTTTGAATTTTTGCCCAGGGCTTGTAGCCTTGTATTTTATTACTTGTGGTTGTAGCCAAAAACAACCTCGAGACTGCCAAAGAGAGATTAACTGGTCTATAAAATGATCAATCCACGATGGAGTGGTAAACTGCTCTCTAACAATATATACAAACTGTAGAATAAAAGTAGCAATTTATTTAGGCATTATAAAGTAATGTTTCCACTTACAGAAATAATTCAATCATGCAATATAACATGCTACAGACAAAGGGTAAAGATAAACTCATACCTCAATGCTATGAATGCTGAACATTAAATCCTCCTTTAGAAACCCAATTTCTTTCAAATATTTCACAAATTTTTCCAGAAAACCTTTATGACTGCAAAAATTTAGGAGGGTGAAAACACAGGCATTAAAAAAGAGCCAAATAAAACATAAAAATATCAGAATTTTCAAAACTTGGGACCACAAAAAAAGGAATGCAATTCTTTTTTGCTAGAAATTAATCAAAAATATTGCTGCATTCCTAAACTAACAGAAGAAAATAAACAGCAAAATATAAAAGAGCAGAACCATATAAGCAGAAGAATGTGGGCATCTGCTCACTCACTTCAAATGAATTGAACCTGCAAATTCAGTTGTAAACCCACATGTTCTCACATTGTCGGCTCTCTATATTGTATTTGGAAATGAGAATGGGAAAGATATATTGTTTAAGATTTCCCCTCATTTTATACTCATTGCGAAAGGAAACCTTAATTAACTCCTGGCCTAACACTTCATTAATCCTAGGTATTCAAGACACGACTTAATAATAATACTATTACTACAGACATAGAGACAAAACAAACATAAAGCTAAGTTTCCAGTACCTTTTTGATATGGGTATGGGTTTGGAGTATCCAATACACGGACATGGCAAAAACATTGTCCCCAGATACGGCTCTGAATATGACCATCTAATAAAAATATATAAATTACAGTCCAATAAATCAGAATTAACCACATATTCTGCATATGAAAAACAAAATAAGCTAAATAATAAAAAAAAAAACAACTCATAATTTGTAAAAGGCTCTGTTACCAGGAAACGCCTAGGGGCCCCCCGTTTCCGTTTCGGAAACGTTTCGGAAACGGAAACTCCTTTGAAACGTCCTAGTCTCCTAGAGATAAGTATACATGATAATAATGTATAATTTCAATGAATACAAAATATTTTGAGTGTTTTATCAGTTATTCTTATCACTTATGGTGTATGGAGTACAATTTTAAAATGAGTACTATGCACACACACACACATATATTTTAATAATATATTGTACAGACGTTTCCCGTAACGTTTCGTATCCAAGGTTTTTTGAAAATTGCCGTTTCCGCGTTCCATTTCCGTTTCCGTTTCCGTTTCCTGGCAACTTAGGTAAAAGGCTTAAATTAAACACAATGTCACAATATATTAAATTTAATTATTACACTAATGATCAAACTAGTATTCAATAATCATCATATTCCTATTCATCAAGAGCATTAACATCAACATCATGCCATGGTTCATTAGAACCACACAGACTCGAAGAACTCCCACTAGGGCCACTACCACTAGCACCCCCTCGTGCATGTAAGTCTTGTTATGCCAATAAAGTCTCCAATCCCTCATCATCTAATGACAAGTGGGAAATGGAAGCATCCAAATCAATTCTCTTAGGGTCAACATCTCAATGTTTTGTTGGCTATTCTTTGTACTCCGACTGATTATGGTGCCAAAAGGCACAAGTTGGAACACCAAATCCTCGAACTTTTTAGTCCCCAATTTGTTGTGCTTCTATGAGTGGATGAAGGCATATGTACTCCAATTGCGCTCAAAGGAAGAACTTGCAACCTATTGACGCAAATTCAATGCAAAATTAAAATTTATAAAAGTAAACACTCAAACTTAAATTTTAAAATAGTTAAAATAAAGGAAAGAGAATTAAATAAAAAACTTACTTGTGCCAAGACCCTAATTGCAAGAGGTTGCAAGTACATAGATGATTGACCATGGAGGTTCCACCACATATAAGCATTCATCTTATATTTGGCCAGAAGAGCGCGAAGGCTATGACTTGTCTCCACTATGAAAATTTTAAACTCTCTCATACCCATGTCCTCGGCCTCAAAATTAAGGAAGAGCCTAATCAACACCAACATATACCCCAAACTAACTTCAACATCCCTATATGGTGCCACCCTCCCTAACAAAGAAAGGATTTCTAAATTGTAGAATCTAGGAATCAATACAAAGGGAAGGAGATGCAATGAGGTAGTCATTTTGTTCCACCGCTCAATGATGTATGATTGTACTTCTTTGAAAAAAAATTCCTCGAGATCTTGCTCTTTTGCATTTATGATGTTATTTATATTCTCAATCATGGAGTCAATGCCATCATATATTTCTCGCAGACATGGTTGATCCATGTCAGTAAATCGGATCATACTCATAATGGGCTCGGTAAAACTCAACAAGTATTTAGATTGATCCCACTAGGTGTCATCTAAGATCAACGTCTGCACGTTTTGGCCTTGTTCAGTGTTTGACTGCCTCCATACAACCCATAGGTTGGAAGTTACCATCCTCCTTTGCGTCTCTCGCACCTTCAAAAGTCATCTCAAGACAATCCTACATGATGCATCGAGTTTTAGCAACATAATAAAAATGAAAAACATAAATTATAAAACTTTTGAGTATTATATTTTTCAAAACTTACATTATAAATAAAAGAAATATAGCTTCCCTCACCTTCAGCAACTCCGAATGTGAGTAGGATTTGAAGATGCCTTCAAATTGGTGATGGTTGGTCACAAAAATTTGGCTCTCTGTTCCAGAAATTGCGATTTATCGGCGATAAATTGTGTGCCAAGAAAAAAATGTTTAATCACCTAGAAAATCATGATTTTTCCTATGGCGATTTATCTACAATTTCTGGCGATAAAACTCTTGAAAAATCACGGAAAACCGTTGTCTAGGGTATAAAACGTCCAAACCAAAAATATGTGGTCATTTCAAAGCATTTTTTAGTGTTTTTATCCTTCATGAATTCATGTGAATTAACCCCACACATTTTGCTAAGGATATAAGTTTCGACTCTTCAAAATTAAAGGATACCTGCGAATTAATGTGAATTTAGCCTGCTAGGGTTTCAGTTTCACAGCGACAAGATTCATTTTTATTTGTTTTCATCGCTCATGATTCTCATTCGTGTACTTAGGTTAATAAAAATTCAAGCTAAGTTTTAATACATATTTGTTATTACATACCTTCATGTAGATTGTAGAGCTTTGACAATCATGAGACTCCCAACACACAAAAATTTAAAGTCTAATGTCTTATTCATTTCAATGAAATAAATACCAATAACCAGACATTAATTTTACAGTTTCATGAATTTTAAAATGAGCAGTCAATAGTAACACAAAGTCATAGAAATAATGATAAAATCACATTTAATACTCGAATTCATGCGGCTAGTCATTCTCCAATCACCATTCCATGGGCCTTTGGCATTCTATAGATTCACTTATTGTGTCATTTAACAATGTTTTACATTTAATTTAAGATTATTTTATGAATTTTAATGTTTTTCAAAGTAGTTATAAAGGTGTGGATTAATGTCGAGAAATTGTCGATTCCCAATTTCAGAGTCAAAATTTGGCCAACTAAGTTATCGTCAATAACAATTTTTTAACTATGATCTGGATCTCTTCACCCTCGGCATACACTTGCTTAATCCACCCAATTTTACAAGCCAATTTTTGTAGCATTAAATTGAGTGAATGGACAACAGTGTCCAAAAAATATGCCCATAACCTCACCTCAACTAACATCCCAATGACTTTATGATTGTTGGTGTTGTCTATTATGACTTGGACAATATTATAAGAACCCACTTCCTCAATGCCCTCACAGAGGATGTCGGCAATGAATATGGTATCCTTCACATGCCCCTCACAATCAACTGCTTTAAAAAATATTGCCCCTTCTGGGGCATACTACAACCACATTGATCGAAGGGCGGTTTCTTGCAACTTTCCATCCATCAGAAGCGATAGACACTCTTATTTTGGCCCACAAGTCTCTAATTGGTAGCAATGAGGTTTCCAAATGTTTTCTTTCCTTTGCCAATATAGGGGTGTGGAGCTTTTCATAACCTAGCCATTTGTACCCTTTTAGGGCCTCATTGATCACTGTCACCATCTCTTGCCAATATGGTGACTTGACAACATTGAATGAAAAACTATTGCATACACATCTTGCAATGTGCTCATTCATGATATCATTGCTCTCATTTTGACAGGACCTTTCAGCGGTCCTTTTGTCCTCTTTTATAAAAGAGGTGAATCCTCATCTTGCATGGTGGTAGACATCACAAATGGATGTATCGGGGCCACAATTGTGGAGCTAGTACTAGATGGGGCAATAGGTGGCCTCGTTGATCAAGATAAAGTTCCATTGTTTTGACAAAAAATGACCTGATGGCCCGTTTTCAAGGAAAAGGCTTCTTTTGCATCTTCTTGTCCCTTGATATGCTCCAAAAATTTTGTTGTTGGCACCCCTACATTGTTCCTCCCCTTGCAAATTCTAACGCCATGACACAATATTGCACACAAGTGGGATTTCACCCGACTATATGGGTCTTTGAAATCCGGGCACACCAATGTAGGAGCGTGAGCAATAGCTTTCTTGATATTCTCAAAAGCACTCTTACCTTCCTTACTCCAACCAAAAGATCATTGGTGTTTCATCATATCAATAATATGTTTAGTCAACTCCACAAAATTGGGAACAAAGTGATGGAGAAAATTAACCTTACCAAAGGAGTGAACACTCGGTTTACTTGTGGGCAAAGAGAGTTTTTGAATAGCCTCCACCCGTTTAGGATCAATTTGAGTACCTTGTTCAAAATACGCCCAAGTAGTTTCTCTTCAGTCACTCCAAAGACTGACTTCTTGGGATTTAGGGATATGTCATGTGCTCTACAATGGATCAAAACCTACTCGAGATGTTTCAAACTTTCAATGATCATCCCACCTCTTTGAGTAAACTATGAGTTTGTGAGATCATAAATGCATACCACTATGCATTGGTTCTTAAGGTCCTTGAATGCTATGTCCATGGCCCTTTGGAAAGTGGCTCTTGCATTGATAAGGCCAAAAGGCATACAGTTGTATGCAAATGCACCCCATGGAGTTATGAATGTGGTTTTATGTTGATCCTCTAGAGCTACTTCAATCTGGTTATACCCGGAAAAGCCATCAAGCATAGAGAGCATCCTTGAGCCGGTGATTGCCTGCAAAATTTAGTCCATGATAGGTAGTAGATAGTTATCTTTTAGCGAGGCTTGATTTAGATTCTTGAAGTCAACACAAATCCGTATCTCACTATTTTTCATGTGGACTGCAACTATATTAACCACCCAAGTGGAATGATGGATGGGAAAGATAACTTGGGCATTCAGCATCATGAGCACCTCTTCTCAGATGGTCTTAGTGATTTTTGGTTTATACTGCCTTTGCTTTTGTCACAATGGTTCTATCCATAGTAGAAAAACTCGCCAAATTCAAAAACTTGCTAGACCCCCAAAAAAAAACTCGACAAAAACTCGCCAATATTCGGCCAATACTCGAGAATACTCGGCAACTTAAAATACTCAAATTTCTTTAAAAAACATAAATTTTAAGCAACACATAGCTACAAAATGTATTAAATGAGCCCATAAAATGTTGGAGAAGTGTTTTCTATTAGATTTGAATGCAAATACAATACAAAATCGCATCATCATGCGAATACGACAACCGGCTGATACTAGTCCCCACACTCGGCTACGTCTCCACGCTCCTCCTAGAAGGCTGCAAATCTGGCTCAATCATGGAACTAAATGGTGGTGCTGGTGGCTCCTCTACTGCATGTTGGAGATCACCTCCAAAGATGTCATCCAGTCCAATATCTCCTCGGAGTCCTGTTAGTGCTTCTCCCTCCATAGCCTCCCTCTCAAAAGAATATAATCTTAAAAAATCCGCTGTGAATGCAAGGTTTTCCTCTTCTAGCCCAATTTAATTATCCACTCACTGTATGGAAAATATCTCATCCAAATCAATTAGCTCCTCTGATGTGGCCTCAAATTTTTTTGTGTGAAGCTGGAGATTGTATTGCATAAAAACCAAGTCGTTGAGCCTTTTTTGAGTCAACTTGTTGCGCTTCTTCATGTGATTTTATCCGAGCACGGGAGAATACTCGTCGAGTACTTGCCGAGTTTTGGACAAGCTATCCAAGTTGTATTTTTAATTACTAATCTGTCTACAGGCGATCAAAGCTCATGATTCTTTCAGAAGATTGCAAGAAGTTGCTTGGTCCAAAAAGGTGCAAAAATGGATTTTATGAAAATGAGAAAAATATTGCCATCACTGCGTAGAGCTCGAGAAAATATGCACTTTTAGAGAAAAGGGCACCTGAAACAGAGCCACAGAATGGAAGTTATGGCACATGCAAGTTTTTGCTGCTACATCTTCCTGGACCCTTTGCAAAAATGGCAAATTTTTTTCTGTCCTTGTGTTTTCTTCACCAAAAATCCAAAAAAGGAAAGAAATGCTGTCTTTGGCGAGTTTTTGGCAAGTTTTTGGCGAGTATTCCAACTATACTCGGCGAGTTTTTTTTTTTGCATTTTTGACAAGTTTTCCTGTGAGTTACTCGTTTAGCTTAATTTTTGGCGAGTTTTTCTAAACTCGGCGAGTATTCTATCTATGGTTCTATCCTTGGCTTCAGATGGATAGAATGTTGCATTTCTTTGAATTTGAAAGACTTCAACTCCTCATAGGAGTAAGCCAAGACATCTGAGTACTTTTTCAAAAGTGAGACAACCTCTTCGTTCTTCCAGAGCAACATTTACCAATATTGACCAGCCTTGGCTACTCCATTGATCCATACATTTCTATATGATCTTGTGAAAATATGTCCTTGCGAACCGTGCCAACAATGCCAAACAAACTCTTGAAATTTTTCCTTCAATCCCAACAAAATCTCTAGGAATTTGTGTTGGTTTTTTCTTTATTAGAATCCTAGGATTTTGATATTAATAATTGCAAGTCTATACCTTGAAAATTTTACCAAATAATTCCTCTCCAATGCCTCTCCTAATGTTCGCAAAATCTTTACACTCCTATAGTTTTGATGTTGTGAGAGACACAAACAAAGATGAGGGAAAAAAAATTGGAAAGAAAAAAATTGATGTGTTCTTTAATCAAATTGGAATGGATGAATACATGAAGAGAGATAAGCAACCAAATGCCAACCATTAGCTAAAAGGTTAACTAATGCAGCTTCCCTTAATACTAACCTTTATAAAGCATTGGGGAAGCAATTCCTCTCCATAGTTTTGCTTTTGATTGTGGTTATCTGAGATATAAGTGTGAGATCTCGTGATCGACTGGAAGAAAACCCACATACTTTCAATAGATCATACACAAGAACAAGAATGGTGATGCCCATGAGGCACCCAAAATATAATATAGACAATAAAATTAGAAAGAATGGGCATGGGTGAGGCAGCGCCCTTTATTTGTACACATAATCCTAATAACGTGTAGGGTGAGTTAGCACAACATACTAAACCAACATCAATCTCAAGGTACACCACAAATATTAGAAATGCTATGGGGTTTGATAGATGAGCTTTATAACTCTTAGCAGGGTGAAGGGGACATTTTTGGCAAGTAATGTCTAGCTATTTGATTGGTTTGTTGCCTTATTCACGTCTTTAATATTTTGCTTTAGGTTATCTAGTTTTATCATAGTTAACTAAAACTCTGGACAAAAGGACATATGGACACGATTTCCGGAATGACAAAAAAATCCCAAATTTTGGGGAGGACTATGAAAGGCTATTAAAATAACATATAAAATTTATATATACCGAAATAAATTAAAATATAATCTAAACAAACTAAAATAATCCTAATTCCCTTAACCCATTTTGCATATTGATAAAAAAAATCTAATACCCTTAACCAATTTTGATTTAGATTAAAAAAAGCAAGGGATCATTTGCCTTCCTCTTCCTATTTGGCGAGTGTGATTCAAATAAATGTAGGTTGGGCATTTTATAAAAAAAATGTCTTTTAGGGTTAGGTTAAGTTTATTAGATTTGGTTTTTTAAGTGTTTTTTAATTTTTGGGGTTCCATCTTTAGATGATGCAATGAGGAATGTCCCAGGGATGCCCTGATGTCCCCTATAGCATTCCCAAACTATCAACATCCCCTTAATGTCTTGCACAAGAGGATGAATTGGAGGAGGGGGGGTTGGGGGGCTTTCGTCACCATCCCCAAGTCCCCAAAACATCTCAGATGTAAGGAAGGTTGCGTGACACTAGGTTTTATCCATCAAGATCTACTTGTGGCAGCTCTAACGTTTTTGCAAATAGTTTTACATCAAATCTTTTGATTACTAATATAATTATGAGGCTTTTTTACAAAAAAATCCCACTATCTTAAGCCCTACTAGATTTTAGAATATTGCTACAAAGTGCACTTATTTCATTATATAAGTACCATATTTTCTTTCTCCAAATGGAGAGGTTTATGACTAAAAAATCTCATCCCAAAACTATAATAAGTCACATCTCTTGCTTCTTGATCTTCAAAATATGGTAGGCTTCATTCACAATAATGCTAAACAATATATGCTAGCTCACATTTATACAAAGATTCGGCCTAGAAAATGTAATCCATCAATACCCTCACACAATTGAGATTCAACCTAGTATGTTAATTTAACCAAGAATGTGAAAAGATGTTACCTTAAAATAAAAACGACAAAATAACAATACTCACAAAACAAAACCCTAATATGTTATTTTTTGTATATTGTCGATGATGCCTCAAATTGATTATACACAAAATCTAAGTATATTACCTATGTCTCATGAACTGAATTTGACATTATTTTTACCAAGCAAAAGTAAAATATATTTGAATCCTATATGATATTTAATGTACTTTTTCTATCAAAGTCTCAAGCCCTAAATTTCCAATGGCTTAGATATTAAAATTAAACACTACCTTTTACCATTAGGATGGGTAATAACAATGTCCATGTCGGAACAAAATGCTTTACCGCGTCGATATGAACCTCCGCATACAACTAGAACCTACACAAGGGCAACCATGCCATTCAACAAAATAGCTTGAAAATAAAAGCATGCAAAATTAAGAGTAAATAGAATATGATTTATAAATTTTATATATAATAAGAACTACCTTTAAAAAATCCAGAAGACAAACAAAACTCATAACACCATGGCCGATGAAATAAAAAATTTAAAGATAATAGTTGTCAATTAGTATTGACAATTTCAAACCTATTTTATTCTTGATGCATTCTTTTTAAAACCTATGTGGATCAGAACAATCTATTTTCTTTAAAAGCTACAGTACCAAAGGAATATCAATTGCAAAATCATAAACACATATCGCAACATGGCATGGGAGATTATAAGAGTATAGCAACTTTATTGCGCAACATAGTGCACATTACAATTGTTCACTACAGGGGGGACTTATCACACAACACCTTTACCTTGACATACATCATTCTATTTATATGACAAAAGACCAAACAGTTGTCAGTTAAAACACAACCATCCAATATAATCAAATAAAACCAAAGCTTGGTCATTAAGACCATAGTTCAAAAAATCATTATCAGCAATTAATCGGCAGGCCAAATTTTGAATCGGAAATCGGGAATCGGCAATTTATCGACATTAATCGGAAAACTTTATCGCTACTTTTAAAAACCTTTAAATTCATAAAATATACTTAAATAAAATGTAAAAAAATGTTAGATGATGCGAGAAGTGACTCTATAGAATGCCATAGGAACATATGCATATTTTCGATTAAGTTTTGACCAAAAAAGAGAGTACAAAGTTTGCAAACAAAAAATGCTCATAAAGTCATGTCACATGTGACTTTTGAAGTATCACTATCAAATATCGATAATATTCTATTTCATTAAGCACGCCTAAAATAAGTCTGTTGCACTTGCGGCCGCCTCGTGGAAGTGTAAGGTAAATATTCCTCCTCTACAACACCAACATTGTCATCTACAAACATATCATCTGGATCATCACCATCTTCTAATGTCCCTGATGGTATTGCTTCTTCAGTCTCCCTCTCCAAAGTTGTTATCTCCTCTGTAGTAAACATAGGCTCCGCATCATCAGGCTCAGCGATCCAGTCATCATATGGATCAATGTAAGCCAAGTCGATTGCATCATAACTCTGTGCCCCCTCCACTCGTCTCACACGAAGCTGAAGATTGTATCACACGAAGACAAGGTCATTAAGGCGTTGTGTTGTCAACCTGTTGCACTTCTTTGTAAGAACAACTTCGAACATGCTCCAATTATGTTCACATCTAGAAGCACTGCATGGATGACACAAAATGCGGATGGCTAGCTTTTGAAGATTTGGTGTTTTTGCACCATAATGTTCCCACCACAAATCTGCAAATAAAACATTTATAATTTTGTAAGTTAACTACGCTTGAATAAATAAAAGAATTCTAGACTTCTAGTTTCTAGTTCTACGTGTAATGAGACTAAATACAAATGACTCAATTTGTTTTTACCTGGCTAAGAAGTGTTTCTTCTTTTCACACATAGTCGAAGAAAAGAGTCTCCTCTCTGCAATCTTATAACTTTGCAGCTCGTCAAGTATTGCATCTCTAATATCTTCGTCAAATACCAACCTCTCTATGCATGTATTAAGGCTATCCATAACCTCCTCATCAGCCTTAAATGATGGGGAAGAGAAAGACTTCAAGTTTAGGTAGTACGCCGCGGCATGTATATCTCGACGAAGTGTCTTGTTCCATCTCCAATCAATTATGCGCCAAATGGGTTCATATTTTCGCCGATTGTGCCCATAATATTTAGCTATGGCCTCCTTGGCCACATCCATAGCCTCATACAAATAACCCATTGGGTTTTTCTCCCCATCCACCATCCATAGAACTCGAACCAAAGGCTCTGACACTTAAAACAAGATAACATATATATTTAAAATCAAAATTAATAAAAAATTATATGACAAATGATAAATAAACAAATATTCAAGTTTAGATTACCTTCATAATTTCTTCTATTTACTTTGCAAACATATTATCAAAAACAGTCTTTACGACCCTTTCCCCTTCGATCTTCCTAGCATAGGAAGACTCCAACCATCGCGCACTCACAAACATCTGCTTAAGGGATGTTAATGAGGTTGCAATGCTCTGCAATGTCATGAAGTTTGTGGCAAATCGTGTGACCCCTGATTGCACAAGCTCCTTTCCATTGGCGTGCTCTCTCATCCAAGTTTAGCACCCAAGTGTGATTATAGATGAATTTTGTAATATCTCTTGCATCCTCAACCACATTTTTCACCCATGAGAGTTTTCCTATGTCCTCCAATAAGAGATCCAAACAATGGGCTACACAAGGGGTCCAAAAAAGTGTAGGGTGCCTCTCCTTAAGAAGTCTCCTTGCTGCTACATATGCTGCTGCATTGTCTGTCACAACTTGGACGACATTCTCCACGCCCACCTCCTTCACCACCTCATCTAACAAATCACACAAAGTGCTTGCAGTTTTCACTTGGTGGGAGGCATCAATTGATTTCAAGAAGACCAACTGCCCACTTGATGCCACTAGGAAGTTAATCAATGTGCATTTTTTCCCATCTGTCCACCCATCAAACAAAATGGTGCATCCTTTTTTTATCCACACCTTTTTTTCTCTTCTACAAGAGTTTTGGTATGTGTGATGGAATCCTCCAACAATGGGCCACTCAAATCATGGGGAGTAAGAGCCTTGAACCCCTTCCCAACAACAGTCAATGCATTGACCAAATTCTTCCAATATAGAATTTTTGCTACGTTGAAAGGAATGTTGTTGTAGTACCAAACGTTTGCCTCGGTTATTCTTGCTTCATTGTGCATTTCTTTATTCCAAGCAGTACCTTCGAGTGAAGGTTGTGAACCAAGAGTACTTCGAGGAACAAAAAACATCGCTGCACTACTATCAGTGGATGAACCCCGTCCCAGTGTCTGACCTTGTAGAGTTGAGGCAATAGAAGATGCCCTAATGTCAAAATCTTCCCTCGCTGCTCTCCTATTTGTTAGGGCTGCAAGTGCATCAACTTTCCTCTTCTTTTCTTCTTTTTTTCTCTACATATGTTGCAAGGTAAGCAGAAAACTCTCGTTGAGCCTCAGGCAGTGCTTGATTGCACACTGTCACTTCGTTCCCTGGTATCCGTGCAATGTGGAACTTAAGGCGATAAACACCTCCACTCATCTTCATGCCACACTAATTGCATACAACACAATTGCCTTATTCGTTCACAATGCTTCCAAGTAGGGTCATTAGAGTTAGGCTTACTATGAGCAGCTGAATTGGATGTCAATGTCATTCTACAAAACAAAAAAAACAATTGTCTTAGATTTACAAGCCTTAGAGAAATTAAATTGTATGACGAAATTAAGAATAATATTGCGATTACATGAAGAAAGAATTACGAAAAAACTATATTGAAGACGTTAGTATATTATGATAACTTCATAGATAATATTTTTAAAATCGTTATACAATATACTATTATAATTTAATAGTGTATATTGTACAGTTAAGTGTTAACTATAAGTATAAATTTATAATAATGTTGTACAGAATATACAAAACGTATAAAATTAAATTTATAATGTATGTTATTGCTCACAGTCATGATATAGATTGTATCAATTAAATAACATATAAAATAGAATATGACAGTTATTTTATATAAATATATACACTGTACAGTATACTGTATAAGTTGTATAACAGTTAACTATTAACAAAGACTGTAATATATTAAATATATATAAAAGAATCAAAACAAATTAATATATTAAAATTTTAAATAAATACTATTAGTATTAACTTATTAAGTATTAATATTAACAGGTTACAGGCAGTAAGTATTTTCATTATTAAATATTTATTTTTAAAGTCGTGTATTCACTGTATTGAAAAAAAAGGGAAAAAAATACAGTATTCTTCACTTGCTAGGGCCACGAAATTGCCACAAGTTGTTGGAAAAATGGCCACGAACTGGCCACATAATGAACTCTGCACTTGCGTGACCTCGAAACCAGGTCGAATGCCCTCCTACCCACGTCGAATGCCCACGAATGGAGTAAATGCAACTCATAGGAGTAAAAACGAGTCGAACAAGAGAAAACAAGATAAAAACAAATCGATTTGGTCTTTTTTCGTGGTGTCCCCAGATTTCATCCTGAAATCTGAGACTACCCTATCCGAAAAAATTTCGTACTTTTAAAATAATGGGTCGTTTTGTGTTTTTATTACCAGAAAGTTCTTGTATTGCGTCAAGATATTCCCAAAGAGCCATATAAGCCATTTTCGCCAAATACCCAGATGCCCAAAATTGTTATATTCTGTCGTCGGGATTTGTCTGCGAGAAATTTGTATTTAATTATTTTGAGCCCCGTTTGAGGCAATTTGCGCTTTGTTTTAACCCTGTTGTGATCGAACATATCATTATTCCTATATACCATAAGGGTTTTAACTAAGAATAAGTTTTGGGCTTTATTTGTGACTTTTGGCAATTTTTCGTGTTTTTGTGTTTTCCTGTTTCATTTTCTATGAAATTTCTCTAGATCAATTCCTTTGCCGGGTTAGCCCGATTCTTGGCCTGGAATATTCGGAGATAACATACGCACATTGTGCCAAAAGGAAGTCGCCATCGGAGGTCCAGTTCACTGGGAAAAGGCGAAGTCGTGCACTAAAAAGCCCCTGCGGGGTTGGGCGCATTTTTGTAAAATAAAGGATTTAAGTGGATCATGGGAAAAATAGAAGCAGCAGGCAGGTGGGATTTTATTTGCCTACCTTGCAGGGTAAAAATTCCCATTGCTGTGTTTTTTAAAAATAGAATTCTATTATGCTAAAAAGTGCGCCCCCTTTGAAGAGAGAAAGGTAGACTTTAATGTGATTAAATTAATTAATTTCTCTTCTAATTTTGGCGCCCAGGTATGGAGAAAAGTCAACAAAAGCAAAGGGGAATAAATCAATTGGGAATAGATTGTCTAAAATTAAATAAATTTATTTATTTAAAGGCAGACCCCTCTTGTGAAAAAGTGCACCTCTTTTAGGAAGGATTTAATGCTTTGTGAAGTATTAAATGATTAAATAAATTCCTATTTTCAGTGGCTAAGGTTAAGGCACACTGTGAAGCTTCAGTTCAGTGAAGAGTGGATGTTTAAATTGAATTAATTTAATTAATTGGATGGCTGTCCTTAAACATGCTATTTTAACACATCAGTTAAAAAGAAAAGCATGATTTTTAATTAATTAATTGCCAGGAATAGAAGGGGCAATTATTAATTAAATAATTATGAGGGCTATATAAGCATGGGCTGCCATAAGGATGAATTAATTAATTCACAGGTGAAGAAGTGCAGCCCAGAGGAAAAGTGTGCCCCATTTAGAGAAGGATTTTGCTCAGAGGAAGGTGGATTTGATGCTAAAAGCTTCTAGTTTGGCGCATGCTTTGAAGAAGGCTGATTTGTGTTTGCATAATTGTTTGTAAAAGTGATACAGGTGCTCAGGTGAAGTTGGAAAAATTCATGCTCACTTTGCATGCAAATAAAACATCAATTTTTGGGGCAGCAGGCTTGAATTATGCAGATTTTTATGTTTAAAATCTATTGTTCATGGTCCGGTTGCCATCTTTGTCTGAATTAATTGCAGGAATTTGTTACAGGTGCTTTTATAAAGAAAAGGAACTTATATCAATGTCCAATACATTGAATATTTCCTCCGAATCTGAAGGATTATCCAGATCTGCTCTAGTTTTGAAGAATTCCATTCAAATAAGAAGAAAAAGAATTGTTCAGACAAAACTATGGCGAAGAAAGATGAAAAAGAAAGTACAACGGAGTCATGCATCACTTCTAAATTTGCAGATATTGGAGACACGGATCTAAGCTGGGAACCTCTTGCTGAATTGATAGATAGATCCAAAGCAGGAAAGACTTCACTCATGTGTGCAGGAAAAACTTCACTCATGCATGCAGATTAAAAGCAGTGGAATTATTCGAGCTGCAGCTTTTCCATCCACAGCCCAGTTGTCAGAGTTTGTTATGCAGGTGCAGATGCAGATGCAAATCCATATGCAGATCCAGATCCAAATCTCATAGTTGTAAAAGCTTCAAGGATAAAAGAGAAGACAAGGCGAAGGCAAAATCCAGCTGTTTCCAATTCCAGCTTGTTGTTTCCAGATCCAGCTTGTTTCCAGATTCAGCTCGCTTCCAGATCCAGCCGTTTCCAATTCCAGCTTGCTTCCAGATCCAGCCGTTTCCAATTCCAGCTTGCTTCCAGATCCAGCTACTCCCAAATCCAGTTTGGTGAGAATCAAAGGCAAAAAAATCAGCTGCATGCAGACATGAAAAGGGACAAGACTGCAGCTTTCCTCTTCCTTCTTCTTTCCTCCGACAAAGTAATTGAGCGATCAATTAAATTATACAACTTAAGTGATTGGTTTAAAAGCCATTACTTGAAGATAAGTGGCGGACGTACAAAATTGAAGGTTCTATTTTCAGTTGCAAATCATACATGTCATGCAAAGAGGAATTCAAGGATGGAGATTGTCAATTGTTTCTTTCCTCCGACTTCCACATGTGTCAGTTCAACTAAAAGCTTCCAGCTTGTAATTGCCCCTCTACATTCTATAAGTAGAGGAAGAACCTTCGGGTTAATAATCAGAATTTGTAAGCAGCAATCTTGTGTTCCAAACTTTGTGCTGAAACTTTTGAGAGCCACTTGAAGCAAAGAAATATACAGGAGCAGATTTTTAGAGAACTTTGTGTCACGATGTATTGTGTTTCTTGTTTTCTATCTTAGATCTTTTAATAGACTGTGTTATTTCAGATCTAGATCTAAAGCTACCTCTGCTTAGAATTCTGTGTTTATATCTATTGGTTTCTTTTATGTGCATGCAATCAACTCTGCTATCTATTGATTGGGATGCACATCTTCTCCATTTCTTCTTTGTGTTTATATAATTCCCTTTCCTTTCTTCTATAAATTTTTCCTTTCTTTTAAACAGCTGCTTACTTGCTGCAAAACTGTTCAGTTATGGTTCATGAACTGAGTAGTTAAAGTAAAATCCCATATAGATAGTAACATATTTTAATTGACAAATCTGACATGGGAGCCTCACCGGTAAATGAGGGAGATTTATCTCATGACTGCCTAGGTTTTGTGCTATGCAGAAAATCTAGCCAACATTTCACATTTAAACCTAAGCCACGATTTCACCTATGATTTTCCACGAGTTTAGCTATGATTTTCCACGATTTTGGAGGGTATTTTATCGCCAAAAAATGGTCGATTTATCGGCACAACAAAAATCGGGATTTTTCAAAAGATAAATCGTTTTCATGCTTCCAAACGATTTATCGCCGATAAATCGCGATTTTTAGAATAGAGGTTAAGACACTACCTAAATCTGACAAGAGAGTAAGTATAACATGGTCAGCTACAAAACAATGGTTTTATTAAATGCTGAAAACAATGACAATAGTAACATGTTAGTCTACATTATCTACCTTTTAAAACAAGTCGAAGTCCCTTCATACCTGGAGGGGTATTTATATAACATTGTAATAACCCTTTTTGAGGGTTTTATCAAAATATTCAGAATTCTGGAGCAAATTAAAATTGTAAATTGCAATGACTAAAATCTCCTTGAAAATTGTTGGAAATTCTTCACAAACTCTAAGTAAAATATTGCACAATGAAAGATATATTATTTTATCAATTTTCTAGACCCAAATCGACTCAGGCAATGAAAAATACTCTGCTGGAAATATTCTGATAATCTAGAAATTGAAGCAATCATAAATAATTCGATGAGACCATTAAATATGTATAAAAATCCGTGCAAATGCAGATTTGGCTTTTATAGTGCAAGTCGACTTGGAATATTAATTTTATATGATGCTAATATCATCCAAAAATTCAGAGATCTCACTAGAACAAGTCGCACTTTTGTAATAAATGACATAAATCAGATTTGACACAATTTGATCTACAATATAATAATAATTTGCAATTATAAATTGTTTTAAGTCAAAAGTGAGAGGTTTTCGTCCCTCACAATGGACCTCACAAGGGGGTTTCGTCCCAAGTGGAGAGGAATGAGAGTTCACTCTCAAAATTTGATTTTACAAATGAAAGTCGATATATCCAAATGGCTGCCCTTACTCCCCTATCTATACTTTTGAAAAGACATGGCCACTCCCTTATGACCATTCATTATGCCCTTATAATTATTTATTTTGTCTTTAATTTGGCCGACCCATATATTCTACGATTACTTTATAAAAAACATAAAAATTATTAAATATTATAATGTTACTCATCTACTTGCTTTCCTTTTCCGGCCACGAAGAAGGAATGGCCAAAAAATCCAAACTTGGTCTTCTACGTTGGGAAAAGGGACATTACAGTCCTCCCTCCCCAAGATTGCTTGCCCTCAAGCAATCGCAGGCTCTTCATATCAGCTGCCTTTGGGTCATTGTTTTGGATGACTTCATCATCTGCATGTGAGGGTGGCTTTCTGGATAAAGCATCTGCTACCCACATTCTACTTTCCTTTAACATATTCAATAACAAAGTCAAATGCTTGAAGTTTGCTCACCCATCTTTGTTGCCAATGATTCAACTCTTTCTGATGAAGGAAGAATTTCAGGCTGTTATGATTTGTATTGACTACAAACCTCCCGCAAATCAAATACTAGCTGAACTTGGTCAAGGCATGCATGATGGCAAGCATTTCTTTGTCATAAATGGAAAGCTTCTTCTCATGTTCCTTTAATTTTCTGCTCTCAAATGCAATGGGATGCTGATTTTGCATTAGAACTGCCCCTAAACCTTCACCTGAAGCATCACATGCAAGCTCAAAGGGCCTAGAAAAATCTAGAACAGTGAGGACTGGGCAAGAACACATCACCTTCTTAAGTTCTTCAAAGGCTCTTTGGGCTGATTCGAACCAGCTGAAAGCATCCTTCTTGGTTAAGGAAGTCAAAGGAGCTGCAATCTGAGAAAAACCCTTCACAAACTTCTAGTAATACGAGCACAACCCCAAGAATCCCTTCATATGAGTCACATTAGTCGGTGTAGGCCAATTTAGGATTGCTTGGATTTTATTTTGATCCACATGGACACCTCGAGCATTGATCACATGCCCCAAGTATAAAATCTCATGCATACCAAACTCACTTTTGGTCTTCTTGGCATATAAAGATTGCTACTCCAAAATTTCTAGCACTATGCCCAAATGTTGTAGGTGCTCTACCCAAGATCTGCTATAAATCAGAATGTCATCAAAGAATACAAGCACAAACTGCCTTAATTGCTTACCAAAAATGTGGTTCATGCGAGACTAAAATGTGGCTAGAGCATTAGTCAATCCGAATGGCATGACAAGTAATTCGAAATGGCCAAAGTGACATATGAACACAGTCTTGTGCACATTTTCTTCTCTAACTTGTATCTAATGGTACCCAGACCTCAAATCTATTTTGGAGAAGTGCACCATGTAATTCATCTATAAGCTCATCAATCCTCGAAATGGGATACCGGTTCTTAATGGTCTTCTTATTCAGCAACCGGTAGTCAACACACATTCTGAATGTGCCATCTTTCTTTTTTGCCAACAATACTGAAGAAGCATATGGGCTGGAGCTAGGCCTAATAAACCCCATATCCAAGAGAGTCTTGATGGTCTTTTCAATTTCTTCTTTGTAAATCCGGGGATGGCGGTAAGGAGTTGTTATAACCGGTTTGGAACCAGGTTCCAACTCAATGACATGCCGAAAACCTCTTTCTAGTGGCAGCCCATGAGAAAGCTCATTGCATACCTTATCATGCTTGTCAAGTATAGCCTGAATATCATCATGAAAAGTAGACTGAATGGAGGAAGTACAATCAGCTCTTACCAAACAATGTGCTGCCCATGTAATGTTCCCCTTCTTGAAGGTTCTCTCATTACTCTTCGCTGTTATAATCTGGGGAGTTCCTCCTTTCATCCTATGCAAGATTACTTCTTTGCCATCCACCTTGAATTTGATCTCCATACTTTGGTAGTTTTGGGTAAATTCTCCTACGGTATGAAGCCATTGTACACCCAAAACTAGATCAGATTCAACAATATTAATGACATAGAAATCATCCCTTACCGTATGTTCTCCTAAAGTAAGTGAGAGCTGTGGTATCTTCCTGGTGCAATGAAGTATGAACCCATCTGCTACTGTCACATCGAAGCGCTTGAAATTTTCAGCTATCAGTTTCAGTTTCTTCACCAAATTCTCATCAATGAAGTTATGTGTAGCTCCGCTATCGATGAGAACTAGCCCTGAAGATTGTCCTTTACTCGAAATGGGTGAAATCTTGGTGCCCCAGAAAGTGTAGCGAGAGTGCCTTATGATTTCTCATTCTCATCTTCTTCTATTATTTTTTCTTGCCTATCATCAACATTAGTATCATCTTCTGAATCTGAAACCACTTCAATGTAATGAACTTTAACTTTTCCCAAGCAATGGTGTCCTGGGGTCCATGGATTCTTGCAGGAAAAGCACAAGTTCTTCCTTCGTAGCTCGTTCCTTGTCTCCTTTTCAAGGATGGGTTTGTGCAGATCCATGTGAACCTAGGGATATTTTAGGCAGTGGTTTCTTCGGCTGATCTAAAGAGGTGTTCTGGGACTGCATAGGGGTTTGTTCCCCTCTCCCTCCAGGCTGGGAAATGCTACTGATTGTTGTTGATTTCGGGGCAGCTCCTAAATTCAGGGCCTTCTTAATTATTTCTTGCAAAGATGATGGATCAAAGGCACGAACTAACCCTCTTAAGGGTTCCTTCAGTCCTTCAACAAAATGGACAATAAGTCTTTTTTCGGATATATTTGTGATAATCACCGAGAGTCTCTGGAAATCAACGACATATTCTTCTATTGAGCCCTCTTGTTTCAACTGAGCAAGTTCATGGAAGTGAACTTCTATATCCACACGATCAAACCTATTTATGAGTCTTTGGCAAAACTCATCATAGGTGTGTATTTCGCTATGTCCTTGTGTTACCAAACCATGGAACCACCACTCGTGGGCAATGCCCTCATGATGAAGAGTGGCAAATTTGATGGCCTCTTTCTCTAGCATTGGTTTTAGGAACAGATAGGCATTCAATTTCTGGATCCAAGCTCTTGCATGGTGCCTTTGGATGATCTGTCAAATGTGGAAAAGGACAATTTGCCCACAGTACTCTGAACTTCCTTGTGTGGTGTGGCATGTCTAGGCTTAGTCCTTTTCTCATCTAAGCCCGTGAATTCGACAAAAGACATAGCATCCCGGATTTCCTCTGACAATGCCATATACTCAACGAACCTTGTTGTAATGTCTCTTCTTTTTGTTGCTCGTGGCTCAATATCCAGTATAGCTTCTTCCTTGGGGATGAAGGCAGACTTCCAACTCGATCCTCAGGTGGAATGCTTACCCGATCCTCTTGAGCATTACCCGTTCCACTTGAGCTTCCTTGATCTTGTTGAGCTCTTGGTTCCACAATCTTTTGGAGTGATAGTGCCAAAAGCTTCATTGCTTCTGTTAATTTCTCTTTCCCGGCAATGAATTTTTCCATCTTAGCATCTTGTCCAGCCATTTTCCTCTTATTTGTCCTTGAAGAGTTGGCTCTGATACAACTGTAATAACTCTTTCTGAGGGTTTTATCAAAATATTCAGAATTCTGGAGCAGATTAAAATTTAAATTGCAGTGACTAAAATCTCCTTGAAAATTGTTGGAAATTCTTCACAAACTCTCAGTAAAATATTGCCCAATGAAAGATATATTATTTTATTAATTTTCATGGAGCCAAATCGACTTAGGAAATGCAAAATACTCTTGCTGGAAATATTCTGATAATCTGGAAATTGCAGCAGTCATAAATAATTTGATTTGATTGTTAAATAAAAGTATAAAAATCCATGCAAATGCAGATTTGGCCTTTATAATGCAAGTCAACTTGGAATATTAATTTTATATGATGTTAATATCATCCAACAATTCAGAAATCTCACTAGAACAAGTCGCACTTCTGTAATAAATGACATAAATCAGATTTGACACGATGTGATCTTCAATATAATAATAATCTGCAATTATAAATTGTTTTAAGTCAAAAGTGAGAGGTTTTCATCCCTCGGAATGGACATCACAAGGGGTTTCGTCCCAAGTGGAGAGAAATGAGAGTTCTCTCAAAATCTGATTTTACAAATGAAAGTTCACATGTCCAAATGGCTGCCCTTAGTCCCCTATTTATACTTTTGAAAAGACATGGCCGCTCCCTTATGACCCTTCATTATGCCCTTATAATTATTTATTTTGTCCTTAATTTGGCCGACCCATAGATTCTACAATTACTTTATAAAAAAAAAAAATATTAAATATTATAATGCTGCTCTTTTCCTTGCTTTCCTTTTACGGCCACAACGAAGTAATGGCCAAAAAATCCAAACTTGGTCTTCTACATTGGGAAAAGGGACATTACTAACACAATAAAAATGAGGAAAATGAGGAAAAACAAAAATCATACCTCGTGGGGTATTTGATGTTTTAGAGGTTGCTGCTACTGCTGAAACTTTGTGATACCCCAGCTGAAAATATTTGTGCAAAAAGTCTAAAGCTTATAACAAGTTCTGCAATCTGATTTTGTCTACGCAAATCTTCTACATGAAGATGTTTCAGAAAACCCAACCAAGAACTACATACATTTTTCTTTTGGAGCAATTCAACATTGGTTGTGAAGGAAAAAGACACTACTCAATAGGCAATGAAGCTTATGGCAAGGAAACAACAGTACGGAAATGACCGTACATCAATGGAAGAGAGGTAGTTAAGGCACTGTATGTTGATGCACAAATGGCAAGAGTGTAAGGAAACAGCTGTATGGAAATTGACTGTAACTCAATGGAAAAGAGACTTAAGGGGCCGTATATCGATGCACAAATGGTAAGAGTGCAAGGAAACAACTGTATGGAGATGATCAAACATCAATGGAAAAGAGGTAGTTAAGGGGCTGTACGTTGATACACAAATAGTAAGAGTGTATGTTACACTGAATGAAATATACAGTAGCGAAGAGAATGTACAGTATACAAACGAGTGGCCATATAACTCAATATCAGAAAAAATAGGGTTATATGGTGACTGTGGAGTGTGTGCAGTGCAAATCATATGACCTGCATGCAGACAAATGTATGTCAAGCATCAGAGCATACAGTGAGAAAGAAGTGGACTGTAGGGTCCAGCATTAAGAAGAGAGTGTACATTATAGAAGAGAGTGTACATTATGGAAGAGAGCGTATGGTCCTAGATTTGTAGTTTTGCAGTGCAATGGGGAGTATGGAATTGAGCTTATGGTTTGAATTTTGCTTGAACATATGGGGAGAGAACAAGGAATAGAACATGATGTGTCTTTGGACATACATCGAAGTAGTAACATGAGCATACAATCTTCCAAGAGCATACAGTGAAACATACGATGTGTCCTTGGATGTACATCGAGGTAGTAACATGAGCATACAATCTTTCAAGACCCTTGCCTTCACTTTTATATTCATCCCTTTCTTTATCTTTTATTTTTCTTTCAATTTTTATTTCATCATGCTTTTCTCTTTTTTACTTGTACCTTTGTCTTTTTGCTCAATACTCTTCTTCCGTATGTAGATGTTTAATATGAATCATATTAATATTTTCCATCCCTGGCCAATATAGTTTTAATTTGGACCCATTCACTACACCTTACACCTTGTACCGTACAAATTCACTAGGTGCTTGGCCCAAATTTTCATTATTTGGTTGATTTTAAATGGCCAAAATACTTCACATTTTCTTGGTTGTATTTCCCATCACCATTACTTTGTGATATAAACACCCATCACCATTACTTTTTAATATAAACACCCATCACCCATCACTTATCATATTCTTGCTTCCTCCATCTATTTTAACACGAGTGCTCTTGGTTTAAAATTCATGTGCCACAAATATTGATCACAACAATACTTACTTTGCCTCGCCTTAGCCAGGGTTGGCCAATGTGCCATGTGTATGCTACTAAGATGGTCAATATGATTATCCTCTCTCTCTCTCTCTCTTCTCAACAATATAGATTAAGATAAAAATAGAAGACCATCGTAGGGACAACACACAAGCCAAAGATAGAGCCTAGGGTTGTAATAGTCATGGATCTAAAAGAGAGTAATCCACATTCATATCAAAGGTGTAGGGTTCCAAGGCCTTTGCCTATGATATGGGGGTGATGTCTCACTAGAATCTTGGGGTTGAAAGAGTAATGATAATCGGAAAGAGCTTAATCTAGACTAAGAGTTAGATTTGTGTTCACACTACATAAGTTGCTAACTAGTTTGGGTTATTTTCTAGCTTGTTAGTCATTTTCATGTTCACACCATAAGTTTGTCATAGGGAGTTAAGTTGTTGAATTGTTATAACCAAAGTTGTTTATTTCCCAACAGTTTGGTTATACACATATGATTTGTGTTTAAACAACATTTGTTTGAACATTATTGTACAAAGCCTATTTAATAGCCATTCATATATTAACGAAATAGAGCATGAATAATAAAATAATTTGTGCAATATATTGTTGCAGGTCTGTGTCTGATTTTTCTAAAGAAAAGGAGTATACGTCAAGATTGAAGGATTACACCCATCACCAGTCTCCTCCCAAATCCTGGTAACTATTCTCATATGGTAACAGAGCTAGGGTTTGCAAAAAAAGCTCAATCTTGTTTAAGCTGCACTATTGGTTTTTGTGAGGAATTCACAATTGTTCTAGTTACAAAAATTAACTCCTCTACACCAGGCAGTGGATATTGTAATATCCCTTTCAAAGGCTGAAACTGAAAAAGAAGGAAACCACACAAACCCAAGCGAAGTGAAATCTGTTTTTTTATAACAGCAGTTGTAATATTCTTTAAAACCCTAGGAGTGACCTGTATTGGAAGCTCAAAATACACCATAGAACCATGCACAATAGCTTGAAAATTAGTTCTAAATAATTACTTCAACTACAACAACCAATATCCATCCAATTTGCAACAAATAAATGGAGAAAACCAATGTATGCTACACAACTATAAATAATTTTTTGACAGCAGCAGGGCAGCCTCAAACATAAGGACTGAAAACAATAGATAAATTCCTTCAAAAATCAGCCAAATGTATGGATTTCAGCCTTATAAATTATGGAGAACCAGAATATCAAATAATATATGATATATATAATGTGTCCCAGAAGACACCGAACCACCACCAAACCCTAGTCGCTCCCCTAAGGAAGAGCTCCAAAAACCATGCAAAGCTTTTGCTAATTCTTCTCCTTGATGTCCTTGATCCAAATCAGCAAGCAGAGTCTTCAAATAGATGATCTTCAATTCTACCAAAAATGGAGAGTTTTCATTCTCCAGCAAGCCACAAGGAAGAATTCCGTCGTCCTTGGATTGCCACACAAGAGGGATTCCGTTCTCAAGTGGAAAGGTATTAAGAAACTTTCCCACACAAACCAATTGTAGATGTCAAATGCGCCAAAGATGGGTCTGCAAATGAAGTCATACAATCTCTTTTGTACTCCTTGCTTGGCACCAAAGGCCAATTAGATGAGGACCGACCTCTTAAGATTCACTTTATCTTTTAATTTGCCTCTTTAATTCCTTCAAACCCAGCTGACCTGCCTCATAAAGGAAAAAACACTAAAAGAACACATTAAATCTAATAAAAGAAAACTGAAATGAAGTGCAATTCCTTCCCTTGTTCACTTATTTTTCTTCGCCATAGGAAAAGGAGTGGCAAGAAGTCTTCGTTAGGCCTCAATTCAAAAAAGGCCAACATTACATATAGAAATCCACTACAATCACATAGAGAAATCCACCCCACCAAAAACATCTAATTGACTCAAGAATAGTGCCTAAAAGAAACCCGTTTTCACTAACCCTTGTAGAGGAAAAACACTTGAGCAAAGGAAACATCAGCCAATCTAATAAAAGAAAATTGAAACAAAGTGCAATTCCTTCTCTTGTTCACTTATTCTTTTTCGCCGCTGAAAGGGAATGGCAAAAAATCTTCATTAGGCCTCAATTCGAAAAAGAGGACATTACAGTTCTCCCTTCCCAAAAATTTTTGTCCCCAAACATTTGCAAACTCATATGCCCAAGAATCATATCAAGGTAGAGGAACATTTTGTTGTGCTCCCTTACTCTGAATCTTGTGCCTGTTAAATGAGGGAGCTTCAACCCAAACAAACTCATACCTCTACCGCCCCTTTCTTCATGGAAGTCGTCTTCATCTTCTACTTCAAAAACAACACTGACATCTCCTTTCTTTGTATGCTCAGTTGTACTAAAATCCCTACAAAACTGATGTTTTTTCCATCATAAAGCAAGAAATGGACAAATAATCAGCTTGACTACCTATCCCTCTTATTGCAAGATGCAAATCAGATTGTGGAGGGGCTGGAAACAGT